>CM019063.1:68647296-69847296 GCA_009667805.1 Leptobrachium leishanense
CAGAAAATTGTTTATATTTGTTATGTTGACACCCCAAGGTATTGCATATGGAGTGCTTTGATGCCATGGATGCAACGGTTTTAGCCCAAAACATTTGAGAAGGTGTGTGGCAGTAATTTTTCATTTTTTTATTTTTACGCCCACATTAGATTTGGCCTGTGATTTAGGAGACACTGTTGTCGGTTACTGCATGAAAACTCTCCAGGTTGTTTTCTGAAAGGTCTCCTGAGTACACCCATGCCCCCCATGCATAGGTGTGCAAAGATTTTGGCAAAATACAGCACCAATTGTAGAACATAAAAATGTAGGAATAAAATGTAAGTCTGGTGCAGTAAAAGAAAAAAAAAAACTAAACTGAACTAACTAGACTGTAAGAAAGAATAGAAAGGGGAAAAAAAGATCAGATCACGCACAGTGTGATACATCTTGAAACCGTCCCCAAGACACAGACCGGGTTGTCCAGGGCATTCTGGGCAGTAAAAGATTGTGTCTCTCCTCTGCCCCCTCTTGAAACACACCCTGCATCTTTTTTGGGGTTTCTATTTGCCCTCAGTAGGGGGATTTTAAAAATAAAATGTGTAGCCCCAACTCTGTCCCCCATCACCGCCCGGGGAGCAGGTGCATCCTGGTACAAAAACCCGAAATGACCTGGAGCTGAAACTGTAAAAAGGACAGCGTCACTCCGGGGTTTGCCTTTTTTGCAGAGCAAGCTCCTCTTGGCGCAGAGCTGAGGTCTCCCCCCTCTTTAACCGGGTGCGGACAAGCTGTGCTGGGAAACCTACGCGGTTCTTGCGAACAGTACCGCATGCTGCTGTATCAAAACAATACAGCAGCTTGAACAAAAGGACAATCGTATAAAAATTATCAACATACAAGTGGTACCCTTTGTTCATCAGGGGAAAAAGTAGGTCCCACACAATCTTGCCACTGGTTCCCATGTGTTCTGGGCAACCTGGAGGGTCAAGGCTACTATCCTTTCCCTCGTACAAACGGAAGGTCTGAGTATACCCACTCTCGCTGTCACAGACCTTATACACCTTCACTCCATACCTGGAGCGTTTGGAAGGAATATACTGCTTGAATCCCAGCCTTCCCTTGTATTTCATTAGGGATTTATCCACGCAGATATTCCTTCCAGGTGTATAAGCCTCTGCAAACCTGGCGGCGAAGTGGGTAATCAGGGGGCGGATTTTATACAGCCTGTCAAACTGGGGATGCTCTCTAGGAGGGCACAGGCTGTTGTCACTGAAGTGCATGAAACGCAAAATGTTTTCATACCTTCTACGTGACATTGATTGGGGGTAAATGGGGTAGAGCAGATGGGGCTACTGCTCCAGTAGGAGCGAATTGAGGGCTTCTTTATGATGCCCATCAGCATAGTAAGTGCCCAGAATTTCAGAAATTCTGGCACATCTAGCGGGGTCCATTGCTGCCTTGCCAAGTAGGAGTCTGGCTTCGCAGCACAATGCTGATGGGCATACAGATTTGATTGGGCAACAATGTGGCCCAACAAATCATCCCCCATAAACACCTGCAAAAACTGTGTGGCGGTAAATCCTGCAACATCAATATTGATGCCAGGATTTACCGTGAAAGGAGGGATATCTGGTCTCTGGCGATGAGGCACTACCCACTCCTCAGCTGGAGCTGTGCGTCTCCTGCTGGCAGGTGGTGGCCCAGGATCTGCATCAGAAACATCACTAGGAGATACAGCCAGCGTAGATGTATCTAGCGATATATCTGAGCACCTAGCAGGGTCAAAATCTGGGTCTGAGTCAGATGCAGATGCCTCAGATTCTGACGCCAGGATGGCATATGCCTCCTCAGCGCTGTACACCCTCTCAGATAATATAAATATATATATTATTATTATTATTGGTTCTCAAAAGAACCGTTGGGTTTCACAAGAAAATACAAATAAACACCTAAATCTCTCTAAATCCCTCTAAACCTGCCTCGATTGTTCTAAATCTCCCTAAAATCTCTCTAAATCTGCCTCAATTTTTCTAATCTCAAATCAAATCAAAATAAGCTTTATTGGCAGGACCAAATTCATTTTAGCATTGCCAAAGCATATGGGGAGGAGGGGGGGTAGTGGGACATATATATGGGGGGAATGGGCAAGTCCATGGACATTATCAGGGGTAAGGGATAATGTGAAGGGGGATGGGGCGAGTCCGTGTTGGGGGATTTAGAAGTCCAGGATCTCTCACGTTCCTCGCAGTCTGTGACATTCTGCGACGTATTGGGCAGATATTTTCACCGCCGGCTCCTCTTCTCCCAGTATGATGTGGAGTTTCCTCGTCTCTTCTATAGAGGTGAAGTCTGGGATGAGAGCGGAGAGTCTCTGGAAGTGAGTTTCCCTCAGTGCTGAGTACTTGGGGCACTGTAGGAGGAAGTGGACCTCATCTTCCAGGGCCCCCTGGTCACAATGCTGGCACAGTCTATTCTCCCTGGGCTTGTAGGTCTGTCTATGCCGCCCTGATTCGATTTCCAGGCTGTGGGCGCTCAGTCTGTACCGGCTCAGGATCTGTCTGTCCTTGGGGTCTTGTAGTACCTCCAGGTATGGGGCCAGTTTGTATTCCCTCTGTAGGGATTGGTAAATGGTGAGTTTCTGGGAGTTTGCTATATCATGTCTCCATTCTCTGATATAGTTTTCCCTGGAATCGTTAATTAGGGCCTTTATTTGATATTTTGTCAGGTTGCCTTCATGGGGGCTTTGGATGATCAGGGTGGATATGAGTTGTTGCAGCCCACATGGTTTGGGATGGTCCTTGTTGGCCAGTAGGGCTTTATGGTGGTATGAGTTGAGGCTGCTGATGTTTAGGTGGTCCCAGTATGATGGCGCCCTCTTCTGTACTGCCAGAAGTAAGGGGAGTCTGCCCAGCTCGGCCCGGCAAGCATTGTTAGAGGTGCTCCGATGGACTTGGAGGAGGTGCTTGCAGAATTCCAGATGGAATATTTCTGTTGGGCTGGCATCCCATTTGGGTGAGTCAGGGTAGGTGATGGGGCCCCATACTTCACTGCCATAAAGGAGGATTGTAGTGATGACGCTATCAAAGATTTTAAGCCAGACTCTTACAGGCGGTTTTAGTTTGTAGAGGTTTCTCCTGATGGCATAGAAGGTTCTACGCGCCTTGTCTCTTAGGGCCTCTATGGCTGGTTTGAAACTTCCCAATCGGTTTGTTTCTAGGCCGAGGTATGTGTAGCTGTTGGCTTCATCAAGAGTGCAGTCCTTAAGTGTGAAACAGGAACTCTTGGTTTTTGCATTCTTCCTTTGGAAAACCATGACCTTTGTTTTCTTTTGGTGGATGGGTAGCGCCCATGCCGCACTGTATTTTTCCAGCACTTCCAGGCTGTCTTGTAGACCTCTCTCTGTTGGTGACAGTAATAGGAGGTCATCTGCATACAACAGGAACTTCACCTCGGTGTCATGTAGAGTTAGTCCTGGTGCTGAGGAGGATTCACTAAATCTACCTAAAATCTCTAACCTGTCAAATCTGATCTCTCTCTCCCGCTCACCAAAACACAAGTGAGGAGAGGGAGGGAGAGAGAATCACAGAGGTCACGGCCAATATTTACAAAATATTGACCTGACCTGACAAATTAGAAATTTTATTTTGATTTTTTTTTTATAACTTTTGATTGGATGTTGCTAGCCTGCCTCTCTGAGGCAGGCTAGGAACATCCCACACAGCCCCAAGATGACCCTGCCCTTAGAAGGGCAGCGCCATTTTGGCTGTCACTTTTATTTTATTCATTTTTATTTATTTATTTTTCTTTTTTTTACGCTTTTTTTTAGTCTGCTGGGTGCCTTGATCCCTCGAGGCACCCAGCAGAGCACCTGATCACTCATTTGATCGTTTTTGTACTGAGTGCCACGATACCGCGTGGCACTCAGTACTTCCTGCCGCTACCGGAAGTGATCGCTCGGGGGGGGCGATCACAGACCGGCGGCAGGTAACCATATTGCAAGGATGCCTCGATGTCGAGGCATCCCTGCAATATACTCAGAGCAGCTGGAAACGATACTGATCGCTTCCAGCGCTCTGCAGAAGTGCGGGGCACCTTTCCGGTCAAACCGGATGTTGATTGCTCCTGGGGAGCGATCACAAGGGGCCCCGGCACTTCTAACCGCCATTGCATGGATGCCTGGACTCCCAGGCAGCCTGCAATGGCGTTTGAGCTGCTGGAAGCGATCCGATCGCTTCCAGCGCTCAAAAGACCGCAGGACGTACCATGTACGTCAGCGGGTCTAAAAGAGACCTGCGGCCGTGACTTACATGGTACGTCCGCGGTCACTAAGGGGTTAATGTCTGAGGCTCGAAAAATAAAAACCTTTACGCGGCTCACCGACGTATGTATTTTATCACAGCGAGCCATTTCTCATAGCCCATACGGACGAATAAGCGATAATATAAACATATTTTTTACCTTACAAGAGGCATAAAATTTGATCATTGTACATGACCGCGCGAACTCTAGAGCCATCCTATAGAACAATATACTTTTTTGAGTTTTGTGGCATTTGCATTTTCGTATAGTGGACTTTAACAAAACTTTAAAGCAGATTGTTCAGAAACGCTCAACTGATCAAATATAATTCTTTATTTGATGTTCGAGACCGTAACAAATGTGCGTAAAAATACAAGCTACTATTGATTAGAGCGTTAACATATGCTGAGAACGCATTTTTTTCCATATGTTACCAGTTTCCAAACTTTACTGAACGAGTAGTTGCAGCCCTAAAATATACAGATAACCCGCTATGATTATCATAACACAGGTCTGCGACTAAAAAGCTGTTTGATTATTTTCATCTAATTTCCATGTATTTTGGTGTGCTGAAAACAAATAAAATATTGAAAAAACTCCTAGACGTCATGATTTGCCACAACATGCAAAATTGTCTTCAAATATATATATAAAATTTGGTATTTTTTTTATATTATGGGTTTTTACCCAAATTTAAAGTCCAAATTATTATTATTATTCTTTATTTATAAAGCGCCAGCATATTCCGCAGCGCTGAATAATTAATTACTATTAATTAATTCACATAAGTGCATTTAAGATATAAAATGCCAAAAAAACTTTAAAGGGTTTGTCAGAGTTATGTAAAAAAAAAAATAGCACTGTAAATCTGATGGTGAGCAATATATACATAAGCTAAGCAAGTTTTAAGTCTATTCTTCTAGTGGTAGAAGGGGTTAATCTTTCCTGAAGAATCCAGTGGGAGGGAGACACAGGGCAGATAGCAGCAGCTCCGGTCAGTGCAGGAGGCGTGGCCAGCACTGTGATGTCTTGTGTACAGACACAGAGCTGCTCTCTCCTGCATGCCACACTTGTGCACGAATCATCACCAGGTTCTTGGTTCTAGGCTGTTCACACTTTTTCATCGCAATTCGTGTTAGCTCGTCATTCTTCAACTGTTATGGCTCCGCGAAAGTGTATTAATTTGCCAGACAGTTTCTGTTTCATCTGGTGAATATACAGTGTTGAAGCAACAGCAGAATATTACAGACTTTGTGAAAAAAGTATACTTTGCATACTTTGGACTAAAAATTGGTGATCAAGATAAAGTTTGGGTGCCTCATAAAGTGTGCAAACGGTGTGTTGAGGGCCTCCGAAACTGGTTCAAGGGTAAGAAAAAATCTTTCCGTTATGGGATTCCTATGGTATGGCGAGAGCAAAAGAACCATAGTGATGACTGTTACTTTTGTTCATGCGATGTGAAAGGGTTTAATTCCTAATGGAAGCATTGCATTTCATACCCCAATCTTCACTCAGCAATTCGTCCCATCCCCATGGCACAGATATACCAGTACCCAAGCCCCCTGCTACCTTGGAAGAGATACCTAGCTCCGATGAAGGTGAAGTCATACCTGAACCAGATGACGAATCAAGTTCTGAGTTTGAAGATGATACAAGACCAAAATAGTTTTCTCAGGAGATGAATGATTTGGTAAGAGACTTGAATCTTCCCAAAGATGCTGCTGAGTTAGGCTAGGGTCAGACTAACGCATTTTTATGTTGTCTGTGAAAAAGTGCGTTCGAACGAATGGACGCATTTTTTCACAGAATACGTGATAGTGGTCATACTATGCGCATTTTCGTCCGTGATTTTGTACGGATCATCAATAAAACACTTTTTGTGTCTGGACGTTATGTTGGCTGGACATTAGCAGGTCTGACGTCTCCTAATCACGCACACACGACGCGGAGCGGACGCAGCGCACTCTGTACGTCAGTACCTGCGTTTCACGTTCTCGAAAAATGCGTTCATTTTCCACTTGCGTTGCGCAGCCGGACTTTTGTGCGACCGTACTTCGTATATTGGCCGTCATTGCCCGGCATCTGCTGCTAGTGCGGCCGTGATTAAGTGCGGCTGCACGCGCGTTCGCACTGCCTCAGTCTGACCCTAGCCTTACTCGGATCAAGGCTGAAAAGCAGGAATTTATTGTTGCCAGGAGTGTCATCTTCATGGTTCAGACATCGTGAAAAGGAGTTCGTTCCTTACTTCGCCCAGGAAGACAAGTTGGTTTATTGCATCGATGTCGAAGGTCTGATGGGTCAATTTAAAATCCAATATGATTCAGAGCAATGGCGTCTTTTTATAGATTCTTCAAAGAGAAGTATCACAGCAGTTTTACTCCAACGGTTTTTACGCTTCCATACCTGTAGGTCATTCCGTACACTTGAAGGAAACCTACGAGAACTTTGAATTGGTTCTTCGTAAACTTAAATATGAAGACCATGGTTGGAAAGTGTGTGGGGACTTGAAGGTCTTGTGCATGCTGCTCGGGCAACAAGCTGGGTATACCAAATACCCTTGTTTTCTGTGTCTATGGGACAGTCGAGACCAACAAAATCACTGGACCAAGAAGAGTTGGCAGCCAAGGGTGCTAACAGTTGGTGAAAAAAATGTCCTCCGAGAAACTTTGGTACCTTCCCATGAAGGTCTTCTACCACCTCTCCACATAAAATTGGGATTGTTGAAGCAATTCATAAAATCCCTTCCAAGAGATGGAGAATGCTTCAAATACTTGGTTACCTAGTTTCCATGCCTGTCGGGGGCAAAATTGAAGGAAGGTATGTTCGTCGGACCAGACATTAGAAGTATAGTTATAGTTGATCAAGAGTTTGTCAATACCATGACGGATCCTCAAAAAGAAGGATGGATTGCATTTAAAGAAGTCATACAGAAATTTTTAGGCAATAACAAAGATCATCACTACAAAAAGATCGTCAGAAGAATGCAGAAAGCATTTCAAGCTTTAGGTTGCCCGATGAGTTTGAAAGTACATTTCCTCCAGTCCCACCTTGACCACTTTCCTGAACAAGGTAGAGGAAGGGAGTATATTTAAAAGGAAACAAAGTAGCAAAACAAGAGGACATAGTCTTAGAGGGGCAAAGGTTTAAAAGTAACATCAGGAAGCATTATTTTACTGAGAGGGTGGTGGATACATGGAACAGGCTTCCAGTAGAAGTGGTAGAGGCCAAAACAGTATTTGAATTTAAGCAGGCATGGGATAGGCATAAGGCTATCCTAAACAAAAGATAAATCCAGGTAAAGTATCCATGTAATTGGGCAGACTAGATGGGCCAAAAGGTTCTTATCTGCCGACATATTCTATGTTTCCATGTTTAACATTTGGGAGCTGTGAGTGAGGAACAAGGTGAACGATTCCACCAAGACATTAAAGAGATGGAAAGGAGATACCAGGGAAAATGGAGCATTACAATGATCGCAGACTTCTGTTGGATGCTTCAGAGAGACATTCCAGATGCTACTCACAAGCGTAAATGCACCAAGAGGAGCCTCACATGGAAGAAGAATCGAGTTTAGTGTGTGTAGGTGAGCTTTTATTCCAAAAAAGGATTTTCATGAAAATCTTTTGATGGAAATAAAACTTTAATTTTTTAAGTCTATTTATTTTGAGGTATTGCCTTATTTAACAGTTACCTAAATTGTCAGGAAACGTGATGTCCTATGACAAAATGGAGATCATTTTCGGATTCAGCGCACCAAAAAACATAAAGATTATGTGGAATAACCAAAACAGCTCTCGAAAATATTTTTTTTTTGCAGACCTGTGAATTAATCCTATGGTTATTTTTTCAATAAACTGGATTAAAAATAAAACTTATGCTATTAAAGGTATCATAAAATCTGCAAACGGAGTGTTAAAAATAGAAACCTTTAGACTAGAACTTTACGTTAACACATCGGTTTCTCTAAAGGTAGCAGGACAAATCAATTTTCGTTGTCTTATTTAAATCCCATTTTATTTCAAGAACTGTATTTGCACGTTTTATTAATTTTTGTATGTCTTTTTTTATGTGCCATTGGCTCTGTGTAAAGTTTTATTTTTGTCTTCTGCCATTTAAACTTTGTAACCCAGTACTGTCTTTGTTCTAGATGATTCAGGTTCTCCTGTAAGCTTTGGTCAGCGTTACTGTAGAATTTACCTTTTAGGAGATATATTAGCTGTATATAGTAGGCTCCTGGATTGGGGTGCTATTCAGTTATAAGGGTTTCGAAAGTGCCACATTACTTTCGTGGTTGCGTATTTTCAGGAGGATGTGTATGGTTTTGGGGGTTAGGTTGGCATAACTTGGGGCCCTGAGAGGGGGTAGAGGTAGTAAGTCCAGAAACTTGGAGCGGTTAACCCCTGGTACGCCCTCCTTCGTCACATGACAACTGGGCAGATAGCAGGTGGTCGTCACAGATCCTGCTCTTTTAACAAGAGAATCTGATGCAAGTGTGTTTTGTTTTTTTTTTTCCTGTTCTAGAGATTTTTGCCGTTGCAAATACACTTGTCAGCAAACAAAAATATTACTTTGAGTAAAATTCCCCACCATCTTTTGCAAAAGCGTAGTCTATTTGCCCACAGTTTAGGGTAAAAAAAAATGTAAAGATATTTCGAATGGAACTTTGACACTTGCGTGTCGGAGACACAATGTAGCAATATGGGCTGATGCCTGACGCTCTTTGTTACTGCAGTTTCCAGGTAAACGTGATTTGAGGAATTTAATTCTTTTTTTCAGGTGATTTTTTTTTCTTGTTTGGGGTAAACACATCTCGGTGTTGATAAACTTTCATAGGACCTATTCACTCATATTTTTCATTACAGGATCACTCACAAACTGATCATGGTCTATGCAAGATGTCAGTATTTGATATATCAAATTATATCTATATGTTGTTGTGGCTAAATGATCCCCCCCCCCCAAAAAATACTCCTGTCACTCACTCCCTTTTGCCTGAGGGTCTGAGCAGACAGTGTGCTGATCAACAATGATGTTCAATAATTGATAGCGCAGCACTCCAATCTGGTAAGTCCACTTTATTGGGTTAGCAACATTTTGACTGATAAAACAGCCTTTCTCGAGCTCGGTATTCTCAGCCGAAATGTTGCTGCTAACCAAATAAACTGGTCTGGCGCACTCTGGAGTGCTGGGTTTCTGCAGCTTTTACTGAATGTCCTATGGAGTTCTGTTTGGCCACTCCATGGTTCCTGGAGCACCCATCTGACCATGGACTGGTTAAACCTGTGAGTGCACAACCCTTCACGTGTTTCTTGAAGTTCGATGAACAGTGATTGGCATTAATGAGCCTGCGGACCGGCTCTCGCTTCAACCTGTGTGGTCTCTTCTAAATATTCTTCTACAATTTTAAGAAATGGATGCATTTACCTGTTAGTGCTCCTGAGAAAGGCTTCAGTTTTTAAAGTATTCATAATGAAATATAAACCTAATCCTAGGGGAGGAATGTTTGCGCCGCGACTGGCAGACTTTCCGTACCAAGCTGAAAGCAGAAGTGATTAGCCAATTAACCTCTGGCAGCTGTATTGACGTCCTAGAAATTATCCTATTCCACTTATTCTCCTTTTCACGTGTATTCTTTGGGGAACTGGAGAGAAGAATTGCACACAGACCCTGAAGCCCATATCCAGAAATTACTCTGAGAAGTGCCTTTTGCAAAGAGCGAGGAGGTCTTGTAGCAGAGTAAATAAACATTATTTTCTCTCTAAATTGTGTCCTCTTGAAATCCTTTAAACCAGTTGTTTTTTTTTTGTTGTGTTTTTTTTTTTGTGAATTTTAATTAATTTCATATCCTGCACATCTTTGGTGCCATCTCTTTGAAACTGCAGCTAAATTAGTAATTTAGTTTGCCCATCTGTAATTATTAGAAATTCCTTTCTGGTTTTATGCTTTCTTGGAGTTGAGGATTTCTTAACCCTTTCACCACCATCAGAGACATAAATACAAGATTTTGCTGTCTTCTGAAAAACGATGGAAATTTTAAAAGGCAACTAAAAAAATATATCACATTTTGGATCTGTTTTGAATGTGAGCATTTTGTTAAGTGTTCTCCCTGGAAAGAAAGAGAAAATACCCGAGATTTCTCTGATACTTTGTGGTTTCTGTAGATACCATTCCTGTGATTCCAGGCAGTCGTGTTTTCTCTGTGTCCCCATCATTTGGTACCATAAAAATCTGGTTTTACAGACCAGTCAGTTGTCTCCATGCAACATCAATTTACTTTAGAAACCTAGAAAATGTCGGCATATAAGAACCTTTCGGCCCATCTAGTCTGCCCAATTACATGGATACTTTACCTGGATTTATCTTTTGTTTAGGATAGCCTTATGCCTATCCCATGCCTGCTTAAATTCAATTACTGTTTTGGCCTCTACCACTTCAACTGGAAGGCTGTTCCATGTATCCACCACCCTCTCAGTAAAATAATGCTTCCTGATGTTACTTTTAAACCTTTGCCCCTCTAATCGAAGACTATGTCCTCTTGTTTTGCTACTTTGTTTCCTTTTAAATATACTCCCTTCCTCTACCTTGTGGATTCCCTTTACGTATTTAAATGTTTCTATCATATCTCCTGTGTCTCGTCTTTTTTCCAAGTTATACATAGAAACATTTAGCTGAAGCCTATAGTCATTCCTTCAAAACAACCCCAGTATTGTGGTATATACTTCCTCCAAGAGAAAGCGGGAACAAAGGCAAAGCCCATGGAGGTATGCTGAATATGACAATGGCTCACCGGTACATGAGGTGTGAACGTCGGCAATGTGGATGACTTGGGCATAATGGGCAAATGTGAGATTTGGCAGGGGCACAATGGCGGAAAATGGATCTGGCTGGGCTCACCAAAACCTTCAGTTGCCAGCTGCACATATTGAAAGTGTTTGTTATATTTTCTTTTAAAGGTGGCAATCCAGAGGTGTACTGCAACAAATAAATGTATTTTCCCAACTACTGCTACATGTATGACAAAGGAATAGATTTTGTGCTAATATAAAATACTCAAAAGCATTTTAATACTGCGGTTACTTTCCTGACACTAAATGATTTTTTTTGTTCTATTATATTTGTGATATCAAGAGTCTCTCTTTGATATTGGTTTATCTGATATTTGTCGCAAACTGATTTTCTTTTTTTTCCCTTGGGATATAAAGAATTTTCGGTAAAATGTAAAATAATACTTTACATCAGTTCAATAAAAAAACATTTTGTACTCAAATGATGTAAAATTACAACATTCCCAGCAGTGCTTTTTATGAGAGTCAACAGGTAAATCCATTTTGTAAGAATTAAACCTAAATGTAATTTTTGCAGATTTCGAAACCTATAAAAAGTTCTACAGTAGTTGAAGGATTGGTGTTTTTTCGCTATACTATTTGTTATCCTCAAACCTGCTAGAAGGTATGTTTTAACATACATGTACCAGTACAACCAAATGAGCTGTGCCAGCAAATGGTCATCGTGTTGTCTACAGATCTCATTGAGACTTGGAATTAAATGACCCCCTTGGTTCTCCTTGATCAGGAGGCTGTTGTCTTGGGTAGAGGAACCTGGCAGAAAGCTACCAAAAATAACACTGCAAACGTGACCGCACACTGGATAATTAAAATTATTACTTCTCCTCCCTGGAGTGCAGCTAACAAACAAGAATTAAAATAAGTATAGGAGATGCATTTAAAAGCAAAAACAAAAAATATATAGTGCAAAAGTATGATAAAAAAACTAAAGCTGACCCCTTCCAGAACTCACAGAATAGGTCAATATAGAGGCACATAAATTGTTACCACTCCACTTGTATTCAGGGATCCTTTGGTTGCAGCACCCCCATCCGAGAACAATCTGCCACTTGTAACGCCAATACAGGTCTGCCTCTCCAAGAATTTATTTGCAAAGTATTTTACCAGGAAGGATACATTGAGATTTCTCTCATTTTCAAGTATGTCCTGGGTTCAAGAACATTGAAATTTTACAGTCATTACAGAAATAAAGTAATAAAATGCAAGATATTAAAAACAAAACACAAATATACAGATTAACACAGAAAATAAATATGTAGGAAATAGTCACTGTTACATGTTTACAGGTGCATTCTGTATATAGTCTCTGTTACATGTTTACAGATACATTCCGTATTGAGGTATGTTAATAGAGATCTCTGGAGTGGAAACTGGTGGAAGATTTGATGACGTCTGGGAGATTATTCCAGAATTGTGGTGCTCTGTAGGAAAATGAAGATCGAGCCACTTTCTTTTTGTACTGGTGGTATTGCAAGTAAGGTGCTGGTCCCGGGTCGGAGGTTATAGGATGAGGGAACTGCTGGGGCAATCAGCCTATTCAGGTAGGGTGGCAGCGTCCCAGAAAAGCTCTTAAACACCAGGTTGGAAAGGTGAAGGGTGCGTCTAGATTCCAGCTACGGCCAGTTTAGCTCTTTTAACATGTCGCAATGGTGGGTCATTTAGTTACATTGTAGCACAAAGCGGCAGAATGAGTTATACAATGTGATAAGTTTCTGAAGGTGTGTTTGCGGGGCAGCTGCATACACTCAATAGCTGGCATAAGCATTTGTTGTACCATTTGCTTTCTTACCGTGGGGTTCAGGCAGGATTTGTTTCTGTACAGGGCACCTAGTTTGGGGTAAAGTTTAGATGAGAGTTTTTCGATGTGGGGGCCAAAGGATAGATTTGGGTCTAACCACATACCTAGATATTTGAGAGAAGTGACTGTGGTCAGCGTGCCATTTGATTTTGTCCTTACACATAGATGGGGATTTTGTAATTTATGTTGTTTAGGTGTTGTACAAAGAGCATCCTTACAGTTTTGTCAGCATTTAAAAACCGTTTATCTGCGATCCACTTTACTACCTCTGTGAAATGTTCTTGCAGCACGGCTTCCAGCTACGGGAGATTTCAATCCGGACTTCAATGTATTCTATATAAGTTTGCAGCTGAGACCCAACAGGCTGCACAGTACATTGAAGTCTGGTTGATTTTTGGAGAGGCAGATCAGCATTGACGTTACAGGTGGCAGATGGTTCCCTGACGACGGCGCTGCAACCGAAGGATCCCTGAATACAAGCGGAGGGTTAACAAATGATGTGCCTGTATGTTGACCTATCACGTGAAGTCTACAAGGGGCCAGTTTTGTTTTTGTGATGAAACCTTTTGCACTAGGTTTTGTTTTGCTTTTTAGAACGCTACCAAAATCTTTTACATTGTGTAAATTTATATTCGCCAGCAATGCCTTCCTATATTTGTATGAGTTTATCATGACTTGAAATGCCACGTACAGGCAGAGGGTAAGTGCAAGGGATGATTAGACAGAAAATGCCTAATTCCAGTCCTTGTAATCCCCGGGTTCGTTGGACGTTTCCCTGAAGCGTAAGAACGGTCAAAAGCAAACCAGATGTCAAGCAATCCATAATATCAAGTAAACGGAGTCAGGAAATCAAGAGATCCAGAGAACTCAAAGGAAGGTCAAAGTCTATAACCAGAGAATCAGAACAAATATAGGGTCATCATGGAGTCCAGAACAGAAGCCCACAAATGGACAGAAATGCCAAGAAAGGACTTGTATAGAAGACAAGTGGTTGCTGCTGGAAAGTATGTGTACAGAATGACAATGTCATTTTTTCTGATGCATGACGCAGAGCATTCTGTGCGTAAATCAAAGGACCTACTAGATGAGACAAAGTCATTGTAGATCATTAAAAAGAATCTACTGTAACGTCTTTTGAGTTACAAGGACAGGAGCTGCCATTAATCCTGTTACACCAGTATGAAACTGATTCATTATTGGAAAACCATTGAGGACAGGTAAGTCTACCTAGAAGAATGTCTCTTAATAAACCTGATTAGTTTCAGAGCAGATAATATCCCCTGTTAGGAAGTTTCAGTAGACTGTCAAACCTGACCTTTCTTCCTTCCCATGTGAAATTCTGCCATCACCGCTTTAAACACCTTTTATGAATGCATGCCGTTCTACTTCAGTTTCCGCAACTAACGCAAATGCGAAGGTCTGGGACTCTACCGCAAATACAACATTGTGCTTGAAAATCTTGACTTTTATACAGGTCCTGATTTTACATAGTGTATTAACAACTAATCTGTACATATAACGTTTGTGCTCTCTTTATGGTCAATTATCCCCTCCAAGTCATAACTGCAGCAATATTTATTGCTTAAAGCCATTTCGCAGCCATTGAAGGGAATTGTGGCCAGCAGACATTTATGGAACTGTTAAATTTGCTGTAATTTTAGCTTAATTTGCTACTCAGTGGGTTGCTGCAATGTTTAAGTACCTGTAGTTTCCAAAACGTTCCATGTTGTGTCAATCCACTCCTACCCATTTTTTAGTTGCACGGCACTATTGCCAGTCGTGGTCCATGTGACATTTTGTTAAGTCTACTCGGTGTATAGTAGTGTTTGTGATATTGCTTAACTTGGCTATCACTTGTGGAGACTGTCATTGTTACAGAACATGTCAGCTCTTCTAGAATCCTCTAACCTTTGTCTGGTCTATCTCTTCTGATATGCACCAGACAAAGATGGACTATAGGGAAAATGCACATTTCCCATACTTCACTTTCGGTGTAAAGAAAACCTGTATTGAAGTTCAGTAAGGTTGACGTAGAAAGAGAAGAGAAAGTACTGACTGTCATTCAAAATCTGGATGTGACCGTTAACGCTTTCATGTCACTATAAGTATTTTTTTAGTGTGAATGTGTATATATTGCATTTTGTGTTGATAGTCTTGTTAACAGGAGTACAATTCTAAAAATATGAATATATAGTAATTTTTAAAAAAAATATTTTCAGATTTTTAGTAGTAACCGAAGAAAATCTAAAGCTTGACTGAAAGCATTCATTTGCTTTCAAGTCACCTCAGGCAACAAATCTTTATTTGAAGGAGGAAGCCTCCCAAAATACTATGAAAAATAAAACACATGGCCATTTTAATGAACCAATAAAAATTTTTGGGGAAAAAAAATTATTCAGTTTGCACAATTCGTTTCTCTCTAAATTGTACACCTTATCTGATAATCTGTTCTCTTGGGTGGATGGAAACTTGATACGGGGAATGGTATCCTTGAACCAGATTGAGTGGCGGTGGGTTGGATGTTGGAAAGACAATGGGCCAGTACCCACCCGTTCCTCTTGGTATTTCGCAAGGACTTTGGTTGAAGAAACATCGAAGAACATTCTGTGGACTTAAAACCTGAAATACCCATGGATGCTCTCCTTATGTAAGTTAGGCTTCTTTGTTTTATTTAAATCCCATTTTATTTTCAAGAACTGATTTTGCATATTGTTATTTTTGTATGGCTTGTTTTGTGTGATCCTGGCATTGTGTAAAGTTCTATTTTTGTCTTTTGCCATTAAAGCTTCTGTAAACTAGTCCCGTCTCTGCTCTAGATTCACGTTTCTCCCGTAAATAGCTTTGGCTTACACGTTACGATGGAATTTACCATTTGGGATATTTTAGCTGTATATGGTGAGGCTCCTGGATTGGGGTGGTATACAGTTAAGGGGATTTCAAAAGTGTCCCATTACTTTCGTGGTGGCAGAGAATCTTAGGGAGGGTGTGTGTTTTGGGGGGTTTTAGGTTGTAATAACTTGGACCTGAGTGGGGTTTAGAGTTAGTAAGTTCAGAGGCTTGGAACTGTTAACCCATTATACACCCTCTGTCTGCACGTGACAACTGGGAAGATGACTGGTGGTCGTCACATGCATTTCCCAGAGGATCCCCGGCAGGTCTCCTGTGACTCTCAGAAATGGGGAGCTGCAAAAAAGTTCACTGGATTGGTCTTTGTGGCTCACTTATCCACTGAGTTGGTATAGGGGCTTCTTGAGTCACATCCTAAGCCTCTTGCATCAAACAGTGCAGCGTAGGAAGTGGGTTTCCTATTACAACAGTACAGTGAGAAACAGAGCTGTAGTTACTGCAGACTTCTAGTGGCTCTGGCTCCTGTGCAGCATCTAACCGAGAGGTCAGCAACGTTGGCCCTCCAGATGTTTTGGAACTGCATTTTTCATGATTTTCTACAAAACTAATGAGTAACTGAGAATCATGGGAGATGGAGTTACAAAACATCTGCAGGGCCAATGTTGCTGACCCATGATCTACCAGAACAGTCAGAGCAGCAACAAATGGAGACATCAAGCATTTAATTTGATGGGGAAAGTGGGGAGTGGCTTTCTCCTTTTAATAAAAATATAAAGCGGACATTCTGCTATAGAACTATTATTAAAAGCTATGGTGTATGTGCTTAAAGTGCCTTTTACTTGATTTAAAATTGCCCCGATAACAAGTTTGACTCTCAAGCAGGATTATTCTTAATACTAGTTATAAAGTAAAATGGTCATCTTTGGCAGTATATCTACATTTAGGTACATTTCAAGTGTTTGCTCTAGCAATTGAAACCGTAAGATGACCGTACAGATGTATTATTTAGCAAAGCACGGTTAGGTCTCTGGTTCTGATAAACATTAGATGATCGAATGGCATCTTGGGTGTTATGAATTTGAGATGAGGAAATCATTTCTAGATATGCTGAGTTGCAGAATATCTTCACAAAAACATTTTATTTCGCTCTATAAAAATGTTCAGTGCTGCTAAATTATTGATGGACTGTTTAAAAGTTTTAGAGTAGTGTTTGTAGGTTTGTAACAATATCTTGGTGTTCTTGCAGTTCACTGGCAATGCTCTTTACAGGGCAGAAACCTGTCTGAAAATGTTGGCTTTGTAAGGTTGATGTTGGTGTATGGAACCTAGAAGATGTAACGGTTCTTGTATGTTACTTTCTTTTGGTTAATGGCTGGAAATGTCTACTGTGCCCTCTCTGCCAGAATAACCCCTCTATGTTATATCTATTAACATTTGCTTATTTTTTTTTTCATTTTACTGGTCATCATAAGGGGTTATTCAGAAAGCTCCGGAGTTTGTTGAAGTTATTTCACTTTTAAACCTCTATTTGTGAATAGTTTTAATTCTAGTCACATTGGGATGCGCGTCCCTTGGAATTTGGAGTACATGGGTTTAGAAATGTATTTGGGAGGTGCAGGCCTGATGTTCTAGATTATTTTCCTGCGCCTTCCTGTGTTGAAGTCACCCTGCATCTATAATCCTAGGTACAGGGTGTTTGTGACATTTATGATATGCATGAATACTGTTATTATTGATATCGTTACGGTCTATGTATATCTGTTACTGTCTGCCGATAGTATTACTGTGTGGATCACCTTAGTTTTTTCCAACTCCCCTCTATCTGGAATGCATTTGTTTCTGTTAAAGGTTTGAATGGATATTGTTCTGTCTGGTTTGACAAATGTTGAGCAATCCTAATCCCATTATCTGTCCCTGGTCTAATTCTGTCCCAGATGCTTAGAAGCCGAGCAATAGAAATATAGAAATACAGAATATGTCTGCAGAATAGATAAGAACCTTTCGGCCCATCTAGTCTGCCGACTTAGGCTAGGGTCAGACGAACCCATTTTCACGTTGTCTGTGAAAAAGTACGTTCGAACGAGTGGACGCATTTTTTCACGGAGTACGCGATAGCGGTCATACTATGCGCATTTTTCGTCCGTGATTTTGTACGGATCATCAATAAAACACTTTGTGCATCTGGACGTTATGTTGGCCGGACATTAGTAGCGTCTGACGTCTCCAAATCACGCAAACACGCCGCTAGCGGACGCAGCGCACTCTGTACAACCGTACTAGCGGTTTTACGTTCTCGAAAAAATGCGTTCATTTTCCACTTGCGTTGTGCAGCCGGACCTTCGTGCGACCGTACTTCGTATATTGGCCGTCATTGCCCGGCATTTGCTGCTAGTGCGGCCGTGATTATGTGCGCCTGCACGCGCGTTCGCACTGCCTCAGTCTGACCCTAGCCTTATATGGATACTTTCCCTGGATTTATCTCTTATTTAGGATAGCCATATGCCTATCACATGCCTGATTAAACTCAATAGGAATTCATTCTAGGGGAGGGATGATGATGAATTGCAGTAAGAAGCCAGGGTGTAATTTTCCATTGGCTGTATATATTATTTCAATAAAGGCTCAGCTTAAGCTGACTGTTCTAAACCTCAAGATCTATGTGCTGACTCATTTCTGGGGAATGCCAACACCGCTCTTTCAGTGTACCCGTCCTTAAGCTTCTGCTAGGATTTATTCCTTTCATCTCCAAGTAAAGGGGTATACACGTTTATGCATTGGAATACTATAGAAATCAAAATTGGCAGGTGGACTACCTTGTTTAAGCAAGATTATTGTGCCGAATACAGAAGAAACGGTGTCGCGCCTGATCCCCACTGGGGCGGCTGCAACTACCAGATGTATCCAGTCCAGTAATATGTATAAAACATAACAAGGGAAAAAGTAATCTGTGCTTATCCCTATAACACCGTGTGAAACAAAACACAATTAGAGGTTTTAGTTGAATGGCCATTGACGTGTACGCTCACCTGCCGCACCAAGGCATCTCTAGTAAAGGTGAGTCCTACCTAATGAAACCAAAGGCTGCTTGGTTTCATTAGGTAGGCCTTTGGTTTCATTAGGTAGGACTTACCATTACTATAGGTGCCTTGGCGCAGCAGGTGAGCTTACACTTCAATGGCCATTCAAGTAAACTAAAACCCTTTATTGTGTTTTGGTTCACACAGTGTTATAAGGATAAGTGCAGATTACTTTTTTCCTTAAGATTATTGTGCTGCACTTCTGTCATCATGTATTACTGTAAATAAGCTTCAAGGAGAACACCCAGCCTCACTGTAACAAACTTTACTGCTGCATTACAAGTAGAGCTCTGGGGTCTGTCACTACTGCTGAGGGATACGATTCATAGGGTTGTAATTGCTGAATTCCCTGTACAGTACAGATACAAGGTGTTACTGTCATTTCCATATGCAGACATTATGCCACATAATGATTTTTATATACTATTGGTATTGTTAGAAGTTGCATTGCTAAGAATTTCATTATGATTACTACAAATACCCGTAAGCAGGATATCTGAGCATATATATTATTCATCTTTATTACATTTACTTTATTTGGCACAAAGGACAATTCTGCCTGTATGCTACTACAGATCCCATTTGAAATCTTGCAAGATTCATCCAGTGTCTAGAACTTTTCATCACATCATTTCTCTAAGCCTACCCGGATAGTCAATATACAGTTGTGTTCAAAATTATTCAACCCCCACTGAAATTGAGTGTTTTGGCCAGTTTGACATTGATTTTGATCATTCAGTCATTTTGCTTACAATTAAATCAAAGAGGCACGTGTAGGTCAGACAAATATAACATAACATTTATAATGAAATAACCAAAAATGTCTTTTCTGTGCTCACATCATTATCAGTTTTATTCAACCCCCAAGTGACATTCAATCTTAGTACTTAGTACAACATCCTTTTACAGTTATAACAGCTTTTAAACGTGAAGCATAGCTTGACACAAGTGTCTTGCAGCGATCTACGGGTATCTTCGCCCATTCGTCATGGGCAAAAGCCTCCAGTTCAGTCACATTCCTAGGCTTGCGCACTGCAACTGCTTTCTTTAAGTCCCACCAGAGGTTCTCAATCGGATTTAAGTCAGGTGACTGCGATGGCCACTCCAAAATGTTCCAGCCTTTAATCTGCAACCATGCTCTAGTGGACTTGGAGGTATGCTTGGGATCATTGTCCTGTTGAAAGGTCCAACGTCTCCCAAGCCTCAGGTTTGTGACGGACTGCATCACATTGTCATCCAATATCTCCTGGTACTGAAGAGAATTCATGGTACCTTGCACACGCTGAAGCTTCCCTGTACCTGCAGAAGCAAAACAGCCCCAAAGCATGATTGACCCCCCCCGCCATGCTTCACAGTAGGCAAGGTGTTCTTTTCTTCATAGGCCTTGTTCTTCCTCCTCCAAACATAGCGTTGATCCATGGGCCCAAACAGTTCTAATTTTGTTTCATCAGTCCACAGAACACTATCCCAAAACTTCTGTGGTTTGTCCATATGACTTTTGGCATACTGCAGTTGACTCTTCTTTGGAGACAGCAAGGGGGTGCGCCTGGGAGTTCTGGCATGGAGGCCTTCATTACGCAGTGTGCGCCGTATTGTCTGAGCTGAAACTTAAGTACCCACATCTGACAAATCTTTTCTCAGTTCCTCAGCAGTCACATGGGGACTTTTCTCCACTCTACGCTTCAGGTAGCGCACAGCAGTCGAAGTCAGCATCTTCTTTCTGCCACGACCAGATAGCTTTTTGAACAGTGCCCTTTGCCTTGAATTTGCGAATGATGCTTCCTATGGTCTCTCTTGGTATGTTTAGCATCTTTGCAATCTTCTTATAGCCATTGCCCTTCCTGTGAAGAGTAATCACCTCTTCTCTTGTCTTCCTGGACCATTCTCTTGACTTCACCATGTTTGTAACCACACCAGTAAATGTCTTGAAGGAGCTGAGTATCACAGTCATTTTAAAGCTGCCTTATTGGTGCTTATTATGCTTTATTGCTGCTCCGTGACATCCACAGGTGTTTTCAATACCTGATTGAAAACACTTGAATGAACCTCTGTTCTTCAGAGTGGTAGTCTTTAAGGGGTTGAATAATTGTGTCAATGAAGAATTCACAAAATAAACATTTACTACTGTATTACAAAACCAATTGATGTCATTTTAGTTGCATATGGTTCTTTAAAAAGTCCTTGTAGGATTTCATTCTGAATACAATTACAAATGTACACTAAATTCCCTAAAACCCTTTACAGCATTGGGGGTTGAATAATTTTGAACACAACTGTAAATATATTAAAAATTAGCAAATGTACATCATTTTAGTCTTTTATCAATCTAATCAAATTTTTCAAAATAAGATTCATCTAAAAGCATGTGGTAGTGAAATTGTGAGTGCAACAAAGTAACGTAACCTTTTAGTTGGAAATGGCACTTTTTAAGGAACTATAAACAAGCAGTTGGCACTTGAAAGTTTTCTACTGAAAATTTATACAAACAATAACATGTGGTCACCAGCAACTTTGTTGCTTTGACCTCTGATTTCTATAAAGTGTCAAGCCAAAGGTAAAACCGCTACTTGTTCGATACAATGCCTCAAGTGCGCACAGAACAGTCACAGATTGTAATATTTATCTTTTTTTTCTATTAAACCTTATTGAAATCAATGTTTGCTAGTTTTCCCTTTCTAAATGTAATTAGCGACTTTGGGGAAAAAAGCCTCTGTGCGGAACACAATGTTGATATGATTAGGATTAATGATTTTAACCCGGGGAACAAAACACTTCATCTGAAAAGCCAAAAGATTAACTTCTGTAAGAACGTCGTGAAATTTGAAAAATACATGGAAGACTTTCATTGTCTTGCAGAAGCCACGTGCAGCTGACTTGCAAAACTGGCTCTTTTGTTGGTTTAATGGGCCAATTTATATTTGCCGAGCAATTTTTTTTCCTCTCCAGAAAATGTACATAATTATTATGCTAAAATATGTAGGCACCATCCTCTGTCGAATTTGTGTTGAGATTCACAAACAATAGCTTAGATTATAATGGTAAACTGCAATATATTATTCATGCCACCCTGTGTGTAACAAATTAATTGCCAGATCTGTTTACAAGTCATTTTTATAATCTTATTGATGATGAAAAATGGTGGTGCTCGCCTACAATCTACATTTATGAAGACTTTGCTTATACGGCTCATTCATAAAATGAGTTGTGCTAGTATAAGCTGTTCATTATTATCAGCGTCCCCCCATTATTTGCGGGGGGGTTGGCTAAAGAAAAACCTTAACAAGTAAGTTTATTTTCTCCATTCTTTCCTGATGATAGAAACATAGAAAAATGTCGGCAGATAAGAACCTTTTGGCCCATCTAGTCTGCCCAATTACATGGATACTTTACCTGGATTTATCTTTTGTTTAGGATAGCCTTATGCCTATCCCATTCTTGCTTAAATTCAATTACTGTTTTGGCCTCTACCACTTCAACTGGAAGGCTGTTCCATGTATCCACCACTCTCTCAGTAAAATAATGCTTCCTGATGTTACTTTTAAACCTTTGCCCCTCTAATCTAAGACTATGTCCTCTTCTTTTGCTACTTTGTTTCCTTTTAAATATACTCCCTTCCTCTACCTTGTGGATTCCCTTTACTTATTTAAATGTTTCTATCATATCTCCTCTGTCTCGTCTTTTTTCCAAGCTGTACATGTTAAGATCATTTAGCCTTTCCTGGTAACTTTTCTCCTTCAAGCCGTACACCATTTTAGTAGCCCTTCTCTGACCTCTCTAAGATGTCTATATCCTTCTGGAGATACGGTCTCCAGAACTGCACACAGTACTCCAAGTGAGGTCTCACCAGTGCTCTGTACAGTGGCATGAGCACTTCCTTTTCCTACTGCTAATACCTCTCCCTACACAACCAAGCATTCTGCTAGCATTTCCTGCTGCTCTATTACATTGACTACTTACCCTTAGATCCTCTGAAATAATAACCCCTAAATCCCTTTCCTCAGATGTTGAGGTTATGACTGTATCAAATATTCTATATTCAGTCCTTGGGTTTTTACGTCCCAGGTGCATTATCTTGCACTTATCCACGTTAAAACTCAATTGCCACAGCTCCGACCATTTTTTTAGTTTACCTAAATCATTTGTCATTTGGCTGATCCCTCCAGGAACATCAACCCTGTTGCAAATCTTTGTGTCATCAGCAAAAAGACATACTTTTCCATGATGGTGGAAAGAACTAGCAGAAATTTATCCAAAGGACACGTTACAAATATGCATTTTTGAAGTCACTAGTTCAATTAAATTATGGGTGATTTGGCAATAGCGTCCTAGAAAGAAGCAGAGACATCAGCTCAAAGCGACCAAATGGCTAGCACATGCTTGAGATGATTAGTGATGTAGGACCAAGTTGTCCCAACTTTGGGGAAATTCGATATGCCAGCTTATGTCAATATCTACCAAAAAGCCATAAGTGGATGGAGTCTGTTTTAATAATAATGGTCTGGTAAGCCCACGGTCTTCAGCCTCACCAGCACTTACTTGTGATTATTTCTCAACTGTTCTTCTCACATATCCATAAGTGGAAATTGTAGACAACCTTTTTGTAGACCACTTTACTATACATATGAAAACCTGGCTTTTTGCCATAACTTGCATTTGGTAAATGGTAATAAAAATAATGGAAATTGAGAAACTGTTCTTTTTCTAATTCTAAAAGGCAGTCCTAATTGGCCTAGATTTTCCACACCAGGCAAATGGCCATGTGGAGCCAGGCTACGAAGACCCAAACCCCACTCATGGACTTTATCCAAACCCCATACACGACCCTCTGAAACCTCACTCAGACCATTTAAAACACACGAATATCTCACACATATCCAGGTTAAAGCCAGACATTGGCCTGCATTCCATATGCAGGGGACCTTCTGTTGGGCTGCACCCTCATTCCAGGTAGTTTTTGTGGCCTGATCTCTCCTGATTATACATGATTTTGTTCATAGGATGTTGCCATTATGAAAAGGTCGGCAATCAAATGCAGTTTTCAAAAGGAATCGATCTTATGTAAGGTCTGGCCTTACCCAAGAATCAAGTGAAAGTTGGCTGTGTGACATGCAAACCGAAAATGTGTTTTTGTTGTCCCTGAGTTTTTTCAGGTTTATGACGTGTCAATGAGGATTTGGAAATTCAGCTTTGACTGAAAACCTCAATTCTTTAAAATACAAAACCATAAATTATCATCCTCATGACTATTTGAAATGTTGGGAATGCTTGAAAGTGTCCCTGGTGCAGATGTTGGTTTCCAGCTCCACTGGAAGTGCAGAATTCTATTACAAACCAGATGCATTTGTTAATATTGTACAAATAATATTGTATTTGTAATGACCTATTATTTTAAGAATGGCGCGGACTTGCTTTGTGACCTGTAGTATGCAATGGGTTAACTGTCTTGCTATGAATTTCATTTTGTATGGAATAATTAAACATGTCATAATTCCCCTGTGGAACCAACTGCGCTCTGTTAGTCTGGTTTGATACCTCGAATGCTATTACAGCAAAGCCTATATTTTCACTGCCAAGCCACGGAAAATGTACGATTTCAAATTTTTTTACTTCTCCAGCCTGCTTTGTGAAAATGCTCAGAGCGGCACAATTAGATGCTTCATTCAAGCCCATAAAGAAAACCACATTGTTGCAGGTTAACAGATAACATCTTAATCCGATTCTCAAACTAAAGGGCAGGATGATAAATTGACAGATTAATATGCCTGATGGCAGTCGGCTGAATGGGATAATTTTTTAATCTGTTTCGTTTACCATAAGCAAGTGCAAAAGCATGTGCATGTAAAGAACATTGTCATTTTCTTTAATGTGATGATGGATTATTTGATTTGGAAAGGTGAAAAAAAGGGGGGATTACTGTGTGGATTGCTACGTGCTGTGCTTAGAGAAACAAGTGACACTTTATCTCTCAGCCACTTTAGCATGCTATTAGAAGTAATGAGTGACCTTTTTCCATACCGGTCTATGAAGGACTGTTAATTTTGTACATAACATGAAAATGTGCAAGTGAATGGCTTAAAGGTATACACTCTACACTGCACGAGCACTCCATTTTGTCTGGTCACATTGCTGTGAGCTTCCTCACCCCTCTTGACGGGGACTTGGAGGACTAATTCAGCCTTCCAAATGCAGGGGCTTAGCCCTGCCCCAAACCTCAGTTCAGAGTCCTCCATTCAGATTTGTGCTTGGAGCACTTCATATACCAGCCATGTTGAGCACTCAATCATATTCTCTATAATATTTATAGGTCATTTATAGGATTCAGTAATATATTAGTTACGCCCTCGAGTTTTTAAATTGGTTCACCAAATTAAATGTTAAAAGCATGATCTTAAAATATTTTGACTAGTACAAAAAACAAAGCTGGTTACTGCTTTTGTTACCGGAACCCACCTGGTTCACTCGGGACGAAGCCGGGCCGGCATGGTCAAGGATTGTCTGGACACGTGTCTCTTCAGGAAAGGCAAACTTTATTGTGACGTCACAACAGATGCTCACACAGGATTGTATCGCAGAGTGAACCCCGATTACACAGTGACACGAGGTTTTATACCCCGAATACATAATTAGGTACATCCCAATTAGCCCACCTCCCGGTGACACTATCCCACCCCACGTGGGTCCGTACCTCCCTTAATCGAATACAAAGATATTCCATACATTGGTCATAAATTGGCAAGCATCATGACATTCTGACACAAGAGGATTTACAATTGCTCTGGATCCTGCCTGTGCCCATTTCCCTTGCGCTTGTTTATTGTTTGCTTTAGATAAGGCCTGGTCTGGTTTCATTCTCCTTTGTCTCAGCTACAGGCTCCTATGACCTTGATGTATCTCTTCTTCATCCTGTCACCCTGTGCCAGCTACGGCCCGGATCTTCTCTAATTTAATTGCTTTACTGCTTGTCTAACACATATCCAAATATTCTATGTAAGCTTCATTCTAGTTTCTGCTAATATCTCCTATTTAGATTCAAGTGAACCAATGTTCTGAGCAAGATGGTTGCCTGGCTCAAGATGGCGACCATCTACTGACCTGAGTCTCCTTCACTTTCAAAAATGTTTTTTAGTATTTAATTCTTATTTTTTTTTCTTGCGTTAAGCATTTTGTCTCTTCGAGTCACTTATCCTAAATTTGCACTTTTTATTATTTTCTAAATACAATGTCTATGCATTCCTTTGTTTTGAAAGATAATTTTCAAAAAAACAGTGCAAGATCTTTTTTTAATAAAAAATCAGGCTTCTAAATTTATGTCCCTCATTCTGAACTCAAATCTGTCACACCAACCATTCTGCAGTGCAGAATCTGCACTCATGATAATTTAGACTCCAACCATATGTGATGACATTGACCAGAAGTGACGACATTCAGCTCTCAACAGTGTGGATCAGAAGAAAGTTCTATCACACCTTTTAAAATATGTTTTTGAGGCGTATTCTAGCCAAAAATGGTGTTCTCAAGCTTAATCTCTCAACTAAATCACATAAAATTTAGAAGGAAAATTATCACTTTTACAAATGTTATTTTAATCCATAAATATATTATAATGGTTCCCTTAAAACGTTCCTATTTAGGGAAGCCTACCACCCAACTCACTGACACAACCATCAATCACTCTCACCTTACAGTCCTCTCCTCCTGTTTCCAACCCCAACCCTCCCAGATTGTGAGTTCCTATGGGAATAGGGCCCTCATCTCCTCCTGTACTGTTTGTCAAATGTTGTTCAATGTATTGTAACCCTGTCTATACTGTGCTTATTGTACAGCGCTGTGGAATATGCTGGCGCTTTATAAATAAAGAATAATAATAATAATAATAATAATGGATTCATTGCTCCCATGTGGTCTAGTCCAATATTCCTCACATGTACCACAGTGGCCATTTAGAGCAGTGGTTCCCAACTGCTGTCCTCAAGTACCCCCTGCCACGACCACTACGCTCGCTGCCACGAAAAACGCCGGGTTAAGCCGCTCACATCTGTCTATCCTAGACCCAGATAATGACTGCGTAGACCACAATCCACGCGCGCGCTTATCTAACCGTCCCGGACACACTTTCTCTCACAACAGGCACGTAGAGCACAATGAAGTGATCCCCAGGAGTGTAACGCAGTACTAGTCTTCTCTTGAATCGGGTAGTGACTACGTCTCCCACAATCCCTGGGCCCACTTTCCTATTCTATTAGTTATGCTGCCACCAGTCCTCATGGACACTACACGCGTCTCAGCGAGAGACGCAGGGCTAAGCAACCACGCTATCTGTCTATCCTAAACCCAGACAATAACTGCATAGACAACAATCCCCGCTAGCTTACCCAACCGTCCCCAGCGCCCGCAACACACAATTTCGTAGCTACTCGAGCTCAAAAAACAAATCCAGTCCCTTAGTTAACGTGGATCTCATCAGCCAGAGCAGGGCTTAAATAAATTATATTTATTTATGATATAGAAAAATCACAGATACAAAAATTATAGATAGAATAAATCGCTAATTACACATTACACAGCAAATAAAGTAAAGGATTAAACACAGAGCATTACTTAAAACAACCTAATCAGTAAGCTAGCATCGTTGACTCCTGGGACCAGGAGATAGAAACATGAACAGCATGGACAGATCATCATTTCGAATGTACCCCTTGTGATCAGCAGCAAGCACGTGGCATGCTTCAGAATTTATACATTTCCTGGTCCTTCCAAAACCCACCCACAAATGGCCCAGCCTCCTGCACTACATATCCCTGCAGGCCGAGTTCTGGGCACGCTCCGTGCATTGCGTCGTTAATTTTTAATTGCCCAAAGGCGTCCATCTTCGCCCCAGACCCCCCTTAGGGATCAAGGGATGTGCTTCCTTCTTTGAAGATGGGACCTACATCTTGGTGCCGGGCTGCAGGGCAGCCATCAGAAATGATGGGGCCCCTTACTAAAACTCACGATGGGGCCCCCAGGGTCCCCCCCTGGCACTCCCTCAACCTCTAACAGCTTTTCTCCCCCTTCAAAAAAAAAAAAGGATATAACATAGCACCACAGCAATAAAACTCCCAGTAATGTGCAGTGTGTATTAGCGTATCACAGTATCCACAGCAATAAAACTCACGTTCAGACACACCGCTCATTACTGTATCACAGAATCCACAGCAATAAATCTCACAGAAACGGGCTGTGTATGATGGCCTTTGGGTCTGGGTCTGGGCCTTGGGGTCTGGTATGGGCCCTGGGTCTGGTCCCTGGGACTGGGCCTTGGGGTCTGGACCCTGAGGTGTGGGCCCTGGGTCTAGGCTGGGCCTGGTCCCTGGGTCTGGCCTGGGGTCTGGGCCCTGGCTCACCACTCCGCTGTCTTCTTTTCTTCTGTCTTCTTTTCTTCTATCTTCTTTTCTTCTATCTTCTTCTCTTCTATCTTCTTCTCTTCTATCTTCTTCTCTTCTATCTTCTTCTCTTCTATCTTCTTCTCTTCTTCTCTTCTTCTCTTATCTTCTTTTCTTCTCTTCTTCTCTTCTTATCTTCTTATCTTCTTCTCTTCTTCTCTTCTATCTTCTTCTCTTCTATCTTCTTCTCTTCTTCTTCCCAGCCCCTCCAGCTCTGGCGCTCAGCTTCACTGAGTGGAGGGGCGGAGCCAAAGCAACGTGCTTGGGAGGCCCTCACACGCTGCTTGGCCCCGCCCAGCCAGGAAGTGAAGCTGCCAGGAGCCGGAGGAGACAGTGTCTCAGTCTCCTCCGGCTCCTGCAGCAGCAGCAGGGACACCGCTCCGGATTCGGACTCGAGTCCGATACCGGAGCTTTTAAAGGGCGACGCCGCTGCCGTCGGGGGCCCGGGAACCCCCACCGGGCCCCTTATGGCAGCATGGGGCGTAATGCCCTGATGGTGGCCCTGCCGGGCTGGCTCCCAAGGTGCGACTAATAGGCTACACGATGTGTCAGTTCACAAAAGACATTCCATTTTACAGCTACGTGTTATATCCCCCCCCCCCAGGGGAAAAAGCTAACCATTTTAATTACATTCTAGCACCTCCTCAAGACAGCTGTGAACACTGGGACACTTTCCAGAAATGGACAGATGCAGATATGAATATGCCCATGTAGAAAAGATATGTATGGACAGGCGCATAGACACATATACACTGGTAGATACTTCTATACCTAGCACAATAGAAATACCGACCTAATCTGCCCCATCTCTAATCTGACCCCCAACAGGTCAGGTTTGTCAGATATCTGAAGCCCAACACAGGTGATAGGATTTGCTGCTCAATGAATGCAGGATTCAGTTGGCTTTTCTCAAAGGTACCTGAAGATACTCGAGTATACCGCTAGGTTTTGGTGACAAAAATTTACCTTAAAACCGGAGGGGTCGTGTTATATTCGAGACATCTGTATCACGTGTTATAAAAAAAAAAAAACAACACTTGAGTCTAATGTCAGACGAGTGCATTTTGTATGGAATGTGCGTCCGTGCTCAACAGACGTACTTTCTGACTGGCAACAAGGTAGTGGCCACACAGTCCATTTTTTTCACTGACGTTATTTTTGACTGATGTAGCAGGGAAAATAAATTAAAATGCAAAACCATTTTGTCCGTCAAAAATGCAGTCCGTCTGACCTCGTTCATCACTCACAGACAAAGCTATGCGGACGTGGCGCACTCCGGACGTCCGTTCTAGTGGTTTTACGTTCTTGCCTAACCTGCGTCCGTTTGCCGTGTCCGTTGTGCTTCCGCACTTCTGTGCGGACGTACTTCGTGTGTGTGTCTCTATTGATCATAATTGTATGCTACCACGGACGTTAAAATGTGCGGCAACACGGACGTGATCAGTGCGCTCATCTGACACAGGCCTTACTTGTCCAGGGATCCCAAGTCTTGCAGAAGTTCCAGCAGTCTCCCTGAAGTGAATGAGAGCACCCTGATGCTCGCAAACACTTCACGAACTCCAGGGAGAGGTGGGATCCATTACAGCCAGAGGGCACGCTCAGTTTAAGCCAATCATTCAAGATTGGCTTAAAACCGAGCATGTACCCTCGCTCCTTGAAGCACGCTGGAAGGCGTATTTTTCTGACCTCCGGCTCCAGCAGGCAGGCAGGCTCTTCCTCTGCGACGTCCGCCAATAGTCAGCCCCAGCCCCAGCCTGTTGCCCCGTCCTGACGTTACTGCAGACACGTTGTGTGATTCTCCTCACATTCTGAATGTGAGGAAAATCACACAGCGCCTCTGCAGTGACGTCAGGAGCTCGTTCAGGAAGAAGGCTGATTGTCGGCGGTGGATGAGCCTGCTCGCTGGAGCCGGAGGTCAGAAAAAGGCACCTCCCGTTGTGCTGGCTATTGGTGAATGATTCACTGCGCCACCTTGCTCCGCCGGCCATCTTGTCGAAAGTAAGGAGACTGGTGGCCGACGGCTTCATACTTAGTAACAACTACAATCATTCTAGAGCAGAACACCCTGGCCTGAGGAGCAGCCTGACTGTGTTAAGAGAACCTCGAAGGATTTTAATTGTTTACCGGTACAGTATACTTTAATATAACGCGAGGAGCAAAATTATGAGTCTTGAGTATTCTCATTTCCATAATAAATCTCTATCCATCTATATTCGGGTCGCGCTATACTCGATTATCTACAGGAATCCTTAAAATCTGGCCTATTATGGGGACTTGAGGACCAAAGTTCAACCATTGATTTAGAGGAAGGAAAATGGCACCTCATCAAACACAGCCCTGTGTCATGCATGTTTTGGGTCTGTAAACTTGCAACAGGGTGGAGTTTTTAAGTTCATTTAATGACTATTTTGGTTTTAAAAAATGTAAGGCATGCAGGGTTTTTTCAGAGAGCGTGAAAAGCAGGAGAATGACTGGAGAATGAAAAATTGTAGGTCAAAATAGCCGATTTGGAAAGTGAGATGAAAGGGAGAATTTTTCTGGTTTGGCTATTTTGACCTAGAATTTTTCATTCTCCAGTCATTCTTCTGCTTTTCACGCTCTCCGAATAACCCTGATGGTTTCTGTAAATCTATAGCAACTAACTTTTGTAGCTGCTAATCTGCCTGCTCTTCTCATGCAGGCAGCCATGATTTTTGCTTCCTCTCTCTTAAATGGGAGGAATTAAACATCTAGGCTGTGTTACTGACAGTTCGGGCCAGGATGACAGGGGGGGGGGTTATTCAGATAGCAGGGATTTTAATATTTTGAAAGGCTGAAATCACCCCCCCCCCCCAGCATAGCTGGAGTGCAAAAACACACACACCTGTCCCATTTCCCAAAAAGCATAGATTTCTTTATCCGAAACTTATAGCAGAAGTCGCAGCACTGTCGGGAAGGGTTACAAGTTGAACCTTGCAAAGTATCCAGCATTCCTATCTGTTCAGAAGATCTGTGAGTCCTTTGCAAATGCTCAGTCTCTTTAGATGTCTGTCCACAGCTGGCAGCTCTCTCCTGCTGTGTGCAGTCATGATTCACTCCCCAGAGAAAGATGTCATGCGGCATGCCACAGCACTGGGAGAAGACAGGAAGCTCAGGGTGATTTCTTTTAAAAGGGTTTTCTGAAAAAACAAACACAATGTACAGTATAGGCAGATTTGGAAAGGTTTCCAATGAGCTAAAGTTGTTTTGGGCGCGATTGGTGCACTTAATGCGAGAGGCTCTTGTTGTAATGCCACAATTTTTAGAAAGTTATTCTATGCTTTTTAAGATGTGCTTATGTATTCTTTTTGACTCCAAAAATATCATGTCCCTTCCTGTGGGTGCTTGAATTGCATTATGTTGTTTGAACACTTGATCACTTGTCCATTCTCCAGTATCTTGCCTCTAAGGAATTATGCAGAAGGAGGAAAGAAACCAAAGCGTAAATATAGAGCCCTCTTATTGGGTTGTAATATTACTAAACTTGGCACCTTCTGGAAAAAATGTTGGCAATGTATTTGAGCTAAAAAGAGACTAGAAGTATAGAAGCGTATGTAGCGCTGCTTTAAAAACACTGTATTCTGGTGCATTGAACTATTGCTGCCACCAGAGGGAGACAGAGACATTGTGGACTATGCTGGACAAAGCCGAACTACATGTACCATCACCCATTGCGTGAGGACAGGAAGGAGGTGGGACAAGGAAGAGGAAATAGATCAGCCTCGTGCAAGGCATGGGCAGAGTGAGCGGAGCAGTGAAAGGTGGAGGACGCATGTTGGAGCTGTCAGGGATCTCAACCAGGCCAGAGTACAGACGTTGTCTTACTGGTGCTGGAGATCGGGACAGTGATCGTGTTGAGACCTACCTACGCAGCGCTGAGAGGTCTGGAGGACAAGCTGGTTCCGGCAGGACCCAGAGTTAGGAGACCGCGCCGATCGATTGGGAGTGCAGGCGGCAGATCGTTGTTCCAGTTGCGGAGATTTGACAAGCAGGGAGCAGATTCAGTGGCATGGAGTCCCAGTACACAGCGGAGAAGATCTTTTGGTCGAGGCATCGAGTGCTGGACAGTTTCATTCATCGGATGTGTGAAAGGCCTCCAGGCCACAGTTCCAAAACAGAAACGCACGCTGCAATATTGTTTAAATCCACAGGGCCCCAACGGTGACTAGTCGAAGATTGCTCTTTTCATTCACTGGCCAGTTGAACATAATACCCGGGTACCATAGACAACACACATATATATTTTTGAGCTATTTTTCACGGGACTTACACTCCAGAACTGAGGGGGTTAACCGGTTTCTTTTACTGCCTCGTGTTTTTCCCACGTTACGAATTCTTGTTACTCAAATACCGTATATGCGTATTATATGCTGCTTTTTTGGGATCAGTAAAGAATATAATATAGAAAATCCACAACAGTGCTGGTGTATAATTATTTCCTAGTGCGGTGAGACTATCCCGAGGTTTATTCAGCGGCTCCTTCGGGGGTAAGCGCTACACGTATATAAATGATATGGGTGCTCCAGGTAGCAGGGTTGCCCACCCAGCATGTATTCCATAAACAAAACCAGCTGACCAGACTCTCCAATCTTTACTAGCAGAAAAGCAATGGAGGGTGCCGAAAAATGTATTTTCACTCAATTACCATACAGCACTTGAGTGTCTGCTCTCATATTTGAGTATTTGTGCATCCAGGTGCATTTTTGCTTTTATTATTGGGATAAGGAGTTGGATGGAAGAGGACTATTGCCATTGGTAATGGATCATTGGGCTGCCACCACTTAGGAATTGGATACATTCATTTGACATCAGATTTAGTATCTAAACTGTCACGTAGCCTATAGACCTTTTTTCTTTTTCATTTATGTCCATATAGTTCAGATTTTATTTCCGTGTTTTTGTTTTAGTCAGCACAATACCGTTGTGTATTTAATCTTTGCATTGCTCTTGGGGGTGCGGTGTATAAATATAGATTTTATTTTATTTTTTTTGCAACGCAATATCTTCAACAGATTATTTTATTATTTTTAAGGGCTATAAGGCAGAAAACACATTTACTTACAGCTGGCCTTGTGATTTCTAGAACAGATTACACCGTTATCTGCCAGTCTGATGGAAGATGTGAAGTGAAACCTTTTGAGGCTATTGGCATTGATTAGAACATATTGAGCAGTTCATAGATTATTATGGCAGTTTAAAGCGCATACTTTAAAAACCCGCTTTAGCATTCTGTTTGTGTTATGACTAGGAAACCGCTACACCTATGTAACCGTTATTGTGGTAGATGGCTCAGCTGTGTTACATACTAAATGGGGTGTTATCGATGATGTCATTGTCTCCTAAACGTTCTCAGTGTTCTCATCAATTTGTTTTCTCCTTTATCCATGGAGTCCAGAGCTTGATCTAGATGTGGAACCCTTGCTCAGTTTGCCTAGAAAGGTATGAGCGATACCCTCCTGACGAGTCCTAACAAGGATGACATCGTTTAGGGTTGTTGTAGCTCTTGTTCAGTGGGGGATGCCTTTGTCATTTCGGTTCTGGCTGCCCTTTCTGGATGATGGCACTGATTTATTTATTTATACCAGGAAGGATACATTGAGATTTCTCTCGTTTTCAAGTATGTCCTGGGTTCGAGAACATTGAGTGGTTACAGAAATACAAAATAGTAAAATGCAAGATATTAACACAAGACCAAATATACAGATTAACAGAAAAATAAATATGTAGGAAATAAAGTCATTATGTTACATGTTTACAGGTGCATTTTGTATTGAGGTATGTTAATAGGGAAGTCTTAAGGGACTTTAGACTGGGGGAAGATTTGACGGTGTGTGGGAGGTTATTCCATATTTGCAGTGCTCTGTAGGAAAATGAGGATCGAGCCACTTTCTTTTTGTATTGCGGTATTGCAAGTAAGGTGCAGGTCCTGGATCGGAGGTTATAGGATGAGGGAACTGCCGGGGGATGCAGCATATTCCGGTAGGGTGGTAGCTTCCCAGAAAAGCTCTTAAACACCAGGTTGGAAAGGTGAAGGGTGCGTCTAGAGTCCAGTGATGGCCAGTTTAGTTCTTTTAACATGTCACAATGGTGTGTCATGTAGTTACATTGTAGCACAAAGCGACAGAATGAGTTATACAATGCATATGGTTTAGCCTTCTCTGTAATGCTGTCATTGACCCAAAATCTTGAGAACTGAGCGGGGATCTCCTGTAGGGCAGGCCTCTAGTGCTGCTGCCCATTCTCAGTACTCTCATAAACCTTTGCGCTCTTGAGTGTGTCACTTACCTTTACACTCATAAACTCTTTTTCTTCCACAGCACCTACATCAGTTATGTTATTCACATCTAACATGCTGTTACAATTTATAAATTCTATAATTTCTATTTGGCACTCAAAGGGATATACCCTATTGAAAAATCGAATTCCCTTTTTTTGCCCTTAAATAATTGGGCAGATGCTACTGACAGCATCTGCCCAATTATGTATGTAGCGCTGGTTTAAATCCTGCCTCTGTAGTTACTTGTTTCTGGCCACCAGGGGGAGACGAACGCAATGTAAACTGATCCTGGACACTTTCGGACTACGTTTTCCAGCATGCTTTGGGGCAGAGACAGGAAGTGGGTGGGGAGAATGGAGAGACATCCGCAACCTCCGTCGGAGGAGAGCCAAGGGGTGAACAGAGCAAGACGCACGTGAGACAAGGAGCGATTGTGACCAGGCCGGAGCGCAGGTGCTGCTTTGCGGAGCTGGAGATTGGCCCAAATCACTTGCCAGAAGACCTATTAACCTATCGGTGAGAAGTTTAAAAGATACAGAGCTGCAGAAGGACCCCGAGTTAGGAGACCGCGATGATCTAACGGGAGTGCAGGCGGTGAGCTGAGCATCTTGTGGCAGAAACGGACAAGCGGATCCGGTGGCACAGTCCCAGTCAAGTCGAGCGGAAAGACGTCCTGGGTCGAGCAGAGCGCAGAGTATCTGGTGGATGGGTGAGAGGCCTTCCCGGCCACAGTGAAAATAATAAAGCACGCTGCAGTTTGTCTAAACCTACAGGGCCCCAACGTGACTAGTTGAAGACACATTGAAATCATTCACTGGCCAGTTGAATCTAGTACCCGGGTACTGACACATGCATACACGTACACCTTCTTGGGACACAACCTGTACGGGACCCACATTTCAGCAACGAAGGGGTTAAAATTCCTTTTTTCTTTTCCGCTGCGCGTTTCTCGCATTACTAACTTCTGTAAATATAGATGTATACCGTGCTGCTCTATATATGCCAGTTTATTTGATATCCGTAAACTATATAAGTTATAAAATCCTCAACAGTGCTGGTGTAGATTTATTCCCTAGACTGACCCGAGGTTTAAATTCAGCGGCTCCTCCGGGAGTGAGTGCTACATGTATTATTTGTGATTATACTCTCCTTATGTCCATCGCTTCACACGACTCCTCCTACTTCATCTAAGGGACTCTCAAACTTGGAAGTTCCTGCAGCTTTCTAGTGCAATTTGCACTCGTATGCAACATGCGTAGCGTAGGAACAGTGCATTGTGCACCGCTATTGACTTGCACACTCCGTGTGCTTACGTCACTGGCGTCCGGCACCTGGGAAATTCAATATCCCGGGAATAAATATACACCAGCACTGTTGTGGATTTTTATAAATTATATTCTTTACTGATCCCAATAAAGCAGCATATATGACGTAGATACGGTATTTAAACGACAGGATTTCGTAACGCAGGAAAACACGGGGCGGCAAAAGAAAAGATTAACCCCCTTGGTTCTGGAGTGTAAGTCCCGTGAATAATAGCTCAAAAATGTGTATTGTCTTGGGTACCCGGGTACTGTATTCAACTGGCCAGTGAATGAAACAAACAAATCTTCGACTAGTCACGTTGGGGCCCTGTGGATTTAAACAATACTGCATCGTGCGTTTCTTATTTTTGGAACTGCGGCCTGGGAGGCCTCTCACCCATCCGATCGACAATCTGTTCAGCACCCGATCAAGGATTTTCTCCGCTGTGTACTGGGACTCTGTGCCACCGGATCCGCGCTCTGCTTGTCCGATCTCCACACTGCGTACAACGATCTACCGCCTGCACTCCCAATGGATCATCACGGTCTCCTCACTCGGGGTCCAGCCGGAACCAGATTATCATTCAGACCTCTCAGCGGTGCGTAGGTAGGTCTCTGCAGGGTCACCGTCCCGATCTCCAGCACCAGTGAGGCAGCGCCTGTACTCTGGCCTGGTCACGATCCTTGGCAGTTTCACGTGCGTCTTCCGCCTTTCACCGCTCAGCTCACTTTGCCTCTCCCCGAAAGAGGCTGCTGATGTCCTTTCTCTTTTTACCCCACCCACTTCCTGTACTCATGCAAAGCATGATGGAAATTGTAGTTCAGTTTATGTCCAGCATAGTCCATTATGTCTCTGTCTCCCTCTGGTGGCCATAATAATTAAATGCACCAAACACAATCTTTAAACAGCGCTACATGACTTAAGACTTTTATTTAACCTCCCTGACGGTTTTCCCAAGTGTGGCTCGGGGATAACGTTTTGTACCGAAAGCGATATCCCCGAGCCACACTCGGGCTGGATACTTACATGTCCTGCGCTCCCTCGCTGAACCCCGCAGTCTCCTCCAGCTGACCGTGATGTCACACTGCCTGGTTCCCGTCTCGCGAGGAGTGAACCAGGAAGTGTGACATTGCGATCGGCTGCAGTGTGACTGCGGGGACAACGAGGGAGCGCAGGAACATGTTAGTATCAGCTAGAGTGTGGCTCGGGGATACCGCTTTCTGTATTGAAAGTTAACCCCCGAGCCACACTTATACCGCTAGGGGGCCAGATTAATTGGACCGATTCTGACATATAAAATATATCAGAATCGGACCGCCAGGGATGTTAACGTTTGAATAATAATTGTGACATTATAATGAGTTTACAGTCTGAGGAGTGGGGTGACATACAGAGGTGAGGGTACATAGCAGAGTATGTGAAGTAATGGGGTGCATGGGGGCTGTGTGGAAGATAGATCAGGAAAGGTGCAATGGGAGGATTATGGAGTGAGATTTCCTGAAGTAATGTGTTTTTAGAGATGTCTTGAAAGACTGGAGGCACTGGGAGAGTCGAATGTCGAAGGAGGGAGTTCCATAGATGGGGGGTAGCTCAGGAAAAATCCTTAAGGTGAGAGTGCAGGGAGGAGGAGATAACAGATCATTGACAGACCGAAGTGACAAACATTGAACATACCTGTTAGGGAGGAGCTCGGTTATGGAGAGCTTAGTGATTTTTGTCTTTTAAAGGATCACATTACAGGTGGAAAAAGTCTGTTTACATTATCTGGCATACTATTTCAAAAACGTGCAATCTCATAAGGGTGCATAGACCTTTTTATATCCATTGTGTATGTACAGTGCACAATAATAACTTGAGAAAATCCTTTAAGTCTCCGCTTGTTGTTATTTTTATTTTTGAGCAAATCCCTTTTCTTGAGCTTTCAGGTGGGACCCTTTTCTTAATATATATATTTATTTTCTTCAGCATAAATGTACCCCGATGTTATTCCAGTCCTCGGGTACCTGTCGTTACTATTAAATGTGATTAAACTTACTTGCCCGATATCCATGAAGTTTGAAATTAAATCCAGCCTGCGTGGAAAAAAGTTTAATCTAGAGGATTTGAAATAGAGGGGGTGAAGATTCAATATAATGAAGTGTTCTAATCTTAGTAGCTGCCCTCCAGTATCCCGCTATATGCAGCAACATTGTATTCATCAGCGGAACTCCTGAGCCTCTGGGTGAGAAAGCTGAGTGACTTCATGCCTTTACTCTCAAGTAATTAGAGAGTTACGTGGTGACCATTGCTTTAATGTACAACGTTCCAATCGATTCAGCCTGTTTGCCAATTACCATAATATGCCAAAGGGTATTGACGCGTCATGTGGTAGCAGTACTAGAACCACCATATTCAATGCTTAGATCTCTTTACAGAACCTAAAGTAATGTCTTACTTTTTAAAATTATTTATGTACTATATTTGTATATATATTTATCATGTTTTCACGGCTGACAGACCTGCTTAAAAATTAGAGCAACAATGCCAGGGCCCTCTACACATTTTGAGAGGTACTTTTTATTTATTTGTAATTTTTAAATTTCCATATATTTTTAAATTAAATTATGATAAATTACAGGTTTTATTGTATTGTGATGTTGGCACTGTACCCATTACAGCCATTTGAAAACAGAAGTTGAGCGAAGTCAATGAGCTCTTCAAGCAAACTCTGTGCACCTGGAACACAAGGGGGAGGGTGGTCTACCTCTGTGATCACACAGGTGCAAGCAATAATAATATTGACATTTTTCTTCTGAGCTTTTTGCAATTTCCAGAATTTTTCCACAGGACTCTCAAAGATCACTGTTTGGACTTAATGTCTGGAAAGTTTGCATTCCGTTCCATGGAAGAGTGCAATACTCATTCCCACCACCAGACTTTAATTAGTTACAAAATTGCGTAACGTTTAATGCAAATTTACTTGTAGCTGCAAAGAGAACGAAGACAGGGGATCCACTTCTCCTTTGATTGGGGTGAGTATAAGTTTTTTCTCCCCACTTTCTCGTATCAAATCACGTCCCATAAAAACGCTTTTTTTTTTTTTCTTTTCAATTTGCAGCCTGAATAGCAAGTGGCTAGGTATATAATATATAGATGTATACACAGGGCCGGCGCTGCCGCTAGGCGCCCGCCTAGAGCGCAGCACCGCCTAGGGCACAGCCGAGACCAACAGTAGCTCACACATGGCTGGGTATGATGTGATGGGTCTCTCCGCCGGCCGCTGTCACGCTGATCTATCATGTGTGAGCTACTGGGACAGTATATACACCCATGTGTGAGCTACTGGGGCAGTATATACACCCATGTGTGAGCTACTGGGACAGTATATACACCCATGTGTGAGCTACTGGGGCAGTATATACACCCATGTGTGAGCTACTGGGACAGTATATACACCCATGTGTGAGCTACTGGGGCCGTATATACACCCATGTGTGAGCTACTGGGGCAGTATATACACCCATGTGTGAGCTACTGGGGCAGTATGTACACCCATGTGTGAGCTACTGGGGCAGTATGTACACCCATGTGTGAGCTACTGGGGCAGTATGTACACCCATGTGTGAGCTACTGGGGCAGTATGTACACCCATGTGTGAGCTACTGGGGCAGTATGTACACCCATGTGTGAGCTACTGGGGCAGTATGTACACCCATGTGTGAGCTACTGGGGCAGTATGTACACCCATGTGTGAGCTACTGGGGCAGTATGTACACCCATGTGTGAGCTACTGGGGCAGTATGTACACCCATGTGTGAGCTACTGGGGCAGTATGTACACCCATGTGTGAGCTACTGGGGCAGTATGTACACCCATGTGTGAGCTACTGGGGCAGTATGTACACCCATGTGTGAGCTACTGGGGCAGTATGTACACCCATGTGTGAGCTACTGGGGCAGTATGTACACCCATGTGTGAGCTACTGGGGCAGTATGTACACCCATGTGTGAGCTACTGGGGCAGTATGTACACCCATGTGTGAGCTACTGGGGCAGTATGTACACCCATGTGTGAGCTACTGGGGCAGTATGTACACCCATGTGTGAGCTACTGGGGCAGTATATACCCATGTGTGAGCTACTGGGGCAGTATATACCCATGTGCATATCAGAGCTCCACAGCAATAAAATTCAGTCATGTGCAGCGCGTATGAGCCATGGCTCCATCTGGCCCAATTACCATCTGCCCAATCTGTGTAATAACACAGAACCCGCCTTGTCCAATGTCATGCCATACTTTAGCAGGGGCCAGGTTATGCAACCAGACACACTCAGTCATGTATAGCTGGATCAGGCTCATTTACTCTCATCAGCAGGAGATAGAATGCACCTGGTTCAAGGCCAAGGAGGTGTGTGTGTGTGTGTGTGTGTCAGTCAGTGTTTGCGCGCACCAACTGATTATTATGACTATTTTCATGTCCTAATAAACAATAGTTGTCGTTCACTTAAAGGAAGACACTATAAAAGGGAACCATATTTTTTTAATATTGAGTTCCTTTAAATGAACAACTATTGTTGTAACCCTATGGTGGTTATCCACTAAGTGCCTCTGTTGCAAGAAAAGTCTGTATTGCAGTGCTGTTAGCTGTTGTTTTTTTTTTTTGCAACGCTGGCACTCTGTCGATAATCCCCTAGCATTTCTGAGCACCACAGCAATGAAACTCACAGTAATGCGCAGTGTATGAGCTCCACAGCAATAAAACTCCACTATCCACCAAGTACTGTTTGAATAATATTGGGGGACTCCAATGAGAGGGTGTTTGACCTTGAAGACCTCCACATGGTGGTAACAGCAGGACCAGGTAAGCATATCTGTGTTGCCAGAGCTGATATTTTTAAATGTTGTTTTGAAGTGTATTTGGAAGCAGTTTTTATTTTCTTAGTGACAGGCAGTCCTCAGAACAGAGTCCCTGCAGAGTAATGCAGCCAGTACTTAAATTTCCATCTTCTCACCTTCCAGGGTGCACCACACTGTCTGAAACTGCTGGGAGTAAGGCGGCAGTGTAGACTTCTTTTGGCATGCACTCCTCTTGACATCATCAGAGGGGGGCAGGCACCAGCAAGGATGAAGGGACCAGGAGGAGAGCGAGTGCAGGCCTCCGTATCCAGCACCGCGGGGAGTCTGCTCTCTGACCTGACAGATACAATGCAGCTCGCTGGGCACCGGCTGCATCTTGGAGGAGGAGCAGCATCAGCATGGACAAAGCGCCAGGCAGATTGTTTAAAAATTTGGATTGATCAGGGATTAAATTTTTTTTTTTTTTGCACCCCCTCCTAGTCTTGCCCTCTTGGGTGGCCACCTGTACCGCCTTACAGTGCCAGCTCCTCTGATCACACAGCTTGCCTGACAATCCGCAGCTCTGGCAGATGTGTGTAAATGTGCTGCACCCCCTCCCCGTGCTGTTCAAAGTTTCAGCTGCTGCAGAGAGGGGGGTGCAGCATGTTTACACACATCTGCCAGAGCTGGGGCACTCAAGAAACAGAGGGGAGATTTTATTTAACCAGCCCTCCCTTGTCACTTACTGGGAGGGGGGTGATCGGTCACTACATACACTCCTGACAATCGGAAGCTTTCAGGAGCAATAGGAGCCGACGAGCGCTTCCGATTCTCTGCCTGCCACTGCAGCAGGAGGGAGGAGCATCATACTCTCTCCTGTTAGTTCGGGCTGGTGGTGAGGTACCGGTACGGAGTATGTGTAGATATAGATAGATAGATAGATATATATAGAATTTATTTATTTGGCACTTGCATCTCATGCAAGGTATAGGAGGAGTAAATCAACACTGATAAAAGCTGGGCGGTAACACAGGTTTCCTTACAAACTTGGAACTAGACTTGCTATTGCTATGAACATGTGAGATGGTGGGGAAGTGCCTCACGGTTATCACTCTGTTCTGAATTGCCCACCATAATTTATTTTATCTTCTTGCTTTTTTTTTAGTGCTTTATTACATGCCAAGGTAATTGCTCAGCGATCTCAAGTTTACGTGATTAGTTGCACAATTATTTCAGGATGTATATATTTTTTTCCCAACCTTGTAGAATTAGGATTGCTTAGTTGGTAGCAGATAGTGGTGTAGATGTCATTTCAATAAACCATTATTTCTTACATTTTACCAGTCTCTTTGCTAATTATTTCACCAGTTGAGATTTTCCATAAAATAACTAAATGTTAAATAATTATTTTGCAATTCAGGTGGCATGAAAACTAAAGATTTGGGTAAAATGATGTTGAAGATATTCAGTAATTTGATTTCCAAAATAATTGCTCATGGCTATAAGAAAGGATGATGCCTTTGGTAATGCATAGGATTTAATAAACCCGTGGATATTTTGGTAAACTCGAAATGGAGATGTTGGAGACTTTTAACAAGCTCATTAAAAATTGACTCTTTGCTTCACCAATCTTCTTTCAAGATGGCAGCTTTTACTTTTTTGCAATTAAATGAGCTGACACCGATAAAACGCAACATTACTGTAACAGGGCTATGGCGAAGAGACCTCTGGGTTTATGGGCAAAGGGGACCTTCTTGCACCATAGAAATGAGATCCAAACTGGAGATGACTAACGAGTAGAGGTAACATCACTGCTCTATAACCGTCTGTGGAGACACAGGTTTGATCCCGGCAAGAGCACCTCTCCTGTAAGTGTCCTTGGGCAAGACACCTAACGGTACATACTCGCCAGGTCATGCTTGAAAATGAGAGAAATCTCAATGTATCCTTCCTGGTAAAATACTTTCTCAAAATAATAAAATTAAATAAAAGACTTAAGCTTCAAAGCTTATGGAATGGAATCATCCACATGAGGGACACAGGGAAAACTCCTGCATTTTTTTTTTTTTATTCTTCACAAACCTATTTTTGACTGGGTATTATACACAGTGCTATTCGTTTTGTATGTATTTTTCGGGACACTGGATGATGAGCACTTAGACATCTGATCTGACCTTGATTTCACACAGCCGGTCTGATTAACTAGGGGCTGGTGCTCTCAGGGGTCATGTTCACTAGCATCTCACACACCCACCATCCTGAATAAGTTACAAACAGCAGGAAGAGGGAAATGAAATGGATAATTTTTTGATGGAAAACGCGCAGACTTCACAACCCAACTGGGTTTTATCTACGGTGACCTACTTTCAGATATATTTCAGTTGCATTAACTACACATTGATAAATATAGATGAAAAGCCGAATTGATGCTGAATAAACTATGAACGCGGGAGGTTATATTCAATCCTTCTGTAATTCTAAACGTCCTTTTCGTTTGTAACGGAGCGTTGCTGCTAAATCTAAAAGTAAAAGATCCGCGGATAACCTGGGACTTCACAGTGAACGGGCAGCGATTGTGATTGACACTGCATTTTCTTTTCTTTATTGGTGCCAATTTGGTATGTTATGATTGGATGTCAAAAGGTTTTAAGGCTTTGATTTCTGAAGATATTACAATCTGGTTCTTCTCTGTTAGGACCTTGCCATGTTATTTCTGACATATGTTATGTGTCTTATAAAATGCCTTCTGGATTTTGTGCCAAACGAGGTGCAGTTACATGTTTAATGCAGTGATGTATAGTGATTTAGAATCTGGATAAAAGGTACCAAACGAGGTGTACTTATGTATATGTTGTTGCAGTGTGTATATATACATATATATGTATATTAGGGATGTGCGTTTCGGGTTTCGGAATTCCGTAATTTTCACGAAATTTCCCGATTCGTGCATTCGGATTCAGCCGATTTTACGTAAATTTTCAGATCCGAATTTTCCGAAAACGAAACCTTTACGAAATGAAACGACAATTTGTTCGGAATTTTCGAATGGACTAGAAATGTGTAAAATCGAAAATCATTTTCGTTAGATTTGTAATTTCGGCTCCATTCCTGATTTCGGTTCCATTTCAGTAATTTCGGGCAACATATTTTTCGGTTATATCGCTGATTCTGTAATTTTGTATCATTCCAATCTCAATGTATCCTTCTTGTAAAATATGAGAAATCTCAATGGCAGAATTATCGTATCGGCAGAATTATCGTATCGACAGAAATATCGGACCCGAAAAACCATTAGTTTACGTCAAAACGAATAGACACTTTGAAACGAGGAGAACAGACGTTCCGAAAAACACGAAATTTTCCGAAATTCCGAAAAGAAGTCGATACGAACAAGAAACGAAAACGAATCGAACCGAAACGGAAATCGGTCGGAACGAGCCGAAACGAAAATTTACAAAATACGAACGAACCGAATCGAACCGAAAAAAAATCGGTGCACAAGTCTAATGTGTGTATATATATAAACTACAACTATGATGGCAGCACTCCTTTTCCTGTACTAAGCAAAACAAATGGATGCTTCTCAAGACAGATGCAACAAATTATGAAAAGAGCACACAAACGCATACATTTTAAAGATTTTAAGCATTTTAAAGATTCTTACCAAATTTTTATCTCTGCTCTGTTGATAAATGATGGGAATTTAGTTCACAATATGTGGTCACATCTTGCTTAAGCCTGCAACAAACGTCAATGTATCCCATCGATGACATGTCTTATTTAGTCACCTAATGACTGCATGTATACACTAAAAATTTGCTTAAAAATCTTTAAAACGGTTAGAAAAATTGTTAAAATCTTTAAAATGTATGAGTTGCTGTGCTCTCTCTAGCTCGCTCTAGCTTTCCTTTATATATCTATCCAAAACCTAAAAATTAAAATTCTCAAAGGAAATTGTAAAGAACCTTGTGAACGTGTAAAAGAAGGACTCAATGTGGACTCTGGCTTTTTAACACACTATCATGTCATGTAACATTCAGCATTGTACTTGGTTTATGGGTTTCTTTTTCTCTTGTCTGTTAAGTTTGGTCATTTACTTTTCCTCCTAGGCACCATCATCAGATGCTCATCATGAGGTCTGTGTGGTTTTATGGGCCTATGATCTGTCCTGTTTGTTTACATTACATGACCATATAATTCCACTATTGGCATTTACAACACACCCTTCTGCTTGACTCTTTAGTTCAATTCTATGATTTCGGTCAGTATAGCGTCGAGACCTGAGAAAGAGAGGTACACTCTCGAAAGCTTGTCCTTTAAATGTAACGTTAGTCCAATATAAAAGGGTATCACTACATACTGCTATACTCTGGTTATGTATGTATGTATATATATATATTTGCTGAAGAAAATGTGTAACAGCCCTTGTTTGGCACAGAATCGAAAACTTATATATTTCCTAGCAAAGCTATTATTGTTTACCTTGTTCTTTTTTGCAACACTTTATTTTCATCTTATGTGTTTTGCCTCTGGCACGTTTGGTTTCTTCAGCATTTACGGCGATCACTCCTCAAAGAGATGCATTTTGACAGGAAATCAATATTTTTTTCATACCAGATGTGATGGGGTGATTGTTCTAATCCTCATATTAGACATTTAATAGCAAAGGAGTCACTTTCTTTAACCCGACTTGTAACCTTTGCGTCAGTGCGCTCCGTCTTTTTACTGTAACATTCACGAGTCCCTGCCCCGCTTCGTAAATGTATTCTGGAGAAGGAAAGTGTAAGGACTGCAAGCAGAGAGATTTAGTGTAATAATTACATATACTTTATGTAGATGGTTATTATTTGATTCTTTTAAAATCTTTGTTGGCAGTAATCGGTTTGTGATAAAATCCACTTGCTTGTAGATGCAACTCCAGAGCTGCTACCATGCTACCAGTTCGTACAGAAGGTCTCATTCATTTCTTTGTGAATGAGTCCCCAGTTGTGTGCACAGTGCTTAATTTGTAAATCAGACGGTAGGGGAACATAGAGGCGCCAAGACAGGCACTGGTCCCAGGACTCGTACACAAACCGGTGCTGATAACATGCTATGTACTGAAAGGCCCAGTTACTAATCATTTGCATGGTGTAAATTTTATGCCGGTAATTAAAAATGATTTTACGTGGCTTTGGCATTTCTCATTTGGTCAAACCTATATCTCTCAACGAATAAACAATTTGCATGCAACTTTTTATGGAAATTATACATATTTATTTATTTTATACCACGTGAGGTACTGGATCCACCCAGTAGGTACTGGAACAGAGTCAAACATGGAAAGGTCCTGGATCCTGTTCAGGGTTGCCCTCGCTACAGGGCTTGATTCTTGACAATTATATGTAAATCCTAAAAGCGGTAAGAAAAACAGAGGTGACTACATGTTTCTAGGAGCCAGGCAAAGTTGTTTGCTCAACTGCCCAAAAGAAAAGATTTAGTAGCCGGGGTAATCTTCTAGTAGTCAGTGTCTACCTAACTTCTGGATTTGTCAGATCTTGCATTAATACCATACAGCATCAATGCCTGAGTTGGTGGAAACTGATCCAGATCCTTAGGAAAGGTTCAGCACTACAGACCCTGGGATCGCTGCCCCGAAGACTGTAACGGATCAGTATTGGGCTTGTGGGAAATTCGGATTTATAAAATTCTATTGTTGCAGCAAAAGAAGGAAGAAAAAAAGGCTTTATAGTATGAATCACCTCTGATAAAACCACATTTAGTATTCTCCGATTGCGAGCGAATCCAATCTTACTGGCGGGCAAAATGTCAAGAGCGTACAGGAAGGATTGTTAGCATGTGCCTGTACCAGTGAATCAATCTTTCAGACTACTGCTTAATATGAACTGTGATTCCGTGATTTATAATTCAACGCCTACCCTTTGATCTCAATACTCTTCAAAAGACTTGGCCATGTCCTCCCTCAAACACATCTTTAAATATACTTATGCTTGCTGTTTATAATTTAATTCATTCAAGAGAAAAAAAGAACCACGTGCAGACATTAATAGGGAGAAGTTTAATAAGAAATTCAGGACTTGGAGAGTACTAAAGACTGCGCAAACACTCATTACCTCAGCATCCAACTGTTATTCGCTTAAGCCTGCAATGCAAGCCGGTATAATGAGGACACTACACTAATAAACATTATCTCCCCACCAACCGGGTCCGGGGGGTTAACACCAATGTCAAATATCACAAACCAGTGGCTACACCCTAAGAGCATCGTGAGCCTCATACATATCCCACAAGGTGCTGCTAAAAGTTAACGTCTATTATAGCCATAAAAGGAACCTTCAGATCCATAATATAATATATGTAGAATGTATACTATAATAGCCTGTGAAGGTGAATTGTGTGTCGGATGCAAATAGTCAGGGACTATGTTGAAGAAATCCTATACATTATATAGTTACATAGGCCGAAAAAAAGACGTGCGTCCATAGAGTTCAGCCTTTCACACATCACTTACTGCTGTTAATACATAAGAAGGCAAAAAACACAGTCTGAAGCGCTCGCCAATATGCAACATACTGTGAAAAAAAAATCCTTTTTGACCCCAGAATGGCGTCCGATTTCTCCTTGATCAAGCAAATTATCCCATATTAAATCTTTATAACCCATGTGTAACAGATCTCCGTACCCCAACAGGGTCACATCTGTCACTGCCGCTTCCTTACTGAACCAGTGTTCCCCTCATGACTCTTGTGCCTTTCTCCAGTACCTTAACCTCGGCTTAAAGATTAATAGAGAGCTTTGCTAGCATCCCCAAAAATAAACCGTGGCTGTAGATCTGGAGCTACCCACACCATGAGTCATGACTGCATGTAGGGTCAGAATGGGACTCTCTTTAATTGGAAAAGGAAACACACATATTTATACGTTCCAACATAGGTTATTTACATATGGAAAAGCTGACCCTAGAATGGAATGTGAAACCAAATTAGATTAGGTAAAGGCAGTGAAATCCACATTGCGTAATATTCCTTGACCGACAGGACAATTGGAATCGTGATCGACAAACAAGATTACGACAGCAGATTTGCAAAGTATTCAACTATAAACAGACATCGACACATTCCTAGCAGAAAGATAATAAGATACAAATGGACCCTACAATAGACAGACAATAACATTCTTGCATACTTAGTTTACACATTCTACACACGAGAGGCCAATGAAATACTATGGATTATGAGGCCTGCACCCTACAAATATGCCCCTAGGTCTATGCACCCCAAGTACAATGTAACTTACATCAGTCACTTTTCTGAGGGGAAATTGTTTATTTAACCCAGCTGGGCTAATATGGAAAAGTAGCCAATAATATTTCCAGACGCACTGCTACAAAAGCCGTGTTTGCTCGGTTCAGATGAACCGGCGACTGTGGATATACTTAGCTCTGTGTGCCGTGCGTCTGATGGTTGTGGGAGACTGCAAACAGCCCCAGAATCTCCCATTTAACTGCTGGGCTGTAGGCAGGAGGCAAGCCCACAGCCCTCTCCAAATACCATAGTGACAGTGTGATCTGTCACACCATGTTAATATTCTCTTTATGCAGGAAGTCATCCAGTCATTGTTTAAAAGTTTGTACAGACTCTCACCCAACCACCTCAACAGGCAGAGAATTCCACAGCTTTAGTGTTCTCTGTAATTATTAGCTAGCATTCACTTCACTCAGGCTACCTATGGCTGTATGACCTTTTTTTCTTCTTTTTTTTATATGAACCAATTTAATCTCTGGGTCTATCTCTCCTATATGTTTGAATATACTCTCTTGCAGTTCCTGTGTTGGGTTCGTCACATACTGTTAATCTGTGATTTATAACTAATATCATACTGCAGGGTCTGGTGAAAGGATGATATGAGTATCCTATTATATACATTATAGGAGCAGTGCTTTTTTTCTGGAAAAATAGGTGGGGGTACTCTCACGCCCAGGGAAAAAATGGTTATTATGATGATTTTTTGTGTCTTAAATACTCCTTTATTCACACTGGATATATTGCCCCCAGTTCACACTGGATATATTGCCCCCAGTTCACACTGGATATATTGCTCCAGGCCCACATGGATATATCACCCCAGCTCACACATGGTTATATTGCCCCCAGCTCACACATGGTTATATTGCCCCAGCTCACACATGGATATATTGCCCCCAGTTCACACATGGATATATTGCCCCAGACCAGCTCACATAGGTATATTGCCCCAGCTCACACATGGATATATTGCCCCAGACCAGCTCACATGGGTATATTGCCCCAGACCAGCTGACATGGATATATTGCCCCAGACCAGCTCACATGGATATATTGCCCCAGACCAGCTCACATGGATATATTGCCCCAGACCAGCTCACATGGATATATTGCCCCAGCTCACATGGATATATTGCCCCAGCTCACATGGATATATTGCCCCAGCTCACATGGATATATTGCCCCAGCTCACATGGATATATTGCCCCAGCTCACATGGATATATTGCCCCAGCTCACATGGATATATTGCCCCAGCTCACATGGATATATTGCCCCAGCTCACATGGATATATTGCCCCAGGCCAGCTCACATGAGTATATTGCCCCAGCTCACACATGAGTATATTGCCCCAGACCAGCTCACACATGGGTATATTGCCCCAGCTCACACATGGGTATATTGCCCCAGCTCACACATGGGTATATTGCCCCAGCTCACACATGGGTATATTGCCCCAGCTCACACATGGTATATTGCCCCAGCTCACACATGGGTATATTGCCCCAGCTCACACATGGGTATATTGCCCCAGCTCACACATGGGTATATTGCCCCAGACCAGCTCACACATGGATATATTGCCCCAGACCAGCTCACATGGATATATTGCCCCAGACCAGCTCACATGGATATATTGCCCCAGACCAGCTCACATGGATATATTGCCCCAGACCAGCTCACATGGATATATTGCCCCAGACCAGCTCACATGGATATATTGCCCCAGCTCACATGGATATATTGCCCCAGCTCACATGGATATATTGCCCCAGGCCAGCTCACATGAGTATATTGCCCCAGACCAGCTCACATGAGTATATTGCCCCAGACCAGCTCACACATGGGTATATTGCCCCAGCTCACACATGGGTATATTGCCCCAGCTCACACATGGGTATATTGCCCCAGCTCACACATGGGTATATTGCCCCAGCTCACACATGGGTATATTGCCCCAGCTCACACATGGGTATATTGCCCCAGACCAGCTCACACATGGGTATATTGCCCCAGACCAGCTCACACATGGATATATTGCCCCAGACCAGCGCACACATGGATATATTGCCCCAGACCAGCGCACACATGGATATATTGCCCCAGACCAGCGCACACATGGATATATTGCCCCAGACCAGCGCACACATGGATATATTGCCCCAGACCAGCGCACACATGGATATATTGCCCCAGACCAGCTCACACATGGATATATTGCCCCAGACCAGCGCACACATGGATATATTGCCCCAGACCAGCGCACACATGGATATATTGCCCCCAGCTCACACATGGATATATTGCCCCCAGCTCACACATGGATATATTGCCCCCAGCTCACACATGGATATATTGCCCCAGACCAGCTCACATGGGTATATTGCCCCCAGCTCACACATGGATATATTGCCCCCAGTTCACACATGGATATATTGTTTTATCAGCACCTTTGGTGACATTTATGTGGCTCACCATGCTCTTTATGGTGTGTAGCCTGGCATTTCCTCAGTGTTCAGCGAAGACATTTACAGTGCATTTCAGTCACTAATTTTCAATAAGAAATTAAAAAATATATATAATTGTAACCCTCTTACCTCCAGTGTATATAGTGTATAAGCCTAAACCTATTTTGCATGCAATAGAATAATGAAAATTGGCATATAAAGCTTCATTTTCATACCTTTTTTAATGCATGGGAACATGCATTATAGTTAGTCATGACGAGTCAAGTAGGCAGTTCGAACTGCCAAGGTACTAGGTAGCGCCCTATAGTCTGATTGATTGATATATATATCAATCTTGGCTTATTTATTTGCCTTTCCATTTTTCATAGTCTTGGCATATAACCCTTTACATATTATAGGGTGTTTGCATTGGCTACTATTAGATTATTTTTCATTTTATGTTTTTTTATATATATATATATGTATATATATGTATATATGTATATATATATGTTTATTTCCTTGTTGCTTTAATTCAATAAATATAATTTTTGGTCCTTACACGTGCACCTCCTGGTGCTTTTGTTTGCATTTGCTATAGTACGCTTGGGTTAAGCCCTCTTTTAGTGTTGGGACATATTTGCCCTGCGTCTTTTTCTAATATTGATCGACCTTGGAACCGAAAACATTTTTGAGCTCATACTAGTGCATCTTTGCATCAATACATTGAGTTTTAGAGCGAAATTTTTGACCAGGTTGCCACTTAATGATTAAGGTTTTAGACCAGGATGGACCAAATCAGATCCCAGTGGGGATTTTATGGGAAAACCACTTTCCATAGCAGACAGAAATTAACATACCCTTTTATAAGATACATTTTAGATACATTAAGCTTATTTGACAGGCAGATAGCTCCATCGTCTGGCTAAAAAGCGCTACTACATAGAATATTATTATTATTATTATTATTATTCTTTATTTATAAAGCGCCAGCATATTCCGCAGCGCTGAATACAGCTGGAGCTCCATTTTCCTGTAAAAGAAAAATGCTAAGCTCTTCAAATGACTTCCGCACACTAGGCTGACATGTTCAAGGTGCTGAAAATTTAGAGGTGTATTTTGGATCCATTAGAAAATCAATTTGTTTGCAGTAAGCGTCCTATGGATTGCACCAGAATATAAATGCGCGTTACTTGATTTTGGGCTCCTGCAGGACATTTTGGTTGGGTATATAAGACCATGGTAGTGAGTGGGGTTAATGTGTGTGTAACAAGGAAATATTTATATATTCTGTTAAAAAAAAAAAAATCTCATTTATTAAAAATATTACATAGCCTGAGCTAAATATTTAAACTCTTTTTTTTTTTGGTTTTCGGTTTTATTTTCTCGCTATTCACTCTTTTCCCTTAGAGAACATGAAAGTCCAGCTCGTTGTCACTGTAGCCACATAGGACTTTGCATATTTTATTGCCTGATCTAATTCATGTTAACGCTTCCTTAAGATAAATCCATCAAGTCCTTTCAGTGTGTCAGTGTTTTGGATGTTTTTTTTTTTCCTGGGGGTTAGAACCTTGTCTTGTTTGACCAGTATAATTGGCATTCTCGGACATCGCATTATTGATCACGCAGCAGCTGTCTGATGAGGTAAGTCATTTGGATGGTGTCTCACAGATTTCCAGCAATGTTGCCGCCAGTGCTGTCAGTGCCTGTGACATCATCCTGAAAAATTAGAATTTTTTTTTCTTTCAAATTCCACATTTAAAATAAATAAAAAAAATATATAATTCTTTATTTCACATACACAGTGCGCTTCGTATCCTCTGCAGAAATCCGTGAGGCGTTGTGTAAGTTCATATGTATTCAAACGCTCTCACAGCCCTCCAGAGAGTTTCTGGTAAGTTTGCAAGAAATGCTATGAAAGCGCAGTACCGCTAATGATGGCATGCTAACGGCGGCTAACTGCATTCATCTCCACACCTCCGACTAGAAGACTTAAATCGCCAGTTTAAGCCTCTCGGTTTCAGAGGGTTCCAGGTTACCCGTCTTCCCAAACTCTACATGTTTTATTTATCTTGCAGGATACATCTCACCAGGGATTTTGTGTTAAGAATTTAAATGAAGCGCCGATAGTTTGAGGTTTCGGGTTTTTACATTTTACAGATTAGATATGTCGTATTCAAAATTCCTGCTATGGACAGGCGGATAAAAAAAATAATTTTTTTTATATATAGAATATATTCTAGGAGCTGGGAAATGGGTTTGATAGAATGCTTTCCCTCACTGTAAATCTATAGATAAACGGGGATTTGAGACTAAATTAGTAAATATCAAAGCTTGCACAGCATTTCGTCAACTTCCTTATTGTTCGTTGCCCTTCTTATTGATGCATAACCTTTGGGAAGAGCTTCATAGATCCTTTCCCTGCTTATGTTGTGTGCTCTGGAAGCTGCGGTACATAAAGTGACCCGAGTAACAGCTTGAAACACTTGTTCTGATCCAGTCTAGTCAATCTGAAAGACTTTCAGGTCTATTTAAAGAAAGGTGAAACTCAGGAGAATTGGCAGGAGAAGAGCACAATCTAGACCAGATAGCCGATTTGGAAAGTGCGATAAATGGGAGCATTTTTCTGGTTTGGCTATTTTGACCTAGAATTTTAGGAGTTTCACCTTTCTTTTGAATATACAGGTGAAACGCTAAAAATTAGAATATCTTGCAAAAGTTCATTTATTTCAGTAATGCAACTTAAAAGGTGAAACTAATATGAGATCGTTCAAGCCATGATTTGTCATAATTGTGATGATTATGGCTTACAGCTCATGAAAACCCCAAATCCACAATCTCAGAAAATTTGATTACATGCAATCAATTAAACAAGGATTGTACATAGAACAATATGGGACCTCTGAAAAGTATAAGCTGCATATGTACTGAGTACTTGGTTTGGACCCCTTTTGCAGCAATTACTGCCTCAATGCGGCGTGGCACTCCTGATGTGTTATGGAAGACCAGGATGCTTCAATAGCGCCCTTCAGCTCTTCTGCATTGTTCGGTCTCGGGTCTTTCATCTTTCTCTTGGCAATGCCCCATAGATTCTCTATGGGGTTAAGGTCAGGCGAGTTTTCTGGGCAATCAAGCACAGTAATCCCACGGTCATTGAACCAGGTTCTGATGCTTTTGGTGGTGTGGGCAGGTGCCAAGTCCTGCTGGAAAATGAAGTCCGCATCCCCATAATGCTCGTCTACCAGGAGATTTTGGAGCACTTCATGCTTCCTTCCGCAGACGGCTGCGTTGACCCTGGACTTAATGAAGCACAGTGGACCAACACCAGCAGACGACATTGCTCCCCAAATCAACACAGACTGTGGAAACTTCACACTGGACTTCAAGCATCTTGCACTGTGTGCCTCTCCATTGTTCCTCCATACTCTGGGTCCTTGGTTTCCAAATGAGATGCAAAAGTTGTTCTCATCAGAAAAGAGGACTTTGGACCATTGAGCAACAGACCAGGTTTGTTTTTCTTTAGCCCAGGTAAGACGCTTCTGACGTTGTTTGTTGTTCAATAGCAGCTTGACGAGTAATACGACATTTGAATCCCATGTCCTGGATCCGTCTGGTGGCTCTTGATGCATTGACTGCAGCCTCAGTCCACTCCTTGTGAAAGTCCCCAACACTTTTGAATGGCCTTTTACCTGACAATCCTCTCCAGGCTGCGGTCATCCCTGCTGCTTGTTGTGCATCTTTTTCTTCCACACTTTTCCCTTCCACATAACTTTCTCTTAATGTGCTTTGATACAGCACTTTGGGAACATCCAACTTCTTTTGAGGCTTTCCCTCCTTATGGAGGGTGTGAATGATGGTTTTCTGCACAACTGTCAGGTCAGCAGTCTTTCCCTTGATTGTGATTCCTACTGAACCAGACTGAGAGACCATTTAAAGGCTCAGGAACCCTTTGCAGGTGATATGGCTGAATTAGCTGATTAGAGTGGGACACTGAGCCTAGAATATTGCATCTTTTCACCATATTCTAATTTTCTGAGATTGTGGATTTGGGGTTTTCATGAGCTGTAAGCCATAATCATCACAATTATGACAAATCACGGCTTAAACTTTCTTGCTTTGCATGTAATGAGTCTCATATATTAGTTTCACCTTTAAAGTTGCATTTCTGAAATAAATGAACTTTTGCAAGATATTCTAATTTTTCGAGTTTCACCGGTACGCAGGACATGACGTATACATCTAAAAATGATATATCTGCGGAGTCTGCCGAAAAAAATAATAGTTCTGGGTCATATAATAAAATGTGGCTTCTAATCGCGTTTAAACATGATGAGCAAAAGCTGTAAAAATGAGCTCCGCACACAGACGTGAAATGGCTCAGCAGTGAAGGGGTTAAAGGGACACTCTAGGCAACATGACCACCTAAGCTATTTTAGGTGGTCATGATGCCCGGAGTATGCCGCCCTCTGTCTCCCCTCCCTTCGCTCAGCTGAAAATGCTGAAAACAGCTGAGAGAGGCGGAGGAGTTTACTTCGCCTTCCCAGCTGTCAGTCAGCAGAGCGGGAATCATATTTCCCGCTTCTGCCGACTTTTGCCGAGTAGGAGACGTCATCGCGCTGAAAGCGCGATGACGTCTCTAACTCACCGAGAAAGCTGGCGGCTCCCTCTGAGGGTTAGTGTTGCGCGCATCCTCTTGCGCGCAACACTAATCCTCAGAGGGAGCCGGGAAGAAGCCTGCCGATTGGCTGGCTTATGTGAGAGGCGCGCATGCGCGCTTCTCACGTAAACCAGAAAGCAACTTAAATGCAAGAAGTGGAAGAGGAGGGAGGTGAGTATATAAAAAAAAAAACACCGCTGGAAACAAGAGGATTTTAGGGTAAGTATTACAGTTACAAGTAAAAAAATAAAGATTTATTAAGGGAATAGGGATAGGTTAGGATAAAAAAAACGGGGGGGGGGGTGATTTTTGAGTAGAGTGTTCCTTTAAGAGTAACCTCTGAGTGTACTCTTTGCAGCAGAGTTGCTGCTTGAGCTTTCTCATTTATAAAATTTGCTTTGTCATTTGTGAATTGGCTGTAAGAGTTTTATCCACATGCCATATTTTAAGTAAAAAAGTGATGTATTTTGCCATTGTGTACTTATTTTACTATCTAGAATACAGCAATTAAAGCCAGTAAAGAGCACACGCTATGCATAGTATTTACTGCCCCCTACTGATATTAATGTGTAGCAGTAGGTTTCAGTATTCAGTGGCAGTCGGGGTAAATGATGCCTTAAGGCCGAGTGCACACGAGGGCACTTGGTGCGCCCGTAGTTACCGGTGCCTGTCGCAGCCATGTGATGCGGTGACGGGGCCGTCACACGCTTGTGCGTGCACGAAGTGCGTGCGCAGCAAGTGTCCGCCTTGAAAGCCTCCCCGTCTATGCGCTAGGATGCGCGTCGAGTCGATGCTTTGCAGCGCTGGGGCGGGGGCGGGCGGGCGTCGAGTGGCAGGAACGTCCACCCTCACAGACGTTCCTTCCACTCGAAGTCAGACGCCTGAAACTCCTATTATTGTAAGACAGCGGCAATAGCGGTAGCTAACTATCCTCAGCCAGGCAAAGCTGGATTAACATGGGGAGTTGTAGGAACTGCAAATCATGGCCTATGCTTGATAGTAGGCACAGTAAAAAGGTTTTTCAAGCAGAAACAAGGTAGAGAGCGTGATGTGCTGAAAGAGGGGAAACGGACAGAAAAGGGAACGAAAGATGGACACAGAGGTTAGAGCGAGGCATAATTGGGAACAAACAGCCAGTTGTCCTGGTTCTCACTCATCCTGTGGCTCCATATGATGCATTTTATGTGCAATTGTACAGGCTGGGCGGAGTAGAGGTAATGTCACCGCTCTGCATGGAGAGAGCCTGTGGAGACATGGGTTCGATCCCAGCGAGCACCTCTCCAGTAAGTGTCCTGGGCAAGACACCTAACGGTACATACTCCCCACCCAGGACATACTTGAAAACAAGAGAAATCTCAATGTATCCTTCCTGGTTAAAATACTTTCTCAAAAAAAAAAAATATATATATATATATATATATATATTTACAGTTAAAGTATTTATAGTGCCAACAAGTTCCGTACCGCTGTATAATGGGAGAGACAGAATAAAACACACACACACACCTTACAATCTTAGAGGAGAGGGCTGACATGCTGGGTGAAGGTAAATAGTGGAATATGTGGGGTGCATGAAATATACAGTGGGGTATTAGGGAGTGAGGAGATAGACTTCTATAAAGTAACGTGTTTTCAGAGACTTCTTGAAGGACTTGAGACTGGGAGAGTCTGATGTTGCAGGGAAGGGAGTTCCATAGAAAGGGGCAGCTTGGGAGAAGTCTTGAAGGCGAGATTTGGGGGTGCGGCTACGAGGAACTGATTGTGTGTGTTTGGCATTATTGTGTTTACTGATGTTCCACACAAATACACTCGTAGATTCACATGCGTTCTACAAAAATTATGTAAGTTTTATTAATAAATTTTTGGTTTAATTTCACAATTTCCTCTTTACCAAGACACCTCATAGTTGAGCTGTTGGTAAAGTCCAAATAACTCCGAGCCACCATGATGAACAAATAATGGATCCTGTAGATTACTGTGTAAATGATATATTAGAAGTTCAATTAGCTTGCCGTATAACTACTGCTCGATCATAGGAGATTCAAGGTGCTAAAGGGGGTTGGGGAACCCTACAAGTAACCTTTCTAAAAATGTTCTCTTTAGAAAGCTGCTGGAATTTAGCTCTGGCTTTAATTTCTGAAAATCGTGACATCTAAATCTCTCAACCCAACTCTTCCAATTTTTCAATTTATTAAAGAATCGAGTAACTAGAAAATAAATGCATTTCCACAAACAAAACCCCTGTGGTCCAATTTAGAACATAATGTATAGGAATCTGTACGGGGGGTCTTGAAAGCCTGGTTAAAGGGTACATTAACAAATAGATTACTGCTGTTAGCTGCTTAAAACCACTCTGAAAGGTATTTCTGCCATTGTTTACTTGCGCGCAATTTAATTTTATATTGGAAATGCTTTTCCTTTTTGTCTTCGCTCTTTAAATGGGTTTGAATAAGATAAATCCGGAGTCTTATGTGTATATGCATTTTCCTGGTGAGAGATCTATATGTATCCATTAATGTTCTTTTAATAAGGAGAGGGGGTGACTGCAAATACATTTGTTCTAATATTGGATTGATGCCGTTTAGGTTTTGTTTCTTAGAAGACAATAGATCTTACTAAACAAGGTTTGCTGTTCTGGTTCTCAAGGTCCTTGTATGCCGGACACATAGGGCCTCATTCTATTCGGTAGCATGGGTGTGCTTAAGCTGGTGTCAGCCGAGCGCACTATGTGCGCCTGTACTGACGTGCCTCCCGGCGCCGGCGCAGCTTTGTAATGCTGCAACGGGGTGGGCCAAACGCTGTAGCTAGCGCATGAATTGCACGCGCTACAGCAGGCGTGCTGCGTCCTTTTAGAAAACCTCCGTCAAAGCGCGATCCTCCATAGGAGGATCGAGCCTGGCAACGCTGAGCACACTGATTGCGCTCAGCGAGGTGGCCAGACCAGCGTCAGTGGAATGAACGCCCACTCTCACGGACGTTCTTTCCTCTCTTAAAAAAAAACACTCGTCTGACACTGGCCTAAGACACGCGCTAAAGCAGTGAGTTGGTCCTGCATACCCACATTTAAATCCCTACCTACAACCGTTGAATGTTATTTATTGTGTTCTAGATTTTAAGAAAAAAAGCTTTTCAATTGCGGAGCTGCAGCTCTGCATACAACGGATTACCGCTGTTCTAAAATATGTATTGAGCTATATATATATATTTATTTTGCCTATTAACCCCTTGAACAAGAATGTATAAACTCTATTTTGTGCTTTAATACAAAGGAAACCAACAATTGTCCTATAAAATACCTTCTGCATCAAGTTTAGCATGCCCCCCCCCCCAGTAAGATCTCACTCCTGTCACCATGTATTACAGAGAGGGACTCTAGGGCATGGGCGTACCTAGAACATTTGGCACCCGGCGCGGATCCTATATTAGGCACCCCCCCCCCTTTTAAAATGTAAAAAAAAAAAAACACACGCACTTTTTTTTAATGTTTTCAAAAATATTTTTAGTTATAGCATTCTGGCAGGACATGACGTATACATATAATAACGATATATTATGAATCTGCCGATGGTGTATCATTCATGCGTCCTCTGTGCTGTGCAATAAGGGGCAAGTTTAGATTCTTTTTGAATAATTGTTATTTTTACGTGATTTTGCAAACTCACAACATACCCATCCTATAGTGAGACCTTTTTATTATCAATCATATGTAAATTATCAAAAATATGTAAATTCCAGAGATTTTCGTTAAGTAGACAGACTCCCTGCACTTCTGTAACTCTTTGGAACAGCACCTAAACTACACAAATTGCAAAATCCCCATCTATGTGTTGGGACAAAATCAAATGGCACGCTGACCACAGTCACTTCTCTCAAATATCTAGGCATGTGGTTGGACCCTAATCTATCCTTTGGCCCCCACATCGAAAAACTCTCATCTAAACTTTACCCCAAACTAGGTGCCCTGTACAGAAACAAATCCTGCCTGAGCCCCGCGGTAAGAAAGCAGATTGTACAGCAAATGCTTATGCCGGCTATTGATTACGGAGATGTAGTGTATGCAGCCGCCCCGCAAACACACCTTCATAAACTTACTACATTGTATAACTCATTCTGCCGCTTTGCACTACAATGTAACTACATGACCCACCATTGTGACATGTTAAAAGAGCTAAACTGGCCATTAGACATGTGCATTCGTTTTAGTACTAAAATGATTTAGTCCGAATTTTGGGATAATTTAGTTTTAGTATGACTCAAGAGAAACGAAACTGCTCAGTACAAAAAACGAAAGAAACTAAAATAAAATGCACTACATTTTAGTTTCAGTCCTTTTTGTGATATTATATTGATGAGTGAAGGAGACCAACAATGAAGAGCGCAACATCCGAAGTTCTGCACCCTCCACATGCCAATGCAGGAGGATGTTATATACAGAGAGGGACATTAATTCAGGAGGATGTTCTATATATTATACAGAGAGGGGTATTAATTAATGCAGGTGGATGTTGTATACATTATACAGAGAGGGGTATTAATTAATGCAGGTGGATGTTGTATACATTATACAGAGAGGGGTATTAATTAATGCAGGAGGATGTTCTAAACATTATACAGAGAGGAGCCTTTTTTTTTTAGCCCTTTAAATCCAGTGGCTGTGAGCGCTGAGATCGGCTGCTTGTTACATTATCTCTCAGTACAATGTATCAGGCTCAGCTGTTACAGTAACTGACTGCTGCTCATTACAGCGCTCAGAGTTTCAGTAAAACAAGGAAATAATATTGTTCTAACGTCATATTATTTACTAGTTTTACTGAAACTCTGAGCGCTGTGATGAGCAGCAGTCAGTTACTGTAACAGCTTTGCCTGACACAGGGCAGTATTACAATGTTGGTGCTAACTTAACCAGAGCTGTTGTAACTGAAAACCTCCATAGACTATAATAGCTCTGGGAAGTTTACAACAGCTCTGGTTAAGTTAGCACCAGCTATATAATATGGCCCACATTGTGCTGAGAGTGAGAGATACTATACCAAGCAGCGATCTCAGCCCTCTGAGGAGCCACTACAATAGTAATTGTATCCACTGGTTTTCGATGAATGAAATTAGTTTCATACTAAAGAACTGAAAACGAATTTCTTTAGCAACTAAATAAATTGCATTTTAGTACTAATGCATTAGTTCAAAACGAAATTTTGTGCTGTGCACATGTCTACTGGCCATCGCTGGAATCCAGACGCACCCTTTACCTTTCCAGCCTGGTGTTTAAGAGCATTTCTGGGAAGCTGCCACCCTACCTGAATAGACTGCTTCCCCCAGCAGCTCCCTCATCCTATAACCTCCGATCCAGGACCAGCACCTTACTTGCAATACCACAATACAAAAAGACAGTGGCTCGGTCCTCATTTTTTCCTACAGAGCACCACAATTATGGATAACCTCCCAGACGCCATCAAATCTTCCCCCAGTCTTAAGTCACTCAAGAGCTCCTTACTAACATACCTCAATACAGAATGCACCTGTAAACATGTAACCTAGTGACTATATTTCCTACATATTTATTTTCTGTTAATCTGTATATTTGTGTTGTTTTTTAATATTTTGCATTGTATTACTTTGTATTTCTGTAACTGTAACACTTCAATGTTCTTGAACCCAGGACATACTTGAAAACGAGAGAAATCTCAATGTATCCTTCCTGGTAAAATCCTTTATAAATAAATAAATAACTTAAGGGACCCTGCGGTAAATGGTGAATTCACTGCAGGGTGGGGGAAATTTGATTCCCCGACGTGCAGGGAACAGAACGCCAAAATGTTGGTGTCATTTCGGTGCTCTGTGAGTAACCCCTTCAGTGGTGGGTTTTTTGCCACCTCCTGGAAAGTGCCAGCCTAGGCCTTGCCTACCCAGGACATACTTGAAAATTAGTGAAATCTCAATGTATCCCTACTGGTAAAATACTTTGGAAAAATATATATATATAATATATATATATATATTTTTTTTTTTTTTTTTTTAGGGTGTCATTTTAGGGGGTGGTGTCACCCGACAATTACTGAAATCTCAATGTATCCATCCTGGTAAAATACTTTGCAAAAGTAAAAAAAATTTTTTTGTTTTGTTAGGGTGTCACCCTAGGGGGTGGTGTCACTCGGTGCGGCCCGCCCCTGCTCTAGGGTCACTCTTTACTGTACAGAGATGGGGTTAGAATTGCTGAAAAGGGGGCGTGGCCGGCAGCGGATAGAGACGGGACGCATGCAAGTGGAGCTCCGATCCCCATTCTACTAACGGAAGATTTTGCAATGATTTCCGAGGGAGCCACCTGCCATCAGGTAGAGGTGTTCCGGAGCCTGTCTGATCCCCCCTCCGGACCTGAGCTTGGTGTGTAGGCTGCTGGGCTGCCCCCTCCTCGGCCTATCGGCTGCCATCTTAGGGACCTGGTGTTTGCGAGAGAAAAAAAAATGTGCGCCGAGAAGCTGTCTCCCTAGATGGGGAACAAGACTAAAGTTGGAGGAGCGGGGGAGGATACCGGCACCCCGACATCCGACTTTTGCTTGGCGGGGGCTTGAGTTGGAGGTTGCCGCTGCGCTCCGTGCTAGACCCGGGGACTCCACTGGTGGTGGAAGAGGCTGCTGTGTCCCGTCTCACACGTGGCGTCGTCAGGACCGGGAGAGGATGCGCTCCCCGCCACGAAAGGGGATATACGTACCTTGCTGGAAGATGCGAGGAAATCGTGGCAGGTGGATTTCCAGTCCCTCGGCACGGCAGTGGCGGAGGCGCAGGCCCAGGTGGAGAATCTCCAAACCCGCACGCAAGTGGAAAGTGCGCAGGCTGTGACCTCCTCCTCTGTACGCGCCTTGCAAGCTCAGGTCAGCAGTTTGCACTCGGCCGTGGTGATACTGGAATCGCGACACGTGAAGCTCCGTGGCATACCAGAGACAGTGCCAGATTGTCCTTACTCCATCAGAATCTCTCCGGGACTCTGTTCTCACGGCCCTACACGTTCGGAAGGCGGTCCTTTCTCCCACGGAGGCACCACGCGACGTCCTCATCACCCTGCGAGAGACCACCATGCACTCTTCATTGTTCCGGGCTGTGCGGAATTTATCTACAATCCCCTTTGAAGGGGCTAATGTCCCGTATATCGTGATATCCTCTTTCTGGAGCTGGCTGCCCGACGACAACTTAGGCCAGCCACGGTCATCCTCCGCACTAAGGACATCAGATATAGGTGGGGTGCCGCAGGCTCCCTTATAATATCCCCACAAGATGGCCGAGCCCTGGTGGCCAATACGTTGACGGAAGCCGAGGGACACCTTCGCACACTGGGACTGCTCCCCATTTTTTCAGGTCAGCCTGCTGCGACCCAACCTGTTGGCCCTCCACTGCACCCGGGTGAACCTGACTAAGTCGGGCTCTCTTCTTTTTGCCCCAGGATGACACGATGCCTTTGCCCTACCCCTACGTGACGCTCTTGTTTCTGATTTTCGCGATTGCTGTTCTTTTCACACCCTCCCCATCTGATTCTCTCCTTGATTTGGTGCTCGACCCAATGTTTATGGTGTACCCACTTCCCTCTCTCACAACCCCCCCCTTTTTTTTTTTGGGGGTGACTTGGGGCGTGCCACCGTGGCTTTGCTAGCCATGATTGGCCCTCGAGCCCCTAGGCTCTGTGACATATTCACTCCATGGCCTCCTCAGGGAGTGCCCCAGGAGCGTCACGGTAATGGCCGCTATCTTTTTCCCCACTTATCCTCCCCCCCCCCACCCTTCTCTGGGTCACCGTCTTTTACGAAGTGACACGCCTAGCGCTCTCCCTCCCAGTACTCCTCTGTTTACCTTCGATGCATAATTTGAGACGCTTAACGTTAGTCAACTTGTGACGCTTATTTCTCAAATCATTTTTTTTTTTTTTGAAGCATAGAATTGCTGAAAATACCTGTACAGTACAGACCCAGGGTTACTACAATTTCCACATACAGGCATTATGCCACATAGAAACCTACGGTATCTGCCGACACATTCTTTCGGCCCATCTAGTCTGCCAATTACATGGATACTTTCCCTGGATTTATCTTTTATTTAGGATAGCCTTATGCCTATCCCATGCCTGCTTAAACTCACTGTTTTAGCCTCTACCACTTATACTAGAAGGCTGTTCCATGTATCCACCACCCTCTCAGTAACCTACTACTTCCTGATGTTACTTTTAGGACCTGTTCACACCTAGACGTTTTAAAGCGCTTTAGTGAGTGCTTTAAAACGCATGAACGGGGAAATCCCATTGTTTTCAATGGGACCCGTTCACACCTGGGCGTTTTAAAGCGCGCAGGAGCGTGCTTTAAGGCTAGGGTCAGACTAACGCAGTGCGAACGCACGTGCAGCCGCACTTTATCACGGCCGTAGTAGCAGCAAATGACGGGCAATGACAGGCAATATACGAAGTACGGCCGCACGAAAGTGCGGCCACGCAACGCAAGCGGCAAACAAACGCATTTTTTTGAGAACGTCAAACCGCTAGTACGGACGTACAGACTGCGCTGCGTCCGCTAGCGGCGTGTGTGCGTGATTAGGAGATGTCAGACGCTGCTAATGTCCAGCCAACATAACGTCCAGACGCAAAAAGGGTTTTATTGATGATCCGTACAAAATCACGGACGAAAATGCGCATCGTATGACCGCTATCGCGTATTCCGTGAAAAAATTCGTCCATTCGTTCGAACGCACTTTTTCACGGACGACGCCAAAAATGCGTTCGTCTGACCCTAGCCTAAAACGTCCTGCGCCCAAAGAAGTCCAGGAGCTTCAACCTTTGCCCCTCTAATCTAAGACTATGTCCTCTCGTGTTGCTACTTTAACTTTTAAATATACTCCCTTCTTCTACATAGATACTATTTTTATATTCTATTGGTATTTTTTGACACTGCGTTGCTAATGATCACCTTGTGATCCGTACAAATCCCCATAAGCGGGAGAGCTGACCATTTTAATTATCACATATACTGTAGGGGTTGGTCAGAAAGCATTGAAATTTCAGTGCTTTCTCGTTCGTTGCACTTCGGTGTAATATGGCGATTCCAGTTCACGACCCTGTGGTGAATTGACTGTTTACTGCAGGTCCCCGAAGTGCGCCGAACTGCAGAAGGGGGGGGGGAGAAAAAGGGAACTCTGTTCTTCTAAAAGGTGTTTAAACCAATAAAAATAAATGAATGTGTCTAACTAATAAAAGTCTGTTACAGAATAAAAAAAGGCTTTAAAAAAAATCAGAAATCAAAAAGTTTGCCTAAAAATGCATCAAAATATTCCAAAAAATAACTAGTTTGCTGAAAATGAAAAGTAGTTGAATAATTTTTTTTACATGAATCCTATGGGATTTGCCTGTTAAATGTGTCAAACTAATCGAAGATCAGGGCATGTCACTGACGCTTCAGTGTAGTTTGACATTCTCTGAATAGATTAACCATTACTTCTCTAAGGGACAGCGTCACTGTTGCCGAAGATCGGCGAACTGCACCGTATTTGGCTGTCAATTGACAGCTTCCTGAATAGCCGAACTGCTATGAAATTGCACCGTACGCTGAAATTACCAGTTCAATGCTTATTGAATAACACTTTGTATTGAACACATACTTTTTTCTGCCTCTAAGCTTATAATGCGTATCCATTGTGAAATTGTGCAATATAAGGAACATCATCTAGACAGAGTTTAGCATCTTTCTTTCCAGCAATTTTTCTGTAAAAGATAAAAAAAATACGTGTAAAATTTATAAATGAGCAGCTTTACACAATTTTAATTGATCACGGAATAACAATCTCTGTGCAAAATTGCTATTTAAACCTATATAGAACTATGCATCTCATATATAAAACATAAGAAAATGGATTTATATGGAATGTTTTTCTATATTTGGTGTTTTTCTTAAAAAATAAATTTAAAAAAACGAAGTTGGTAGTAAAGGGGTTAATTGCTGAGAGGGAATAGGGCCCTGGTCTTTCAATCAGGTTGAATGGGACTGAGGTTTTTGTCATGGTCGATACAGTATTGCCATTGTGTGTATATGAAATGTTTAAATAAAACGCTTTGATCTCTCTATTTTTTTTTTTTTCTGCGATATTATATTTCTAAAATGCTTCATGCATATTTATGTGTGAATTTGCAGCTGTGAATCCTGTTATATATAGCGTAATCCTGTTCAGTGATGTCGTTTCTAATTGGTGTAAATGTTGGCGGCGGATAAATGGCTCATTGCGTCGCCTCACAAGTATTCATTAGAAATGAATCTCGGGGATGGAATGACAGCATCTCATGAGTTGTAGGTCCGCAGCGTTATGTTCCTGCTTTGATAAAGTGACCGTTTTGTATGTAAATGGGGATTTGCATTGTTTAAGTGTTTGGCTCTCTCTGCTCTTACTGCGGAAGTGATGAACTCTGACCTCCGTATTGTAAACAGGTTAAAGTAGGATGTTCTGGTTTATATTCCAGGGCATCCTTAATGGGAGTCTTGAAGGAAAGCATATCGCCCGTCTTAAAGTTCAAGAGAATAATGTCAACAGTTATGTAGCGAGGAATGTGTTGTGGGGAAATTAACGACATAAAATAATCTCTGCAGAACTGCTCAATGCCGGCAACGTGAAGTTTTATAAATCTGAGGGGAAATGACCGTGAGAACACATCGGAAAGTCTGGATATGTACAACTCCTAAGGCTAGCGTCAGACGAACGCAGTCATCACGTCCGTGTCGCCGCACAGTTTAACGTCCGTCGTAGCATGGATTTGTGATCATTAGAGACCAACACACTAAGTACGTGCTCACGCAGGTGGCAACGGACGCCATTTAGGCCTTGACCTAAAAGCACTACGACGGATGCCCAGAGTGCGCAGTCTACGCGTAGCGGCCTGTGTGCTTGATGACACGTCGTCAGACGCAGCGCATTTGCGACGTCCACCACGTTGACGCTCAGAAGTTTTTTTTTTTTTTTTTTATCTGTCTGACTGTACCGGTTTCCCATATTTCCCTTTTTTTCCCTGTGTCAGTAAAAAACGGACTGTGCGGTGTGTACAGTATCTTCCGTCAGTACGTCCGTCCGTTATGCACGCACGCAGAGTGCGCTCACACTGCGTTCGTCTGACATAAGCCTTAATGGGAACTTTAACCTGTACATGGCTAGAATTATTATTTATTAAGTGCCAACACATTCCGCAGCGCTGTACAAGGTGCAAAGTGTAAATACAGGACAGTTCCACAATACAATAGAGATGCGTAGACATAAATACCAATTCCCAATCTATATTCAATATCACTCCGTGCTATTTTAATCTTTGTTATAAACCTTGTAACTTGCATTCTGCCCTCACACTAAAGTGGTTTTTGACATTCAGTGTTGTATCTTAATGCAAGATTTGGGATGGGGAATTTACTAAATTGTGGGACAGGTTTATATTTGCTATGTTTGTGCTGTAAAGGCGGCTTTATATTGAAAGGGACCATGGTTTGGGACTGCTGGTTAAAGTCCAATAGGAAAGTATGGGAACACTGTTCCCTCACTATTTTAGCAGAAGGAACTTAGTTCCCATTTGGATGATACACTGTGAAGCTGCAATACCTTTCTATTAAATCCTGGTAAAAACCTTAAATATAAACAATTTTATAAACCGTGACAGAAGTACATTGGGAAAGCATGGGTATGACTATTCCGTACATGTTACCGGGCTGGATACGTCTGGTAGTTGCAGCTGCCCTGGTAGGGATCAGACGCGACACCGGTTTTTCTGTATGTATGCATATTTTGTCGGGTTTCCAGCCAGGTCTTCCTTGCCGCTGTCCCATTCCGAGTTTTTGTGTTTAATCCCAAAGTGGAATTGTTTCTGGGGAGGGTATAAAAGAAAACCCACCAGCCTCTCAAATGACTGAAAAGCAGCATGAGCATATGTGGCTTGCTTAGAAAGCAGCTTTTGATTTCATTGGGTAGGACTCGCCTACCAGAGGTGCTGTGACGTGGCAGGCGAGCGTACACTTTAATGGCCATTTAAGTAAACCAAAACCTCTGTTTTGTTTCACATGGAGCTATAGGTATAAGAGCAGATGACCTCTTTTTTCCTGTTTCATACATGTTACTGGACTGGATACTTCTGTTAGGGATCAGGCACGACATACAGGGTTATCCAAAGAGCTCCGAATTGCTATAGAAAGGTAACTGAACGCTGAAATTCAGCGTATGGTTACCTTTCCTGGCCATTCGGCTATCCAAAGAGCAGGCAATTTGCCAAATCCTGGCGAATTGCCTGCACATACGGTGCCTGTTTGAGGGCAGTGAAATCCCCATAGAGAAGCAATGCTTCTATTCAGAGAGCAAAACCCAGCAGTGAAAATTTGCCGAATTGCCCTGCCATTCGGTGGTTTAATTCAACAGGTTTATTCAGGCGAATCCCATAGGCTTCTATGTTAAAAATATTCCCGTTTTCATTCAATATCTAATAAACCATTCATTATAATATTCTGCAGTAGGGGGGCGTGGCTAGCCGGCGACACGAGCAGCCGCATGTTCTGAGAGCTCTGTGTGCGGCGCTCTGTTTTTCCACTCCAGCGGCTCTTACAAGGGGCACCCCAACTTCAAATTACCTCCCTCGGGGTCCTAACATCATCCGGAAGCAGGATGGCACCTCCAAAGGCCCAGCGGCAGCTTGAAGGGACCCGGACCAGCCGATCTGAGAAAGGCCGCAAAATTCAAGATGGCGGCTCCCCGATCTCGGGCTCCTCTCTCTCTGGCCTGGACTTGGAGGAACAGGATGCGGATCTCCTCTCTAACACGTCCCCAGCATCTGAGAGGGCAATGCATGATATGCTCCAGGGACTCCGCGCTACCCTCCAGGCTGACTTCAAAGAGGCGCTGCAGGAGCTACGCCGTGATGTTCAGGATCTAGGTGAGCGTACTGACAACCTTGAGACCAAATCTGATGATATTTGTCTTGCTCATAATGACCTTGTGGACAGACACCAGAATCTACAAATCGCACATGATGCGCTGGCCACCAAAGTTGCTGACTTAGAGGACCGCTCACATAGAAACAACATGCGGATCCGTGGTGTCCCGGAGGCGGTGGTCCTGGCTGATCTCCCGGCATATCTCATGGAGGTCTTTCAACTTCTACTCCCATCGGCCTCTCTCCAGGACTTACTCCTAGACCGCGCTCATCGACTGCCCAAAGCGAAACATCTTTCACCGGATGTTCCCCGAGATGTTATCGTCCGAGTTCACTTTTATCATATTAAGGAGTCCTTAATGTCTGCGGCTAGAAAAGGCCCGACCTTGCCTACTCCGTATGCTAACTTGCTACTGTTTGCGGATCTATCAGCGATGACCCTGGCGAAGAGGCGCGAATTCCTCCCCTTGACGAAGCTCTTGAGGAACCACGAGGTGGCTTACAGGTGGGGTTTCCCGACCAAATTGCTTATATGGAGAGAAGGGAGGCTGCATGCTATCACCAACATCCCGTCGGGCATGCAGCTCCTGCAGGACTGGGGGTTTGTGAAGGAGTACACCCCCCCCTCGCGTGGTAACTACATCTCCACTTAAAGTTTCGCCAGAGTGGCACCGCGTCAAGCCAAAATGAACGGCGCCCTATGTCTGGGCCTGTACTGATATCGTTCTCTTCTGCCTAGCTGATCCCGGCTGCTTTTTGCTTCTTCTTAGATGTTGGAGAGACCCACTACTTCACAGAGAACCGAGCTCCCTCACCCCCCTGTTGGTGGCTCATAATTGACACGATCTTATTGCTCTGGATATTTTTGTTTGCTTTTTTCTCTGGTACGCCAGGGATACCCCCCGGTGGGTGTTTACTTCCCTGAGATTCTACCTCGCATTTTTTCACCACGGCGAGTTACACCTCTTTACACTGCGGGCTCGCAGTGTTTTTTTTTTTGTTACTGAATTTTTTACCTTCTTTTTCCCCTATTTTGTCCTTCTTTTTTTTTTTTTTCTTTCTTTTTTTTTTTTTTTCGGTTCGTCTGGTCCAGTATTCCCTCCAGTTCTCCTGTTGTACAGGTCCCTTGGACGAACGCTTCTTCCTTCTGGGGGACTGTCTGCATTGGGGGTTGGGAGGGGATGGGAACGCTTACCAACGGATGTTTCCCAATATTTGATTGATGGGTTCCCTTGAACTGAAATTTTTCTCCTTAAATGTTAGAGGTTTGAATGTTCCTTTTAAAAGACACTGTCTTTTCCGAGATTTGCATAAATATAAACCTGCGGTAGTGTGCTTACAGGAGACACATTTTCGGTCTCACGATGCCCCCCGTCTTCGGTCTCAGATGTACCCTGAAGCTTATCACTCTATGTCTCCAACCAAATCAAGAGGAGTCTCCATCCTCTTCCATAGAGATTGGTTGTTTCAGGTTGCATCTCAACACCAGGACAAGGAGGAGAGAATGTTGATATTGATTGGCTCTTTAAATGATGTTCCGGTGACTATAGTTAATTTGTATTTCCCGAATGTTAATCAGTTGCAGTTCCTCAGGAAAGCCCATAAAAAAATTCAGTCTCTTAGCCAAGGCGCTGTGTATATCTGTGGCGACTTTAATATGACTCCCTGCCCCATGGTTGACTGCCAGTCCTCTGGAAGCCGCCTCCCCTCTCAAAAAGCGAAGTCTCTTGGCCGACGCTTTACTGATTTTCTGCAATCTGTTGACCTGTATGATGTCTGGCGCATCTCCCACCCCCAGACTAGGGATTACACTTTTTATTCCCAGGTGCATTCCTCCTATAGCAGAATCGATTTATGCCTTATACACCGGACTATGGTCCACCATCTCTTAGATGCTCACATAGGACCCATGACATGGTCTGACCATGCTCCCTTGATTCTGTCCTTCCGGGCTCATTTTCCGGCTTGAGGTATGGGCTCGTGGCGTTTAAATGATTCCTTAATTGTGGACCCGGCTGGGAGAGATGGGGCAGCATCGGTTCTTGAGGACTACTTCAGATTGAACACTTCGGAGGAGGTGGCGATCTCCTCTGTGTGGTCAGCTCACAAAGCGGTTATCAGGGGTCATTTCATTAAACAGGGGGCTTATAGAAAGAAACAGTATACTCTTAAAACATCAACTCTCTTAAAACAAATCTCCTCCTTAGAATCCCAAAATAAGACTAAGCCGACGCCATCGATTGCATCTCAATTGGTTTCCTTGCGGAGAGAGTTGGAGCACTTAAACCTACAGGCTATGGAAAGATCCCTACGCAAATTAAATTACACTTCCTATACTCAGGGTAACAAGGCGGGAAAGTTACTGGCCTCTAAACTCAGGGCAAGATGCGTTCAAACTAAAATCACCCATATTGAAAGCTCAGGGGGACAAATAGTGCGTAATCCAGCGCTGATAGTCTCAGAATTTGCCAACTATTATAGCTCTCTGTACAATCTCAAACTTGACTCGGCCATTTCACCGCCCTGCTCGGCAGAGATTTCTACCTTCTTAGCAGAAGCGCAATTGCCGATATTACTGCCCCATCAGCAAGCTGACTTGCTGGCCCCTTTCTCTGAGGAGGACGTCTACAAAGCAATCCGGGCTCTCCCGAAGGGTAAAGCACCCGGCCCTGATGGCTTATCTAATCTCTACTATCAAAATTTCGCCTCCCTCCTGGTCCCTACTCTGACAGCCTTATTTAATCATATTAAAACCACTGGCCAAGTTCCCCCAGAGATGCTCCTGGCCACCGTAGTCACACTCCCTAAACCTGGCAAACCCCCCACTCATTGTGCGAATTTTCGCCCCATATCCCTACTGAATGTTGATATAAAACTTTATGCAAAATTATTGGCCTCGCGCGTCGCGCTCCTGCTCCCTAAATTGATTCACCCGGATCAGACAGGATTTGTACAGGGGAGGCAGACTTGTGACAATACACGTCGCTTGTTTGACGTAATAGACCTAGCTAACCGTTCTGGAACCCCCGGGCTCCTACGGTCTTTAGACGCAGAAAAAGCGTTTGATCGCATGCACTGGGGCTTTATGCGCCAAACGTTGGAGGCCTTTCAATTTCCCGCCTTGTTTATCCAAAGTGTTATGGCTCTGTATTCCACCCCCTCGGCAAAGGTGTTAAGCATGGGATTTTCGTCCCCTACTTTTCCAATTACGACCGGCACTCGTCAAGGTTGCCCTTTATCCCCGCTAATTTTTGTCTTGGCATTGGAACCGTTAGCATCTCATATTAGATTGAACACATATATATCAGGTCTGCCTACACCGGCAGGCGAACAGAAACTCGCTCTATTTGCAGATGATATCCTCCTATACTTATCCACCCCAGAAACTTCACTCCCTCCTCTTTTTAATTTACTGGAGAAATATGGTCGGCTATCCTACTATAAAAATAATGTTGGTAAGACTCAGGCCCTCCCTTTGCATATTCCTGGTCCCTCGCTGGTTGATCTTAAAACTCAATACTCGTTTGACTGGCGTTCGGACTCTATTAAATATTTAGGTATTTTCCTTACGAAAAATAGGAGCTCCATCGTTAAGCATAATTATCTCCCTCTCCTGCAATCCATTGAAAAACAACTGCAATCATGGCACTCAGTAGAACTGTCCTGGCTGGGCCGCATGGCCTCCTTAAAAATGTCAATCCTCCCGCAAATCCTTTACTATTTTCGCAATGTTCCGATCTTTCTCCCAGCACATATCCTCCTACGTCTGCAGAAAATGCTATTTGCCCACATCTGGAAACGCAAGCCCCCTAGAGTTTCGGCTACTACAATTACCACTCCGAGAGAGTTGGGCGGCCTTGGCTTCCCTGACCTGTTAAGATATCATAGAGCTTCCCTATTAGCCCAATTATTGGCCGCGCTGCACTCCTCAGAACCTCCTGTATGGCTGCGCCTGGAAAATGCCATTATTGCTCCTAATTCTATTCATGACTTTATGTGGTATGACCCTCTACCTAGAAGTAAACTGGAAGGGATACTCCCCTCCTCTTATCTCTCGGTCCTGACCTGGCGCCACTGGGGTAGACCATTATTAAAACCGTTTCGACTGCTCAGTTTTGCACCTCTTAGTTTTTTAAGTAGATTGTCCCCTGACCTGAACCTTGCCTCCTGGACGCTTCAGGGAGTGACCCTTGTCCAACACCTTCTCGCTCCAACCTCTATTAAACTGTTCCCAGACCTAGTACAAGAATTTGGTATTTCCCTCAACGAAATTTTTACCTATCTTCGTATTAAACATATATTGTTAACGCACAGGGTCGGGGCGATACCAGGCAACGATATGACAGCTTTCCACAGGCTATGCTTGGGTAAAAAAAACTTAAGGAAACCGTTGTCTCTATGTTACCGTTGCTTAGTGTCTCCTAATACGGAATGCAAACTGCCATATATGTTGAGATGGGAAAAGGACCTAAATTTATCATTCTCACGAGAGGACTGGTTTTATGCCACATCATCAGTGTATCGCCTATCTAAAAGCACAGGCATGAGAGAAGCACATCTTAAATTATTATACCGCTGGTACCTTACCCCTGCTCGACTGCACCATATCTCCAAGGGTGCCAACATATGCTGGCGTTGTTCAACAGAGAAGGGTTCTTTGTTACACGTTTTTTGGTCCTGCCCGGAAATTAGTTCTTACTGGGCTGATATCCATGACCTGACCAAACTATGCACCTCGTTGGATATCCCTCTCCAGCCTGGAACGTACCTGTTACACTTCATCCCCACCACCATTCAAATACCACCCAGAGGGTTGATGTCGGCAATATTCGGGGTTGCCAAGTTAGTGTTGGCTAGTCACTGGAACTCGACCTCCACCCCCTCACTCTCAGAAGTTCTGACCCGTTTAGATAGTATCTGTAAATACGAGGAAATGTTCGCTTCGGCCCATAACACCCTTCCACAGTATCAGGTTACTTGGGAAGGTTGGATATCTTATAGATCCTCCAAGGGATCCTCTTCATCCCCTTAAAAACTCTTAAAACTCCTCACAACCAAAATCCTTTTACACCTCCTCTTAAAATTACTTCAACCTATCGAACCGCATGTTCTCCAGAAGGATGTAGACCTCTTAGAGAGAGTTCAGATAAGGGCTACTAAAATGGTGTACGGCTTGAAGGAGAAAAGTTACCAGGAAAGGCTTAATGATCTTAACATGTACAGCTTGGAAAAAAGACGAGACAGAGGAGATATGATAGAAACATTTAAATACGTAAAGGGAATCCACAAGGTAGAGGAAGGGAGTATATTTAAAAGGAAACAAAGTAGCAAAACAAGAGGACATAGTCTTAGATTAGAGGGGCAAAGGTTTAAAAGTAACATCAGGAAGCATTATTTTACTGAGAGGGTGGTGGATACATGGAACAGTCTTCCAGTAGAAGTGGTAGAGGCCAAAACAGTAATTGAATTTAAGCAAGCATGGGATAGGCATAAGGCTATCGTAAACAAAAGATAAATCCAGGTAAAGTATCCATGTAATTGGGCAGACTAGATGGGCCGAAAGGTTCTTATCTGCCGACATTTTTTTTTTTCTATGTTTTACTCTTTGTTTCCCTTTTCTTTTCTTTTTCCCTCTTTTTTTTTCTTTTTTTTTTGTTTGTCCATGTTTATTTCACTACTGTATTAACCACTGTATTTGTTTCTTATTGTTTATTTACCATGTAAAAAGTACCGTACAATGTTGACAACAATCTAACTGCACATATGTGATTTATAGCGTTGACAGGCCCTGCGTGGCCTTTATTGTCCTTTAATATTTTGTTCTTCAAATTTCTAATGGTACTCAATAAAAATCTTTATATTGAAAAAAAATAATATTCTGCAGTAAAAAGTCTCTTTATTTATAGATTATTTTTTTTTTAGGACCTTATCGGCATTTTTGGGGATTTTTTTGAAAACCTTTTTTTTCTTCTTTTTTTAAATCGTTTTTTCTTTTTTCTGTAACAGCCCTTTTTTTGATGATTCATTGGATCTTATATGTAAATTTCAGACATTTTTGCTCAGTAGTTTGTTTGCAAACAGCGTTTCACTTTTCATACATTCAAGCGTACTGTTTTTTTTTTTCCCTCACCTCCTTCATCTGCTGTGTCGGGTTTTTCCGGCGGCTGCTCTGCGCTCTGATCGGCTCCTGCTCGGGTTTCTCCGGCGGGTTAATCCAGATGTTTTTGTGGGTTTCGGTGTGCGTTCGCCCTAGTTTTGCAGTGAGCTTTCAGCAGGGTTTTGGCGGCTTTTCCCTGCATTACGGCGGCCCTGTGGTGCTTGCTGAATACACCGCAGGGTCGCCGAAATGGGATCGCCAAATCTCACCGAATTGAAGAGAACGAAAAGTCACCGAACGTGCGTTGGCTTTTCGATTCTCTTTGAATAACCCTGTAAATTTTTTTGTTGCTAAATTCTTTTCTGTATATTGGGGTTAAAAAGACGCTTGATAAGCTCTTGTCCGTACACGTCCAATCGGTGAGTGAGTGGCCGGATCCTGCTGGTGGTATAACGCTGATTGGTTGTGCAGTGTCTAAATTTTTAGTGATACTTAATCACATGATTCCGTATGTCCATCAAATCAAAATTATGAGCGCTACTGAAGTAGGACATGTCGTTTGCGTTTCTCCTTTTCTGCATGTGAGCGAGAATAAAAACTATTTCCAGCTGCACCTGTCATCTCTAGGGCACCATAGTGACAGAAGGTCCGATGGCCAGTTCAGTGATGTCGAAGGCGGCCTCGCTGTGAACATTTTGTGAAATAATTAGATCCTCGCCACCAGCTATAGCTTTAACTTTCATCTGGAACCTAATTAGTTGCGTTCAATGTTCAGGGACATCTGATTGAGGAAATGACTTCTAGACACTCTTATCTCCCTGGTTTCCCACATTGTCTTTATCTCAGAGTCAATAAATATGAGAGGGAGATGGAGGACTTTGTAGTAACTCAGTGACATTAAATGACAGATGCAGCAAAATGCCGTTTCTATTTGGCAGAAGAAGAAAAACAATGACCAAGTACAAATATATGACGAGGGAATCCTTTGACCTGGGTTGATGTGTTTAAGAGATTTTCATTATATTGTATGTGACATGTACCCAAGATGGTCTTTTGTGGGGTTTTGGTTCCCTGCCCTCTGTATTTTCATAACTGAGCCACGTTCTATTTTATTAACGGAGATGGTACAGATTTCAGGCCACAGCTCATCCATTTTCATTACATTTCATGTTCTCGCTCTGCGCTATACTGTCCTTAAGATGCTGCTCATTGTTTCTCCTTGGAGGTTGAACATTTTACTCCCCTCAATATTTGCTCCACTGACCCGAGTCCCGGGATCAAGACATCAGTTTCTGGCAGTAAAACCGTGTGATGAGCGTTCCTGCGCCATTACCGAATATTCAGGTGTTTCTAAACGCTCTTCAGAAATAATCACCAAGAGCATTAATATAGTTGAGACATTTTTTGTTTTGGAAGGCAAGTGGCCAGTGGGGGAGGAGGGGGGGGGTCACAAAAAGGCAACATAGGATGTTTTATTTAAAAATTGATGGGAAAAGAAAAAGTTTGAAACACTAAAATTTTAGGAGAATAATTGTATTCTATAAAGCATATGAAAAAATAATAATTCGTAGCTTGAAAAATTGAATTAGAAGTTAGAGGATAACCCCTTAATGTCACAGGACTATGCCATCCGGTCTATGGGTGGGCCTAAAAGCCACACGGCAGCATAGCACTCCCAATGGTTCTCTGGCTATTCCTACAGCCCACCTCTAATGAAAAGTGAAAATTTTCACTTGTGTTTGAGGGATTGTTTTACGAATAATATAACCTATATATAAAACCCTGAACTTGCTCGCAGGGGGAAATGAGAAGGTGAGTAATGGCAGTGGTATTGCTCATTTTATACGTGACAAATGGACAATGCCCTTGCTATAGAAGAAAATAAACGTGTTTTTTTTTTTTTTTTTTTACTACCATTGCAAAGGCCAGACTCTGTCCTGTCCAATGATACCTTGCTTGACCTTGTGCGGTGTAAAGATTAGAGACGCAGGGTTCCAAATTCCCCCCCAGTGTTCCTTGTTGCAGTGTGAAGGTTTAGGTTTTTGATGGATCAATGTGTAATAATGGATTGTGCCATCGCCTTCACACTTGTTGGTGAAATGAGATGGCGATTTAGTGCAGTATCAATATTCACTTTATAATTGAAAAGTGAACAATAGTGCTGTTAGAAAGAAAAAAAAAATAGGAAATATTTATTTTATTATATTGTTACATAAAACCTGATCATATTTTGTATCCTTCGGCAGGCCATGTTTTGGCCTTTCTAGTGATGACTCACATTACCCTGTAGCTTCTATGGCATCAGAGACAAAGCGGTTCAAATGGCCATCAATGTAGACCTAGTTATCCTTTCTCTAGTCATAGTTTTTTATTTTATTTTTGAGAAAGGATTTTACCAGGTAGGATACATTGAGGTTTCTCTAGTTTTCAAGTATGTCCTGGGTGGCGAGTATATACCGTTAGGTGTCTTGCCCAAGGACACTTACTGGAGAGGTGCTCGTTGGGATCGAACCCATGTCTCCACAGGCTCGCTCCACACAGAACAGTGATGTTACCTCTACTCCACCCATGATGATGCATGAGCCTGGAGCTGCTTCTCCAATAGCCCCTATGTTAATCCAGCCCTGGCCACAGGGAGTGCTATACTGCTCCTCTGCTATTACGCCTGCCTCCTGGCAGCAAGGGGTTAACTACACATTTTATGAACCATGCAAAGCCCTGTCGACAGATTTTTCTACAATAATCCTGAAATCTAAGATCTAGTTGCTACCTGGGGCCTTGGATTTGGCATTGCCACAGACTGTGACTTCTGCTGCTAATTGTTTTTCATCAGGGCTCAGTTGAGTTTTTCCTGGATCTGTAATCAAAATGTTGCCACTATGTGGTCACGGAGAAAATTGCTGCTGTAAAAATGTGGTGGGTTTAAAAAATAGAGTTTGTATGACTTAGGCAGTTCTTCAGAGAGCATCGAAATTTCGGTGCACTCGTTTGGCACCCTTCGGCAAGCTTAATTCACTGACCCTGCGGTGAAGTCAGCATTCACCGTAGGGTCCCCGAAGAGCACCGAAGGGATCCACAGAATGGCACCGAACGCAGCCGACGATCAACCGTAGAGGAGGGGTAAATCCCCCCCCCAAAAAAAATCCCTGCAATGTTTAAAATACTTTTAAAACAAAAGAAATGCATGGAAATAAGGTCCTATGAATAATAATAAAAAGGTCTGTTACAGAATAAAAAATAGCTATTTAAAAAGAATAAGGAATTAAAGAGTTCACTGAAAAAAGAAAAAAAAATGCGTAAAAAAATAATAAAATAGATTTTTTTTTTTCTGCAAATGTATACTTGGCGGTTGAATAAAAAGTTTCTAAAAACGGGATTTTTTTCTTTGTTTTGTTTTTACATTAAAACCTATGGGTGTCACGGAAAGAAAAGACGTAGCTACACTAGCTAACTACCTACCTTGCCGTGACGCGTGGAAGGAGAGCGTACAAGGGGATTACAGCTCCAAACCTCTGGACTTACTAACTCTACCCGCTCAAGGGGCCCAAGTTATGTCAACCTAACCCCCTTACACAGTACACACCCTTCCGAATGTATACACTGCCACCACAAAAGTAATGGGGCACTCTCGAAACCCCACTAGATGTATACCACCCCCATCCAGGAGCCCAACCATATATACAGTTGCAAGAAAAAGTATGTGAACCCTTTGGGATTACGTGGAGTTTTGCATGAATTGGTCATAAAATGTGCTCTGATTTTCATGTAAGCCACAACAATTTGAAAAACACAGTATGCTTAAAATAATACAACACAAACATATGTTTTCATGTGTTTATTGAACATAACATGTAAACATTCACAGTGCAGGGTGGAAAAAGTATGTGAACCCCTAGCCTAATGACTTCTCCAAGAGCTAATTGGAGCCAGGAGTGAGCCAACCTTGAGTCCAATCAGTGTGATATTATTGGATGTGTTGCTGAAAGCTGTCCTGCCCTTTAAAAACACACACCAGTTTTGGGTTTACTGGTTTCAAGAAGCACTGCCTGATGTGAACCATGCCTCGCAGAAAAGAGCTCTCAGAAGACCTATGATCAAGAATTGTTGACTTGCATGAAGCTGAAAAGGGTTACAAAAGTATCTCCAAAAGCCTTGATGTTCATGTGTCCACGGTAAGACAGACTGTCTACAAATGGAGAAAGTTCAGCACTGTTGCTACTCTCCCTAGGCGTGGTCGTTCTGTAAAGATGACTGCAAGAGCACAGCGCAGAATGCTTAATGGAGGTAAAGAAGAATCCTAGAGTGTCAGCTAACGACTTACAGAAATCTCTGGCACATAACATTTTTGTTGACACATCTACAATAAGGAATACATTAAACAAGAATGGAGTACATGGGAGGACACCACGGAGGAAGCCATTGCTGTCCAAAAAGAATATTGCAGCACGTTTGAAGTTTGCAAAAGAGCACCTGGATGTTCCACAGCACTACTGGCAAAATATTCTGTGGACAGATGAAACCAAAATTGAGTTGTTTGGAAAAAACACACAACACAATCAGGGTTATTCAGAGAGCGTGAAAAGCAGGAGAATGACTGGAAAGTGACTGGAGAATGAAAAATTCTAGGTCAAAATGGCCAAACCAGAAAAATTCTCCCTTTAATCTCACTTTCCAAATCGGCTATTTTGACCTATAATTTTTCATTCTCCAGTCATTCTCCTGCTTTTCACGCTCTCTGAATAACCCTGTATGTGTGGAGAAAAAAAAGGCACAGCACACCAACATCAAAACCTCATCCCCACTGTAAAACATGGCGGAGGGAGCATCATGGTTTGGGGCTGCTTTGCTGCCTCAGGGCCTGGACGGATTGTTGTCATTGATGGAAAAATGAATTCCAGAGTTTATCAAGACATTTTGCAGGAAAACGTAAGACCATCTGTCCGCCAACTGAAGCTCTGCAGAGGATGGGTGATGCAACAGGACAATGACCCAAAGCATACAAGTAATTCAACAAAAGAATGGCTTCAACAAAACAAAATACACCTTCTGGAGTGGCCCAGTCAGAGTCCTGACCTCAAAGAAAAAAATGTCATCTGCGCTTACTCCAATTATACTGTGTGAAACTAAACACAATTAGAGGTTTGGTTTCTTATTAATGGCCATTATAAGACTAGCTCGCCCGCCAACGTCACGGCACCTCTATAAGGGCGAGTCCTAACCAAAATGAAACCACAGGTGCCGTGACGTTGGCGGGCGAGCTAGTCTTATAATGGCCATTAATAAGAAACCAAACCTCTAATTGTGTTTAGTTTCACACGGTATAATTGGAGTAAGTGCAGATGAAATTTTTTTCTTTGTTATGTTCTACACATGTTGTTGGGCTGGATGCATTTGGTGGTTGCAGCCAACCCTTCGGGGAATAGGCGCGACCCCACCTTTCCTGCACTAGAGTCCTGACCTCAACCTGATTGAAATGCTGTGGCATGACCTTAAGAGAGCGATTCACACCAGACATCCCAAGAATATTGCTACACTGAAACAGTTTTGTGAAGAGGAGTGGTCCAAAATTACTCCAGATTGTTGTGCAGGTCTGATCTGCAACTACAGGAAATGTTAGGTTGAGGTTATTAGTGCCAAAGGAGGGTCAACCAGTTATTAAGTCCAAAGGTTCACATACTTTTTCCACCCTGCACTGTGAATGTTTACATGTTCTGTTCAATAAAAACATGAAAACATATGTTTGTGTTGTATTATTTTAAGCAGACTGTGTTTTTCAGATTGTTGTGATTTAGATGAAGATCAGAGCACATTTTATGACCAATTCATGCAAAACTCCACGTAATCCCAAAGGGTTCACATACTTTTTCTTGCAACTGTGTGTGTATATGTATGTGTGTGTATGTATGTGTGTGTATATATATATATATATATATATATATAATATATATACCAAATGCTAAATATTACAGTAGCGATACCTAAGCAATTGCATTCACGAAGCATGAATTAATATCTAGAGCAGACAGTACTGGGTTTTAAGTGAAAAGAATACAAACTGTACACAGTGCCAGGTTCACATAAAAACAAACATACAAAAATATACAAAATCGTACAAATACAGCTCTTGAAATAAAATGGGACTTGCATAGAAACTCTAATTTGAGTAGATACTTCTATGGATATTTCCTTGATTTCAAATGTCCCAGAGGGTTCTTAGATGTTCACTCAACCCAGCGTTGCAGAGAAATACCCAGTGTACAGGGAGTGTTGATTCCTTGCCCCACATCCCCAACCAACCCCCAACCATTTGTTTCAGGTCTCAAGTTTCCAGCAGATCAGATAAGGGTTGTAAACCAAGTGGCCTTTTGCTATGCAAACTCCATTGCAAACACCAGAGGGAAAAAAAAACACCAATTCTGCGTTTAAAATCTTACACACTGCTTTCAGAAAAATTATGCCCGTTTGTGACAATGGGATTCACAGGTTTAAACCTGTTGAGCAACACCAATGAAAATCTGGGCATTTTGACAACTTTTCGGTGCTGTTCAGTGTTTTCTGAATAGATTAACAGTTCCTTCTCTATGGGGCATTTCACTGCTGCCAAATTGCCACCTTTCTGAATAGCTGAATTGCCACAAAATTGCACCGTATGGGGAAATTCACAGTTCGGTGCAAGTCCGTGGCAAATTTGTCATTTTTTTTGAAGAACTCCTCAAAAAGTGGGTGATATTGCAGAAATATTTCAGTGTCATAAGACGATACTTGCATAATTTTTCTAAAGTGAGGCAAGGAATAAAAATAATGCTAATGTTAAATTTATGGTCAACCTGAACCCTAACCAACAGATTCTGCTCCATTTTTTTTCTTTACATATTTTTATTAAGCGGTAACAGATTCAGACTGCTCTGTACAAAACGTACATTGGGTAAAGACCATAGAATTCTACACCAGAAAGGTAAATCAATATTTCAACAGATACAGGAGGAATTATTTATTTATTTATAAAGGATTTTACCAGGAAGGATACATTGAGATTTCTCTCGTTTTCAAGCATGTCCTGGGTTCAAGAACATTGAAGTGTTACAGTTACAGAAATACAAAGTAATACAATGCAAGATATTAAAAAAAAAAACAAAAAAAAAAACAACACAAATATACAGAATAACAGAAAAAATATGTAGGAAATATAGTCACTAGGTTACATGTTTACAGGTGCATTCTGTATTGAGGTATGTTAGTAAGGAGCTTTTGAGTGACTTAAGACTGGGGGAAGATTTGATGATGTCTGGGAGGTTATTCCATAATTGTGGTGCTCTGTAGGAAAATGAGGACCGAGCCACTGTCTGTTTGTATTGTGGTATAGCAAGTAAGGTGCTGGTCCTGGATCGGAGGTTATAGGATGAGGGAGCTGCTGGGGGAAGCAGTCTATTCAGGTAGGGTGGCAGCTTCCCAGAGATGCTCTTAAACACCAGGCTGGAAAGGTGAAGGGTGCGTCTGGATTCCAGCGACGGCCAGTTTAGCTCTTTTAACATGTCACAATGGTGGGTCATGTAGTTACATTGTAGCGCAAAGCGGCAGAATGAGTTATACAATGTAGTAAGTTTATGAAGGTGTGTTTGCGGGGCGGCTGCATACACTACATCTCCATAATCAATAGCCGGCATAAGCATTTGCTGTACAATCTGCTTTCTTACCGCAGGACTCAGGCAGGATTTGTTTCTGTACAGGGCACCTAGTTTGGGGTAAAGTTTTAGATGAGTTTTTCGATGTGGGGGCCAAAGGATAGATTAGGGTCCAACCACATACCTAGATATTTGAGAGATGTGACTGTGGTCAGCGTGCAATTTGATTTTGTCTCAAGACATAGATGGGGATTTTGCAATTTGTGTAGTTTAGGTGCTGTTCCAAAGAGCATCGTTACAGTTTTGTCAGTATTTAAAAAAAGTTTGTTGTTTTTGATCCACTTTTCTACCTCTGTGAATTGTTCTTGCAGCACGGCCTCCAGCTGTGGGAGATTTGGTTTGCTGGTATAGATCACAGAATTGAGGCCCCGATTCCTGTGGAAACTTATTATCTAAAATTCTATCACTCCTTTTATTGGTTAGGGTCAGGGTTAACAAGCACCAATGTTAACCCTAAAACTAAAACCAGCACAAATGTTAACCCTAAACCTAAAACAAGCACAAATGTTAACCCTAAACCTAAAACAAGCACAAATGTTGACCCTAAACCTAAAACAAGCACAAATGTTAACCCTAAAACCAGCACAAATGTTAACCCTAAAACAAGCACAAATGTTAACCCTAAAACAAGCACAAATGTAACCCTAAAACCAGCACAAATGTTAACCCTAAAACAAGCACAAATGTTAACCCTAAAACCAGCACAAATGTTAACCCTAAAACCAGCACAAATGTTAACCCTAAAACCAGCACAAATGTTAACCCTAAAACAAGCACAAATGTTAACCCTAAAACAAGCACAAATGTTAACCCTAAAACCAGCACAAATGTTAACCCTAAAACCAGCACAAATGTTAACCCTAAAACCAGCACAAATGTTAACCCTAAAACAAGCACAAATGTTAACCCTAAAACCAGCACAAATGTTAACCCTAAAACCAGCACAAATGTTAACCCTAAAACCAGCACAAATGTTAACATAGAAACATAGAAAAATGTCGGCAGATAAGAACCTTTCGGCCCATCCAGTCTGCCCAATTACATGGATACTTTACCTGGATTTATCTTTTGTTTAGGATAGCCTTATGCCTATCCCATGCCTGCTTAAATTCAATTACTGTTTTAGCCTCTACCACTTCTACTGGAAGACTGTTCCATGTATCCACCACCCTCTCAGTAAAATAATGCTTTCTGATGTTACTTTTAAACCTTTGCCCCTCTAATCTAAGACTATGTCCTCTTGTTTTGCTACTTTGTTTCCTTTTAAATATACTCCCTTCCTCTACCTTGTGGATTCCCTTTACGTATTTAAATGTTTCTATCATATCTCCTCTGTCTCGTCTTTTTTCCAAGCTGTACATAGAGCCTGTACATTTAACCCTAAAACAAGTACAAATGTTAACCCTAAAACAAGCACAAATGTTAACCCTAAAACAAGCACAAATGTTACCCTAAAACAAGCACAAATGTTAACCCTAAAACAAGCACAAATGTTAACCCTAAAACAAGCACAAATGTTAACCCTAAAACAAGCACAAATCTTAACCCTAAAACAAGCACAAATCTTAACCCTAAAACAAGCACAAATCTTAACCTAAACCTAAAACAAGCACAAATGTAACCCTAAAACTAAAACAAGCACAATGTTGACCCTAAACCTAAAACAAGCACAAATGTTAACCCTAAAACCAGCACAAATGTTAACCCTAAAACAAGCACAAATGTTAACCCTAAAACAAGCACAAATGTAACCCTAAAACCAGCACAAATGTTAACCCTAAAACAAGCACAAATGTTAACCCTAAAACCAGCACAAATGTTAACCCTAAAACCAGCACAAATGTTAACCCTAAAACCAGCACAAATGTTAACCCTAAAACAAGCACAAATGTTAACCCTAAAACAAGCACAAATGTTAACCCTAAAACCAGCACAAATGTTAACCCTAAAACCAGCACAAATGTTAACCCTAAAACCAGCACAAATGTTAACCCTAAAACAAGCACAAATGTTAACCCTAAAACCAGCACAAATGTTAACCCTAAAACCAGCACAAATGTTAACCCTAAAACAAGCACAAATGTTAACATAGAAACATAGAAAAATGTCGGCAGATAAGAACCTTTCGGCCCATCCAGTCTGCCCAATTACATGGATACTTTACCTGGATTTATCTTTTGTTTAGGATAGCCTTATGCCTATCCCATGCCTGCTTAAATTCAATTACTGTTTTGGCCTCTACCACTTCAACTGGAAGACTGTTCCATGTATCCACCACCCTCTCAGTAAAATAATGCTTTCTGATGTTACTTTTAAACCTTTGCCCCTCTAATCTAAGACTATGTCCTCTTGTTTTGCTACTTTGTTTCCTTTTAAATATACTCCCTTCCTCTACCTTGTGGATTCCCTTTACGTATTTAAATGTTTCTATCATATCTCCTCTGTCTCGTCTTTTTTCCAAGCTGTACATAGAGCCTGTACATTTAACCCTAAAACAAGTACAAATGTTAACCCTAAAACAAGCACAAATGTTAACCCTAAAACAAGCACAAATGTTAACCCTAAAACAAGCACAAATGTTAACCCTAAAACAAGCACAAATGTTAACCCTAAAACAAGCACAAATGTTAACCCTAAAACAAGCACAAATCTTAACCCTAAAACAAGCACAAATCTTAACCCTAAAACAAGCACAAATCTTAACCCTAAACCTAAAACAAGCACAAATGTTAACCCTAAGGCTAGGGTCAGACTAACACAGTATTAACGTGCGTTTAGCAGCACTAAATCACGGCCGTGCTAGCAGCAAATGACGTCCAATGCCGGGCAGCATACGAAGAACGGCCGCACAAAAGTGGCAAATGAACGCATTTTTTCGAGAACGTGATACCGCTAGTACTGACCTACAGAGTGCGCTGCGTCCGCTAGTGGCGTGTGTGCGTGATTAGGAGACGTCAGACGCTGCTAATGTCCAGCCAACATAAGTCCAGACACAAAAAGGGTTTTATTCATGATCCGTACAAAATCACGGATGCAAATGCGCATCATATGACCGCTATCGCGTATTCCGTGAAAAAATGCGTCCATTCGTTCGAATGCACTTTTTCACGGACAACGCGAAAAATGCGTTCGTCTGACCCTAGCCTTAACCTAAAACAAGCACAGATGTTAGCCCTAACCTTGGCCTTCACAAATTCAGTATGGTCTGTACCTTGTGTCAGAAAAATTAAGATTGTATGGTGGCAAATTGCATAGAAAAATTAACACTGTTGATCTGATTTTTCAGATGAAAAACTGCTATAATTTTACACAAAATTTATAAAATAGCGACTTTGTTTACATGGCAATATTCTTCGACATGCTAAGAGGATACCAGTTTTTCCTGGTAAACATAATTTCACAATGGAAGAAGGTTACTTTATTTAAACCTTTTTGGGCTACATTCCAAGCCTGGTGTAAACATACCAGAGGCATAAAATTATATGCAATGGGTATGTATTGTACCTTGATCTCTAGGAATAGTTTAAATTTAAACTCTTGGCTGTGGTCCGAGGGGAATCCTATAGTGGCCTGACTTCCTGGAAGTCAGACTATGCCTTGGGACTTCCCCTCTCCCACTGACATCATTGCACATGGGCGTGATTATGTTAGAAATGGGATCTCCCCTGGTTGGCAAACTAGCAAACTGTGCAGAGGTGGGGGGGTGTCACCATGAATAACCGCACCAGGTGACGCCAGTGGCCAGTTCACCACACTTTGTGTATCCTCCTGCATTTTCTTTAGGCTCTGTCTGCGTGAACCACCCCTCTTGTTCCTGTAATTCTCATGTGACTTTTTCGAAGTTTACCTGTAATTCTCCCTATATATCTGTAACGCTCTTTTGCCGCTGGGGGCCGCCCCCGCTGGCACCCTCCAGCTGGGTTACACCTTCTTGCTTTACCTGTTGGTCCTGAGTTTCCGCATTTTGGGAATAAGGATACATAGTGTTGGCAGTGCCTCCACCTGTCTGGGCATCCATGGCATGGACTGTTTGCCCAGGCAGGAACCTAATAATAACAACTACACAGTGGTACAATAAACAATATAAACTTGTATTGAAATGCAAGTGGCAGCATAAAAGGATTTCAGGTAATACAGTAGCTAACTAGACACACCAACTGCTCTCTAACCTCCCAGCCCAGGACCCTCCCAAACAACCTGGAACCACCCTGATCTTCGTCCTAATGACAGCGATGATGGGTACCAGTTGGTGCACATAAGAGATGGGGCCCTTTTAGCATAACGTAGCTGCCAGTACAGGAAAGGCTGTGGGTAAAATCCGCTCAGCAGCTGTGTGATTCTTAGTGTAAAGATGGATAGAATGCTGTCAGCGAGACAGAGAGAATAGATGCTCGTTACCGCACAACTTCAGTTGCTCACAGTCCCAGGAAGGCCTCTTGAACGTTGTAGCAATCTGCAGCCTCTGGATCAATTCTTCCCCACGCAGAATGCAGAATCTCCTCTGCCTGAAGTCAATGCCACCAGCAAATCCCTCTGCCTGCGGCCTCCTTAACACAGGGCCCCTCTTCAAACACACTTGCCTCTAAAACAGTCCAGCACAATATACAGCAGACCAAGGTACACTCTCCAGCACTGGATGCTGCTGATTCTCTGTGCTCCAGCTTGCACAGATCCTGGAAAATCTCTCTTATCTGACTGCTCACTTTCTTTGCTCACTTTGTTCTGCCCACGCTGCATGCATGCTTTTTACTTCCTGTTTCTTTTTGCTTGGGTCCTTCCTTTTTCCTGTAAGGGCATTCTGGGAGGTGTGGTCCATGAGTCCAATAAAGTATGTTCCCATACATATGCCTCTAGGGGGAGCCAGAGGACAAACAGCTGCAGTCCTCAGAGCCAAATTAAACACAGGACTACATTCTCCCCCTCGAAAAAAATTCCTTGCCTTCCACTGGCAAGACCAGCCAGGTGCAAAAACACACAAAAAAAAAACAACGGCAACATATATATTTCTGCATGACAGTCCTGCATAACAGTCCTATCTAGACAATTGTCAACTATCTTGAAGTCTGCTCTAATAAACAGGAGTTCCCATATTCATCATTTCTGCAAAAGCATACAGGAAATCAACAACTTTACAGTGTAGCTGAGGCACTGGGACATAGCTAGGTTCTCCAACGTGATCGTAAGTAAGAACCCTGGGAGGTTGTCTCGCTCTAGTGCCCTGTCTCAATTCTCTCTGAGGAAGTCCATAGTGTGCCTGGGAATCTTCGGCTCCTGCCATTGGGTTGGGGAGGTCACCAGAGGCTTGAGGCCCTGGCTTTCCCATGATACAAGAGTCTCTTTCAGGGGTCCCAGGCACAAAACTAGGGCTGTTTGGATCCAATGTAGAAGAGGCTATGGGAGGAGAGGGAGGTGGCTGCTGAGAAGTGTCTTGTACCATCCACCACTCGTCACTGTGGTCAGTGGATTCTAGGGTCTTTTCTTTAGCTCTCTCCACATTACAGTCTTGCACTGTCTCCTCCATGCCCCTTACAGGTGGTGCGGATATATTCTCACTCTCTTCATTTCCTTTCTGGAACTCTTCTTGGGAGTATAACACTGGCAGCAGATGGTTCCTGTGCCATGCCTTGATACGACCTTCTGGTCCCTTGATCTTGTATACAGGAAGTCCTGGCAACTTGGCGACCACTTCAAACAGAATGTCTTTCCATCTATCTGCAAGCTTATGTTTCCCAGGCACCCCTAGATTCCGGAGAAGAACTTTATCCCGGGCTGTATCTCTCTATATTTTACTTTGGCATCATAGCGCCTCTTGTTTTGTTCATTCAACTTAGCAGCAGACTGAATAGATAATTCATAAGCTCTCTGAAGGTTCTGTTTCAGTGACTTGACATATTGATAATGAGAGACGAGACTCGACCCATCTGAAGAAACTCCCAGCCTCAAATCTATGGGCAAGCGGGCTTCCCTCCCAAACATTAAGAAATATGGTGAAAATCCAGTAGATTCATGTCTCGTACAGTTGTAAGCATGCACCATAGCTTCCACATGCCGACTCCAAGCTCTTTTTTCTACGTGTGGCAGTGTACCCAACATATCCAAAAGGGTCCTGTTAAATCGCTCAGGCTGTGCATCGCCTTCTGGGTGATAGGGAGTAGTCCTTGACTTATTAACGTTGAGCAAGCTCAGGAATTCCTTGATGATTCGACTTTCAAAATCTCTGCCCTGATCAGAATGTATCCGATTGGGCAGACCATAATGCACAAAGTACTTTTGCCACAAAGTCTTGGCTACCGTCAATGCCTTTTGATCTTTGGTGGGAAATGCTTGTGCGTAGCGTGTGAAATGATCTGTAACCACCAGGACATTTCCAATGCCAGCAGAGTCATTTTCAATACACAGAAAATCCATGCAGACCAGATCCAGGGGACCATTACTTTTAAGATGGCCCATGGGTGCAGCCTTTACGGGTAGGGTCTTCCTCTGTATGCATCTTTTGCAGGTTTTTATATACTGCTCCACCGTCTCTCTCATCTTTGGCCAAAAAAATCTATCTTGCACTAGACCATATGTTTTATTCCAAGATGTCCATGCTGATCGTGTAGGGCTCTCAGAACCATCCCCCTGAACCGGTGAGGGAGCACCAACTGCTTGCGATCTGGGTGATCATGGTACTCAATAATCCGATACAACAACCCTTCCTCCAGATGCAATTTGCTCCATTCTCGCCGAAATATCTCCTTCAGTCCTGAGGGAAGACTGGTCAGAAGGTTAGGATTCTTCGCCTTCACGGCCTTGATGACATTGCCTACATGCCAATCTTGAGCCTGAGCTCTCCGCTTGTCCGCTGTCGTGATATCTGACCAATGCTGTAGAATAATGGGAGCACTGAAGGCTTCGGGCACAACTCCAGGTGAACAGCTAATGGAGTCTATTCCCCTAAGTTCGGTAAAATCTTCTGGGTGTTCTACAACTACCGCCGTATTACATAGAGCCCTCACTCCAGGTCCAGGGACTTCTTCCCACTCCTCTTCTTCTTGATGAGGAGGAAGCCCGGGTCGCCGTGATAGCGCATCTGCACTGATGTTTTTGGGGCCCGGTTTATATCTCAGATGGAAACGGTAATTCGACAACGCCGCCAACCATCGATGTCCGGTGGCATCCAGTTTTGCTGTCGTCTGTATGTAAGTAAGGGGATTGTTATCCGTTCTTACTTCAAACTCTGTCCCATACAGATAATCATGAAGTTTGTCTACTATTGCCCATTTAAGAGCCAAAAATTCCAGCTTGTGGACCGGGTAGTTCTTCTCACTCCCTGTTATGCTTCGACTAATGTAAGCAACTGGTCTCAGTCCCTCAGCATAACTCTGGTGTAGTACACCTCCTATGCCCTCCAGACTAGCATCTACATGGAGCACATAAGGCCTTTCAGGATCTGCATAGGCCAGCACTGGGGCTTCAGTGAGCTTCTTCTTCAGGGTGAGGAAGGCCTGCTCGCATTCAGAGGTCCATTTTTCCCCGAAGGAATCTCTGGAATATAACACTTTAGAACCATCTGCACTTAAAGAGCCTTTTAGGAGATTATGCAATTCGTGCGCTATCTTGGAGTAGCCTTCCACAAATCTACGGTAATACCCACAGAATCCAAGAAAGGACCTTAGTTCTCCAACATTATCCGGCTTGGGCCAGTTCACCACAGCTTCGATTTTGGCCGGGTCAGTTGCAACCCCTTGGGCAGAAACTATATGTCCCACGTAGGTGACAGAGCTTCTAGCGAACTTGCATTTGTCTAAGGATAGTTTTAATCCCTCAGCTTCAAGTCTATCCAACACTTTCAATAGTCGGTGCTCATGCTCCTCTGGAGTCTTCCCAAACACTATGAGATCATCCAAGTACACCAAGCACTCTCGAGGGTTCATATCCCCAACGGTTTTCTCCATTAGACGTTGGAAAGTGGCGGGAGCTCCAGTGATACCTTGGGGCATCCGCGTAAACTGGTAAAATCCCAGAGGACAGATAAAGGCGGTTTTTTCCTGATCATCTACCTTCATGGGTACCTGGTAATACCCAGACCTTAGATCAAGTACACTGAACCACTGACTTCCAGACAGAGCATTCAGCAGATCTTCTATCCGGGGCAACGTATACTGGTCTGGTATGGTGCGCTTATTTAGTGTCCTGTAATATCTATGCACAGCCGGACTGATCCATTCTTCTTGCGTACTACTACGATTGGGGATGCATAGGGGCTACGAGATTCTGTAATAATCCCTGCTCCTTCCATCTGATGGAGAATATCCCTGACATCTTGTATGTCACGGGGTGGAATACGTCTAGATCTTTCCCGAAAGGGGGCAAAGTTGGATAATCGGATGGCATGGGTGGCACTTTTTGCACAGCCTACATCCATCTCTTCTTTGGAGAACACACTCTCTCTGGCTTGGAGTTTAGTTCGGAGACTATCCTTCCATTCCTGGGATAGGGGAGAATCCTCTAGACTGAAATCCGCAGGAGTCCCGGGCATCTTCCCCTCTTCAGCTGTCACTGCCATAATCGAGGAGATTTGGTCTAGCAGGTGGATCACTCCCAGCAGCTGACCCCGGTCTATACGCACTTCAGTGTGAGTTAGGTTTTGCACCATCACCGGAAAGGCTTGCCCCCGGTGGTTCTTCCAGTCTTTAACTTCAGGTATGACCATCCATCCTTTCTGAGCGTCATCCTCCGGAAGGGATTCAATTAAGTATTGTCGCCCACCATCTAAAATTCCATCATGTAGAGTTGCCGAGGCCCGTAGGGATAGTGTTTCACCTGGTCTGATGAACACAGCTCCAATTCCGATGTAATGGCATTTCCCAGCTTTAGCCTGCAATGCAAGTCGCTGACACTCTTCTCCAAGGTGCGGACTAACTTCCATCAGATGATCCAGTGAAGCACCCTTCGTTCCCCCAAGGTAGTTTCTGAATACATCCTGCACCACCCTGGCATTGGTCCCGAGTATGATGGGGGCACAAACTCTCTTCACATCTGGGCAGATTATGGCCTCCAACTCCATGCTCTGTTCTGTTCCGGTATTCAACTGAGGAATGGTGATGGCGACCTTGATGCTTCCATCAGTCTTGCAGACTTGATCTCCCATGCCCCATAGCTGCATCTCTTCAGTGGGCAGTAAGGGCAGATGCTTTAAATGCTGCTCATAGAATGACCTGTAAACTATAGTCACCTGTGACCCAGTATCTAACAGTGCTGAAGCATAGATGCCATTGATTAGTACATGGATGATAGACCTGGGCCCTACTTTGGGATTGGCCTGTAAACGAGGAGCTCTTTTTTTAGTCCAGTTTCTCCTTTTTTCTTAATTTTCTTTGAAAAACTGTACTGTCTTCCAGGGGTCCTATCACTAGCACATGCCCGTCTTCTTCTCCCGAAGGGGCAGGGCATTCCCTGGCAAAATGTCCTGGCTGGCCGCAAGTAAAACATTTCCTCTCCCTTGGTTGATTTCGAGTCAGCCGGGTGGGCTCTGCCCTTTTCGGATCCCGCTCGGACCGTGGAGGATGTGACTGAGACTCTAATTCTGCTAGTCTTTCCCTGAGGCTAGCCATTTCAGTGTTCTCTTTTTCCCGAGGTTTCGTCAGGTTTTCTTTGGAGGTGGCAGGAGAAAATATCTGACTCTCGATCTCCTTCACTTGGGTTATGAGCAATATAAAATCTAAATCTTCTTTAGTCAGTCCTGCTCGCAAAGTAACAATTACTGGGTCATCGGACAAGGCACCCCGCAATACTTGTTTTGTCAATTTCACATGAGCTTGAGCAGGTAACACTACATTCTTTTCCATCAGTTTTCCCAAAAACACTTGCAATCTGGTAACATAGTCAGACAACCTCTCATGTTTCTTTTGACGGGTATTATAGAACTTATTAAGAAGACTTTCGGCATCCTCCACATCTCCATATACTCGTTGTAATACCAGTAGGTACTCCTGAGACTCAATTTCTCCTTTTAAGATTTTATGTGCATTCACAATGTCCGTAGCTGGGGACCGCAGACTCTCCATTATTCTCTGTCGTTTCATAGCATCAGTACAGGTCCATTCGCCCAGCAATTGTGCTGCATTCCGCTTCCATATTTCAAAACTCTCTTCTCCCGATGGAACGGGTTGCATCCCTGAGAATACCCTCAACTTGCGATAGCTATGAGTATGATTAGCTGTCACAATTGCCTCTGAGAGTTTCCTGAGTACATCTGGTATATCGCCATTACTAGCCTCAGTTGGGTTTGGCACATTGCTAGGTCTAGAAGACGTGGTCGGTATTTCATCCACAAAATCAATGTGGTTGACACGGAGCCTCTTCTCCTCTTGGGGTGGAATAGGTAATGTCCGGTGCCATCTCTTTGGAATGGCCCCTGCTTCTTCTTTGACACCGGCATATACAATCGGACAAAACTCTGATAGTTCATCGCTTAAATGAAGACCTATTGGCTTTGTGCAGTTCCTGAGATCCTTCAATGCATAAACCAGGATATATTTCTCTCCTGTTTGGTTTCTCAACACATCCTTGATGGTCACCATAGTCTCTGGTATAAGATTCTCTAACACGCGAATGCATTGCATAGCCTGTCCTTGGGGTGGTATATTGCATACCATCAGGGCCTGGTATATGGGTATCCTCTGATTAATAGCCCACTCAGTTACAAACGACACCGTGGGTCGTGGCTCAAATGTAAGGTGGAAAAATGTATCCTTTTTCATCTCAGCAGTGCCTCCATCTGTAACGCTCTTTTGCCGCTGGGGGCCGCCCCCGCTGGCACCCTCCAGCTGGGTTACACCTTCTTGCTTTACCTGTTGGTCCTGAGTTTCCGCATTTTGGGAATAAGGATACATAGTGTTGGCAGTGCCTCCACCTGTCTGGGCATCCATGGCATGGACTGTTTGCCCAGGCAGGAACCTAATAATAACAACTACACAGTGGTACAATAAACAATATAAACTTGTATTGAAATGCAAGTGGCAGCATAAAAGGATTTCAGGTAATACAGTAGCTAACTAGACACACCAACTGCTCTCTAACCTCCCAGCCCAGGACCCTCCCAAACAACCTGGAACCACCCTGATCTTCGTCCTAATGACAGCGATGATGGGTACCAGTTGGTGCACATAAGAGATGGGGCCCTTTTAGCATAACGTAGCTGCCAGTACAGGAAAGGCTGTGGGTAAAATCCGCTCAGCAGCTGTGTGATTCTTAGTTAGTGTAAAGATGGATAGAATGCTGTCAGCGAGACAGAGAGAATAGATGCTCGTTACCGCACAACTTCAGTTGCTCACAGTCCCAGGAAGGCCTCTTGAACGTTGTAGCAATCTGCAGCCTCTGGATCAATTCTTCCCCACGCAGAATGCAGAATCTCCTCTGCCTGAAGTCAATGCCACCAGCAAATCCCTCTGCCTGCGGCCTCCTTAACACAGGGCCCCTCTTCAAACACACTTGCCTCTAAAACAGTCCAGCACAATATACAGCAGACCAAGGTACACTCTCCAGCACTGGATGCTGCTGATTCTCTGTGCTCCAGCTTGCACAGATCCTGGAACATCTCTCTTATCTGACTGCTCACTTTCTTTGCTCACTTTGTTCTGCCCACGCTGCATGCATGCTTTTTACTTCCTGTTTCTTTTTGCTTGGGTCCTTCCTTTTTCCTGTAAGGGCATTCTGGGAGGTGTGGTCCATGAGTCCAATAAAGTATGTTCCCATACATATGCCTCTAGGGGGAGCCAGAGGACAAACAGCTGCAGTCCTCAGAGCCAAATTAAACACAGGACTACATTTCTATATATATATATCCAATATACAGCGTTGCGGCTGCGGAATGAATGTATTCTAGATAATAAAATAAAAGGCTTAAAGGGACATTCAACCCATTCTGATTGATATTCTATCCGACCAGAGGGACTTTAATTTTCTACCTGCATTAGTCATAAAACCTAGTATTCATTAAAATTGTACTCTGAACATGACTACGATACTGTATCTCAAACATACCACAGTACATCACATATTAGAAGCAAAGCTGCTGTGTGCTCACAGCAACAAGCTCCCTTTGTATACTATAAATGCTTGGTTGAATTTTAGTATAGGGAAAACAAAAAGGTAGAAACAAAGCAGACCCAAAAACCAAAATCATGGTCTATATGCATGAAATTATAATCCGAGCGTCTCGTGCAGCAAAACATGTGGCAATATTTAGCATCAGTCATTAGTTTTTTTGCATTTATAATACACAATCAACATCTAGCAGTATCAATAGCTGCATATACACTAAACCACTTAATTCTTTGATTTCTAGAGGAGTTCCTTGTTCTAAATGCACCCGACACACATTTTGCCCGCTATGACTCGTCAGGAGTACTAAAACACATTAGTTGGCGATTTAAATCGATTAGTTGTTTCAGCCCTACTTTAAATTAATCGATGATTAAAATAGTTGTCAACTATTTCCATTATCGATTAATCTGTTTCGATTAATCGTCCTGTGTACAGCACAGACTGAATTAAACTTAAATAACTTACGTTTCGGAGCTGATTGGAGAAGACCTGCTGCTGCTTTACGCGGTATGATTTCGTTCTAAGGTTATGTCAGACACAACCAGTTTGTTTCTATTCCGTTTACAACAGTAGCAGAACTATAACACAAACCATAGGATACTGCCACTGGGTGAAGGAGCTGTATGCCTGTGTTTTATCCTTACTTGAAGCTGGAGTCCTGTGCCACCACCCCACCCTCCCTGCCACACACTCTTTGGTCAGGAACTGCCATTCCCTCCCTTTTGGTCTGGTCCCTTTCCCCAAAGTCACTCCCACACTCAGATTCAGTCTTTTGTCCATACCCACTCCCTGTCACACTCAGGTCAAGTGAGCAAAGTCACTCTCTTCCACCTCCAGTCCCTCCTCCCACTCAGTTTGTTCACGAAATTATATAAAAGGGACTCTCTACGCACCCTGACCACTTTAGCTTATTAACCCCGATTTTCATGCTGACATCATCATCTATGACCAAGTGCATGTAGCCACGTTCATTTGAGAAGGCAAACACGGGCTTCAGCTGCGCATGCAGCATCAAGCACTCGCATACCTTGTGTGAAAAGTACGCAAGATATGCAATTTGCTTATTTTATTTTTTTTACATAAATAGAAAAAAGTGTTTACTTAAAAGGAATTTTTTTTTTATCCGCTGAATCGATTAATCCATTAACCCTTTCGTTGCGGAGGACGCGCTTATCGTGTCCACCCGCAGGTACTGTTGGGTGCGGAGGACGTGCTGAGCGCGTCCTCCCTTTGCGGCCAGCGATCGGCCGGATTCCGGCTGATTGCTGTGCCCCCCAGTGCGGGCTGACATCCTCGATGTCAGCCCGGGACTGCTGCCGGCACCATTAGATGTCATTGCGGTGGTGCGATGACATCTAATTCAGGCGCCCCCCCCCCGTATGTGCGGAGGAGGTGCCTGAAAGGGAGGGGGGAAGGTCCTTCGGACCTCTCTCCCTCCTGATCGCTGGGGTCCAGCGGTGAAAGTCAGGCATCGTTTGGAAGGGCTCAGCCTGCCCTTCCAAACCGTGCCTGCCTTTAACCCCTTGGGTGCCGGATCACGATTCGGCGCTGAAAAGCGCCAAATTGTGATCCTCTCCCGGAGCTGGCTGACCTCTTGGATGTCGGTCAAGCTTCCGGGAATGCCCCCTGACGACATCGTGCATAGCACGATGGCGCCAGTCCTGGAGTTAACCCCAACTGCCACCAATGGTGGAGATAGGGAGGTTCCAATGAACCCCGTCTCCCTATCCATGGCAGCTAGGGGTTAATGTTTGGTACTTTTGGATCGGCCAGAGCATGGCCTTTCCATCGATACTAAACATGACCATGTAAAAAGTTTTTTTTAAAAAATAAAAATTTAAAATAAAAATATATTTTTTTTTGCTTTGTTAATGCAGCAATATTGTTCCCATTTCAATTATAATGTGAACAATGATGCTGCATTAACGATTTTTGTATGCGGTGCGTTTGTTAAAAATCGCGTAATTTTCCACCAAAAAAAAGTAACGAGTCCCCATTTCTAATTTTTTTAACAAGCGCACGCCATACAAAATATAACCGCAATTGCTTGCATGTTAAAATGTGAAAAAAACACTTTACACGTTGTAAATGATTGAAAAGTCATATTTTATTGCATTTTTTGTTATCTACAGACAGGACATGACGTATACATATAATGACATATTCTGAATCTGCCGAGTCTGGTTCATATACTAAAATAAGCCTTCAAAACACGTTTAAACAAGATGAGCGAAACAGGTAAAAATGAGCTCAGCACAGAGGCGGGAAATGCCTCAGAAGCGACAGGGTTAATCGATTAGGAGAATAATTTTTTAGTTGCAGCTCTACTTTAAAGAAGCCTCTTAGCTCACTCCATGATCTTCCCACTGTCCTTGCTTGCGCCATCTTCTCACTCGGCTCTCTATGCACCCGCTACTTCACATGCCCAGCTCTTTACCCTCACCTAGTGTCACCCCTCTCCTCTTAGATTGTAAGCTCTTGAGCACGGTTCGCTCTCCTACTGTTCTGTGTGTTTTACATGTACAGTTGCAAGAAAAAGTATGTGAACCCTTTGGGATTACGTGGAGTTTTGCATGAATTGGTCATAAAATGTGCTCTGATCTTCATCTAAGTCACAACAATTTGAAAAACACAGTCTGCTTAAAATAATACAACACAAACATATGTTTTCATGTGTTTATTGAACAGAACATGTAAACATTCACAGTGCAGGGTGGAAAAAGTATGTGAACCCAAGAATATTGCTACACTGAAACAGTTTTCTGAAGAGGAGTGGTCCAAAATTACTCCAGATTGTTGTGCAGGTCTGATCTGCAACTACAGGAAACGTTTGGTTGAGGTTATTGCTGCCAAAGGAGGGTCAACCAGTTATTAAGTCCAAAGGTTCACATACTTTTTCCACCCTGCACTGTGAATGTTTACATTATATGTTCAATAAACACATGAAAACATATAATGTTTGTGTTGTATTATTTTAAGCAGACTGTGTTTTTCAAATTGTTGTGACTTAGATGAAGATCAGAGCACATTTTATGACCAATTCATGCAAAACTCCACGTAATCCCAAAGGGTTCACATACTTTTTCTTGCCACTGTATGTATATTTGTTATTCTGTGTCTCCCATTGTACAGCGCTACAGAATTTATTAGAGCTTAATAAATACTTGTAACTGTAGGATCAACCCATCCTGCCCACTTTAGCTTTTTAATCCTTTTCTGCTGCGGGGCATACTAGTATGCCACATTGACTTCAATGGGCCTCCTCTGGCCCCGCCCACTAGCTGGCACGTGCCATTTGCTGCTGCAGGACAGCCTGCAAAGTTTGCAGTTTCTAAAAAGTTGCGTAGGACTAAATTGCTCAGATGTGCTTCAGGGACTTCTGGGTTGGAGCCTGAGCTAAAGAAGATGAGCGGCGAGGGAGAAAGGGGGAGTATGATCACCTGAAATAAAAAAAGTTGGGCAGAGGCTGTCAGCATCCAATCCATTGATCTGCGCTGGAGCTACAGGTGTTGCATATGTAAGACAAACCCCGCTGTGGTGCGCAATTTGCGTTTCCTACACTAAGCAAAAGGACAAAGGTAAACTATTTATCAACAGAGTATCGCTTTAATAATTTGTGATGTGACATTTTGTGACTCTACGGCAGGGGTTGGCAACCTTGAACCTCCAGATGTTTTGAAACGACATCTCACTTGATGCTCAGCCACTCGTTAGGATGGCAGAGACTCATGGGAAATATATTTTAGAAAGTTTTTACCAGGAAGGATAAAGAAATGTGTCCTGGGTTCAAGAACAATGAATTGTTACAATCGCTACAGAAATACAAAGAAATTAAATGCAAGTTATTAAAAAAACAACACAAATATACATATTAACACAGAAAATAAATAATGTAGGAATATATAGTCACTGTTACATGTTTACAGGTGCATTCTGTATATAGTCACTATGTTACATGTTTACAGGTGCATTCTGTATATAGTCACTATGTTACATGTTTACAGGTGCATTCTGTATATAGTCACTATGTTACATGTTTACAGGTGCATTCTGTATATAGTCACTATGTTACATGTTTACAGGGGCATTCTGTATATAGTCACTATGTTACATGTTACAGGGGCATTCTGTATATAGTCACTATGTTACATGTTTACAGGTGCATTCTGTATATAGTCATTATGTTACATGTTTACAGGTGCATTCTGTATATAGTCATTATGTTACATGTTTACAGGTGCATTCTGTATATTGTCATTATGTTACATGTTTACAGGTGCATTCTGTATTGAGGTATGTTAATAGAGATCTCTTAAGTGACTTTAGACTGGGGGAAGATTTGATGGGGTCTGGGAGGTATATATACAGTAGTTCCAAAACATGTGAAAGGTCAAGGTGGAGAATTGTATTCCTGCATTTTAAGTATATGACCCTTTAACAAACGGATACTTTTATTATTTTAAATAGTGTGTGTGTGTATTTGATGAGCCCTGAGTATAGCCGTACGTAGTGATACCTTTTTATTATTGGAAGCTTTCAGTCCTGATAAGCGTTATACTCTCAAAAGCTTGTCTTTTAAATGTAACATTGGTCCAATAAAAAAAGTATCACTACTACGTACTGCTATACTCTGGTTATATATAGTATATACTGTAGATATCTTAACAAGATTGAAGGTTTGATCGGTGTGTTCTGACGTCGCACTTGCCCTCCCCTCACAGGGCTCGCTTTAAATGTTCCGGCAGACCTAGTTAGCATGGGGAGACGTGTCCTAATATGTTTAAAGGGCAAATCCAGAGATCAATAGAGTGGATCCAGATATTGCTAAAATGCCTCCCCCCTCCCTCATTAAAACATGTGCTCCTTACATTGCTGCTGTGCGCAGGCCTTTGATTAACACCTTCTAATTCCGTTTTGTTTACGGATGAGAAGCTTATGGGCAGAGAGAACACTTAAAATTCATTCCTTGGTCACACTGCATTGAAATCAGATGAGGATGAGCTCAGAAAACAAGTGGAGGCAGACTGTGAAATTGCATGTGATTGGAATCATACTTGGATTCTCATTGACTTAAATAAAGATTAAGTTATCTCCCCGCCTGCGGTTTTTCTTTTACCTGTTTTTCCTTTTTTTATTTTATTATTATAAGGGGTTAAATACAATACATTTGTGTGAAGGATATTTTCATTTCCCTGGTACCGTCTGTCATCCTCCTGTGCTGGGACATACTTTATTTACTAGGATTTTAAATAAAAGTAACTGCTGGGGCAGGAGTCAGCAGCCTTGGCCATCCAGATGTTTTGCAACTACATCTCCCATGATGCTCATCCACTCAGTAGATCAGGGATGTCCAAACTCCGGCCCCCCAGAATTTCCTGAACTGCAACTCCCAGAAATCTCTGACTGCATTAGATGGATGGAGAAGCATGAGGGTTGTAGTTCAGGAACATCCAGGGGGCCGCAGTTTGGACATTCCTGCAGTAGATTGCAGTAGAGCATCATGGTTAATGTAGTTCAAAAACATCTGGTGTGCCAAGGATGCTGACCCCTGGGTTAAGATATCTGAAAGGGACTGCTGCTTTCATGCTTATCCAGCCGAAAGGATTGGTTGAGCAGAATGGGGAGAGATCCAGAAGAGAAGAGCTCCACAGACCGCCTGGTATTTACTCATAGGTGACTATCACACCCATGATCCTCAGCCATCCTTGCTACTAATTTGGAGTGGTGGTCCAAAAAGATTAATGAACACTGACTCTCTACGTTCAAGTTCGTTCATGACATTTATTTCCCACCTTTTAGCCCTTTTCTTTCTTTTTTATAGCATTATCAATTATATATCGCCAACAGTTTCTGCAGCGCTTTACAATTATCAGTGGGAATGAGACACAATTGCAAACACTTGGAGACCAGAGTTGAGGTGCAGAGCACCATGATCACAGGAGCTTACAGACTAGGACAGGGATCTCAGACTCTAAACCTGCCAGATGTTGATGCCTACAATTCCATGAATTCTTTGAATGCAACAGATGGGCAGGGAATCATGGGAGTTGTAGTTCAGAAACCTATTGGATGGGGGGAAGGTTTGAGATTCCTGGTCTATGGGTTTTCTGGTGGAAAATTATAGTAAAACTATAAAATTAAAATAAACCATGGCAAACCCCCCCAACAGTTTAGCTGTTTACCAGTAATGTTGTTATTTTATCATTATATGGAGAGGAGACTAATTCATGATATCTAGCTACTCTAATTACACCAGAGGATCATGGGAGTTGGAGTCCACTTCTCTTGCAGAATCTGTGCCATTGCTCCTGATTTCCTGCTCTGGGTCTTGGAGAGGGAAGGGGGGGGTGGTTGCTGCTGCTGGAGGCCACTTGCTGCTGTGGAAGACACTGCTTTGTGCATCCCCACAATGAGTGTGAAGTTGCTGAAGGATTCCTGGAGCCTGGTCAGCTGACAGCCCCTGCCCAACCACACGAGCTGTGATGTAAGGCTGTAACAGCAGCTGGATGTGAACTGGCTTGTGGAAGTGTGAGGAGCTCTGTACTCCTGTCCCCCAGCATGGCTTTATAGTGTTTTCTGGAGGAGCTGGGCTGCCAAGGAGCCATAAAACCCTCAGCCATGGACGAGTCTAGCATCCTCAGGAGAAGAGGACTCCAGGTGGGTGCAGAGTTTGGCTTCATATCTCTTGTGGACTCCTTTTCATCTCTGATCTGTAAAGTTCCTACTGTTTTTTTACAGCCTAGGTTTCTCTCACTGTTACAATGTAATGCTTTCTCTGTGCAGTCTCTGATCCAGGGGCTCCATACATCCAGATCAGCATGTGGTCCTTCTAATGTGCCCATCAGGGTGCTGCTGGATCACCCCTTACTTGTATGTACCTTCCAGACAGCCAATGAAATGCTCTTGATGTTTTTATTTATTATTATTTACTGTTATTGTTACGATTAGTTGTTGATTCTGTTTTTTCTGGGGGTTAAAGTGACCCTGTTGCGAAGGACCTCCAGAAAATTACTCTAGGATACCTCTGGCTGATGGGGGATAAGCAAAGAGAAGTAATTAATTGGCTTCTCCTTAAATACAGTCCTTGTCTGTGGGCAGCTGTGATTCCCAGGGGGGTCTAGCATGCTCCTCTGAACATATCCATATACAGAAGGATGTTGATATATGAGCACAGCGATGCTCTGTAATCCAGGACACTATCAGGGTTATTCAGAGAGAGGTGAAAACCAGGAGAATGCCTGGAGAAGTGAAAATTCTAGGTCAAAATAGCCGATTTGGACAGTGAGATAAATGGGAGAATTTTTCTTGTTTGGCTATTTTGACGTAGAATTTTCACTTCTCCAGTTATTCTCCTGCTTTTCACCTCTCTCTGAATAACCCTGTATGTCTGGATGAGGTTACTTGGAGTTGATTCATTCAGCCAATCCTTGGTCTTTTTAGAAGCTTTGATAGGTTACAGTTTCAATAGGATGATACATTTGTTTTATAATGTTTCCTGTAAGTACTTGGTACCTTGGAGGATTCTCTCCGTAAACAAACAAGTGCCCAAAAAAAAGTAAACGCTGGAAGCGGGAGATCTAGATGAATGGGAGCTGTAATGACTAATGAGCTGAGAGCATGGCAGTGAGGGACTGAATCTCAATTTATTACAAAGCCATTACAGGTCTCATATCTAAATAACTATTTATTCAGGGAGCCGGCCAAAAAAGCCTCAAAACTAGAATGATGAGCAAAATAATCACCGTCCTGCCGAAAGAAAAAGATGATACGGAGTTTCTTTAATCACAGAGAACCTGATAAATGCATGTTTCTGGTCCTGGGGGTGTTCCAATTTTTATTCTGTCATTATTTTGTTTACTTTGATGTTCTTTGTCATTTTTTTTAGCGCTCGGTGCTATACTTGGCATGAATATGAATTTAACCCCTTCAGCACACTGCATCCAAAATCTTCCCTGTTAACTTGTTACGCACATTTGTTTTTATAGAACGTTGAGAAATCTTCTCATTTTTTCTGTATAGTATTCTTTTACAGTCTCTTGTTTTTCTTGTAAGAGATGGTGTTTATTATACGGTTAGTGTTGGGTTTCTGCACTTTGCAGCATTATCCCAAGTATTTGTGTTGGCAATAAAATAATCATTGCACATTCAGCAAGAAGGTGGCAATAGTGTATCGCTCTTAGAGTGAATTTTAATATTTATGTTGTGCTTTTGTATAGAACTAATGATCTGCAGAGAGAACACGTGACTGTTTAACCTTTGTGTCCCAGATAACACTATTACACACTGGAATATCACTGAAAATCACTAGCAGTGGTGGTAATGGTCCTGTTTTACAGGGGATCCCAGCGTAACGGGTTTAGTATCGCACACCAAGTCGCATAATGAACATGCTGTCTGGCATCCTGGGATGTTTGCATTGATCTGATTCAGGCTTTTATGTCTTCCAATCAAGCTTTATTCAGTGCTGCTTGTGATGTGAAGGGACACTCTTTTTAAGCTTGTAATTTCTTCTACAGTACTTTTTTTTTTTTTCATTTTTTGAGAAAGTATTTTACCAGGAAGGATACATTGAGATTTCTCTCGTTTTCAAGTATGTCCTGGGTGGCGAGTATGTACCATTAGGTGTCTTGCCCAAGGACACTTACTGGAGAGGTGCTCTTGCTGGAATTGAACCCATGTCTCCACAGGCTCTCTCCACGCAGAGCAGTGATGTAACCTCTACTTTTTAAATTCTAACTTATTAGAACAGGTTTTTGTTACATAGCACGAAGATGTGATGAGTGTCATTAGACAGGCTTAAAATGTTTTTCAGTTTGTAAAAGTTTCAATTATTTGTCAGCTTTTGAATGTTGGAACTCCTTAAAAGAATATACTGAGGTGCAGGAAAAAAAAATTTATATATCTTTTATTTATACTTTTTCAAAACAAATTTCACAATTGCCCCTAAGTGTAAATCCTGTGGAAGTTATTCAGCAACTGCCGGTGTTTCAAACACCGACAAAAATGGTCAGTGTTGCAACGCCGACAAATTGCAGCATTTCATGAATAGATAATCCGAAGAGTGACTTGAAGCTTCTCTGTGATCTTCATTTTTTTAATATTCTTTATATTGCATCTACAAGAAGTGGCTTTTTATCCCATGGGTTATGAAAGTACTTCGTCACAGTGATCGAAAGATGCAAGTGATTAATTGGATAACATACAGCACATACATATGGACGTGGCTAGTTATTAGCGTGTAGTCCTCGTTATCCGGTCATGTAGTATTTTAGCGGTTCCAACCACTTTACTCTTCTGAATAGAAAACTCGGATGTCCCACTTGGAATGTGCTAAATCCATTCTCCCAACTTGCTCCAGGTGTTCATATTTCAGTTCTGACTACTACTGCTTTCACTTTCCACATCCAATTTGTGGCTCGTAGTTCAGCCCTTTGAAGTTGTCCACCTTCTCATGTTCCTTCTTCATTCTATGGCCACTTAGTATTGCTAGTTCCACCTTCACTGCAGTCTTCAACGATGTTGGGTTGGTTGGCCAGTACTTGCACCTCTGTCTGGATCTGGAAGTCCCACATGATCTTACCCTTGCCATACTCAACTATATTCTGTGGTACCTCTCATTTACATCAACACAATCCCAGTAACTTGGTGGCACTTCTCAGGGTATGTTGTCCCGGCTACCCCTCTTGCAGCTGCATATAATTGTGCTAATTGTCTCTGAGGCCTCTTACAGCCTGTACCTTGGATCTAGTCTGGTGTAGTAGAAAACGACTTCTGTTGATGAGGTGCTAAGTGACTGTTCCTGTGCACTAGGATTAGAGCCTCAGTGACATATTTCACTGCTTTTTCAAGCCATTGGTAAGCATTCATAACTTGAGACACATTCACGATCTGTAGATGATGCATACCATGGAAGTGTTTGTTGCCATGGAACCTACTTATTTGCATTCTCTATATGTTGCTGTCATGTTACCCAGGACATACCTTAAAACGAGAAAAATCTCTATCCTTCCTGGTAAAATACTTAATAAATAAATAAATCTTTGGGGCCATATTGGTGATTTCCTTTTGGGTGGTCTTTGTTAAATCCCATACTGTGGCCTTCAAACTCATTTGGCCTCATCCTCCTCCTTTTAGGCTGTTGTACGGTCTCCGAGGAATGGATTCCTGGTGGAATCACCATTCATCAGGAGTATTTTTTGGTTCTTCATTGAGCTGGCACTTCGGGACCTCTCTGGAGGTAGATGAATGTTGCTGTTCTCCGTGCCTCTTCCTCATGGTTCATATTTGTTTGTTTTATACAAAAGTATTATTAATTTCCTCTTTCGCCTTCTGGCACTCCAACCCCTTTAGTCTTGATGGTCTTTTCTCTTTCTGCTATCATCTACTCGCCCTTAACTAGTCCGAGTGACAATCGGATGTCTTTACTACATATCCTAGTTAAGTGGATCAGCGAGTCCATGTCTTGCTTATTCTTGGCATACAGCTTGATGTCATCCATGTAGCGCAAGGTTGCTGATGGGTGCTCCGCTCTTGAACCTCTATCCACTCTTGATGATTTTACGGTTGAAGCTGATGCAGAACAGCATAGGGGATAACACGTCATCCTGGTAAACTCCACATTTGATGCTTACTTGTGTATACGGATTCTAATGTTGTTCTACACTCGCCCATTGAGTTACAAAGAAAGGCGCTTAGCAGCTTGTTGACTTGATACTGGTAAACATGGCTCTATACAACGTGTAACATTTTGAAATCTTTTCTTGTCAATCCATGGACAGAATTCGTTGGACTGGTCTTAGAATCTTGTGTGACTGCTTGGTCTACCATAAACTGGTGTTTTGAGCCTCCTTTGCCCATTGATTTGGAGGCCATGGTGCCTGACAGGACTTTCCATGTGTTGGGAAGTAGGTGGTTGGTCGGTACCTAGAGTTTGTTCCCTTATGAGGGTCCATCATAACCAGTGGTGTTCTGCCTTGTTTTAGCCAGTCAGGTTCACTGAATTAACACATTGTTAAATGCAGCTTCTAATGTCATGTAGCTGGTACAGAAAATTATGAATACTAGATCTGTCATGAATTATCAAAAGAAAAATTCTTGCAAAGGAGAAATGACCCTTTAGGCTAGGGTCAGACTAACGCATTTTTCACGTTGTCCGTGAAAATGTGCGTTCGAAGAATGGACGTATTTTTTCACGGAATACGCAATAGCGGTCATACTATGCGCAGTTTCATCCGTGATTTTGTACGGATCATCAATAAAACACTTCTTGCATCTGGACGTTATGTTGGCCGGACATTAGCAGCGTCTGATGTCTCCAAATCACGCACACACGCCGCTAGCGTACGCAGCGCACTCTGTACGTCAGTACTAGTGGTTTAACGTTCTCGAAAAAATGCGTTCATTTTCCACTTGCGTTGCGCAGCCGGACTTTTGTGCGACCGTACTTCGTATATTGGCTGTCATTGCCCGTCATTTGCTGCTAGTGCGGCCGTAATTAAGTGCGCCAGAACGCGCGTTCGCACTGCCTCAGTCTGACCCTAGCCTTAACTCTTCCTTTTTAGCGTCCACAAATGGACTTTCAGACCGGCACAATGGAAGACTTTTCTGGAGTTCGTGGGTTCATTTTGATGCATTATCACACACTGTTTGCGTTACTGTATCCATGCCTCCAAAAAGGACAGCATGTCATCCCAGCATGCATGTGTCACAGAATGACTGACAGCCTGTCTGAGCAGCCAATCAGGACTACTTACAGTATACATGGGCGTAATGTTGCTTAAAAGCCCTGACTTGTCAAACACCAAATGTAAACTACTTGAGACGTCTTTTGAAACCGCTGTCTCTCTGGTATAGATCTCCATTATAGTTAATTCAATGTCATCTGTTGGGGGACATCTGATTTTTGATGTTGCCCTCTGGAGACATGTTTTTACATATGCTTCAGTCATGTGGCTATAGGGGTGAAAAAATTTGTGTGTCTCTTCCAGGGACCGACTGACGCCACTCAGTGTCCCTGGACCGAAGGACCACCCCCAGACGCATGGCCCCACACATGCCCCACCCTTGTTTCCACCCAAACTCCTCCTCCCAGTCCTACCCAAGGCTCCGGCGGCTGATCTGGTCCAGCTGTCCTGAACCCTCTCCCACACTTTCAGGTAGCTGCTGACTGAGCCGCTGGGTAGGCCAGACTGAGCCCTCTGCCCCGGTCAGATTTACCCGACAGCTCAGTCCACCCCTGGATTCATCCTTTGGAACCATAGGAGGTCACCTGAAAAGAAATCGTGTTTTTATTTTTATATATATATATATATATTTTATTTAAATGCATTTTGTTTGTCTATATGTATAGAAATGACAAAATATCTCAGGAAATCCTGTTCGTGCGTTCGGCGAGGAGGGTGAATGTTCCCATTGCACTGTGTGTGCTGCAGATGCCTGTAGTGTTTACAAGGAATAAAACAAAAGGGGAAATGTGAAAGTATCCAATCACTCGCATTTTGCACCAAAAGGAGTCTCAGTACATTCTAAATGCATCACATGAACAGAACCTCATTCATATTTTTTTGGTGAACAGAACTGGAGGTCTTGTGAATATACTCCCTTGTCATTGATAATGGATTCCTTCAATCAATGTATATTCGTGCTGTCATTGCTATATTCCACCTGCAGAACACTGAGCGGAGATGAGAGGCAGCGTGACAAGGAAATGCTGCTCAAAATAAACACTCCAGTGCAGGGCTCTCAAACTCTGCCCCCCCCCCCAGGTTTCCTGAACTACAACTCCCAGTAGTCTCTGACCATCTATTGCATTAAAAAAATCTGAGAATTTTAGAGAGTTAATTGCTACATTTGGACAAATCTATATAGAGAGAATATATTCAGTGTCTAAAAGGATTAACCCTATAGTGACCAGGAAGACTTTTACCATTCTGTGCGGTTTGTGTTTAGGTCAAATTTTTTACATGTTTTTGCTTTTTAACCCCTTCACTGATGAGCCATTTAGCCTGTGTGCTGAGCTCATTTTGACAGATTTATGCTTATCATGTTTAAACGTGATTTGAAGTCCTAGTTTATCATACCCCACGACAATTTTTATTTTTTTATTTTTTTTTTAATTCTATTTTTAATTTTTTTAACCAAACTTGATCATGTTTGATATCCTTGGAAAGTCCATGAACATGCCTTTCCAATGATATCAAAGACGACCCTCTAGCTGCCACGGATCAGGAGACATGGGGTCCAAAGGAGCCCCCTAACTCAACTTGGCAGGTAGGGGGTTAACTGACCAACTGACATCATTGCGCATATGGCGAATGTAAGTGGGCAGGGGGTGACCTCGGACGCTTGGCTGACATCCAAGATGTCAGCCACCTCTGGGAGTGGACCGCCGATTAGTGCCGAATTGTGACCTGGCACCTAAGGGGTTAAAGACCGGCACTGCTGGAAAGGGCAGACTTTGCCCTTCCCAGCAGTGCCTGTTTTTTTTTTCTTTTTTATGCTTGTCGATCTGGAGAGGGGTCCGAAGGACCCCCCCCCCTTCACGCTCTCCCACCTCCCTTTTCAGGCTCTCCCGTGGTAGTGCCACAGGAGGCGCCTGAAACTGAAGTCGTCATCATGCCTGGCGATGACGTCGGTGCGACGGCCGGGGCCCATAAAACCGTTGGGCTGGTTTCAAGGAAGCCAGACTGCCGTGGGACCTCGGCCAGAGAGGTGAGTATAAGGAGAGAAGGGGTCAAAGGACCACTTACGTACATAGTACGTCTTTGATCCTTAAGGGAAATTTTCCCCAGGAAGTACTATGTACGTCAGTACTCCTTTATGGGGTTAAAATAATTAAATAACACCCCCTATGGTTTTATGTGTGTAACAGTGATAATAGAAAGTCCACATATAATTTCTCCTGCAAGCAAGCTCACATTCGTTGGAAACTATAACCAGGCTCTGTGTACTCACTCGCACATTGTAATGACTTTCTTACTGATATACCCAATGGATTTGTTTGTTTTTTTTTCCTTTGTTTTTTTTTTCTTTCAGACACCACAAATAATCTCTGTATGAAAATTTGACCTCATGAGGAATGTTGAACCCGATTTTCTCTGTATTGCGTATCTACACTGTATCGAGCTCTCCTCAAATCTTTGTGCCGATCCACCATCTCTCAACCTAACCGGAAGGACACAGAGGTCAAATAATCCCTGTGTCCTTCCGTCAGAAATTTTGTCTTTCTCTGGATCTCGTTAACAAGGTCTCGAGCATCTCAATTGGTTCTCCTCTCCGCAAATCTATATCTAGTAACTCGCAACTGGAGAATCCTGTGGTTGCTAATCTTTGCTACTTAGTAGGATTATGTTCTTCTACATTTCGGCCTAATATCGGACTGGTTTTTGATCAGTCCTTGGGTGCTGCTCACTTTGATAAATCCTTGAGGTTCCAGGGGAACTGAAGAAGACGAGTCCAGGCAGGCCCGTCTTTAATATTGATTGGACCCTGGGCAAACATCTTCTTTGGGCCCCCCCCCCCCGAAAACTGCAAGATCTCACGAGAGGCAAGATCCTGCAGATCACGCAGCCGGGCAGCACAAGCCTCCATGGAGTCCTATGGACTGCAGGAGGCAGTACTCACAGCGGCGCTTAGTGCTGCATTACGGGGCAGGCTTCTGCATTAACACCTGACCCGTAATATGGTGCTAAAACAGGGATACTAAGGAGAAACCTGCAGGCTCACATTATCCACCTTAGTGTCTCCGTTTTAGCACAGGGCAAGGAAAAGCCCACAAGCTCTTATGTTGAAAGAACTGACAGGGGGGAAAAAAGAGGAAACAGAAATAATATCCTGGCATAGAACATGGAGGAGACATTCCATAATGATAATAATTACAGCCCTCGTTACTACTGTGTTAGGCTAAAGTCCCACACATACAGGGTTATTCAGAGAGCCAAACTGGCCCAGAAGCTGCACCAAACAGGGAATTTCCCCATACGGTGACATTTCGTGGCCATTCGGCTATTCAGAGAGCAGGCAGGTTGCCAAATATTGGTGAATTGCCAGCAAATACGGTGCCTGTTTGGCAGCCCTGAAATACGGTGTTCGGCAGCAATGAAATACGGTGCTGCTCGGCGGCAGTGAAATACGGTGCTTGTTCGGTGGCAGTGAAATACGGTGCCTGTTCGGCGGCAGTGAAATCCCCCATAGAGAAGCAATGGTTAATCTATTCACATTGAACAGCAGAGAAATGTCAGTGAAATGTCCTGATGTTCAGTGGTTTCATTCGACAGGTTTATTCAGGCAAATCCCATAGGTTTCAATGTTAAAAATATTCCCGTTTTAATCCAATATCTAATAAACCATTTATTCTTTTAATCTGCAGCAAAAAGCCTATTTTTTGGCATTTTTCTGGTGAAGTTTTTTAAATGGCTTTTTTTTAAAACAGACTTTTTTATTATTCATAGGACCTTATATACTATATTAATTCCAGGCATTTTCATGAAGTAGTTTTTTGCAAAAGCCATTTAAGGCTGGGGTCAGACGAGCGCAGTTATCACGTCCGTGTTGCCGCACATTTTAACGTCCGTGGCAGCATAACATTCTGACCAATGGAGGCCCACACACAAGTACGTCCGCACGGAACTGTGGACGCATGACGGACGCAGCAAACGGACGCAGGTTAGGCAAGAACGTAATACTGCTAGAACGGACTGCAGAGTGCGCCACGTCTGCAACGTCCGCATAGCTTTGTGTGTGAGTGATGAAACGAGGTCAGATGGACTGCATTTATACGTCCAGCATTTTTGACGGACAGAATGTTTTTTCATTTCCCATCTACATCCGTCAAAAATAACTTTAGTCACAAAAACGGACTGTGTGGCCACTACTGCGTCCTCCGTCAGAACGTGCGTCCATACAAAATGCACTCGTCTGACCCTAGCCTTAAAGTTGCGGGGGTTTTTTTGGTCAGCTTTTCGTGTCTGCGTTCTGCGGGTCATCAGATGCGTTCAGCAGTCTCCTTGCGGGTGCGTTTGGCCGTCTCTTAGGCGGGTGCATTTGGCGGTTTTGTTCAGTAGGTTTGCGGCTGCGTTCGGCGGGTTGCTCTGCGGTGTTCAGCAGGTTTACAGGGTTTGGCGGGTCAATTCGCTGCACGTCGAGGACCCTGCGGTGAATGCTAAATTCACTGCAGGGACAGCAAATTTAACTCGCTAAAGTCAGGCGAACCAGAGAGTCCGTAACATTTCGGTGCTCTCTGAATAAGCCTGATGGTCTTTACACATTAAACAGTTATTTAAATAGTGAAAAAACAATACGGTGATAAAAATGGGGCAGATAATGTGTAGATGATCGGTCTTGGGTAGCAGCAAGGGCACAAACGCACACTCCCAAGTGCGAATAGTCAATAGATAAAGTAGTAAGTAGAGTCCTCGCGCTTACACCAAGTATCCAGTGAGTAATACTTCAAGATGATCTAGAAAACATAATAGGAGACATACATTGCGCAGTACATCCTTATGACACCTGATTTCCAGGAAGAAAGTATTCAACTCACTTATTTCTGAGCCCCATTAAGTCGGCTCTGGACTGTATAGGCATAAATCTGTGGATGTGATCTCACCAACCCATCCTACCAGCAACCATCCGTGGTGATAACCTGGTCCATAGATGAAGTATTGGATCCCCGGGATATGTCACAGAAAAAAGGTCTTGTCACAGGTTGATTTGTAAGCTGTAAGCGCGAGGACTCTAATTATTACTTTAGTTATCTAAATAGGCCTAAATAAAATCATATGAAAGGAGAAATAATCAGGAAACAGGAAAACTTCACTAGCCACAACCCCCCCCCCCCCCGCAACTGAATTTATTCAGTGTGCCTCTTTACCTCCCTGTCAGGACCCGAAGCTGCTGCCCGAATGAAGGAGGCAGGACAATGACGCAGGGGAGAGTCTGCAGCTGTGCTGTATTTTCCAGAGCTGCCGATCTGAATGCTGCTGTGCCTGCCGAGTCAGAAGAGGAGCAGGGGGGGGGGGGGTTGATGTCCTTTGTGTGCCCTGCAGTGGCGTATTTAGGTTTTGTGCTGCCCTAGGCCTGACTAAACTCGTGCACCCCCTAATTTAAATTTGACAAGCCCCTTCCTGTGAAGGTCACCCTTTTCTGGTTAAACCCCTCCCTTCCTCTTTAGGCTCCATCTTTTCCTCTTAGAGCTCCGCCTCTTCCTCTCTGTATACTAAAAGTGGATACCAAGTGCCTACTTGTATATTTTGTTTACCATTTCAAATGTATCTATTGAGATAATCAAATAAAATTATGAAATGTTTAAATTCAACCATTTTTTACAAAGATCAGCCAATGCATGTCAAGTATACTGGATCACAGCCGCTCTAACTGGTTAAACAATAAAACCCACAGAAATGTGCAGTGTGTATGAGCGCATCACAGAGCTGCATAGCAATAAAACCCACAGAAATGTGCACTGTGTATGAGCGTATCACAGAGCTGCACAGCAATAAAACCCACAGAAATGTGCAGTGTGTATGAGCGTATCACAGAGCTCCACAGCAATAAAACCCACAGAAATGTGCAGTGTGTATGAGCGCATCACAGAGCTGCACAGCAATAAAACCCACAGAAATGTGCACTGTGTATGAGCGTATCACAGAGCTGCACAGCAAGAAAACCCACAGAAATGTGCACTGTGTATGAGCGTATCACAGAGCTGCACAGCAAGAAAACCCACAGAAATGTGCACTGTGTATGAGCGTATCACAGAGCTGCACAGCAAGAAAACCCACAGAAATGTGCAGTGTGTATGAGCATTTACAGAAATGCACAGCAATAAAACGCTAATTTCATTCCAAACGCCACCCTCTTTTCTTTTCACCCCAAACCCCCTAACTCTTTTCATATCATTAAACACCCCCCACTCTTCATCTCATTAAACCCCCCAGTCTTCATGTCAATAAACACCCCCTCCACCCATGTCATTAAACACCCCCCCACTCATCTCACTAAACCCCCTCCTCTCATTAAACACCCTCCACTCATCATGTCATTAAACCCCATCTCATTAAACCCCCACTCATCTCATTAAACACCCCCCCCTCATCTCATTAAACACCCCTCGCTCATCATCTCATTAAACAGCCCCCACTCATCTCATTAAACAGGTGATTGTGTGGATCTATGTATGTGGAATGAGAGGGATTGTGTGGATCTATGTATGTGGAATGAGAGGGTGAATGATAGGATTGTATGCAGGGTCAAGTCCTTAATAAAAATGAAGTGTGGGAACACCGACCATGTGCCAATATTTACAAAAAATTATAACCACTCATGCCCATTCTTACCCAAATGTGTATTTGCAGGTACTATTACAGGCCTGATACACAAAGCTGTGTTTAAAATCACAGCTTGCTGTACCTGCATCACTGAATCCTCTGACAAGCAGGCTGCAGCTTTGATCTCTCCTGGGGCTGCACATGGGTAGGATTAGTAAACACACCGGGTTCACAGTCCTGTTATCCCAGCACATTCACTGATAGCGTCCAACTCCATGGCAACCATGAAACGCCCCTCCTTTGGCAATAAAAACTTTCACAGCATGTCAGAGATCAAGGGGAGGGATCTCTGAGCTAGATTTGGAGTGCTAAACAGTAGAGAGAAAGTGAATACAATACATCCTCCTGCACAGTTGGAGGTTAATGGGGGCTGGGTCCTGCGACATGGCCCCCCTCCTAATAGTAATTTTGCCCCCCCTTTAATTTTACCCCACCTTCTCACATTCATTACACCCCCCCCCCCCCTTCAGCCCATTCTCCCAGTATGATTCATATTACCTTTCTTTCTGTCCTGCTGGGAGCCAGCAGCAGCAGCAGGCCCTTTCATACTCCGTGGCAGGTGGCAGAGTGCTGGGAGGAGGAAGTGATGTTTATGATCACTTCCTCCCAGTGTTCTCGCGGCACAGAGTGACGGAGGAGCAGCCAGTTAGATGCTGTGCATCACACTGCCGATTATTTTGACGCACTGGCTGCTCCTCTTGCGGCTGCACCGAGGACCTCACTCCAGGATCCAGTAACCGGTGGCTGTAGGGGGCATGTCCCACGGAGCGGCGGGGTGCCGCCCCCTGTAAAGTGCCGCCCAAAATGCACCACTGACACCACTGCCCCCCTGGCTGGGTCCCTGGCTGTCTAGCTCCAGTAGTCTACTCGTGTCCCACCTCCACCCCTCCCCTTCGCTCCCCGTGCACACAGTGCTAAGAAGATGAGGGAGGGGGGGAGATAGGGGAGGAGCCAGATGCGGAAGCCTGTGTTCTCTCTCCACACGGCTCCTCAGCACAGGCTTCCACATTCCTCCTGTCTCCCAGTATCCCAGTCCAGCGGTTGGCCACAGAATACGTGGGCCCAAGGGGCAGCTGCTTTGGGCCCCTCAACAATGACTGGGCCCGGGGCAGCTGCCCCGAGTCCAGGTGATCTTTCTATGCTGTGCGGATATTGCAATTTAACTGGATTGTTACCTCCTCAGCCCCTGCTGTGCTTCCTGGGGGGTCTGGGCAAGGTTCGGTGCCAAGGGCTAGTTGAGTGCCAGTGCCAGGTAATGGCTGAGCGGGCGGGGCCTGGCGTGGTCATGAGGAGCCGCCGGGTTTAAAACCGGGCGCAAGGAGCTGCCTCATCGCCCTGACGTGGAGTTCTATTCCCGCATCGCTAGCTGATTCTCATTGTTTATTTTTGTTGCCGACCCATTTCTGGATACGATCCCTGCTCCTGATTTTTGACCCGGCTTGTATTTGACCATACTGTTGCTGCTCGATTTGCGATCGCCAGTGTTGTGCTTTGGTGGTTTAACGCCATGTTTGCCGCTGGGGTTTTCACTCGTTACTGGGGTTTTGTCCCTTCTCGTTTTGGGGTATCGTCTGTGGCCTCATTAGGTTACTATACCTGACCAAGGGCTCATGTTTCTCTGCCACAAACTTATGTGACAACCGCGATCGAAAAATACTGTTTATATTCAGCCTATGTTCATTGTGCTCAAACCACCAAGTATACTCGATACTGTACCAGCGATAGACCCCTAAGGTACCGTTGACCTGCTCTAACTAAGCAGAAAACGTTAAATCTGCACATTTCCTGACTGCCCTGCAGTCTGAACAACTCACTTACTGTCTGAAGTATCTTTTGTGTTTCTGAACGTGCTCTATCGGTCTTGAAACCTTTAGTGCTTAGTAGCAACTCAGTTCTCTCATCCTCCCTGACTTTAGTGTATAAGTCTGTGTATACCAAGCAGTGTGTAAACATCAAGCAGATATTTCAGTCCTTAAATATCTCAACCTCGTTACTCCTGTGTAAGCGCCACTACGCCCGTTACAATTATAGATATTTTATTACGAGTGAGAATCTGCTGTTAATAAACACCTGAGGTGGCTTTTCTTTATTTTTATATACATTAAATTAATGGCAACCAAGAGATTGGTGAGCATTATGGGACTAGCTGTTTGTTACCTGTCACTGAAGCACGGTGCACAGGGTGGCCAGCTGAGGATGAGGGAGAAAAAACCCATTGAGTAGGAAGTTGTTTCACGGAGGAAGAAAGACTAGGAAATGTAACCGCTGAGAAGTCATAAAAAAAAAGACGGGACAATCACAGAATAATAGGAATGTGAAATGTATCCTTTACATATTTAATTATCCAGCGTGACATATTTCTGCATTTTTCTTTTGACTTTTGTGTTATCAATACTCTAAGGGCCCTATTACATACTTGGTGCTAACTTAACCAGAGCTGTTGTAAACTTAAAACCTCCATAGGCTATAATGGCTTTGGTAAGTTTACAACAGCTCTGGTTAAGTTAGCACTAACTATGTAATATGGCCCAAAGTATGGTTTTACAGTCATTCTATCTTGCGCTTCAGAAGGTCACTAGGGCTTTAACCTAATGCCACACCAACGTGGATATATATCCAAAGAGGGGTGCCAATGAGGCAATGTTTTGAGCATAAACTGTTGGTGACACTATTGTCTCATTATTATGCTGGAGATTTCAGTATAAGTTTTTTTTATTTCTTTTGCAATTATGCAAGGATGTACATAACAATATAATTTATTTATAAAGTATTTTACCAGGAAGGATACATTGAGATTTCTCTAGTTTTCAAGTATGTCCTGGGTTCAAGAACATTGAAATGTTACAGAAATACAAAGCAATAAATGCAAGATATTAAAAAAACAACACAAATATACTGATTAACAGAAAATAAATATGTAGGAAATAGTCATTATGTTACATGTTTACAGGTGCATTGTCTATAGAGGTATGTTAATAGAGATCTCTTAAGTGACTTTAAACTGGGGGAAGATTTGATGGCGTCTGGGAGGTTATTCCATGATTGCGGTGCTCTGTAGGTGTCAGGATCCATGCCTGCTAATTGCTGCCAAATCCGTGCTTGCAGCACATCCATGAAAAGTGCTGCCCAGTCTCAGCTCTCGCTGACCAGAACCTTCACAGTTAAACACAGAACACACGCACACCCCACACCCCTGTGTCTGCAATAAAGGTTCTCTCTGCCCCTCCCTCTGGACTTCTGCAATAACTACCATCCCTTGACCTGAAAGGACCTATGATACCTATGCTCTATGTGTACCAGACCTCTGCTTTGCCCACCGACTCTGCATCCTCTCTACCAGCCCTTGAACCTCAGACCGTCTCCAGACTACGATTCTTGCCTAGCCCTTTTGTCTCCACGCTACCCCACAAGGTACGGTCTGTCTATAACCCCTGAATTCACTGCATAATGGGCTTAATACAACCAGACTGGGACCCCACCAGCGCTGATCCTGACAGTAGGAAAATGAGGATCGAGACACTTTCTTTTTGTATTGTGGTATTGCAAGTAAGGTGCTGGTCCTGGATCTGAGGTTATAGGATGAGGGAACTGCTGGAGGAAGCAGCATATTCAGGTAGGGTGGCAGCTTCCCAGAAAAGCTCTTAAACACAATCGGGTTATTCAGAGAGAGGTGAAAATCTGGAGAATGACTGGAGAATGGAAAATTCTAGGTCAAAATGACCGATTTGGAAAGTGAGATGAATGGGAAAATTTTTCTGGTTTGGCTATTTTGACCTTGAATTTTCCATTCTCCAGTCATTCTCCAGCTCTTCACCGCTCTCTGAATAACCCTGAATGTTGGAAAGGTGAAAAGTTGCGTCTGGATTCCAGCGGCGGCCAGTTTAGCTTTTTTAACGTGTCACAGTGGTGGGTTAATGTCACAGTGGTGGGTCATATATCACAATAAAGATATAAAATTTATACACACACACACACACACACTCCTTGACACTTATATAAATAAGAATGCAATTAGCAGGCTATTATCTTGATGATAAGCTAGGTTAATCATTTAATAGTTTAATAGCTCTTTCCCATCTAACCACGGAGACCATATTTCAAAATAAAAATCTAAACTAATCATATTATTCATAAAGTGACCTTTTTCCATTAGTGCTTGTTAATTGGTTTAAAAAGATCATTTAAACCTGGCGGTATACACGATTTTCAGGCTAATATTAGTATTCAGTATTAGTTTTGCAGCATCGCATAAAGACACAGGACAATTGAACTCTACATGTTGCGTTAGATTCTTCTGTTGCTGCACAAAAATCTATTAAAAATTAAAATGGCATGTTTGCGTGCACATCTAATTTCGTTACATTGTGAGCATCCATGGAACCGTTATTAAAACAATTCAGGAAGTAACTACTAAACTTTAAAAGATTCCAAACTTTTTGTTGAGCAGTTATCAGGTACAGGTCGAGTAATGTGTCCATTATCGGAAATGCTGGTATTGAAAGTGCTTTGGATAATATGAATTAGGTCTTGTGGATGGGACCCAAGCCTAAATAAGAAATTAATTTACTCCTAGCCTGAAGGTCATTTTTTACAATATCTTTAAATCGTGCCTCGTTACATGTCAAATGTGGAATTTTTGTCATTGTTGTCATTCCAAAAAATTGTATTTTGTAATGTTTCAAATAAGTGCTATGTGACCCGTATTTACAGATAATACAGCATACGAGATGAGGAGCATCCAGCGGAGTATGCAGGCAGATAATTGGGACAAGCAGGACCAAATTGTTACTCATAGGGTGTGTCGGAGCACGCCAGGCAGCCTCTTACTTACACCTATGAATAAATATCCGTGGCATTTGTAATGCTTTGCATTTACTACGAATGAATTGGCAGCCATTGAGCGAAAAGTATAGATTTTTAACCAAATGTGCTTGCTCAGCATGGCTCAAGTCTCCCATGTAAAAAACCATTAAGTGAGAAAACAAAATTCCTACAAGAATAAATAAAAATATCAATGTCTTCTTGTATTTACTTGCGCGTCCATTTTCAGTTTGCAGACAAGGAAACCGCAATGCAAAACAAGCAAGTCCACAATCGGTGGGATAGAGGTAAACATTATTAAAGGGGGGGGGGGGTAGTTAGGGGTTACTTATCAATCTCTGCTTTCCCACATCACAGTCTCTTCTTTTGCTTTTCAGCACAGGCGAGCAGCTATAGAATGTAGTCAATGACAGGTGTCCAGCTGTCCATGCATGTGCATTTAAAGTGGCTCAGGGACTGCTCGAATTACAAGGCGGCAGGATGGACACATGCACACGTGTATTTATTTATTTTTTTCCTCCACCTGAACCTAATCCTAGATATGCTGTATTGCGGCTGAGGATTGACAGTCTTCAGGGCTTTTGTCAGCAGGACCAATTAACTTGGAGTAGTTCTGATAACTTGGTTGTGTATGTAGAAGATTCGGTAAACTCAGTTGAAATAAGCCCTGTAGCCCTTAAGTAACGTGTACTGGCCGGGGTACTATCTCCGGATCCCAGGATCAGGGCCAACCTATTACTTTGTTTTTCTCTTCTCAGACCCAGAACCACTCAGTGGTCCGGCATTCAGGGCCGGATTTGCACCTCAGGAGCCTGTAGGCACAGAAATGCGGAGCGCCCCTACCCCCCCCCCCAAAACTGAAACCGTTTTTCTCCATGCTCAAATCAAAATAAGAGACAGAATCTGTTGCCTTATTTGAATTAGTTACAAGTATTTATAAAGCATCAACAAATTCCATAGCGCTGTACAATGGGAGAAACAGAATAACAAATATACATATATGTTACACACACGGAACAGAAGGAGGAAGGACCCTGCTCGAGAGCTTGCAATCTAAGAGGAGAGGGGTGACACAGGGGAGGATGAATAGGGTATTTGAAGTAGCGGGTTGCATGAGGACTGTATGGGAATATGGAGCAGGAAATGACAGTCGGGGATCATGGAGTGAGGTGATAGGCTCGTTGTAATGCGTTTTCAGAGACTTCTTGAAGGACTGGAGAGATGGGTGAGTCTGATGTTGTGGCGGAGGGAGTTCCATAGAAAGGATGCAGCTTTCTGGTAGCAGAGTCTGCCATAGGCGTTCATTACAGACTGCAGAGGCAGAATCTGGGATCTCTTAAGTCCAGAGAGAAGGAGGTTACAGTAGTCGAGGCGGGTGATAATAAGAGCTTGGATGAGCATTTTAGAAGAGTCTGTATTAAGAAAGGGACAGATGCGTGCAATGTTTTTCAGGTGGAAGTGGCAAGATTTGGTTAGAGACTGAATGTGAGTAGTGATGGGCCGAACACCCCCGTGTTCGGTTCGCATTCGAACACTAACATTTGAAAAAGTTCGAATTCGAACACGATTCAAACTCAATGCATGTCAATGGGACTCGAACGTTCGATTTTTAGAGTGCCCTCCAAGAGGGCATATACAGTGGCAAGAAAAAGTATGTGAACCCTTTGGGATTACGTGGAGTTTTGCATGAATTGGTCATAAAATGTGCTCTGATCTTCATCTAAGTCACAACAATTTGAAAAACACAGTCTGCTTAAAATAATACAACACAAACATATGTTTTCATGTGTTTATTGAACAGAACATGTAAACATTCACAGTGCATGGTGGGAAAAGTATGTGAACCCCTAGCCTAATGACGTCTCCAAGAGCTAATTGGAGCCAGGAGTGAGCCAACCTTGAGTCCAATCAGTGTGATATTATTGGATGTGTTGCTGAAAGCTGTCCTGCCCTTTAAAAACACCAGTTTTGGGTTTACTGGTTTCAAGAAGCACTGCCTGATGTGAACCATGCCTCGCAGAAAAGCGCTCTCAGAAGACCTACGATCAAGAATTGTTGACATGAAGCTGGAAAGGGTTACAAAAGTATCTCCAAAAGCCTTGATGTTCATGTGTCCATGGTAAGACTGTCTACAAATGGAGAAAGTTCAGCACTGTTGCTACTCTCCCTAGGCGTGGTCGTCCTGTAAAGATGACTGCAAGAGCACAGCGAAGAATGCTTAATGAGGTAAAGAAGAATCCTAGAGTGTCAGCTAAAGACTTACAGAAATCTCTGGCACATGCTAACTTTTTTGTTGACACATCTACAATAAGGAAAACATTAAACAAGAATGGAGTACATGGGAGGACACCACGGAGGAAGCCATTGCTGTCCAAAAAGAATATTGCAGCACGTTTGAAGTTTGCAAAAGAGCACCTGGATGTTCCATAGCACTACTAGCAAAATATTCTGTGGACAGATGAAACCAAAATTGAGTTGTTTGGAAAAAACACCCAACACTATGTGTGGAGAAAAAAAGGCACAGCACACCAACATCAAAACCTCATCCCCACTGTAAAACATGGCGGAGGAAGCATCATGGTTTGGGGCTGCTTTGCTGCCTCAGGTCCTGGACGGATTGTTGTCATTGATGGAAAAATGAATTCCAGAGTTTATCAAGACATTTTGCAGGAAAACGTAAGACCTTCCGTCTGCCAACTGAAGCTCCGCAGAGGATGGGTGATGCGACATGACAATGACCCAAAGCATACAAGTAATTCAACAAAAGAATAGCTTCAACAAAACAAAATACGCCTTCTGGAGTGGCCCAGTCAGAGTCCTGACCTCAACTCGATTGAAATGCTGTGGCATGACCTTAAGAGAGCGACTCACATCAGACATCTCAAGAATATTGCTACACTGAAACAGTTTTGTGAAGAGGAGTGGTCCAAAATTACTCCAGATCGTTGTGCAGGTCTGATCTGCAACTACTGGAAACGTTTGGTTGAGGTTATTGCTGCCAAAAGAGGGTCAACCAGTTACTAAGTCCAAAGGTTCACATACTTTTTCCACCCTGCACTGTGAATGTTCTGTTCAATAAAAACATAAAAACATGAAAACATATGTTTGTGTTGTATTATTTTAAGCAGACTGTGTTTTTCAAATTGTTGTGACTTAGATGAAGATCAGAGCACATTTTATGACCAATTCATGCAATACTCCACGTAATCCCAAAGGGTTCACATACTTTTTTTTTCTGGCCACTGTATGCAAAAGATTTGCCATAAAAGGTGTATGGGGGTCCGAGTAGTGCCCTGGGGACAGGAAACCAGGACACAAAGTAAAAAAAACAAAAAACCTTTTTAAAGGAACAGTGATTTTTCCATGACATAACGGTTGAGAATAAAAACAAAAAATTCCTTCAAATATCGTGCCTAGGAGGTCCCATAACCTGCCCGTAAAGTAGCAGATTTGTAGGATGTATAGAAACATTTAAAAAGAAAAAAATGACATTTCAAATGACAGTACATGATTTTCCTTTTTAATCTATTCATAAACAACTGCTTGGGGCGGCAGCCTGTATGAAAAGAGGAGACGTTTTAGGATATGCAGAACAAGTTTAGTGATTTTTTTTTTTTTTTTTGGGCTAAATTATGGTGAAACTTATGCAGGCTTTGGATGAAAGTAACAACAGGTGCATTAAAATTGCATGAGCAGTAACATTTGCTGCGTTGTTCACCATATATTTGTAACGATTCCCCAGGACAGACCTGGTAGGATCCCTGGTAACAGACCTCTAACCCTCTGATCCTTAGGATGGTCGGGACTCGGGACCACTAAACCTAACCTCTAGCAGCCACACAGGCTAGGGAGACAGCACCAACAATATACACCACAGACTGAGATCAATATATGTTTGTACTGCGCTATAGTATATGGCAGGATGGAAGCGCACCAGCAGTAACAAGCAGCGGAATATACCAGACAGGGGCGCAGAGCGAAAGTAGTTGGTCAGCAACGTTTAGGCACTTGTACTGCGCTACTGTATATGGTGAGAATCGGCGCACCCCAGTAGCAACAGGAAGCAAACGGAACAGGCAGGGAATACACAGAGAGAATAGTCAAATGGCAGGCAAAGCCGGCAACAGATCGAGTCCTCAGAACAAGCGGGGTAAGTAACCAAGTATCCTTCTGAGAAGATACACTATTAGTGTAGCGAGGAAGCCGGCTGCGCATTTTGCATCGCTCCCTCTACACTAATAGCGTATCTTCTGAGAAGCTTCACACAGCGCGCCGGTGTATGCAGCGTCTAACAGCGTGGGAGACGGGAGGCTGTGCTTGTTGGTGGATCCAGGAATCAGGTGAGTATTAGAAAGAAAAAAAAGTTTTATGTTCCTTGGGACATTTAAAAATGTCCTCGGATTTTATTTTTTTTAGAAAGGTGTCGCCAGACCTTAGCCTGGTGGTCAGTCAAGTGGGGACTCCCTGGTTCCTGTTTGGGGGGGGTCTGCTGTGGCCGCAGGTGCAGTGGCTACCTCCCTGCGCCACCTCTCTGCCACATGCACCCGGCCGCCTTGCCCGCACAGTCGCAGCTCTGTCATCCGGCGGCCGCATGCTCCTCAAGGGATCCTTGGGAGGCTTCGGCAGGCTGCCCTCTACTGTGCCTGATTAGAGGGCCTCGTCTGCCTGATGTTTTAGGCTAGGGTCAGACTGAGGCAGTGCGAACGCGCGTTCTGGCGCACATAATCACGGCCGCACTAGCAGCAGATGCCGGGCAATGACAGCCAATATACGAAGTACGGTCGCACAAAAGTCCGGCCGCGCAACGCAAGTGGAAAATGAACGCATTTTTTCGAGAACGTTAAACCGCTGGTACTGACGTACAGAGTGCGCTGCGGCCGCATAGCAGCGTGTGTGCGTGATTAGGAGATGTCAGACGCTGCTAGTGTGCGGCCTACATAACGTTCAAACAGCCGGATTTCCCTAGACTTCTTTTCACCCCACCGTCATGAAATACGTCCAGAATTGCGCATCGTCTGACCACTTAAGCGTATTCCGTGAAAAAATGCGTGCGCACGCATCGACGTACATTTTGACGGTGGCCGCAGAAAATGCGCTCATCTGTCCCTAGCCTAAGCAACAAGATTGTTTTATCCCATAGGCTTCAATGTTAAAAATATTTCCATTTTAATTCAATATCTAATAAACTGTTGCTTATAATATTCTACAGTAAAGAGTCTCTTTATTTTTAGATTTTTTTTTAGGATTTTTTTAAGCATTTTTTTAAAAGTAATTTTTTTTTTTTTTTTACTTTTTGAAACGGCCTGAAAAGTTCGAAGTTCGCCGAACGGGCAATGTTCGAATCGAATCGAACCGAACGCCCATCCCTAAATGTGAGGAGTAAAGGATAGATTGGAGTTCAACAGGACTCTGAGGCAATGGAGCTTGAGAGGTAGAAGTAATGGTGGCACTATTCACCTGAAGAGAAATCGGCGCAGGAATGGAGGTTTTAGAGGGAGGGAAGATGAGAAGTTCAGTTTTAGAGAGGTTGCGATTTAGAAAATGGGAAGTCATCCAGTCAGAGACAGCCGATAGGTCGGCAGTAACACGGTCCAACACCGGATGAGAGAGATCGAGAGAGGAAAAGTAGATTTGGGTGTCATCAGCATAGAGGTGATCTTGGAATCCATAGGAAGAGATGAGGTTGTCCAAAGAGGCAGTATAGATCGAGAAGAGTAGGGGACCCAGAACAGAGCCTTGAGGTACCCCAACTGAAAGAGGAACTTGTGGTGAAGAGACACCAGGGAAGGAGAAACTGAAGGCGCGAAATGAGAGACAGAGGACCAGGAGAGAGTGATGTTGAAAGGTATTTTAATATGATAGGTAGTTTTTAATTTTTGCATTAGTGTGAAATCCCCCCCTCCTTTTTCCAGCATGGTGTCTGTTCAATTTCGTTTCCTCTCGAGGCTAGTCAGCGGGGTGATGGAAATAGATATCCTGTGTTGACTTAGAATGCCCGTGAAATCTTTGTTACATGATGTAGAAATGTATCTGCTCTGATTGGTTGTTGTATCACATTCCTATGTTGGGAGTGAAAACTGCAGGAAGTTTTTATGTATGTATAACGAACATTTCTATTGGATGATTGAAACAATAAACCAATCTGATAGACCACGGACTGATCAGATGCTAATCTACCATATCTCGGTGTGGTTGGGTCTGTCGTCTCCTCTGATCAGAGTCGCGCTGCGCCTTACTTCATTTTTTGATATATAAGAAGAAACTTGAAAAAGGTTTATGGTAATTATAATTAAAATTAGAACTTAACAGATGTCACTGAGGCCAAGTTGACTCAGCGTGAGGAGCTGGAGAGGGTGATCACCAGTGTTGAATGCAGCGGAAAGGCCAAGAAGAACAAGGAGGGAGAAGTGACCTTTGGTTTTAGCGGTAGCTAACAGGGTTATCCAAAGAGATCCGAATTGCTTGAGAAAGGTAACCGAACGCTGAAATTCAGCATTCGGTTACCTTTCTTGACCATTCGGCTATCCAGAGAGCAGGCAATTCGCCAAATCCTGGCGAATTGCCTGAACATACGGTGCCTGTTCGGTCCCTGTTCGAGGGCAGTGAAATCCCCATGAAAAAGCACTGCTTCAGCTATTCAGAGAACACAAACCAGCAGTGAAAGGTTCCCCTAATGTCCTGCCATTCGGTGGTTTAATTCGGCAAATTTATTCAGGAGAATCCCATAGGCTTCAATGTTAAAAATATTCCCGTTTTAATTCAATATCTAATAAACCGTTCATTATAAAATTCTGCAGCAAAATGTCTCTTTATTTATAGATTTTTTAGGATACTTTAAGCATTTTTTTGATTTTTTCTTTTTTTTTTTCAGTTTACTTATTTTTTTTGTAACAGCCCTCTTTATTATCATTCCCTGGACCTCCTGTGAAAATTTCAGACATTTTCGCTCAGTAGTTTCTTTGCAAACAGCGTTTCTTTTTCCCAGATTCATACAAATGGTTTTGCTAATTTATTCACTGCCTCCTCTACGTCACAGCTGCTTCGGCTCTGTGTGATTCGGCTCCTGTTCGGCTCCTGTTCGGCTTTTCCGAAGGTTAATCCAGATGTTTTTGCTTGTTTTCAGCGTGCATTCGGTTAGTTTTCGTCAGGTTTGCGGTGACTTTTCCCTGCAATTCGGGGACCCTGTGCTGTTTGCATTTCGGTGACCCTGCGGTGTATTCAGCAATCGGCAAAAGGAACCGAATTGAAGAAAACGAAAAGTCACCGAACGTGCGGTGACTTTTCGAATCTCTTTGGATAACCCTGTAAATCATTAGTCACCTTGATCAGAGCAGTCTCAGTAGATTGTTTGGAGCGAAAGCTGGACTGGTGCGGATCAAGTAGAGAGTTGGCAGCAAGAAAATTGTTGAGCTGGTTATGGACCAGACGGTCTAAGATTTTGGAGGCAAAGGGGAGCAGAGAGATGGGACAGTAGTTCAAGAGGGAGGTAGGATCAAGAGATGGCTTTTTTAGAATGGGGTGATCAAAGCACGTTTGAATACAGAGGAGAAGATTCCATAGGAGAGGGAGAGGTTAAAATATGAGCCAAAGCAGGGACAGTAACTGGTAGGACAGGCTGAATAAGTTGTAAGGGGATGGGATCAAGTGGACAGGTGGTTGGGTAGGAGGACATAAGAAGTTCTGTTACATCCTCCTCCGAGACTGTAGAAAAGGAAGACCTAGTAGAAGAGGGGGGGGAAGGGAGTGAGGGAGTCAGTGGGGTAGAATGGTTAAAGGAGGAGGGCAGTGAATGTAGCAGCATTGTTTGTTTTCTATGTAAAAGCATATATTGCCTCTGCTGTAGAACAGAAAAAAATTTGCTTTTAATTTTTACACATTACATGGTCATCTTTGGTATCATTGTAAAGACTAGACTCTGACCTTTCCAATGACACCTCACTTAACCTTGTGTGCTGTACAGTTCAAGGATGCAGGTTTTAATAGCGATTTTATTTTTACATAAACGAACCTGGTTATATTTGGGAGAGACAGAATAACAAAGACTTACACATTACACACATAGAACAGTAGGAGATTGGACTCTGCTCAAGAGTTTACAATCTAAGAGGAGAGGGGTGACACGCTAGGTGAGGGTGAGTAGAGAGCATGAAGTATTGGGGTGCGTGTGGGCTGTGAGGGAAGATGGACAATGGGGGATTATGGAGTGAATGGATAGGCTTCTTTAACCCTTTCGCTGCTGAGGCGTTTCACGCCTCTGTGCTGAGGTCATTTTTACCTGTTTTGCTCATCATGTTTAAACGTGTTTTTAAGGCTTATTTTAGTATATGACCCAGACATATTATATATCGTTCTTTCCGTCCGACTCAGCAGATTCATAATATGTCATTATTATATGTATACGTCATGTCCTGTCTGTATATTATAACAAAAAGTGCAATAAAATATGAATTTTCAATAATTTACAACATGTAAAGTGTTTTTTTTTTTTTTTCACATGCGAGCAATTGCGGTTATATTTTTGTATGGGGTGCGCTTGTTAAAAAAATTAGAAATGGGGTCTCGTTACATTTTTTTTTGGGGAAAATTACACGATTTTTAACAAACGCACCGCATACAAAAATCGTTAGTGCAGCATCATTGTTCACATTATAATTGAAATGGGAACAATATTGCTGCATTAACAAACCAAAAAAAAGAAAAAAAAACTTGTTTTTTTTAGATTTTTTTTTTTTAAATATTTTTTTATTTTTAATTTTTATTTTTAAAAAAAAACTTTTTTCACAGTGGTGTTTGGTATCGTTGGAACGGCCATGCTCTGGCCGATCCAACAGTACCAAACATTAACCCCTAGCTGCCACGGATCGGGAGATAGGGGGTTCCAATGAGCAGCTAGGGGTTAACTCCAGGACTGGCGTCATCGTGCATAGCACGATGACGCCAGTCCTCAGGAGGAGTTCCCGGAGGCTTGGCTGACATCCAAGATGTCGGCCAGCTCCGGGAAAGGATCACGAACCGGCGCTTTTCAGCGCCGATTCGTGATCCGGCTCCCCAGGGGTTAATGACAGCCACCATTTGGAAGGGCAGGCTGTGCCCTTCCAAGCGGTGCCTGTATTAACTCCCTACTCCCCGGCGATCGGGAGGGAGAGAGGTCCGAAGGACCTCCCCCCCCCCCCTCCCTTTCAGGCGCCTCCTCCGCACATGCGTCGCCGCGATGACATCTAATGTCCCCGCCGGGGTCCCGGTTTGACGGGCTGACATCCAAGATGTCAGCCCGCACCGGGGGGGCGCAGCAATCCGCCGGAATCCGGCGGATTGCTGCCTCCTGTGCTCGGACGCGCTCAGCGCGTCTGTAGCACAGGAGAACCACTTGGCTGGACGCGCTGAGCGCGTCCATAGCAGCCAAGTGGTTAAAGTGTTTTCAGAGACGTCTTGAAGGACTTTAGAGACGGGGAGAGTCTGATGTTGTGGGGGAGGGAGTTCCATAGAAAGGGGGCAGCTTGGGAGAAGTCTTGAAGGCGGGAGTTGGGGGTGCGGGTACGAGGAACTGATAGCATCAGATCATTAGCAGAGCGACGTGGTCGGGACGGGATGTACCTGCTAATAAGGGAGATGTAGGCAGAGGTGCGGTTATGGAGCGCTTTGAAAGAGAGCACCAGTATTTTAAAGTGGATTCTATAGGAAACAGGGAGCCAGTGTAGAGATTGACAAAGGGGAGAGGTGTGTGATGCAACGAATAGTATAAGTTACATCCGCCGCTTGTGACCGTATCTAGGCAGCAGTAATTTAATTGGGGGGCGCTTTCAAATTTAAAATACAAATCTAAAAAGCTTGATTTTAAAACAAAATCTAAGGATTTGCAATGCCCAAATTTCCTTGTGAGTTGGCATACCACAATGGTTTCTACAGTTTCTTGAAAAAAGACTGGCATCCACGCTCCTCCCAAAGGGCATAAAGTCTGTCTATTGTGTGGGCAAGGCTGTGAGCTGTGCCATGGAAGAGGAGTATAAAGGTAGAGGGGGCTCTGTAACATATGTAAACTATATTTACTCTAGGCTGATCCAACCTTTCTTGGGCCGGTATTCAGCCGAGCTAGAACAATTGTTTTTTTTAATTACTGTTGGTCGTCATGCAGTTCTTACTGGTCCACCTGCTATTCCAAGTCACATGGTAACTTTCATTACAGCAGAGATACCACGCATTAAGGCATTCTACACTTTAAAGACTGTACCTATACAAGCTAATGAATAAGGCTGGTGTCAGACGAGTGCATGATGTGCACCCATACTGACGTGCCTCCTGGCGTCTGTCGCAGCATTGTGACGCTGCGAGAGGGCCAGTAACACGTTGTAGAGCATGCACGAGTTGTGCGCTCTATAGCAGGCATGCTGCGCCCGTTCAGAAAGCCTCCCCGTGGAAGCACTAAGACGCGCGTTCAACGAGGTCGCGAAGTGCGATCCTCCATAGAAGGATCGAGCCTTGCAGCGCTGAGCGCACTAACTGCACTCAGCGAGGTGACCAGACGAGCATCAGAGTGGAAGGAACATCCACTTTCACGGATGTTCCTTCCACTCGTAAAAATGCTAGTCTGACACCAGCCTAAAACCTGGCGCTTATTGGTGGGAAAACAGGTAAACTTAATCATAAAAATCATGGAAATGTATTGGTGGGCGAGATAAGCGAATGTTGATAAAATGTAATTTTTGAAAGTCCAAATCAGAGCCAAGTTGGAGTATTTACAAAATCCCGTCTCTCCCTGATGATAAGCTTCTATTAAGTATTACATTATAGTTACCCCCATGCTTTGGGATTTTTACTGTAATATGCTGCTTATACACAGATATGAAAAGCTATCGCATCACGCGTCTCCATAACACGATCAAAGATATTATGGCACGTGTCATACCATTTGTTACCATAATCATTATTTCTGGGGCTTATTTTGTGGTTTTATTATTCCTGTCCACGTGCAGTTGCTGCTGTCAGTGACGCAGTGCTTTTACCCAACATTCAATAATGTTAGTCCTGGAGCAAAGGAAGATAAATGGAGTAGCAATGTGACTTTTTCTACAACGCCAGTAACGTATGGCCATATAATAACAATTCGTCACATTGGGCGCCCTGCACGGCAATTCGTCAGGTGACTGTCTGAGACATTGGGCGCCTGCTGAGTAATATTTATTACGGCTCTAACCATACATCTGTGCACTCCTAAAAGGGAACTGCTAGCTTTTATTCTTGGCTAAAGAGTTGATCGGGCTACTCGGGGTAGCTGAAGATATAGAACAGTATTCCCTTGTTTAGATATTCCCTGTATTATTCTAATAAGATCTATATAACTCCTATTGTGAGCGTCAGCGTGGTTGAAGAGTCCTCTAGTGGCTATCTGTTAATGCGCTTTGATTAAAGGGTCATTCTATTGTTTTTTAACATAAATCTCGGTTAATGCAGCCTATTAAAATAAGCAGTGTAGCATTTGAAATTATGTACATATTTTCTTCCATCGAGGCCTTCATAGGCCTGAAGTCCTCAGCTCTGTAGTCCTCATATTTCTTTTACACCCCAAGAGTGGGAGTTTCCGCCCTTGTTATTCAAGGTTGAGGCCAATGGGGATTGAGATCAGGTTACGGAATGGTAAAGGCAAATATGGCAGCAGAAAAAAATGCTATGTAAATAAATACTCAATTATACAAGTACAGTTTCTTAAGGGGTCATTACTTGGCAAACTTTAAATTTATTTAGAGAATCACGGTGCACTTGACAGTGAGTTAATATATTTAGGGCATGTTTTATAGCCCCTCCCCCTTCCCCCCTTTTTGTTTTATTATCTGAGATTGAGACACTCAACTTTAGATTTTCATATTGATGATATTGAACATATTGATGTTTTCCTTTTTGAGACTTTATGTGCTGGCCCTGTGCGACCACTCTTTCATTTGACGTTCTTGTGCCTTTGCAAACTCAGAAAAAATTAAAAAATATATATATATATTGAGGCAGGCACTATTAAATAGTGCTCGCTAAAACGGGGACGCTAAAGTGGAAAACCTGTGGCTTCAGGTTTCCCCTAAGCATCCCCATTTTTTCACCAGATTACAGGGCAGGCGTTGATTCAGCAGCCTGCCCCGTAATGCAGCGCTACACCCCTGGATACTTGCGGCAGCGCTAATGCGCCACAGAGTATCCCCTCCTGGAGCCCATAGGACTCCATGGATGCTTGTGCTACCAGGTCAGGTGGTTCTGCTCTCGCGAGATCCTGCAGGGCCGTCGAGGGAGACTGGGGACTTTTTCCCCCCAGTCTCACTCTGCTCCCGGCAGCCAGAGGCGGCGGATTAGGCTAGGGTCAGACGAAAGCATTTTTCCCCGCGAACGTGTAAAAGTGCTGTTTTGGAAATTAATCTACTATCAATTCCCTAATGTAGTTTGATCCGCTGTACTTACAAGCAGCTCTCTGCCATCCCTGCCATACGTACCTGCATGCGCGCAGAAAAGCGACACAGACCCACACGCTGCTTCTAGCTGGAGTTTATCTGACCATCTCAGCCAAGAGCCAAGTCCAAAGTGCCCTCAGTCCCAAGTGCGCTCCTGGCTCATGGTCAGCCTCATTTATTACACAATAGGACAACGCCCAGTGGCCACTGACTATACAACAGAAAAACACGTTTGTCCAGTAAATACATTTACATATCAAAAGGACAGAGGTGTGGACTAGAATGATGGACCGGCCCCCTGTACACACCTTATCCCTACAGTATAATGTACGCCGCTGGCTTGGATTTGAAACCACACATTCAAATCCAACACAGGGAGACAGATGACAACTTATAAAAACACACACATCCTAGACTATAATGTCCACATACTAAAATTTCCACAACAGTGCGTCCGAACGCATTGACGTATTTTTTCACGGAATGTGCAAAAACAGTCAGACGACGCGCATTTTCGGGCGTGATTTTGTACGGATCGTCAATAAAACTCTTTTTGCGTCTGGACGTTATGTAGGCTGGACATTAGCAGTGTCTGACATCTCCTAATCACGCAAACACGCCGCTATGCCGCAGCTGCGCACTCAGTACGTCAGTACTAGCGGTTCAGCGTTCTCAGAAAAATGCGTTCAAATTCCACTTGTGTTGCACGGCCGGACTTTTGTGCGGCCGTACATCATATATTGGCCGTCATTGCCTGTCATCTGCTGCTAGTGCGGCCGTAATTATGTGCGCCAGAACGCACGTTAAGGCTAGGGACAGATGAGCGCATTTTCTGCGGCCACCGTCAAAATGTACGTCGATGCGTGCGCACGCATTTTTTCACGGAATACGCTTAAGTGGTCAGACGATGCGCAATTCTGGACGTATTTCATGACGATGGGGTGAAAAGAAGTCTAGGGAAATCCGGCTGTTTGAACGTTATGTTGGCCGCACACTAGCAGCGTCTGACATCTCCTAATCACGCACACACGCTGCTATGCGGCCGCAGCGCACTCTGTACGTCAGTACCAGCGGTTTAACGTTCTCGAAAAAATGCGTTCATTTTCCACTTGCGTTGCGCGGCCGGACTTTTGTGCGACCGTACTTCGTATATTGGCTGTCATTGCCCGTCATCTGCTGCTAGTGCGGCCGTGATTATGTGCGCCAGAACGCGCGTTCGCACTGCCTCAGTCTGACCCTAGCCTAAAGGTGCGCTGGTCTGACCCCAGCCTTAGTCCACCGTTCTCACCGTAGGATGAGAGGTCAGTGTCTGATTTTTGGAAGGGTTTTCTGCTGGTGCAAACTGATTCCACAGAATGATTGAGGGTAAATCAGAAATCAATGAGTGAGGACACAGAGACAAACCCCACAAAAAAAACCTCCCATAAAAATACTCAATACCAAAGAAAAACTTCATTAAAAGAAAAATATACCAAGGCAGAACAGTGAGTGGATTGTATGTGATGCATAGAACTCCTGCGCTCATTCTAGTCATAGGTAAGGTGCATAAATTAAAATCAAATACTCTTATGACTTATTAACTTGTAACCTTCCTCATACGACAGCCATGGAATAGCCATTTTTATTTTCTTGTAAATTCACTGGAATATTTCTGTATTTTTTTATCTAATGCTTGATGTTTTCTTTTACATTACATTATAATCTGTGTTTATATTAAGTGTTTTTCTGAAATACGGAGTTTCTCAACTATTTGGATAAAGATGACTCCATATGGGTAACTAGAAAACACTTATGTTCTCAGGTTCTTGGTTTTTAGGAAACTCTAGGGTTAAAATGAGGGGGGCACGGAATATTATCTAGACCTGACGGCCACTGTTACTTACAGTAACCATGGGGAATGGATGTTCGCTTGAGCTTACAGCAAATTTGATGGCTTCCAATGCGTTGCACCATTGGTTGGTCTGAAATACACTTTCCTCCCCTAAATCTCAGAAAGCTTTACAGTTCCATTTGAGTGAGCCCTTTCCAGGCCGGCATACACCCCCCCCCCCCCCGCCTGGATGACTGAATCAGACCTCCAGGACACCTGCAGAAGGTCAAGGTCGTGTCAGGTCATGAAAGCCATTAAGCCATTCAAATTGCATTCTTTCTAGTTTTCTAATAAAATGTTGTACATGCTCAAATTCTGTATTTCTACTTTTCTTTATAAATAGTGGTCAGAATTTTATTCGTCTGTTGAGTTTTTCCATTGTCAGTCTTTGCTTTTCAGCCTTTCCGATCAATTTATTTAATAACAAATCTTAATCTTGCAGCATCGGAGAGAAAAAATTAAAAGATGGCCAAAAAATACACCTTTTGTTTGCTGATCTCGAGTGACTTTCAACCATATTAGGGATGAAACTATTTTCATTATCGATTAGTTGTTGTCAATTTAATCGATTTTTGTGTACAACACGCACTGTTTAGGCTAGGGACAGATGAGCGCATTTTCTGCGGCCACCGTCAAAATGTACGTCGATGCGTGCGCACGCATTTTTTCACGGAATACGCTTAAGTGGTCAGACGACCACAGTCGCAGGTACTCACCAACGCAATTCTAGGGAAATCCGGCTGTTTGAACGTTATGTAGGCCGCACACACTAGCAGCGTCTGACGTCTCCTAATCACGCACACACGCTGCCATGCGGCCGCAGCGCACTCTGTACGTCTGTAGCAGCGGTTTCACGTTCTGAGAAAAATGCGTTCATTTGCCGGTTGCGTGGTGTCGGCGCACTTTTGTACGCACGTACTGCGTATATTGGCCGTCATTGGCCGTTATGTGCTGCTACTGCCGCCGTGATTTAGTGCGCCTGCACGCGCGTTCCGACTGCCCCACTCTGACCCTAGCCTTAGAGTCAGACTGAGTTAAACGTTATAACCTCAGCATCTCCTTCGTCCTATGCCACCACCTCAACATGCCTGCCACCCCCTCTTTGGTCTGAAGTTGCCATTCTCGCCCTTTCAGTCCCTTCCCACAAACTCCCTCCCAGTCAGGTCAGGTCCGGTCTTTTGTGTGATACATTTTTCATTAAGATTTCAATCATTTACAGCTTGTAAAATGATTATTTTCCATTTTATCATCCAAACCATTGTGGTTTTATATTATATAGGGAATTCTTGTTAAAAAAAAATTGAAAGGCGAACCGGTTACTGCATTTTTCTGAGAAAATATACAATTTTAACCGAAAAATGAAAAAATTAAAAATTTTCGCGTGTTTTGGACGATGTTGTTTTAGGAGTAATATGACTATGTATAAAACACTGTCAAAAGATAATTTTTTGCTCCCAGCGTGGGGAATTAAAACTTGAGTAATGGCAGTGTTATTGCTCATTTTATATGTGAGAAATGGACAATGCCATCGCTTTGGAACAAAAAATAAGGAATACGTTTTTTGTATTTTAGATTTTACATGGTCATGTTTGGTATCATTGCAAAGGCCAGACTCTGACTTGTTCTATGACGCCTCACTTGACCTTGTGAGGTGTAAATATTGTGATGCAGGGGTCCAAAGTCCCCCAGTGCTCTTCGCTGCAGTGCAGCGGTTTAGGTTTTGATTTAACAATTCGGAACAATGGATTGTGCTATCACCTCCACACTTGTTGGTGACATGAGAAATGTGATAGTGAGTTAGTGCAGCATCATTGTTCATTTTATAATTGAAAATTGAAAAATATTGCTGTGCTAGAAAGAAAAAAATAAATACTATTTTTTTTACTGTTCCATAAACCCTGGTCATGTTTGGTATCATTGGAAAGGCCATGTTTTGGCCTTTCCAGTGATACCTCACATGACCCCTGCTATGGAGTTGCAGATCTTTGATAATTTTGCGAATTCCCTCTTGAGTCGGGTTATAGGATACCTCTAAGGAAAGGACAATCTCTGAAAAAATCAAATCTGCCCTGAAAACACCGCGCGAACAGCTGTTGCGTTACAAAGAAAAGAAAATTGCCACACGGATCCCTCTAGTTCTTTCCTATAACCCGACTCTAGAGGGAATTCGCAAAATTATCAAAGATCTGCAGCCACTGGTCAGAGGACCCTGCGCTCAAAGAAACATTCCCACAGCCCCCCTTACTGGCATTCAAGCAACCCCCAAACCTGAGGCAAAAACTGGTCCACAGAAAACTCACTCAGGAACAGGACGACATACAGAATGGGACCAAACGCTGCAACAAATCCCGCTGCAAACTGTGGCAACACATATGTGACAGCAGCTCTGCACGGCACAACGACGCCACACACATCAAGGGCTCGTACCTTTGCACGTCTGCCAACGTGGTATACATGATCCAGTGCACGGTGTGTGATAAGGGCTGCTATATTGGTGAAACCAGCCTTAAACTAAATATCAAGAACCACCAGGAAAATACATATTGTACCCCAGTGGGACATCACTTCAATCTACCAGGCCACTCCATCCAAAACCTCAAAATTAAAATCCTCAAAGGATGTTTTAAAGTCCACCGTGAACGCAAAACCTATGAAATGAAAAGGATCACATATTTTAACACTAAATGCTGGGCTCAACGTGGACTCTGGGTTTTTAACCCATTATCACAACGTCACATAACAGTCAAAATTCTGGCTGATGCTTGTTTTTTTGTTTTTTTTCATGTCTCTTTCAGCCTTCACTGTTGTGTTGTTTTTTTTCCCTTTTTTTTTTCTCCCTTCCATTCAAGTTGTATGATCTTATCTCTGTTTTATGGGTCCAAGATTCCTCATGCGTTCACTTTTCCATTTTGAACATACCATTTGACTCTCACTCTTTACGACATCTAACCCCCCACCCATGTGACCCTTTATGTCCTAATGTTTAATTCTAGGAACTGATCAGTAAGCTTCCAGACCTGAGGAAGAGCGGATATACTCTCGAAAGCTTGTCTTTTAAATGTTACCTTTTTTATTGGATTAATGTATCACTGTGTACTGCTATACTCGTGATTTTTATATATATATATATATATATAACGCGGAAGTCCTGACTCATGCCCAGCTGAAACAGTTTAACCTAGGAAAGTGAAATTTTGAAGGTACACTGTGTTTATGATGTAGGCACCCACTAAGGAAGGATTTTTGGAAACTCCACCCCTAAATGGGTGAAAAAGGAGGTTGAATATTTTAAACTGGTTACCTATAGCTCAAAAACTGAAGTGGGGGGTGAAAAACAGGGGGTTGAATATTTTAAAGAATTTAAACACGATACCTATATCTCAAACAGAAGATGTTGCAGGCCTGAAAATTGGTATTTAGATTCATCTCAAAAAATAAAAAAACACGTATTTTACCATTTTCTGTAAATTCCTTGGGGGGCAAAAAGGGGGGTTGAATACTTTTATCAGTATACCTATATTTCAAAAACCGTAGATGTTACGGGTGGGAAATTTGGCATTTACTATGTTCGTGAAAAAAAAAAGTTTTGGCGTTATCCACAAATCCAATTAAGGGGGGTCGGGAGAATGGGGTCTCAATACTTTAAGTAGTAAACCTATATTTCAAAAACAAGATGTTACAGACGTGAAATTTGGTATTTTCCATATTCTTGAAAAAGAAAAAAAAAGTGTTTTACCATTTTCCAAAAATCACACGTGGGGGTTGAAAAAGGGGGGTGAATACTTTTAAACAGGATACCTATATCTCATAAACAGAAGATGTTACAGACTTGAAAATGTGTATTTGGATTCGTCTTGAGAAATCATAAAAACACATTTTACCATTTTCCAAAGATCCAGTGGGGGGGGGCGGCAAGAAGGGGGGTTCAATACTTTTATCAGAATACCTATATTTCAAAAACCAAAGATGTTACAGGCCTGAAAATTGGTATGTAAATTCGTCTTTAAAAATAAAAAAACACATTTTACGATTTTTCCGAAAATCCAATGGAGGGGGGATACTTTTATCAGTATACCAATATTTCAAAAACCAAAGATGTTACAGGTGTGAAATTTGGTATATGCAACCTTCCTGAAAAAATAAAAAACATGTGTTTTACCATTTTCCAAAAATCCCAAATGGGGGGGTTAAAAAAAGGTTGAATACTTTTAAACCGTATACCTATATCTCCGTTTCTTTTAAAAACTATTTTAACAAATCCCAAAATCCACGCGAGCGAAGCCGCGGGCAAAAGCTAGTCTATTATGAAAATAATCATTAGTTGCAGCCGTAAACATATTATTCTTCCGTATAACATCTTACATGTATGTTTGCTTCAAAATCAATTTCAAAAACTCTGACTCCGCTATTAGGAACTTAGAACACAATGTGGAATTATGATGGAATTTTTTTGGAAACCAAGTCCTAATTTCACATAAATTGCAGATTGTGTCACGTTGGGCTCTTCTGAGTTTGCAGAGCTTGTTTTGGAATGAGTACTGGTTTCCTTTACCCAGTTTTAGAAACAATGACTCTTGGTAGAATATGTATTTCCGAAATATTCCTGTTAATTTTATGGAATTAGTAAAGCAGAACGGATAGCACATAACATCTGCCATTTGTCTCGGAAATTATATTATTTTTGCGAGCAGGAGGGTTCTAGGCTGTGAAGTCCGGTAATAAGCCCATTGTGCATTTTCCTGAGGATCTCTGCTCCGGAGTCCTTTGGGGAATCTCTGTTTACCTTTGCACATAGCTGCCTTTTCCTTCCTGTCAGGATACATTATCTCATCATCAACATTGTGCGAGGAGCATGTCAAGGAAACACGCTAAGGTTTGTGAGCACCAACAGGTTTGGATTAAATGAAATGCACGGTTGCCGGGAAGCGTTTCTTGCCGGCTTCTCATGTAACCATTGAAAGACTCTAATGACAGAATTGGGATTCTGAACCTTTACACGCTAGAAATATGCACACGGATAATCTGGAATACGTGTTCTGTAAGAGAATCTTGTGCTTTGGTGTATTAAACCTGCATAATTGATAAATGTGTGTTTTTGCATGCGGTTCTCATAATGTAGGCAAGATACACCCTCTCAAAGCACAAAATACCTGAAGACCGAGATTGAGTGTGTCAATAAACCTGTATTCTGTGTATGATCACACCGTGGTCACTAAACAGTGGTAATTAGTGTGTGACCTTTTAAAACACATACATATATATTCATAGAAATGTTAAACACTTTCACATAACTAGTGGTTAGTGATTATTTTTGTGTGAAACATGCAACACATGTGTGAGTGTGTATATCCCATCTGACCACGTGATTCTATGACTGGGTGGTCAGATGACAGGGAATCCACATCTGAACTAAAGGAAAACCTACCGGAAAAATTAACCCTAATGACGCAAGTTTTAAATTATGGATCAGTTTGGTATAAATAGACACAAATGACGCTCCTGATGAAGCCATGACACAATGGCAAACGTGCGACGAGCTCATTATGGTGGTGCCATTTTGAGATTTTAGCAGCTACTTATGTAACAATAAGAAACTATTGCTGGTTACATTGGTTGGTAGCAGAAGGACACCAGAGAACTATTTCTTCTCCTTGACCTTGCATTTTCTCTTGGGGACCAGTTTTCGTTAAAAATATTAAGTATTTTTTTTGGTTTTATGCAATTTAATTCACCTTTTTAGGAGGACCTTTTTACCAGGGGGAGTGAGGGTTACACATGAACGATAAATTAATTGGAAGAAAGGGGGGGTGAGGATCCTGAGGATGAGCAAACAGCACTAGTGGCCTGCTCTACGGTGGGTGCCCGCTCAGGTCTCACAAGGTTTTAGCTTGCTTGTGCCATTATAGGGATGAATGCTCCATATGCAAATCAGTCTGCTCTCACCTAATGAGGGTGGCCAGTACTGACTGCCAAGGATGTCATCCCTGCACGAGAGGTGCAGCAACCCCCGACGATCGTTTCGGCCTAAATGAATTGGGCTCTTTTTGTATTCACCAGCTCACACTATATCTTCACTTCCTATACAAAGAATCAAAAGTACAGTGACCTGTGACTCTTACAAAAGCAACTTAAATGGAATCAAGCCCTAAAGTGAGGTGTGACTTTTGAGTATCGGTTGCTGAAGGCATTGGTCTCAGATGTTTTCAATTGATGTCCATTTTTACTAGGGATGTGCATGGCTGAAAAGTTTAGTTTAGTTTAGTTTCGTTACGTTTTTAAATTTAATTTTCGGAATTTCGTAACTAATTTTGTTTCGTTTTGGATCGATTTGAAATTTCGGATCGATTCTAATTTCATATATCAATTCGATAGTTGATATCAATTTGAATTTTGGATCACTAAATAAAACCCCAATTAATCAAATTTTGCTGTTAAGAAAAGCTAGGGTTAAATTTTAAGCAGTGTCACAGATTTAGTATTTGAGTCAAATTAAACAGTGAAACAAAATTCATTTGTTTCATAAACTCCTTTGCTGAGTATTACTTGTATTTTAAGTTAACAATTAGATAGTTGATATCAATTTGATATCAACCATTTAATCTGAAATGAACTATCAATTTGGTAGTTCATTTCCATTTCGATAGTTGATATCAGTTATTCAAATTTTTCTTTGAGAGTGTAAAACGAAACAAATTCATTATATACCGTTTCATTTCGAATTTGTATCGATTCGTTATTCGGAAGTACTTCCGAACTACGCATTATCAAATTTTTCCGAAACGAATGCACATCTCAAATTTTTACCAACAACCTTTTCTGCAGGTAGGCTACTTATTTGGGTAGCCTTAAACTGATGTTTATTAGCCTTGTACAGAGGAAACACACTCGCGTATCGCTCACATGACATTTAGAGCAACAGAAACCATAGTGCCGTTGGCAATATAGAGATGCAGTACTATACATCACTTTGACTATTGGGACATGGCGGTATAATGTAAAAGTAAGGTTTGACCCGTCAACTACTTAATAATATGCTGGAAAGCCTTCACTTTCTGTTCGTGTGATTCATTGCAAATTCTGTCCGGTCTCATCACGCACCCAGCTCTTGGTGGCCCAGGCAAGAATTCATCATGTCAAGATCCGAAAAGATCTATATGCGATCTGATTTCCAGAAAGTTTAAGGAAAATGTGTCAGTTAATATGTCACCTCTCGACAAACACATACTATATGATGTAAGACGTTACATGGATGGAACAGATTGAAGGTTTTGTATTCTGGGAGGAAACAAACATATTGGTGTATACACACACCCACTCACTTTTTATGTAGCCTAAAATGACTTTTTTTATTTTTAGCTGTTTTGTAATGTAGATAGAAAAACAAGCATTTTTTCATATTTAATATTTAGGCTAGGGTCAGACTAACGCAGTATCAACGTGTGTTTAGCAGCACTAAATCACGGCCGTGCTAGCAGCAAATGACGTCCAATGCCGGGCAGCATACGAAGAACGGCCGAACAAAAGTGCGGCTGCGCAACGCAAGTGGTAAACGAACGCATTTTTTCGAGAATGTCAAACCGCTAGTACGGACATACAGAGTGCGCTGCGTCCGCTAGCGGCGTGTGTGTGATTAGAAGACGTCAGACACTGCTAATGTCTGGCCAACATAACGTCCAGACACAAAAAGTGTTTTATTGATGATCCGTACAAAATCACGGACGAAAATACGCATCGTATGACCGCTATCGCGTATTCCGTGAAAAAATGCGTCCATTCGTTCGAACGCACTTTTTCACAGACAACGCGAAAAATGCGTTAGTCTGACCCTAGCCTAAGAATAAAGGTTACAATCCAAAATCTTAGGTATATAGTAGAATTGTGCAAATATAGGTTATAACCACCAAGTTAAAGCATGACAAACCTGATTGTTAACTGGTTTGGTCCGAAATGATCCGAAACGATATCAAACTATTAGAAAATGATCCGAAACTATATAAAACGGAACGAGAATGATCTGAAACAAGACAAATGTAATGACAATGACCCATAAAGAAACAAAATGTTCCAAAAATGAAAACAAAATTATAATAATTTAACATTGCAACTTATAGGATTCGCCTATAGGTTTTAATGTTAAAAAAATCCCCATTTTTAGTAAATATTTTTTAAACCGTTCTATTATATTTCATTTGCAGCCATAAGCCATTTTATAGATTAGGAGATTTATTTTTTGGGGTTTTTTTTCCAGGATTTTTTTGGATGAAAATTTAGGTTTCCTAACTTTTTTTTTTTTTCGTTCAATGGTTTTTTGCAAGCAGTGTTTCAATAATAATGGATGGATCTGATAATTGGATCGGATCTGAAAAACGTTATCGGACGACCCGATATTTCGGATCGGTCCAAAATTAGGAATCGCGGTGAAATATCGAACGACCTGACCACTTAAGATTATTAAAATGGTCAGGCTATGTGGAGTATCCCTCACCCTCTTTGGCCACACTATGCAGCCCCATTTGCCTGATACAGCACTGTGAAGCTGAGGACTTCCTCTGCCCACACAGCTGTCACTCACCAGGTGGAGTTTTAAGTATCCTGCTGGGGACAGACGTCAGAACGTTTCAATTGCTGACATCATCCTGCCTCTGTGTTTGCAGGAGCAACCACCAGGGGCGGATCCAGAGACTAGTCTCGGGAGGGGCACTGACAGAAAATAAGGTGTTTTAGCAGAGAGCCCGACTCACGAGAATTTACAGAGGGCCCGGCTCACAGGAGCTTACAATCTAGAGGAGCAGAGGGCCCGGCTCACAGGAGTTTACAATCTAGAGGAGCAGAGGGCCCGGCTCACAGGAGCTTACAATCTAGAAGAGCAGAGGGCACCCAGGAGCTTACAATCTAGAGGAGCAGAGGACACCCAGGATCTTACAATCTAGAGGAGCAGAGGACACCCAGGAGCTTACAATCTAGAGGAGCAGAGGGCACCCCGGATTTTACAATCTAGAGGAGCAGAGAGCCCCCAGCTCACACATGGATTTGCCCCCAGCTCATGGATTTGCCCCAGCTCACACATGGATTTGCCCCAGCTCATGGATTTGCCCCAGCTCACACATGGATTTGCCCCCAGCTCATGGATTTGCCCCCCAGCTCATGGATTTGCCCCCCAGCTCATGGATTTGCCCCCAGGTCATGGATTTGCCCCCAGGTCATGGATTTGCCCCCAGGTCATGGATTTGCCCCCAGGTCATGGATTTGCCCCAGCTCACACATGGATTTGCCCCAGCTCACTCATGGATTTGCCCCAGCTCACACATGGATTTGCCCCCAGCTCACACATGGATTTGCCCAGCTCATGGATTTTCCCCAGCTCATGGATTTGCCCCCAGCTCATGGATTTGCCCCCCAGCTCATGGATTTGCCCCCCAGCTCATGGATTTGCCCCCCAGCTCATGGATTTGCCCCCAGCTCATGGATTTGCCCCCAGCTCATGGATTTACCCCAGGTCATGGATTTTCCCAGGTCATGGATTTGCCCCCAGATCATGGATTTGCCCCCAGCTCATGGATTTGCCCCCAGCTCATGGATTTGCCCAGCTCATGGATTTGCCCCCAGCTCATGGATTTGCTCCCAGGTCATGGATTTGCCCCCAGCTCATGGATTTGCCCCCAGCTCATGGATTTGCCCAGCTCTCACCTGGATATTGCTCCAGCTCCGGCAGGGGTTGAGGGGACCCAGATGCCGGGCAGCGCGGGAGTGCCTGCCCGGTCCTGAAGAGTCCGTCCTGTTGAAGGTGATGCGGCTGCGTGGCGTGCGTGCGCAGGTCACGCGGTCCGGCCAGTCAGGTGGTACAGAGACTCAGTACCACCTGATTAGCCGGACCACGTGACCGGCTGCGCCTGCACGCAGCCGCTTCCCTTTAACAGGACGGACTCTAAAGGACCGGGCAGGCACTTCCGCGCTGCCCGGCATCTGGGTCCCCGGCTCAAATCTCGGGGGGTTAAATTGCCCCGTTGCCCCCCCCCCCTGGATCCGCCCCTGGCAACCACTTGGAGACTGCAACCAAGGTGCACCAATCCGTCTGTGCACACACTCACCAAAGCGAACGCACCTGAATGCTCCAGATCAGCAAACTTCCGTAACCTCTGCCATTATAGAGGTGGTCACACTTGCTGATGAGTTAATCAAGAGCATTTGATAAGCAGAACATGGCTGCTACTTGCCTTCTTGCTTGCTATGGAAGCAGTACGGGTGTAGATAGTTGGTTTTTTTTTGTTTTTTTTACACATGACCTTTCCAATTTGGCTTTATTTTAACACTTGCCATGATGCAATATATTGTTCATCTAAGGTTGTTTTTACCACATTTTAAGACCTGCGAAGAACCAGATGACATTTTATGTCCTGATACGTAAAATCATAAAATTTAAAGATGGCGTACCTTCTTTTTGACATTACTGTAAATATGCATGGAAGTAATGACGACTAAATCAAATGTTTGCCATTTTCCCTATTATTATTAGTACATAAAACAGCAAAAGGTTTTCTAAATAGGAGAGCACTAAAGAAGCGCACAAGTTCCAGTGAATTGTGAATAGACCTACAGGGTTATCCAAAGAGATTCGAAAAGTCACCGCACGTTCGGTGACTTTTCGTTCTCTTCAATTCGGTTCCTTTTGCCGATCCCATTTCGGTGACCCTGCGGTGTATTCAGCAAACACCACAGGGCCCCCGAATTGCAGGGAAAAGCTGCCGCAAACCTGACGAAAAGTAACCGAATGCACGCTGAAAACAAGCAAAAACATCTGGATTAACCTTCGAAAAAGCCGAACAGGAGCCGAACAAGAGCCGAAAAGGAGCCGAATCACACAGAGCCGAAGCAGCTGTGACGTAGAGGAGGCAGTGAATAAATTAGAAAAACCATTTGTATGAATCTGGGAAAAAGAAACGCTGTTTGCAAAGAAACTACTGAGCGAAAATGTCTGAAATTTTCACAGGAGGTCCAGGGAATGATAATAAAGAGGCTGTTACAAAAAAAATAAGTAAACTGAAAAAAAAAAAAAAAAAAAATCGGACTTTTTTAAAAAAAAAAAAAAAAAAAGAAAAATGCTTAAAGTATCCTAAAAAATCTATAAATAAAGAGACTTTTTGCTGCAGAATTTTATAATGAACGGTTTATTAGATATTGAATTAAAACGGGAATATTTTTAACATTGAAGTCTATGGGATTCTCCTGAATAAATTTGCCGAATTAAACCACCGAATGGCAGGACATTAGGGGAACCTTTCACTGCTGGTTTGTGTTCTCTGAATAGCCGAAGCAGTGCTTTTTCATGGGGATTTCACTGCCCTCGAACAGGGACCGAACAGGCACCGTATGTTCAGGCAATTCGCCAGGATTTGGCGAATTGCCTGCTCTCTGGATAGCCGAATGGCCAGGAAAGGTAACCGAACGCTGATTTTCAGCGTTCGGTTACCTTTCTCAAGCAATTCGAATCTCTTTGGATAACCCTGCTAGAAAAGCTTGGCTTCCTGATGGTTCTCGTGGATGGATGCCTAGTGAGAGCTTGTGACCTGAAAGTAATGCAGTTGTGGTTCAGCATTCTAAAAGTGCTGTATGAATCCCTATGGGGTCTGTTGTGAATGTTCCGGTGATTGCTCCACTTCAACAATTGCGACCCAGAATCAGATTTAACCCATAACTCTCTCATTTCTCCCATTGCATCACTTTAGAAATGCAAAAAAAGACATTTCCACATACCGGTACATACACACTGTAAACATATTTTTTTCCATTTAAATATCTCCTGCTGTTTTAACTTTATTGCTTTCATTTCATAGATGCAGTAAGACCTAAGGTGGTGAATATCCCCCCCCCCCAGCCTAGATATTGTTCTTTGGCTCATACCTTTTCACATTTGGTCCCGAGGGAATCCATGCTTCTGTCGCCTCTGAAAATATTCTCAAAATTAATATTTGGATGCGTTTCCTCAGCATGGCTGCAAAATCCTTTAATACAATGTTGTTGTTTTTTTTTTTTTTAATCTCTGCTTACAACCTTTGCTTTTGTATCTCTCTTCTAGTAATTGTTTTCTTGTATAACCATAATCACTGATAATTAGGTTTTTAAATCTCTGTTGCCTTTTGATTTACTTTTTTGCGCTGTTCATTTTCTTTCTCTCTCCCTCTTTCTCTCTCCCTCTTTCACTCCCCCTTTTCTTTCTTTCCTCCTCTTTCTACCTTTCTTTCTCCCCCCTTTCTTCCCTTCTTTCTCCCTCCCCCTTTCTTCTCTTCTTTCTCCCTCCCCCTTTCTTCCCTTCTTTCTCCCTCCCCCTTTTTTTTCTCCCTCTTTTTCTCTCGAGCTTTCTCCCTTTCTTTCTCCCTCCCCCTTTCTTTGGCCCTCACCCCTTCCTCACCCTTTCTTTCTCCCTTTTTTTCTTTGTCCCTCTTTTTCTCTCGCGCTTTCTCACTTTCTTTGGCCCTCACCCTTTCTTTCTCCCTCACCCTTTTTGTCCCTCACCCTTTTTGTCCCTCACCCTTTTTGTCCCTCACCCTTTTTGTCCCTCACCCTTTTTGTCCCTCACCCTTTTTGTCCCTCACCCTTTTTGTCCCTCACCCTTTTTGTCCCTCACCCATTTTGTCCCTCACCCATTTTGTCCCTCACCCATTTTGTCCCTCACCCTTTCTTTGTCCCTCACCCTTTCTTTGTCCCTCACCCTTTCTTTGTCCCTCACCCTTTCTTTGTCCCTCACCCTTTCTTTGTCCCTCACCCTTTCTTTGTCCCTCGCCCTTTCTATGTCCCTCGCCCTTTCTATGTCCCTCGCCCTTTCTTTCTCCTTCTTTCTCCCTAATCCTTTCTTTGTCCCTCACCCTTTCTTTGTCCCTCACCCTTTCTTTGTCCCTCACCCTTTCTTTGTCCCTCACCCTTTCTTTGCACCCTTTCTTTGTCCCTCACCCTTTCTTTGTCCCTCACCCTTTCTTTGTCCCTCACCCTTTCTTTGTCCCTCACCCTTTCTTTCTCCCTCACCCTTTCTTTCTCCCTCACCCTTTCTTTCTCCCTCACCCTTTTTCTCCCTCACCCTTTCTTTCTCCCTCACCCTTTTTCTCCCTCACCCTTTCTCCCTTTCTTCCTCTCTCCCCCTTTCTTTCTTTTTCTCTCTTTTTTACTTTGTCCCTCTTTTTTTCTCTCGCGTATTCTCCCTTGCTTTCTCCCTCTTTCATTTGCTCTTACTTGCGTACGTTCTTAATTTTTCCCTTCAGTCTGGAGTGTGTGTGTGTAAATGCAGTAACAAAATGAGAAACCAGACTCACGTGGCAGTCATTTCTATAATGAAATCAGGATAAATGACTTGCTCAGTAATATACCAGCACCACCTGGTTCTTTCCTTGACAAAGTGGAATGCGACAATCTGTTTGCTGTGTGGATTTGGCCCGGCAGCTATTGTACTGAGTAAACAGGGCATTAATCATTTTGGGAATATGTAGGTGTCCACTAGACTCTAGTGTCACAGTCTGTGAAACCTTTCATCAGGTAAAATACTCAACTGTTGTCATGTTATATTACACTGATGCAACCACAATAATAGACTGGCTTATTGGAGAGATCACCTTTTACTCCCAGAAAGCACAAAGTAAATCAATATTCTGTCTGTGTAGGGAGATTTGGTGCGTCTCGTCTTCTCCAATCAATGTTTTTTTTTCTCCATGCTCACTCAGACAAGTAAACAGGTGTTTGCTTCGTGTTTGATAAATAATAGTTCATGCATTGTTTTCTCATTTATCCAGGTCAGTACATTCACTCCTTTTGTGTGTCTTTGACAGATGTACACTAGGTCATTAATTAACACTTTGGGCGTGAAATAAGAAAGCGATGTATTGTTAATAGGTTGTCTGGGCTTATACAGATCGGATTTTGGCTCTCAAAGCAAAGAGGCATTATATAATGTAAATGTAGACTGGAGCAAGAGATTTATTATTATTATGGGTATGAATTCATCTGAAGTGATACACTACAACGTGGACAGCAAAAATCCATGTAATGGTTTCGGTCACTAAAGAGCAAAATATCCTCCCGTTGTCTCCCAAGAGCCAAAATGGCGACATCCATGGAATACAATGTGCTTTTGGCAGGATGTGACATAATAAGCCAGTCCCAGGAAGGTCACTTACCATTCAAGAGTTTCTAGGACCCACTGTGGAGGGTGGAAAAAAGACTGTAGACCAACCTTCTAACGATTTAACCAGAAAGCCCTGGAAGTGGATTTCTCTAGGTGCTTTAGCAGTCGTCCTAAACACACTGGCCATGCAGGCTATGTGGTGTGTCTACCTGGATGGCTAAAGATGACTGTAGAACTCTTCTCCATATGCATTTCAATCCCCTGAGCTGAATATCATTTTCTTGAAGGCTTTAGCATTAGTATGTTATAACATTGATTGTATTGGTCTTTGTTTCCTTTTTATCATTTTGTCAGTATTTAAGTAAATTCATTAAACCCATCACTGTGTGCCTGTCCTTACTCGCTATTCTTAACCCTTTTCTGCCGGGCAGGTGGTGTCCGGTGGGAGTGCTTGAACACTGGCTGGAGAGTACTAGTATTCCCCGCTAGTCGACTGCTGCGGCAGGCTCCTCCTCTGGCCCGCCTACGTGGCTGTTTCTTGAAGCAGATCTTTGTCTGCTGGGGACGGCCTGAATGAGACAACCAGTATGCGGTGCCACCACGGCCCATAGACGCTAGCACAGCGTACTATTCCACCCCTGCAGCGTTCAGGCCCACCCGCTGCAGGGACGGCATTGTACGCCCTGCGGCGGGAACAGGTTAATCATAAGCTATGTGGTGGTACACCTTTTTTCTTTTTATTTCCCCCCTAAAATCTTTATTGTATGCTTGAACCTACAATAAGTGAAATAAAAACATGTCTACGTTATGTGACGAACAACACTGGAAAAACTTTCACACAATCAGACTCCTTAAACATTATAATCCACAGCACACTTTCACTCACTCTTTCACTCACTCTTTCACTCACTCTTTCACTCACTCCTCACTCACTCACTCTTTCACTCTTTCACTCTTTCTTCCACGGTCGCTCGTTCACGGTTACTTTGGTGATCCCATTTGCTATTTCCTGGTTCTCGCTTTCTATTAAACAAACGCAGTGTTTAACTTCTAATTTTGCTGCTAACAAAATGTCTTCCCTTTTTATTCTCCTATCCGTGAACACCTTACAGCTCCCAAATGGAGCGTCCATGCACAAGTGCTTGATATTTAATTCACAACGAGTTCTATCCAAAAACTTATGATGTGGCAAAATTATATATTTTAATACTGTATGTGGAAAAACCCCTCCATTAATAAAGAGCTCTTGGTGACACACTTGTGTCCGGCACAAAAACAAGATTATTGTATTTACTTCATATATTTTGAAATCTCAATGTTTCCAGGTGTTGGTACAGGAAAGCATTGGCCGATTTGTACCTGTCTCAGCCCAGTCTTGTGATTGATGTTGAATAGTCATACGTGGGGACCTTGTGCCTTTTGACCTGAGGATTTGTCAACAAATATCCAAGCTTCCCAGACAGATGATTAATCTTTTGCTGAGGAGTCCTTGTGCCCCATTACCTTCAAAATTAGGTGGCACCAGCCATTTTGGGATGTGGCACCTCCTTTTGCAAGCTGCTTCCAATGTGTTTTTTTTTTCTTGCAGGGTGTTCTGATCTAGATGTTAACATTGTTTTTCCTGCAACAAGAAGACCTACTCCAGTAGATCTATCTTTTGAGGATCTCTGGTCAAAATTGACAAAGACAACAATGACACCTCAACATAGCAATTTGGTGTACAATTTAATTGGCTAATGTCCTCTGAATTTAAGGTTCTCTATGTTGAACCAATGACTGGCCATGGAATGGTGTGAATTTATAACATTAATATGCTAAAATGAATTAATGGCACCATTTAGTATAGACACGTAGCGTGCAATATTATTGCATTTTATATTGTCTGCATTGGCTCTGAAACCAATAACTACACCTCTGTTTTGGACACTGCAGGATCTTAAATGAGTGCTGGTTAGTCAAAAGGATTATTTGCAACATACCTTGCCTAGATAACGAACTGCCAGTAGCCAGCATATATGGGATTTTGGACCGGCTGGAAGGAGTAGAGGTAACATCACTGCTCTTACCGTGGAGACCCAGGTTTGAATCCCGGCCAGAGCACCTCTCCAGTAAGTGTCTCGATCGCGGCAGACTGGAGGATGGATCTTAAGCGAGCGGCAGATACTCATGCGGCTGCCACTCGTTGAAGGAACGAGCGCGGCGGCCGCACGATCTGCCGTCGCCGCTTAAAAAAATAGTGGAGAGCGCAGCAGCGGCACCGGGGGCTGAAATTTGCCGCCCCCAAATTTCTGGCGCCGCTGCTCCGCTCTGCACCGTTGTCGGGCCAGCCCTGGCTAGGCATGACCAGTTGCAGTGAATGCTTGGACCTATAGGGAAATTCAGTACTTAATGCCTACATATTGTTGGGTTGCCTTTTGACTGTGTAATGGAAATTACTACTCCCTCTGTAAACATGTTGTATAGCGGTGTCTCTGCACTATATATTGCGGGTTCGTTGGTACAAGAAAGTAGTTCAAGTTTCTGTAACTTTACAAAACCTATTCTTGGAGATCTGAAATATTTAATGACTACAGAAGTATATTTAATGTCTCCTCTAATGTGCACACAAAGGAACCGTCCCGTACGAGCAAGCAGCGATACATTTTCCATTATTTAACATTTCTGTGATTTATTTCTTTGCTGAGCAGCCTTTGTGTGGAGCACAGTCGCAAAGAATGTGCCCGTGTTACCCTGTGACATATTTAAGATTCCCTACAAGTTGTTGACAGCCAGAGATATTCTTCTTGTAACAATTTGTCAAGGGAGAGCCAGCGCATGCTATTGACTCGGAATGATCCAAGGAAAGAGGAGGTGGGAAAAGTCAACTTTCTTTATGCGAATATGCGAAGAATAAAATATATAGAAGTGAAAAAGCATCTCTGTTTATAATTTAAAAGGAGCCAGAGGTTTCTGAATCAGAACAGAATATAAAAAATTTTGTATAATCTTGCTATTCTGTGCAGGGCACCGATGTCTAAACTAGGCAATGGCATTACAGGTTGTGATGGACCCAAAGTTATGTGCGTGTCACATGGAGCGGATACATTACGGTTTGTCCATAGTATGTAAAATGTGTCTCCTTTGAGTTTGAATCCATGTGAGTTGTGACCAGTTCCTCATGGAGCAGTTGTTCTGTCTTGGGACCCCTGGTGCGAAGGGGTGGAAATTTGTCCTAGTCTATGTAAATGTATCCCTTTTTGTTTGTTCTCTATACTGCGTGTAACCAGTCATCCAGGAGTGGCAATATCCTTTGTTCTGTACCCACTTCTGTGACTTGTAGAAGTTGTCGGCTACATATTAAAGTTATTTCTGATTCCTCCTACACTCATTCTTGGCCAATGGTTTGGGATTAATGTAAAAGATATAGTGCACAATACAAACTCGATGGAAGGCATCTGTTGGGCGAAGGGGCTGATCCTAAAGGAGCAATTCTGCTGGCGTCTTGGCGTTCCGTTGCACAGATGTTTCTGTGTGACATTTCCAGCTTTGTTCTTCTAAAGGCTGCATTTCATTATAATTGTTACTAGGCTTGGCCACCGTACCATCATGACTTTGACAGGAGCGGCAGTTCTTCAATAGCAGAATGAAAAATGACAGGGGGTTTGCACTGAATAGCCATAAAACCATGCCAACTGCACTATGGTTCTAATTTTTAAATGGCTTTCAAATTTAATATTAACCTTTTCAGTTAAATACACATTATGCTGGTTTTCTATCCCATCTGCATATGTAGTAAGATGACTTCAACCACCCTCACCTCTATTCCTCAACACTGGGGTGAAAAAGTGGCACAAACTCAGAACCCTGCGGTGATGAAGGAAGGTGAGGTTCACAGCTGAGAACTGCGGTCTCATAAATGCAGTGAAAAAATATGTTTAAGATCATTTAGCCGTTTACATGCTATTACCAGACTGGATTTAGTAAAGGGATACTCTAGGGTTAAAATGGGAGGGGGATGGAGGGGTTAAACCCTAACCTGTCTTGGCCTCCTCTGCACCACCCGCCCCCTCGCATTGTAACACTTTATTCTAGATTTACATTCACCTGGGATCCAGTGTTGGGCTCGAGTCTCACCAGTCTGGTCCGGATGTGACCTGCTGCTTCCTGTAAACTCCAGCAAGTCACAGGACTATGGAGATGTAGCCTATCCATTGGCTCTCAATTCTGGAGCACATTGATAACGATTGGTGAGAGTTACGTACCACGATCCCAGAAACAGAGGTTATGCACAGATCTTGGCGGAACTAAGCCTGTACACTCACACAGCTGAATTGGCCCTTGGAGACCCCCCTGGAGTGGGTCGAGGGATCGGGCACTCAGGGCAATGCGATCACTCAAATTTGGTATAGGGCATACTAGTGTTCATGTAAGACTTGTTTTTAAAAGAAACCTCTAGAACTCCTTCTCTCTTTGAGACTTTTCCACCATATTCACAGAATTTGGACTTTCCACACTGACAAATTGGCAGTCTCGCCCGCCTACCCCTTGGAATAGAATGCTTTATCAACCTCTACCTCTCCAAACAAAGTCCTTATATATCTGTGTTTTAAGTTCCTTCAATTGTTTTATAGGACTTGAAGGAAAGATCACCAAATCAATCACATTTCAGCACCACCATGAAACAAAAAATGCATTAAACATCCTCTGTTAATGATAAAATCTATATTCCTTTTAGCCTACAGGTCTGGGGCAAATGAAGGAAAATGGTTTAGAAAGCCCAGGTCTGTCATGGTTATCTTGAGTTACTTTTCTTGATGCAAAGCCGGTATTCTGGTGACTGTCCACTATTGCAAATTGATGGAGCACCAAACGAGTTTCAGAAAATTTGCTACGGAGGTTGAGTTTCTACAACAAAATTTGTTTCTTCAACTTAAAGCTGACTTTGGTTTGGTGCTTACAGGTTGAGCACCCCCATATTTGGAATTCTAAGATTCGGAAGATTCTGAAAACGGGACTTTTCACAGCCATCCAGATTTTCCTACTTCCAGAGTAAGAGGGCTCTGGACAGGTGGTGCCAGTCGGGAACCCGGCTCCTGAGCGCTGCAGAAGTCACACTCTGCCTCACGTCTGCACAGTAACACCCCCATAGTGCTCAGAGTGTGTGTACTCGTGGAGGCTGCAGCGGGAAGGGGATAGATCTCCTTCCTCCACAACATAGGATTCTACTTGAATCTTGCGGTCTTGAGCGTTCCGGATAAGGGGTGCTCCGCTGTACTTACACGTAATTCAGTTAAAGCAATGTGCATGGAGTCTTAAGTGCCACATGGTGTGGGTGAGAGAAAACCAGCACAATTCTGAATTGCTTTTTCAATAAATATTTGATTGTTTTGATTCTATGTAATGTATGAATGAAATGGATAGTGATGTCATAATTTAAAAAATATTTTTTTTCATTATGTCTTTAATGTGATATAGCCTTATTCCAAGTGTTCCCACAGTGCAGACTCTTTAATCCCCATCCTTATTTTTTACCTATGCATGAAATTCATGAATTATCTCAGCCAGAGTTTGGTTGAATTACATTGTCCAATGAAAACTGAAAGAGCAAAACACATTTTTTAATGTACTTTCTTTAATCCTAGAATTTTTTTTGGAGGGGGGGTGGATTAGCTCATTTCTCTACTCCCATGTGCAAATTATCGCCTCCTATACTAGATATGAGATATCATTAACCCCTTCTCTACCAAATTATTGTGGAACCAGTGTTTGTTTGTTTTTAAAATCCTTTTAATTCTACAAGAAGAAATATTTGGGAATATTTCCATTTTCCAATGTGTTTCTTACTGTAATAACCTGTTTGGCAGACATCTACTGGCCAAAAGGAGTTACTACAGTTAGAACTGCGGTGCAAGACTCCGTGTATTGGCTGCTGAAAGTCCGATAAGGAATTCAATTAGCACCGTAGTTCTCAACCTTGGTCCCCAAGTACCACTGACAGGTCACGTTTGCCCAATATCTGAAGCACAGCACAGGTGATATGATTTGTTGCTTGGTGGTTACAGGATTCAGCCTGCATTTCCCCAAGGTGATCCTTAAAACGTGGCCTGTTAGGGGGACTTGAGGGCAGGAGTTGGGAACCACTGAATTATCAGATTTTAAACCGTTGTAGCACCTTGGGCATTATGTCCACAGGACTAAAACTTTGGGGGCACCTTCTGCAGCCCAAATGCAATTTGTGAATTAATCAAAAAAGCATCTTAATGTAGGGAGATGTAATCTAGCAATCAAACAAAAAAACTCTGTGCCCAGCAAGGGTAGCCTATGCACCATTGGATAACCAGCTTCCGTCTGGAAAACCCACCACGAAGATCAAATGGGAAGGACGCCATGCGTATTTGGGCATCAAGTCACGTATATTTGAGCCTATACTTGAGGTTCTGAATTGGGTGAGTTGCCAGTTATTACTTTGTAATACTTTGTGAGACACAGACATACCGAGCTGTGGTCTCTTTCATGTTTTCCCTGACCCACACGGTTACGAGGATCGGGAGGATGGGGGGGGGGGTGCCACCTGAATTAGTACATTGCTAATGATACAGAGCCAGCTTTTTTAATAAACCGGCTCTAGACCAGGTGATTCTGTAAATACTTTGCATTTGCACGATTTAACTTTATCTGCACTATTATTGGTTTTATTATTTAACCTTTCCATGTTCCTTTGGAACAAGGGCATTTTAAAGTACAGTATTCATGTTTCTTTATTTCACGTTTGCACAGAAATTGCATGTGTAGTTATTGCCTAGGTCACGGAGTGTCAATTTTTTTTTCTTTGGCAAATTAAATTACTTTGCAACACGTGAATTTAATTTGTTTTTAGACCAGAGTTATTTCGATCTCGGGAGTAAAGGGGTTAATGACACAATTAGGTCTATTCACTAAAGGTGAAACTCGGGTGAAGTGAAAATTCTAGGTGTAAATAGACAAACCAGAAAAATTCTCCCAATTATCTCACTTTCCAAATCGGCTATATGTAGGGTTATTCAGAGAGCACTGAAATGTCACCAACAGTTCGGTACTCTCTGATTCGCCGCACTTCGGGGAGTCTGATTCGCTGACCCTGTTGTGAATTCTGCATTCACAGCAGGGTCCCCAAAGTGCAGTGACTAGACTGCCTTGCCAACACGCCGGACAGCCGCTGCAAACACACCGAGCACAGCGCCGACTAGCGGCAGAAAAAAGCCAACAAGCCGCCGGATGGGTAAAAGAAAAACACAGGACGATTGAAAATGCCAAATTTGAAACGCTGTCTGCTACTACTGTACGAAAATGTCTAGAATCAAAATGTTCTATGAATAATAATAAAAAGGTCTGTTACATTAAAAAATTAAAACGCCATTTTAAAAAAATGTGTAAAAAAAAAAAAAAATTTGGGCAAAAAAATCCAGAAAAATGCCTAAAAATCCCCCAAAAAAATAGAGACCTTTTACTGCAGATTAAAAGCATAAACTGTTTATTAGTTGTTAAATAAGGACAGGAATATTTTTAACTTTGAAACCTATGGGGTTCGCGTGATTTAAACCTGCCGAATGAAACCACCGAACAGCAGGGCATTTCAACAACTTTTTCACTGTTGTTCGGTGTTCTCTGAATAGATTAACCATTGCTTCTCTATGGGGGATTTCACTGCCTTTGAACAGGCACTGTACTTGCACAAAGTTCGCCAAGATTTGGAGAACTGCCTGCTTTCTGAATGGCCACGAAAGTGCACTGTAAGGGGAAATTCAGTTTGGTGCAATTTCAAGGCCAGGTTTGCGGTCTATGAATAACCCCTTTTGGTCTAGATTGTTCTCTTCAGCTTCCAATTCTCCTGAGTTTCACCTTTTTGTGAATCGACCTGAATATGTCTGAGCTGCAAATTCAGCATCGACGAGCTGAATAGCTTGTCCAGCCATTAGGATATTGGCTGGAGCTGATCTGTATGTCTGTTCCAGACGATATCTCAATGGTAGAGGGGAATAGGGCTCTGAATTTTCTTGACTGTATTACACTATTTTTCTTTTTTTTTTTTCTTCCAACAACATCAACAAAAAGATGCGTTTTACCATTTTTATTTAATTATTCCATATTATTGTTGCCTGGAAGGTGATGTTTATACGCATTGTGATAACGTATTATCTAGCTGTAAGATTTTTTTTTGCGCTCATGCAAATTTATTGAAAAGCCGTTTTTGCCTAATCTGGAGGTGTAGATTAAATCGTGTTGCACGCTGCAAGACCATCTTACTAGCCCCATATTTTTTCCCCCTTGTTGTTTATAATAACCTGATGAAATGTCAATTCCGGTCTTTAAAACAAAAGATATTTGTTTTTTGTCCATTTTAATCATTATATGGTATTGATGTGGAATAAGAACAATGGATATTCTGTGGTTCCTTATTTATTCTAAAGCCTTCCTATAGATTAGAATGCTATTCAGACTTCATATGTCATTGTATTTCTGTCCGGTGCCTTTCCTATAAATATATAAATGAATTTGGAAATTCAAATTGTAAACGCATTTTGTATTATTATCCTGTAAATTATACATCTTGAGTGTCTTGGATATAGAGCGCGGTTTTCCTATAAATTATATATATATATTTTGAGTTCCTTGTGCATTTGACATTCCCTCTAGCTCACAAAAGTAACAGTCATTTTCTTTTTGGAATTTCCTGTCCCATTTTTTTTTTTTTCTATACAAGGCGGAACGTCCTATCTGGCTAAATATGATAACGTTGCATTGTCGGACCGAAATGGCTTTATAGGAATGCTCAACATAAATAGCTCTTGGGGATATTCTTTCTGCAGTGTCAAAGGGCAACATTAAACTGCTTTACAATGCATTGCTTTCCCCTCCGGCACTAAAAGGTTTAATAAACATCTGTCATCTAGATACTAGGTGCTCTCTCTTATGTATAAGTGCCTTGGAGAAGTGTTGCGCCGTCTTAAGCTAAAGCGTTAAACTAACCGCCAGCTCTTTTATTCAGCGTAATTGTTACAATATAACAATTTAATTCTCTGTGGGGCTCAGAGATAGTGATTTGCCGGGTGTCTGGTGACTTTGAGTTCCTCCTTCACACATATGACTGGCTCATCAAATTCTCCTGACCTTTTTATTTGACTCTGGTGTGCTCTGCATGGTGACAAGAGCTACAGCATGAATGAAAGAATAGCTCTCTGGAAAAGGGAAATATTTCATATCGTGTAGATATTCTGACATGATGGTGTCCTGTGTCAATGTTGAAGGTTTTTTTTTATTTTAATTTACATATTTCCATATGTTTCTTTTTTTTTTTTTTAAAAAAAAACCTTTTGAATATGATCTAATGCCTGGCAGTGGAGAGACAAAAACACAAACTATAGTGAGGAAGACGTGCCAAAAATTCACCGGAATACGATTTCAGCTGTACTATAATTTCACAGCTGCTTATGTCAAGGTACCTATTCATCAACGTATTCTAATTACTTGGAAGTGACATACCTTTGGAATTGCAAGGTTTACACGTCATTGGAGCGGACTGACTACTACAGACATCTTACACTAGCCATGATGCTTATATTTATAGACTTACTTTGAATTTAGATGCGGTTAATTGCCTTTCTTCAGACAAGCACCATCGTCTCTTCCGGTACATCGGCTTCATGTAGAGACTTCTCCTTTTTGCAGATTTTAAGTAACATCAAACCTTCCTTGGCCAGATCCAACCAGTACTTGTCACAAAAAAAGATGCAAGCACTCCACCCCACTTTTAAATCAAGGAAACTTTATTGGAGAATCCTCAGGGACAATGTTTCAACTCTATTATTTCAGTAGGGTTGAAATGTTGTTTTCAAAGTGTCACAAAAAAGGCACAGGCATTCCACCACCACCACACTCTCCTTAACTTCCGTCTGCATCCCTCACTTTGAGTCCTTACCTTTATCTTCCATATAATAGTTTGCATCATTACCACCACTAGTAAGCAGGTGTGAAGAGCCAAAGGGCTACTAACACCAAAAGTCGGCAGCCAGCCCACTGATGTGACTGGTGTACACACAGACAATCTGAAACCTTTCAAAGCCTAAACCGTGCAAGTGGTGTTTGAACCAGCTGGCTCTTCCTTAAATTACATGACCGAGCGATTGTGTGGCAACATCCACGTGCCTCCCGATGGACTCAAACCCAGAAGGCTGGTGGCTGCAGATTCATGAACAAAAAGGACCAGGCATTCAAGCTTCCAACAATGGCAGGCTTATTGTGGGGGATTGGCAAAGTTCCGAACCTACATGAAACATTCTTCATGTAGGGCTGAAGTGTTGCCAATTTTCCCCCAATAAACCTGCCATTCTTGGAAGCTTGGTTGCTCCATCCTTTTTTGTTCATGGACTATGTGTTGGGCAGTTGGCCTTTCCAGAGCTTGGTGCACTTGCTTCCTGTTTTTCTTCAATGGTGGCGTGCTGGTTCTGCTTCGTATTTGTTACTAGTCAGTGGCTACTGATTGACAGCCTTCAGGTCATGAGGAAGTTCTCTGGTCTGAAGAACTATCGCAGCTGCCAAGTGGGAAGAGATGGACATCCTTGACTTCATGACCATTTAAATCCTCTTGAATTTTCTTGGTAGATATTGTCATTTTATACAGGTTATTAGAAACACTAAGGAGTCCTCTTACATGTAGGGGTTTATTTTTCTTTTTGGGAGGGAAGTTGCCTAAACCAGTTGACTTATACCATAATAAAATACATTGCCACAATTGTATGAACTATGGCAAGAAACATAATTATGAAGTATAAGTTTTGTTATTTTGCAATCTTCATCCAGCACAAATGCAGATTATGGGTTTTGTCTAGCAGGTAGAAAATACATTATTCTACTGTTCGTGTATAGTGACGGCAGAGTCCAATCGGTCTGGCGGGCATGTTTTCAGCTTGTATTGATTCAACCCCCTGCCTGTAAATGATGCTTTAATGTTGGTGTAATTTGCTTAGTACCAGAATATAAAACATTTTGATGAGATGAAAGGAATGTGATTATAGTCCTGAAGGCACTGGCCAGCCATGTCTAATCAACCCAATCAGTACCATGGACAGGGCTTAAACTAGGGCTAATAAAGGAAGGCTAATAAGCTAATTGCTAGTTAAGGTCATTTAATAGGTAAATAAACTGCTAATCAATGTATTTAAGGAATCTGTGATGCTGTGCAATAGCTTTTGTTGTTATGTATGTTGTGTGATGTGACAAGTGGTTCGTTTTATATTGCCCACTGGACTATGTGCTTGACGGGGAGCTTCAAGTTGTTGTTGTTTTTTTTTCCCCTGGAATGACATCTATTCCTAGTATTTTGGGATTTTTAGTGATCTTGTTTTAAAGACTATGATCTTTGGGTTTTATTGTACAAACAATATACCAATAAATAAAATTTATATTCAAAAATCTATAAAAGAATTCTGTCCAATATGTTAAACGTCTCGTGGTGTTCCCAGGTGCATTTTGCTGCAATATACCATAAGGGGGTGGACTGGATAATGCATTGGTCAACCTGTTCACTACAAAGTGATTTTTGGCAAACATTAGGGTTTTTTAAATCCTTTTTAATTAACTATACAGTAAGGAATAGTTGGGAATATTCTCAATATATTTCATATTGTAATAACCTGTTTGACAGGCAGATGTCACCCATCTAGATTGTAAATTCCCACCGGAATAGGGTCCTCACATCCTCCTGTATCTGCTGGCAGGAATACTGACCGGCCTCCTGTATGTATTGTTGTCTTGTCTTTACCCTTTGCACCTTGTAAAGCGCTGCGTAATGTGTTGGTGCTTAATAGAAACATAGAAAATGTCGGCAGATAAGAACCTTTCGGCCCATCTCGTCTGCCCAATTACATGGATACTTTACCTATAAATAATACATATTAATAATGTCGCCATAAAAAATGAATGCTATACAGTACTCTTGATTGAACACATCAATGTTTCTAATTCTCCCAGCTTTAGTGTATGCTTGGCCACTCTGGAAAAAAGACATACCCTATTTCAAAATGGCCGCTCCTAATGTCCCAAATGGTCATAGGAAGTGTGGTGTAACCTTCAAAATGGGTTAAAAATAAAAAACACTCGTTCCTCACTGTGATTGGCACACAATCTTTATATGATTTGGTTGAATCATCGACACAGTCAAGCTTTGTTGACAGAGCTTCAGTTTGAGTGTTTTCTAAATCCATATACAAGCCCCATGTATGTTGCTCGTCAAGTACATCAGAATAACTTAACTATTGTAATGTGAGATGTATTTTGTCCCTAGAATATAAATTTTAACCCCTTCGCTACCAAGGGATTTTCCAGAAAACTTGGAAATAATCGCAATGTATTCCTTAGTGTAATAATGGTGTACGGGTTGAAGGAGAAAAGTTACCAGGAAAGGCTTAATGATCTTAACATGTACAGCTTGGAAAAAAGACGAGACAGAGGAGATATGATAGAAACCTTTAAATACGTAAAGGGAATCCACAAGGTAGAGGAAGGGAGTATATTTAAAAGGAAACAAAATAGCAAAACAAGAGGACATAGTCTTAGATTAGAGGGGCAAAGGTTTAAAAGTAACATCAGGAAGCATTATTTTACTGAGAGGGTGGTGGATACATGGAACAGTCTTCCAGTAGAAGTGGTAGAGGCCAAAACAGTAATTGAATTTAAGCAAGCATGGGATAGGCATAAGGCTATCCTAAACAAAAGATAAATCCAGGTAAAGTATCCATGTAATTGGGCAGACTAGATGGGCCGAAAGGTTCTTATCTGCCGACATTTTTCTATGTTTCTATGTTTCTATGTTTCTAATAACCTATTTGACAAACCGATATCACCATCTGCTGGTCAAATGGAGTTACTACACAGAGCCCTGAGCAGCAGTATTAGTAGGAGAAAAGTCCATTGGAGATAGTCTCTGTTTGTAAAGAGTGTTGGCACCTTCGGCATTATGCCTTTTGGGGCACCTTCTGGAGACCAGATGCAAATGGAATTTATTTCCAACAAACGAATTTCATTTACAGTCATAAAGCATATGACACAATCTCAGGCTGCTGTGTCTGATGCTGCTACAAAAGCCTCACTAACTCAGCTCCCCACTACCTGTCATCACTAATCACCAAATACACCCCAGCCCGCTCCCTAAGGTCAAACAGTGACCTGCGCCTAGCTTCTCCCCGCATCACCTCTTCCCATGATAGACTGCAGGATTTCTCATGCGCAGCCCCCACTCTCTGGAACGCTCTCCCTCGTACTGTCAGACTTTCCCCTAACTTCTCTTCCTTCAAACGCTCCCTTAAAACATTCCTATTTAGGGAAGCCTACCACCCAACTCACTGACGCAATCATCAATCACTCTCACCTTACAGTCCTCTCCTCCTGTTTCCAACCCTCCCAGATTGTGAGTTCCTACGGGAATAGGGCCCTCATCTCCTCCTGTACTGTTTGTCAAATGTTGTTCAATGTATTGTAACCCTGTCTATACTGTGCTTATTGTACAGCGCTGCGGAATATGCTGGCGCTTTATAAATAAAGAATAATAATAATAATAATAATTATGTATGCAGCATCATGGTAATCAAGGAATTAAAGAGCAATGTAAAATCTCTTGTGAGGAGACAGTCATTGGCTGCATTGAGTCTACCTGAATTCAGGTAGCCAACCTCTAGCCAATGATGGTGTTCGAACGTTAGGAAGGGAGGCAGGCCGTAGGAGTGCCAGAAAGCCACGGGGTGTGCTATGTTGCAGAAGGGCATGATATGCTGCCATGCCGTGTTTATGCCCACTAGTCACCAGGATGGCATGGTGTGCACCCGTGGCGTTAACCCCTTCACTACCGACCTCACGATAACTCAGGCTTCAAAGGTAAACTGGTGCCCCGATATCGCTATATGCTGATGTGCAGCCCAAAAGCAAATAAAAACATTTGCTTTTGGGCGGCATAGTTTTAGCCCTGTGGGCATAATGCCCAGAGAGCTAAAACTGTAAAATCAGCTGCACAAAACACTGAAATATTGGGCTTTCAGCAGCCGATGCAGGGAGAAATAGAAGAAAATCGACCAGCCTCTAACTCAGTTTGGCAAAAAATAGGTTATTTACAGTAAGACCTAAAATGGGTATATAAACTCCATTATTTCTTTTAAAATTAATTATATAATGAATTTTCAAGAAAGAAACTGGTTTCTGACCATGTTTTTTTTGAAAATCACTTGGTAGTGAAGGGGTTAAACGGATAAGTAAATTAATGGATTTATAATGTCCTAGGCTAAGCCTTCGTGTATTTTTTGGGGGGGGGGGGGTTGGGCTGTACTCCAGCCCGCTCCCTAAGATCAAACGGCGACCTGCGCCTCGCTTCTCCCCATATCACCTCTTCTCATGATAGACTGCAGGATTTCTCATGCACAGCCCCCATCCTCTGAAGAAAGGGAAATTAGGGGAAGTCAGACAGTACGAGGTAGAGCGCTCCAAACACTCCTTTAAGACCTTCATATTCTGAGAAGCCTGCCACCCGACTCACTAATGCACCCAACTGCCCCAACCAGTCCATCACTCTCACCTTGCAGTCCATCACTCTCACCTTGCAGTCCCCTCCTCCTGTTTTTCGCCCTCCAGCCCTTCTAGATTGTAAATTGCTATGGGAATAGGGCCCTCATTTCCTCCTGTGTTGGTTTGCCAAATATTGTTTTGGTCTCAATGCGTTTTAACACTGTTCATAGTGTACCATTGCTCAGTTCGGCAGAATATGTTGGTGCTAGATAAACAATAATACTAGTTCTAGAGGTCGACTAATGGATGCTCGGGGGGGGGGGTGTTGAGGTTTTATCAATGCTAAAGCACACTGGAGGGGCCTCCATTCTGCATTTTTTTTTCCTGGTGGTCCAATTGGCTGGTGCTGGTGGAGTATGTGCTCTGACAAAAAAACGAAGTACTTACAAAACACATAGGAAAGGACATAATTCAAACTCCCCGTGTTAACTGCAAACTCGCATGGGCACTGATTTTATGCTCTAATATGAATTCAACGAAAGGCAGCAGAGGGTGATGTGTTTATATGAAATTGCATTCGGGAACACGAATGAGACCATATACTGTTTGCGTTGTCTGATTGACTTTGCAAACTAAACCTATCATTAAGGTCACCTGTGTTAACCCTGGCCGTTGGGCTCATATTAGAGCACTTAAATTTTTATTTTTTTCTCCTTTTCCATCTCTGGAGTTTTAGCACTTATGATATAACTCATATAAAAGATGAGCGTTGATATGTAAGGTCAAGGTGACGTGAAGAGTTTAACGTAGATTCCATGAGCTCTTTGAACCATAATACTGAATAATTCAGTGGTGGATATATACAGTCAGGTCCAGAAATATTGGGACATTGACACAATTCTAACATCTTTGGCTCTATACACCACCACAATGGAGTTGGAATGAAACAAACACAATGTGCTTTAACTGCAGACTGTCAGCTTTAATTTGAGGGTATGTACATCCAACTCAGGTGAATGGTGTAGGACTTACAGCAGTTTGCAGATGTGCCTCCCACTTGTTAAGGGACCAAAAGTAATGGGACAATTGGCTTCTCAGCTGTTCCATGACCAGGCGTGTGATATTCCCTCATTACCCCAATTACAATGTGCAGATAAAAGGCCCAGAGTTAATTTCAGGTGTGCTATTTGCATTTGGAATCTGTTGCTGTCAACTCCAAGATGAGATCCAAAGAGCTATCACTATCAGTGAAGCAAGCCATCATTAGGCTGAAGAAACAAAACAAACCCATCAGAGAGATAGCAAGAATTTTAGGCGTGGCCAAAACAACTGTTTGGAACATTCTCAAAAAGAAGGAACGCACCGGTGAGCTCAGCAACACCAAAAGACCCGAGAGACCACGGAAAACAACTGTGGTGGATGACTGAAGAATTCTTTCCCTGGTGAAGAAAACACCCTTCACAACAGTTGGCCATATCAAGAACACTCTCCAGGAGGTAGGTGTATGTGTGTCAAAGTCAAAAATCAAGAGAAGACTTTACCAGAGTGAATACAGAAGGTTCAACACAAGATGTAAACCATTGGTAAAACTCAAACAGGAAGGCCAGATTAGAGTTTGCCAAACAACACCTAACAAAGCCTTCACAGTTCTGGAACAAGATCCTATGGACAGATGAGACCAAGATCAACTTGTACCAGAGTGATGGGAAGAGAAGAGTATGGAGAAGGAAAGGAACTGCTCATGATCCTAAGCATACCACCTCATCAGTGAAGCATGGTGGTGGTAGTGTCATGGTGTGGGCATGTATGGCTGCCAATGGAACTGGTTCTCTTGTATTTACTGATGATGTGACTGCTGACAAAAGCAGCAGGATGAATTCTGAAGTGTTTCGGGCAATATTATCTGCTCACATTCAGTCAAGTGCTGCAGAACTCATTAGACGGCACTTCACAGTGCAGATGGACAATGACCCAAAGCAAACTGCAAAAGCAACCAAAGAGTTTTTGAAAGGACAGAAGTGGAATGTTATGCAATGGCCAAGTCAATCACCTGACCTGAATCCCATTGAGCATGCATTTCACTTGAAGACAAAAGTGAAGGGAAAATGCCCCAAGAACAAGCAGGAACTGAAGACAGTTGCAGTAGAGGCCTGGCAGAGCATCACCAGGGATGAAACCCAGCGTCTGGTGATGTCTATGCGTTCCAGACTTCAGGCTGTGATTGACTGCAAAGGATTTGCAACCAAGTATTAAGAAGGGAAAGTTTGATTTATGATTATTATTCTGTCCCATTACTTTTGGTCCCTTAACAAGTGGGAGGCACATCTGCAAACTGCTGTTAGTCCTACACCATTCACCTGAGTTGGATGTCCATACCCTCAAATTAAAGCTGACAGTCTGCAGTTAAAGCACATTGTGTTTGTTTCATTCCAACTCCATTGTGGTGGTGTATAAAGCCAAAGATGTTAGAATTGTGTCGATGTCCCAATATTTCTGGACCTGACTGTATATATATATATTTATTTTTTTTTGAGAAAGGATTTTACCAGGAAGGATGCATTGAGATTTCTCTAAAGTATGTCCTGCTGGGTGGTGAGTATGTTGTACCGTTAGGTGTCTTGCCCAAGGACACTTACTGGAGAGGTGCTCTTGCCAGGATACAAACCTGGGTCTCCACAGTTATAGAGCAGTGATGTTACCTCTTCTCCTCCCAGCCGGGGTCTTGCAGCTTGAATTGTTATGGGGACCAGCAACAAGGTCCATGAAAGCGTTAAAGAAACCTGCTTCACTTCACAAAAATATTTCGTAGCAAAAATGTTTTCTTTTTCTGTCTAAAGGCAGATAATATTTACCTGTTCCCGGGATCATTGAAAGATGAATAGTCACAAGGTCGGAACGTTAATCCTTCCATGGCCATGCAGTTCAAACAAAATATTAGGGATGCACCGATACCAATACTAGTATCGGTGCCGATACTGCCGTTTGCACGAGTACTTGCTACTCGTGCAAATGGCCCGATACATCCCCCCGATACCGGAAGCCAGCGCTGGGCAGACTTGCCAGTATCTGCGGGGATGGGGAAGCTGGCCGCGTGCATGAAAAGCACTCGGCCAGCATTTCCCTCTGGCGGGCCGCATACTCACCTAGTGGTGGGTCCAGTCGCAGGGCTGTGACGCGGCTGCCGGCCAGTGGAGGCTCTGACGCTGCCACCAGCCGAGATCTCGTGGGAGCCTCCCGCGAGATCTCGGCTGGAAGCAGAGTCAAGGCCTCCACGGCTTGGCAACCGTGTCACAGCCATGCGACTGGATCCACCTTCCTCTTTCAGTGTCCAGGTGAGCTGGGGGCATAGCCATGTGAGCAGGGGGCATAGCCATGTGAGCTGGGGGCAATATCCACGAGAGCTGGGGGCAATATCCACGAGAGCTGGGGGCAATATCCACGAGAGCTGGGGGCATTCTGTGTGTATATGTATATATCTCGGGGGGGATATATACAAGTGAGCTGGGGGCATTTTTATATGCGGTCTGTTCTTATTGAAAAGCAGTCACGTGACATAACATAAAAGTATCGGTACTCTGTATCGGTGAGTACTTTTAAAAAAGTATCGGTACTCGGTCTTAAAAAAGTGGTATCGGTGCATCCCTACAAAATATATTTCATAATATGCGTTAAATGTTCTTTTGAGAATTGTTTGTTTGAAACCGTGAATTTAGCATTTCTAACGAAGTTTGTAATGTAGACAGTTTTTTTGATTGGTCCACATCTTATTCTCTGAATGACATACAAGTGGGAATAAACAAAATGCTCTTTAAACGGGCTGTGAAGTGACCGCAAGTTGAGTCTGTGTGTTTTTCATACAACTAGCTTGTGTGACTCCAGTCCTTCCCAGGATCCTAAGGGCTCGATAAAGCTTAGAGAGAGGAGAAAGTCTGCAGCAACTGAAATAGTCACCTGGGTGAAGAATATAGGTCTGTCTATGTAACCCCTGTGGAACACCTCACCGAAATAATGATTTAAACATTTAGCCACTGCATCTCAGATTTTGATTAAAATTTCTGTACTAGTTTACCTTGCGTGTCACTAAAAATTTCCTGTGCCTTTTAATTTTTCTTCTACGATCTATTAAGCCAAGATATTTTTATGACTGTTTAATTTTAACTGTATTTTAATTGTACATAGGCTAAATAGTTATGTTTAGTATATTTTACATTTTTTGATATTGTGTAAATTAAGATACCTAAAATGTTGTTTGGTTCCAAAACACCTGCACAGCCAGGGTTGCTGAGCCCAGACGAAGGCTTTGCCTATCAAAGGCTTCCACTAAGATTGGCGCAAGCCGAACCGATGTGAATAGGATCACCTTACATTGAATTATTATCCTTTATATAGTGCCACAATTTCCGCAGCATTTTACAAGATCAGTGTACAAGGAGTTGTTACATTAGAATACCACACATGGAAGATATGACCTGATTCAGGGGGGACCCTGTTCACAAGGGAACTTACAATCTGTGAGATGTACAAGTATTTTGTGAGGTAGGCGCATCCATATTGTTAGGTGTTTTGCCCAAGGACACTCGCTGCTGCCGTCTGAGTGGGATCGAGTCGTCTTTCCATGATTGTAGATCAGCGACCTGGTGGTTAGGTTGAACCCGCTTCTTGTAAAGTTGAGACTTGCCTCTCCAGTTGTATTGGAGGGATGTGTTGAATGGGATTTTACTTCTGCATGGTTGAAGGGTAGAGACCTTACCACTGGACTCCTCAGCCGATATTGTGTGGTAGGTAAGTATGTACCGTTAGGCTGGGGGTACACGAGCGTGGAAGGAACATCCGTGGGAGTGGACGTTCCTTACACTCGAGGCAGCCAATGTGCGCACTCAATGCGGTCAGCGCTGCAAAGCGTGATCCTCCTACGCGCATCTAGCGTGTCAACAGAGAGGCTTTCTGGGCGGCATTGTCGCCCCATCACAGCGTCACATGCCGGCGCCGGTAAGTACGGGCGCACAAGGTGTGCTCGTGTGCCCCCGGCCTAAGGAGTCTTACCCAAGGACACTTAGTGGAGAGGTGCTCTGGCTGGGATTCAAAACTGGGTCTCCACGGTTATAGAGCAGTGATGTTACCTCTACTCCATCCAGTCGCTGGAATGGCCATGGTTGAAGTGTCCATTTAACAGTCGTTTGCAAATCATGTTTTGTACTTCTGTGATATTTTATATATCATGGCAAATTTAGATCCCATTTCAATTCGGATGACATGTTGTCACTGAGATCTGTCCAGTCCAGAATCCCTTTCGTCATTCCATTAACATTCCGAGCGCAATTCCATTAAAACAATGTAAAATAACATTGAATATATGCTGAAGAGAATAATAGTCTCCAATTGTCCGTCCTTAACCCCTAAGACCCTGTCTTAGGCACACCTTGAGTTAACTCTCCTTCTGCGCAGGGAGAGAGAAAATCCTTTAAAAAAACACACGAGGCATGTAATTTTGTCTGGCAATTTCTCTCTGCCTTCCAACGGTTCTTGACACATATTTATACCCTGTGTCAAGGCGCTGGCTCTTTATTTCATTAGTTAACATTTTCAAAACATAACATAGTTCATTGGCCAGTTTCAATACAGGTCTGGTGACACATTTCTAGACCTTCCCGTGGCCTCGGCATGTGATTTCTTGAGATATCAGCATTTCTTCAGGCATCAGCACTTTTCCAGACATCACTTCAAAGAAATTTGTAAACATCAGCATCTAAAGACATTTGCAAACATCAGTGTCCTTGTTATTCTAAAGCCATTTGCAAACATCTCGAGAAGTGAACCTTAGTCCTATAATACTGCTGACTATTAATTTATCTTAAAACTATTATAATTCCTGGGGTGTTATTTAACTACTTATAGGGTCCTTCTTATAGGTCAGCAGATGGTGGTCTGAGTATTCCTTTTCCTTCAATCCCCTCTTAGAATCATAGTATGATCATACTATTTGATTCTTTCTTTGTTTCATCTATCTACTGTAAGTTAGTATGGGTTGGGGAGCGAGACCCTCAATACCCATGTGGATCAATATAGAACCAGGGGGGGCTGTACCTGCCACGGAACTGGTAACACATGGCAGTCTCCTAGTGCCTATTTATCTTCCTAACCTACAGTATATTTTACTTCCTATTAGCTATTCGGCGGAGTTGGACATATTCTGCATAATCATTTGGAGTGGACGGTAGAGGTGTACTGTACATCATGGTGGTGGGGTTACCCTTGGCCATTTGGGCCTACATTATCAGGGATGTAGGTACAGCATGTACCTGTCCCCTCTATCATTTTGCATACACCTCTTTTTTCAGCCAATATCATGTCCAGAGCCATCCGGTTCTGGAACGTCATAATGGATGTGGATTGTAGTTGGTCAGCGAGGCCCTGTAAAGCTTCGCGAGTATAATTAACAAATCTCTGCTGGTTATAATATAAATAGTTAATCCAATCTATATTCTTATTAATAGTAACAAGAGGTGCTAGGAATGACTCAAACCCTGCCTTTACCTGATCCCTTGCTTTAAATTCATCAGGGACCCCTCTTGGTACCCCTATAACATCAATATTGACACACATAACAATTTGTACGGTTATTGTTTAGGGCACTAAATTTTACCCATTCTAGCCAAACATTTACATCTGAAAATCCTGTTTCCATTACTATGCTGTCTTCATAGGTGGGATTGGCTATTGATTTGGTGTTAGGTAGGAGAGGAGGAGGTCTCACTACCTCTCCATATTTCCTGGGTAGGAATGGGTTCTCTTCCTTCTTATAAATGGCCATATCTTGGAGTTTGAACTTGTATCGAGGGAATTTGGTTGTGGCAGTTACGTATATTCCCATTACATAGACACCCGTGTCGGCCTGGGAAGGGTGTTGTATAGTCAGCGTCAATTGTACTGACTGAGCTCCGCTTCTGATTGAGCACCGCCACCCACCTCTCCCAATCAAAGTCATACGATTTAATAGGCTTTGTCCCTTGAACTGCGTCGTCGTGCGGCGCTATCTGGTTTATATCCCCATCTGTTAACTACGGCATCAGAGGTACCATATCCCATATTGCCCGTGTCCCACCCCACTGCGCCCCAATAATCACAATTATGTCCCCAGTACTCATCGGTTACACATATATATACAGTTGCCTTGTACCGTATCATACTGCAGTAATGGTGGACAATAAAAAAACAACAGTGGCCAGACAGTGATGGTTTGGGTTGGGGTTCTTTCTGGTAGGGGGTGTGGACAATAGGGGTTGTGATATATGTTCCGAAGGGGGGGGGGGTAAACATTATTTCAGTCTTTTTCTTCCCCCCATGCGTCTCCATACTCTTCGAAAAGGATCATTGGTTGTCATCTTCTCTTTGTTGGAAACCAGGGCTATCTACCCTCACATTTCTTGGTCCGGGTCCTCTTCCTGATGGAGGCCAAGGCTATTAGCTGCCCCCGTTAGTACCCTTGTTGAGTCCTTTGTTGAATCCGCTTGACTCGAGAGGGTCCCTTGTTGAATCCGCTTGACTCGAGAGAGTCCCTTGTTGAATCCAGACTGGGCTGTCCTCTGTCAGTATAGCTGTGCGGGTTACAGCTACCACCGTGGTCTCTGGTCCATAGGCGAAATCCTCTGGTCTTTTTCCTTTCTGTAGCCGCTTTACCAGCACCTTGTCTCCTGGATTAAATAGGTGGGTAGATTTGTCTGAAAGAAAGGGAGACTTAAATATAACTTCGTCTCTGGTTGTCTCGAGGGTTGAGATCAGCTGCCTAACATATTCATCCCTTATCTGCTCTAAGTCCCCTGTCTCCACTGTTAGCCTACCTGTAGACCATGGTAATGGAAAGGGTCTGCCCATAAATATCTCAAAGGGGAGTAGCCTGTGTTCCTATTAACCGCCATTCTGATTTCAGCCAGAATGATGGGGAGTACCAATTTCCAATTCTTTAGCTCTTCTGTGGTTGCATATTTTTGTAAGGTACAAAATAATTGGTCCCTATCCATTGTGGGAGGTTGCAAAACCCGGTATTACTAGTTTAGCTATGTCCTGTTGTGCTGCTCGTTTAGCTGCTTGGTCAGCCAGATGATTCCCTTTTGCAATAGGATCTGAGGCTCTGGTGTGTGCTCTAAAATGTAACACCGCTATCTGAGAGGGCATAAGAATGCTTGCTAGGAGGTCCGTGACCAGGGTCGAATGGGAAATCTTCTTGCCATCTGCGGCCACAAATCCCCTCTTTTCCCATATCGTCCCATGGTCATGGACCACACCATAAACATATTTGGAGTCAGTGTATATCGTGACAGGTCTACCCGCATAGAGCCTGCATGCTCGTGTTAATGCAATCAGTTCTGCTGCCTGGGCAGACTGGTAGGGTACAGGCCCTGACTCTAGAACAGTGTCAGGGAGTTGAACCTACTGCATAGCCTGCATAATAAGGGTTGTCATTGGGGCGGGTACAGGAGCCGGCAACAAAGACGACATCTGCGTCCGGAACAGGTGTTGACATGAGATCAGTGCGGGGTGCAGTTTCAGACTCAATGGAGAGAGCACAGTCATGTTCGAGTGGGATGGTATCTAAGGGATTCTTAAGACCCAGTAAAGCGTTTAGGATTGGTGCTGGACCAGAGACACTTGAACTGTATGCTATGTGCAGTGCAGGGTTGCTTAGCAGTGTGACTTCATATCCACTAAAGCGCTGTGACATGTGCCGTGTATGTATGCCCTTAAGTAAAAATAAAACATCATGGGTTGTGTGTAGGTGCGTTTCGTACCCTAATGTGTATTGGCTTGCCATACTAACGGCCATTGCACATGCTGCCAGGGCACGCAAACAGGCCGGCATCCCTTGTACCGTTACTGGCAAAATCTTTGAAGAAAAAAAAAATAAATACTACGGGGCCCAACCGGCCCCCCATGTTCTTGCGTCAGTACCCCGGCCATGGTTTTACAATTGTCCCTTGCAAACAGATGAAATGAAAGTACATAATCAGGGAGGCCAAGCGCGGGGCTTATCATCATTGCATTTCTGAGAACCTTAAAAGCATTTAACATTTCATTAGACCACGTTATCACATTGGATTGACCCAACAGGGTGGCTTGTCTCAGAATGTTATCATAATAGGAGCAGTCAGGGATCCACTGTCTGCAACAGTTTATCATGCCTAAGAATGACAGCATGTCCTTCTTAGTTTTCGGGTTGACCAGGCCCGTGACAGACTGGACTCTCTTCTGACTGATGCTCCGTTCCCCCTGTCTGAGAACAAACCCTAAATATTCAACTTGCGTTTGACACCACTGCATTTTTTTTTTTAAGGGAAACCTTGTACCCACATTCCTATAACCATCTAAGAAGTGATTTACCATCCTCCCGGCAGGCCTCCTCTGATGAACTGCATACGAGGAGATCATCCACGTATTGCAGCAGGACAGAACCATGGCTGGGGTGCCAGAATTTCAGAGTGGCCTGCAGTACAATACTGTAGACCACTGGGGCGTCAACGTACCCCTGAGATAACCTTTTCCATGTAAATTGAGTGCCTTCAAATGTGAATGCAAAAAGCAATGCCGTTTCCGGATGTTCAGGGATGCTAAAAAATGCATTCTTCAGGTCAATTACAGAAAAATGTGTATGTGTCGCTGATATTGATGACAGAAGTGACGTGACATCTGGGACAATTGGCGCAATTAGAATCACTAGGGAATTAACTGCGCGCAAGTCTTGAACGAACCTGACAGTCCCGTCAGCTTTGTTCACGGGGTTAATTGGGGTACTGAAGGGGAAGACTACAGGTTCCAGGATACCATCCTGTAGAAACTGGTCAATCATAGGACGTAGTCCGTCCTCTTTTTCTTTTTGACAATGTTTAAAAATTCTATTAATATCTTCTATTTCTAAGTAACTTATTCCCCACGGTCATAAATGGAAAGTGATTTTGTTTCTCAGCGCAAAATGTGTAAAAGTCAGGAGGTTTTATCTCTGTTCCTGTTTGTGTGCGTGTATTGATCTTAGGGATCGGACTTTTTGTTATCTTCCTCTTTTTCTTCTGCTCTTATCTCGTCTATCATTTTTATGTCCCTAGTATCTTCTATTTGTGGTTTACTAGGGGCTGACGATGTACATTCGATTGCTGCAACAGCACCGAGTATTTCGGTGTCTTGGAATCCAGCAAGTGAAGGATACATTGAATATTTGTAAGAGGGAGGGGGGCGAGGGCCCCAGTCCGCTCGTGGGACTTCCTGTTTTCTCCGTAATATGCTTAATTCTATTTGATGTAATCTTTCGCTATTTAGACCATCTGGACTTAGTTTCTTGCATTGTTTATTGACTCTATTAAACCAATATCCTGTAGATATTAATCACTGCTCTCCTCCCAAACGCATATATGTCATATCCCATTGAGGGTCTCCTGCATAGTGGGGCCATGCCTCGGTGTCACCAAGACATAATCCTTTTCACTATATCCATATAGAATGGGCTGTGGTCTCCCTGTCTGAGGAAAGGATCACAACTCCCACTGCTTCTGTCCATCCCGCTAGATTATCTATCCATGGGTTAATTAAATAGCAATCTGTGCCCCCTACTCGTGCTACATAATCTTTACAAAACTCTCCTATTTTCAGTAAGGGATATTCTTTAACCTTGCTACTTTAAATACCCATGGTTAGTTGTACAATTGAATAATCAGGCAGGTAAAATAGAGAAAGAAAGAAAAAAGAGAGGCTCTTCACAGTGCTCGAAAAGAAAGACAACTTAAATTCTTACTATATATATACATACACATATATATACATATATATATACATATACATACATACATATATATATATATATATATATATATATATACATACACATACATATACATACATATATACACATATCTCTCTATGCTACATGGATAAAAAAATGAGCTAATTTAGGATAATAATAAAAACTTATTTAGTGAATCCTCCCCTAATCTCGAGAATCAAACTTCTAATCTTTTGCTTTTTTTTGTAGTTATATAATTCCTTCATATCATAAACAAAAATTTATAAACCACAATCCAATAGTATATAAAAACTAGCTTCACAATATATATATCTCCGGTTAGTAACTGCATACATGACCAACATCATCCACCCCATCAGTCAGCAACTAACACACAAATGGCCAACAAACACCTCTGCTTAATACAACATACACCTCACAGCAAACAATGTCCAACCAGTCAGCTCTTATATATACATATATATATACACAGTACCATCAGTATACAAAGGGGCAAAAGTCTGCCCTACCTTACAGATTTTCCTGCCAACCAATTAACTTATCACTCTAATAATATATACTTTAACAATATATACATATATATATATATACATATACATAACGACTTTTTCCGCCTCACCTTGCGGATTGTTCGTTATTTTAACTTATAACTCTATTATCACAACTGATGGACGTCTGTTTTACCTTACAGATCGTTCAGCAGTGAATCTTAACACTCTAATATTCTTATACTGTAATATTCTTATACTGTAATATTCTTATACTCTATACATTTTATGAGGGTTAACGCAAGGTGTGATCAATTGGACATATAATGTCCCTTCTATTGAGTGTGGTCCCTGACCCACTCCATCTTTAAATAAACGGCCCCTGGCAACGTTTTCTTTTAATTTGTAATAAACGGCCCCTGGCAACGTTTTCTTTTTAATTTGTAATAAACGGCCCCTGGCAACGTTTTCTTTTAATTTCTATAGGACATGGACAACTAACTTTAGTTCGAGATAAACGCTGTCATTGCCCTCATCCAGACAAGACAATATACTCACCAGGACGAGGGGTGACCGTTCATGTCGGCAGTGCCTCCAGATTGAAGAGAATAATAGTCTCCAATTGTCCGTCCTTAACCCCTAAGACCCTGTCTTAGGCACACCTTGAGTTAACTCTCCTTCTGCGCAGGGAGAGAGAAAATCCTTTAAAAAAACACACGAGGCATGTAATTTTGTCTGGCAATTTCTCTCTGCCTTCCAACGGTTCTTGACACTTATTTATACCCTGTGTCAAGGCGCTGGCTCTTTATTTCATTAGTTAACATTTTCAAAACATAACATAGATCATTGGCCAGTTTCAATACAGGTCTGGTGACACATTTCTAGACCTTCCCGTGGCCTCGGCATGTGATTTCTTGAGATATCAGCATTTCTTCAGGCATCAGCACTTTTCCAGACATCACTTCAAAGAAATTTGTAAACATCAGCATCTAAAGACATTTGCAAACATCAGTGTCCTTGTTATTCTAAAGCCATTTGCAAACATCTCGAGAAGTGAACCTTAGTCCTATAATACTGCTGACTATTAATTTATCTTAAAACTATTATAATTCCTGGGGTGTTATTTAACTACTTATAGGGTCCTTCTTATAGGTCAGCAGATGGTGGTCTGAGTATTCCTTTTCCTTCATATGCCAAAGCGGCTACTGTAAAACCTGTTTAGCTTGGCATTAAATATTGTGCAGATTTAGTTTGTTCCTGGACTATATCTAGGCTGATAGAAACTGCTAAAAGATTAGAATGGAATGGAAGAAATAAAACAATAACAAAAAAGAAAAAAAAGTCCAATTATAGAAATGTAATTAGCTTCTTGACTGGACTGAAAAACAATTTTTTTTTTCTATTGTTACTCATGGGTATTTTTTTCCCCTTCGTTTTCTCTTTCAGAAAGAATTGAGCCTTCCAAGACGGGGAAGCCTGTGAGTACCTTTGTCGCATATTTTCCCTGGTGAAATTTGACATTGAATTCATATTGATGTTTTATTCATAGAGACAATATTGGCAGCCGAGCAGCAGAACACACGCACAAAGTTCTATATTACATTTTCTGATGATAATTACTGTTTGTTTACGTAACACCCAGCTGCTATGTTGGGAAAATCTGTGGTTTAAAAAAAAGTATATATTGTTTTATTATACTTATAATATTTTACAGACCTACTCCTTTTTTTGTGCAGCTTTTCTCACATGTTTCGCTTGGTAAGCTTTAATTATCTATGTTGTCAAATTTATGTGATAATTACCCAGGTCTCCATCAACAGCGCTGCTACCACCCCCAGTTAACAACAGTTCTGTATGTAATAGCACGTTCTGTTATTTTTAAATACAGATTAAAAAAAAAAAAAAAGCACACACGCTCAATATAATACAGGTACACTCGTGCAACCCCTTTATAGTGTTTCCATCCTATGTCCGTTTATCTGTATCTTGTTCCTTTTGCTTATTCTAAAGAGCTGCGGAAACTGTTGGCACTATATAATGACAATAATAATGTGCAGAAGAGCATATACAATGCAGTTATTTCAGGGTACAGAACCTTTTTCAATGTGCAATGCCAAAAGGGCATTGAAAAAGGGGTTATACCCTAAAACACCTGCATTCTATATGTTCTTCTGCACTGTAAAGTGGTTGCACGAGTATACTCCGATTATACTGATCATGTGTGCCCCCCCTTTTTTTTTTTTTTTTGCACCTGCCTCTATGGGCATCACAGCTGCTGGTAGGATTTTTTTTTTTTTTTGTGGACTGGCCAGTCCCCTCCAAATTTAGTTTTCTAGATATTTTGTGATATTTTTGATGCCTGTTAAAGTTTAGACTTGTGTCGTGTCATGGCTTGACAAATCTGTACCATTGATCGGAGTAGAATAGCCAATCAATTTAGAATCCATTGGTAATATTCTAGCAGTCTCATACCTTTTCATGGATGTGCCAATCCCTGTGCGAATTTTCTCGCCGTCAAGGAGGTTTATAGTGTTAAAAAAAAAAGTTTTTTTATTAAGGGAAATTCAAAGATTGTTTCTGAATGGGACTATGAAGATACTGGTGTTACCCACAATTAACTCCTTCACTACCATGGACAACTATACCAGATTTTCAAATGATTCCGCAGAATCCCAACATAGAGTAAATTCGATCTGGTCTTATTCTGGAGCAATGCAAAGGAATTTTTACTGCTAACAAATCAGTTTGCAAACGAGCACCAGAATGTACACCCGAATTCTCAGTGCCTTGGACAAACTAGCAAAGGCCTGAAGTGGTTTGAACTGCATGGTTTTTTATTCTTCAAGGAAACACGGCTCCCAAGCCATATTATACATGTAGTAGCGCCTTTTGGCCAGCAGGTGTTGCCCTCTGCCTGTCAAATAAGCTTCAGTCTCTAAAATGCATTTTATGAAAAAGTACATTTAATTTTAACACTATCTGCAATGGAAATTAGTTTTCTGTAAATCTGTGTTTGGGTTTGGCCTTGTGCTTAGCAATAATACAGCAGGTCAGATTGTTAAGATGCTGAATGACAGCTTCTGTATTGGGATCCTTGGGTTGGGTCCTCGATTTCAGATTTATCAATTATTTCCAGCCTTTGTTTTTAAGGTGAAGGATTTCAAAAGTATAGAACCATGTTAAGACCAACCATCACTAGAAATCAGCAGATTTTGTATGTTCATACACCATTCCGCTAGTCTTTAACCACACACATGGCCACATGTTATTGTCATGAAATTTGATATTGATAAACAAGTAGCAGGGATTTAGGGAAGCGTTATTATACTTATAAAATATATTTTAGAACTTGTAAGATCTGTCTGAAACCTTTTTAAAAAACGAAACAAACAAACTTCGGCTTAGGGGCTAATTTGTACTGCTGATAGTTGAAACTATTGTGCCTCTGATAGAACCATGACTTTTGGAACACTTTAAGATCACGCCCTAATGTTTAGTTTAGCTGAAGTGTACATCTTGGCAAACCACAGGGATCAATGTACTGTACATGTTGGAGTAAACCAATTGCTATTCTTGTGGTTGCTCTGTGTAGGGGGTAATGTATAAATTGTTTTGTGTTTAGTATGATGTTTTTTATGGTTTTATTGAGTATTTACAGGGCCCATGACATTTTCAGGTCCTTGTTCTTCCAGGAGGTCCAGGTCCCTGCCAAACCCAGTGGCAATTTGTCTATGTGTCCATGGGTGTAAGGGTCCTCAACACTTCCTGGGACTGTCCCACAGGTTACCAGGAAATGTCCCAGTGGTCTGCTGCATCTAAGGTTGGTCATTCAGACCCATCACTGAGCAGTAGCACCACAACCATACGAATTGCTCCTTCTCAATTGGAGGTGCAGGCTGATTGCTTGACCGCTGGGAAATACTTCTTAACCATAGTCTGGATTACCAGGTATTTAGCCCCCTCCCTCCCTGTAAAAAAGCTCAGCAGGGAAGAGGGCAAATAGCTGTATGTTTAAGGAATTTAATGAAATAGATGGGTGGGCTAGTTCAGTAAGATACCCTAAGATTACTGATGGCAGCCCTCCGTATACTCCACCCCATGTTGGAGGCCTGCCCTATCTAGGTTCAAAATAAAACCTTGCATTATCGCATAGAATTTTATCGGGCTGAAAATTAGGTCTGTTTGGTGTGACGGGACATCTAATTAAATTTCATCCTGGGATCTCGCATCTTGGGTTTCTTTGGGAATCTTCAGTTAAGGCAACGGTCACACGAACGCATGGAGTGCGTCCATGTGACCGCACCTCCCTGCGTCCATCTCAGGTTTGTGACCGCTTGACGGGGTGGGCCACACGGGGTAGCATGAGCACTACACCGGATGGGATTTCAGCCTCCCCGTCAAAAACTGCAATGGACGTAGGACGGGGCTACAAAGTGCGATTTCCCCCATAGGAGCGCAATGACGGTGTTCAGCAAAGTGGCCACATGGGCGTCAGAGTGAAAGGAACATCCGCTCTCACTGAAAACGCTTGTGTGCCCGTAGCCTTAGGCTACACATGTGCAGGTTCTCTAGGTTAGACTTGATCCAATATGGCCTAAAGAAAACCTTTTACATCCTAAATTTTCTCACAGCTATACAGGAATGCTAAGAAAGGATATAGGCGCCTAAATATTTGCCGTCAAAGGGCAATATTGCAAAGTTGGTGCCAACTTAAGCAGAGCTGTTGTAAACTTACCCACCCCATAGACTATGATGGCTGTGGTAAGTTTACAACAGCTCTGGTTAACTTAGCACCAGCTTTGTAATACGGCCCAAAGTGTTTTATATTATTGATAATATGGTTAATCCTTTTGCACTTTTTTTCTCCCTTCGGTTCCTTTTAAAAGCGGCACTGATAAGGGTGTTATTTATACATGCTATTTAAACAATATCTTCTGCATTAAACCATCTGACTCGAGGCGATATTATGCACATTTATAAGAGATGTACCTTTGTGTTCTTTTTGAAGTGAAACCATTACAAATGTATTTTGTTGGATATAGCATTCAAATGGCACAAAAGGATGAATTATAGGCAGCATTATTGTCTTGGGAAGAGATCGTATGATGCAGTTGACACTATCCTTATGACAAATAGATACTTCAATAATATCTTTGCTTTGCCTGACTGTGATGAGCCCAGTGATTGATTGTATAACTGTATCTATTCACATCTGACTACTGAGATTTATTTCCTTATGGTAGAGCATTTCTTTTTTGGGACTGTTATGATATAAGGTATTCCTAAAATAACAATCCTTTTTTCTTCTTGTGAGTAATCCCGGCTTGTTTCACGAATATGTGTACCGCCAAGGCATATTTTAAAAGAAGGGGGGGGGAATCAATAATGTAATAAAACGTCTGCAGTATTTCTTTTTTTGTGAAATTAGATTTTCTTAGTCCATTCATGAAATCTAAAATAATTACATAGTGTCTGGAATCATTTGAGGTGGCAGGTACATGTCCTGTCGTCCCCACGGGCCATTGCCGCACGAGCGCTATTCTTGAGAAGTTGACATTTCACCATTCATAACTTGCGAGGCTGCATGCATTTACCTGGGGAAAGTACACCCGGCAAACTTAATCAATCTCTATGACTGTCTGTATAAATAATAAAGCAAAGAGTGAGTAAAATGTGACTCGGATTGGTAGCTATACAACACATTTTTGCAGAAACAACGAATAGTCATGTTTAATTTATGAGAAAAAAAAAAGGCAAGACACGCATAACAAAATCCCAGGAGCATTTCAGACATACAAGAACTCTAGTACTTGAGGAGAAACGAGTAAGGCACATGGCTTCTCCCCAAATATGTTGTCATATGTGGAAGCCTTAATAAGTAGAATTAATGTGGGGGCTTCACTGATGTAGTGTTAACAGTTCCTCTGGGTAGCCTTTCCACTAGAACTTCTCTTAGGGACTAGTTTCCACAAGGGCACTGCTAAAACGATATACTGAATTTGGAGAACAAGAACTGTATCATGTGTAGTATTCCATTTTGGGCACTGGGTCTCCAGACAAGGTACTTAAAGCACATGTTATACTAGTTTTTCTGATGTTCCCCTAAACAATACATCATCTGTTTTCTACCTGAGAATTGGACCGGGTATACAGGCCACATCATTGGACGAACCCTTGTACCTTATGGCAAAGTAGGTGCGGAGTTGGCAAAAGAATTGAGGACCGCCTCCTTCCCTTCTCCTGTTTTGGCGCCAGAAGCAAAGGAAGAAAACAAACCAAGACAGTTGTTTAGTCGATGTGGTAATTCATTTCTTTGAAATGACAAACTACCCAAGATTTGAATTGAGGTTCATCTGAAAACGCATGCGGAAGGCTACTTCTCATGAACCAAAGTGTTGCGTTGTTTGTCCACTGTAATCAATGAGGACCTCGACATCCATTATGTTTTGGGACTGAATGCAGTGGGTCTGAAGAGAACTTGTCAAGCTAGTAAAAAAATAAATGCTATAGTCCTGATTGGACGCATTCACGTTTCTAATTCTCCCAGCATTTGTAAACGCTCGGCCACTCCGGTCAAACACCTAGGAGTAAAATGACACCCAGACACCTGGAACTCTTGCCTGCACTTGCTTTCCTTTCTTAGGCCTGGTTCACATTTGGGCGTTTTACAGCGTGTTCCTACGCCTGTAAAACGCTCAAACACTGAAATCCAGGTTAAAATTCATACATGGAAATAGGCTTTTTGCAGGCCTGAGTGATCTTTAGTCACAGTTCCTCATTATTGATTGCTGGCTACCAGCGATGTAACTTCCTTTATCCCCTTCCCGACCACTGACGTACATAGTACGTTCTGTGGGAAAATCCCCTTAATGACTGCGGACGTACTATGCTATGTACGTCACGGTCTCCTAACCTCCCTCATCTCTCTGTCCAGGCTCCCACGGTGGACTGGACACCGACTGGGTGGAGTAGAGGTAACATCACTGCTCTGCGTGGAGAGAGTCTGTGGAGTCATGGGTTCGATCCCAGCGAGCAACCTCTCCAGTAAGTGTCCTTGGGCAAGACACCTAACAGTACATACTCGCCACCCAGGACATACTTGAAAACGAGGGAAATCTCAATGTATCCTTCCTGGTAAAATCCTTTCTAAAAAAAAAAAAAAAAAAAGGAAAAAAGTCTGCCTCGCCTTTTCTTGGGGCCCGGCAGGCGCGATGATGTCATCAATGTGTGTGATGATGTCATCACCAGCACCCCCGGTGCCTGGAGGGAAAAAAGAAAAGTGGAGCGGGGCTCCTTTGGAGCCTCCCAAACATCTAGAAAAAAAAAGCACTGTTGGAAAGGGGAGAGTCTCGCCTTTTCAGCGGTACCTGTCATTAACTCCTTTGTTGCTGGATTGTGATTCGGTGCCGGATCGCGATTCAAACAAAGAAGTGACCGATATCTTGGAGGTCAGCCAAGCCTCCGGGTCACCCCCCTCCCACTGTCATCGTCACCATATGTGTGAGGATGTCAGTGGGCCAGTTAACCCCTTACCTGCCATGTGGAGATGGAGGGGATCCAAACGAACCTCTGGTCTCCCAATCTGTGGCCTGATCATAGCCTTTCCATTAATACCAAACATGACTAGGTTTGGTGTAAAAAAAAAATAATAAAAAAAAATAATAAAAAATATGTTTTGTCTACGGGGGTTTAATAAAATGGGATTTAAGCTGGCATTTAAACATAATGAGCATAAAACTGTCAAAATGAGCTCCGTGCACAAAGCTGATATGGCTCAGCAGTGAAGGGGATAAAAAGCAAAAACATGTAAAAATTGGGTATTTCTAATCTCAGGACAAAATTTTGAAACTATTTGTAGATTTTGGTGATTTAAATTTTGAAAAAATGTCCCCCCCCCCTTTTATTTCATCATATTTTTTTTTACTTACAGTAAATTATGCAATATGATAGAAATAACGGTATCTTTAGAAAGTCCATTTAATGGCGGAAAAAACGGTATAGAATATTTGTGGGTTGCATAAAAGAGTTAAAAGAAAATTTGACCTAAACACAAACAGCGCAGAAATGTAAAAGCAGCAGCGGGCACTTTCGTACAGACTTTCTTAAAACCGTCCGGTCACTAAGGGGTTAAAAAGTAACTGAGAAAACCATAGATTTTTTGGAAAAGGAAACTGCTCAAGGTAAAGCTTTTCCCCTCATTATTAGCTGTGGGGTTTGAAATGTTTCCTTTGACGTAAATGCACGGCTTCCTCCTATTACTATGCGAGACTTGAGTGCTCTCTATAGGAAACCTTTAAATTCTTCTGTTTGAGCTCATTTTTTTGAAATGATCATGGGTATAAACACATGATGCTACAGGTATTGTTTCAGAACGGCTTATTTATTAGTCAAATAAAAGTCTTCATGATTTGCAAAACCGAAAAATTAATATCAACAGAGAGGGGGGGGGGGAAAGCTCCAAATGAAGGTTTGACTGCTAGTTACTAATGAACAATGTCAGTCAACAAAACCTCAGGGATGCAATGCGAAAATCAAGTCGGAAGCAAATGAAAGCATTTATTACATGAAGGCTGTAAGTGGATTCATGTTGTACCTTTTGTAATCCCTTAGTACACATCCAGCAGTCTGGATTCCTGTCAGTTTTTTTTCCCGCCTTTAAATAAAACATTTTGGCTTCTATTCAAGAACGTTTTCGCATCCCTTTCCGTCATTTTGTGAAAGGTAATGACACATTGAGCTAGTGATGTTGGGTGTTTTGTTTGTTTCGGTGCCCCAATGGATGCACATCTCACAATTCTTCTAAAATGATGCTATAGTCTCAAATCCAATAATGTTCCTCTTCTGTTTCCCACAAAAGTAATCCATTTATATTGTATTGGTCTGTTACGAAGTGGTACTTTATTAGCCTTTGAAACAAGGATGTCTTGATTGGTACTACCGATAATCTGGGCAGATAACCTGCATTTTCCCTGTTATCGGTTTCAGCACGCTACATAGCCGATATATACCGATAACAGGGTTTTAGTTTGTCAGTAGTACGCGTCAGTACTGGCACGTACTGGAAGGGCAGGCGCTCCTCCTCAAAGTTGCGGAGGATGTCTGCAGCCTATCAGCGAAATTCCACAGCTCAGCACAGACTGAGGACCTCTCCTGCAGGCGGCTGACATCTTTATCGGCCCTGCCTGCAGGACCTATTACCGCCCACTGACATCATCGCGCATCAGTAATATGCGTTGTGCATGAGCATATCACAGAGCCCCAGGACAAAACTCACAGTAATGTGCAGTCTGAGCGTATCCCTGAGCTCCGCAGCAATAAAACTGACAGTATTGTGCTGTCTGAGCGTATCCGAGTCCCACGACGATAAAACGCACAGTAATGTGCAGTCTGTATGAGAGTATCACTGAGTTCTGCAGCAATAAAACTCACAGTACTGTGCGCTGTGTATGAGCGTTTTATTGCTGTGTGGAGCCCTGGGATACGCTCATACACAGCGCTCATTACTGTGTGTTTTATTATTTTAACCGTCACACTGAGCACCGTGATTCCTTAACCCAAAATATTGTTTAGCTTTCTAGTAGTGATGTTTAGTGTGTGATATTTATAGTTTTTTGACTTTTTTCTGTGTTCTGGAAAGCTCTTTATTTTTCTCAGTTGATATAATGTTCAGAATTTTATTAAACCTGTTCAGTTGATGCCAGATTTGTGTAGAAATTGTGATTTCTCAAAAAATTAAATGTACAGAATATCAGGACCTGATATTGGTTATCGGCCTGAAAGGCTGTCAAGTATCGGTTTATCCCTAGTCCTGATCAGATTCTGAGGAACAGGAGCTGGTGGCACCATTTTTTGTGGATTGGGTAATGACTTTTCTATGCCAATCCGATCCCAGAGTCTGGTATTTCAGCTAGACTGCCTTCACCCCGGCATTCCTCAATCTCCGCATTCACCACGATGCCGTCCCTGCCTTTTCGCAGGGAAGACACTGTGGGTGAGCACTATGCCGCCGATTTTGTTATGGAAAGCTGTGCGCTGTGAAATCTGCACGCGCAGCTTTCAGAAATCTTCGTAATGCCACCCATACTCTGCACACAGAAGTTGTATTTCACCCTGTGTGGGAAATATGGGTGGCATTACTGAGATTGCCAAAGGCTGTGCACGCAGAATTCACTGTTAGCAGGAAGGGAAAGGGCCACAACGTATGCCATCTCTATATCAGGTCCTCAATAATAAAACCCATAAAAATCTATTAACATCCATATGGTTGAGGAGTTCCACCTCCAACATGGCGGCCGGCGACGCACTTGTGCTTTCACTGCTGATCACCTCTGTCGCCATCTTGAAACTGGGCATCCTTCCATTGAGTAGGCACACAAATGATGAGTTTCCTCCTTGGACTAACCCTTTCTACCTCAACACAACTTGTTCTACACTGACCTACAACCTAGTGAATATATCAAAGAAAGAATAAAAGATTAATGCACTTTTTAATTACTACTATAGCCCCCTCGACTAAAGGTAACCCCAGGTATAATGGCATTTCCGTTTTAGCCCAACCTCATATAATTCCTGTATAAATAAGATCTTAGAAGAAAAAAAAAACAACCCCCATATTTCAAATTCACCAATGAAAGCTGGGCAAGTCGACTAAGGATTTTTTCCTGTGTTTCATTGCATGGCTTTGGAAAACGATGTAAAATGTTGCAGAGTGGAAAGGTCAAAGGATCCTGCACAAATGTCTCGTATGCAATAATAGAGTCATATAAGATGTCAAACTCGTTCTAGCTAGCATAAAGTAAAGTTATGGCCTAGTATTAAAAACACCCTTTTTAAATGTACACTATACATCTTAAACAGCGGGTGTTTTAAACGGAGAAAATAGATGGAAATGAGCTATAACCCCCTGAAAATGAGAATCTACTAAGCAACATTACGCAGGTTTTGAAAGGTTATGGTTTTAGATGCAGGGCCATCAAATTTCAAATAATAAAATTAGGTCCACGAACATAAAATGTATACTGAATATGAAAGCTGCTCATAAACAGTGTTTGTGCAGTCATGTGTAGAATGATGTCAATACCTCTGCCCAACCCCATAAAATATCCTTGCTGTTAAAAAAACACGTTTAAAATGACATCCCTGGATACATGATTGTTTGAGCCAAATTTGATTAATTGCTAATAAAACCTTTTTAGTCATTGTTCTATCCCTTTTCCTGTGTCTGGTTAACACTTTCAGACCCAAGAAACTTGGATACATTTTTTTCCCCCCAGAGCTGAGGTTGAGCAAAAGCGACGCAGAATACTGTGTAGCGCACACTCCCGGAGGAGCCGCTGAAAATGAACCACGGGTCAGTCTCCCCGCACTAGGGAATAAATATACTCCAACACAGTTGTGAGTTTTTATATTTATATAGTTTACTAAAATATTTGAGCAGATGTTGAGACACGGTATTCACAAGTATTATTACAGTTTTTTCGTATCCCGGTAAAACGCGTAGCGGAAAAGAAACGAAACACGAGGCTTCGTATTTCGGAAAATAAAATATTCGCAACCGAACATAAAAGCAATGCGATTTCCCGATAGTTCAGAAAAAGGGACACGTAGCAAAACCCCAAACATACAATCCCTTCGTATTACGGCAAACGCGCAGCGGAAAAAGAGGAAAATGTATTCGGAACGTATCTTTGTCTTTAACCCCCGTTCCGATTCGCAAAAGGAAATGAGTCCTGCACAGGTTAAGTCCCAGAATGTGAAAAGTGTATCTGTGTGTGTGTGGTACCGGGTACTGTTCAACTGGCCAGTGAGTTTATTAAAGGAAAGTCTTCGACTAGTCAGTTGGGGCCCTGTGGACTTTAAAGAGAAAACAGCAGAGCGTCCTTTAATCATAAAACAGCCTTGGAGGCCTCTCACCCATCCGACGATTTCTTTAGGCTCCGCTGACCCAGGACGTCTCTCCACCCGATTTTGACTGGGGATACTAGCGGCCCGATCCGTTGTCTGACTCCACACAGCTTTTCCAGCTCACCGCCTGCTCTCCGTTCGATTCCTCCGGTCTGCAGCAATGCCTGGATCCCGGCGGGTCTTCTTCTCCTCAGCTTGGGTGATCTTCTCTGGACCAACAGGTCTCTCTTGGTCTCTCTTGGTCTCTCTTGGTCTCTGGCCTAGGCCCTCTCGTAATCTCTTCGATGCGTCTGCTCTCTTCCCTTCCCTGGCGCGCTCCCGAACTTTCTCCACGAGGCAGAGGATGTAAGTCTCCAGTCCCCACCCACTTCCTGTCTTCTTGCAAAGCATGCCGGGCATTGTAGTCCCAATATCCAGTATCTCTGATCGCGATAGTCTCCATCTTGTGGCCAAAAATAGGTACTGCCACAGCAAGATTTTACCACAGCGCTACACTTGTACTAGGATAAGATTCCATAGGTTTACTGAAAAACACTATACATTACAGATTTAAGGTGTTATTTTGTATACATGTAGGCATTCTGTCCACAGATGTGACATAGGGCTGCAACTAACGATTATCTTCATAATCGATTTAGTTGACCATTTTTTCGCTTAATCGGATAATAAATTTACAATATTTTTTGTTTTGCAATTTGTGTAGTGTATGTAACTTTTGTGTGTACATTCACACGTTATGTATCTCGTGTAACTTGGGTACTTTTCAAACACAAGTATGGGAGCGCCTGGTCAGAGTGATGGATCGATGCTGAGCTCAAGCTAATGTGCTTCTCCCTGAACGAACGCTGCTACAAATGTTCGGATATAGACATGATGATGTCAACACGCAGGGTGGGGTTGTGGTATAGAACTCCAGCTCAAAGTAAGGATAGAACACTGGTGATATATCTCCAACCACCCAGTGGCAGCACCCCAGTCTGTGTGATAGTTCTGCTACTGTAAACTAAAAAAAACAAGCTAGTGATGTCCACCACAACCCTAGAACTAAATCATACAGAGTAAAGCAGCGGCACGTCTTCTCCAATAAGCTCCAAAGTCGTGTCTGAGGTTAATAATGTTTAACGGAGTCGAACTCTAAACAATGTGTGCTTTACACAGATCGATTAATAGACCAACCGATTAATCGACAATGAAAATAGTTGACAACTATTCTCATTATCGATTAGTTGTTTCAGCCCTAGTTTAGGCTCGTGTCAGACGAGCGCAGTGTTCACGTCCGTGTTGCCGCACATTTGTACGTCCGTTATAGCATATAATTATGACCATTGGAGACCCACACACAAAGTACGACCGCACCGAACTGCGGACGCACATCGGATGCAGCAAACGGATGCAAGTTAGGCGAGAACGTAAATCCGCTAGAACGGACGCAAGAATTGTGCTGCGTCTGCAACGTCCGCATAGCTTTGTGTGTGAGTGCTGGAACAAAGTCAGACGGACTGCATTTTTGACGGACAAAGTGTTTTTCATATTAATTTATTTTCCCATCTGTCATCTGTCAAAAAAAACGTCAGTCACAAAAACGGACTGTGTGGCCACTACCTTGTCGTCAATCAGAAAGTACGTCCGTTGTGCACGGACACACAGTCCGCACACAATGCGCTCGTCTGACCCTAGCCTTAAAGTGCTCCTTCTATGTTTCAAATAAGTTTTCTGCCATACTGCAATACAAATATGAATGTAGCGCTCACTCCCGGAGGAGCCGCTGAAATTGAACCTCGGGTCAGTCTCCCCGCACTAGGGAATAAATATACTCCAGCACCGTTGTGGATTTTATAAATTATATAGTTTACTAGAATAAATGGCATATAATGAATAACACAGTGTTCGTAGATATATTTACAGTACTTCGTAATGCGGGAAACGCGCAGCGGAAAAGAAATACGATGCTTCGTATTTCGAGGAAACTCGCAGCGGAAAAGAAATACAAGGTTTTGTAATTTTCGAGCAACGCGCAGCGGAAAATAAATACGATGTTTCATAATTCGAGAAACTCGCAGCGGAAAATAAACGGAAAATTATCTTTAACCCCTTTCTTGATTGGGGAGTGAGTCCCGCACAGGTTGTGTCCCGGAATGTAAGTGTGTGTGTTATGGTACCCGGGTACACTATTCAACTGGCCAGTGAATTGCTTAAGAGGTATCTTCGACTAGTCAAGTTGGGGCCCTGTGGGTTTTGGAAACAAACAGCAGCGTGCCTTCTTGGTTTTGCAACGGCCTAGAAGGCCTCTCACCCATCCGCCAGATACTTGAGGCTCCGCTGGACCCAAGACGTCTCTCTGCTCGATGTTGACTGGGCTCTCTCGGCTTCTGGATCCGCTGTCTGGCTTTCTGCTCCTGCCGCGACTTGTCCAGCTTACCGCCTGCTCTCCCAGTCCGATCGACCTGCGGTACTCCTTACTCGGGGGTCCTCTGGCTTCCTCAATAGCAGCTTGGGTAATCTTGTGGATCACTGGGTCTCCCTTTGGTAAGGCTGAGTAACCCGATCTGCAACTCCGTTGGGCCGCACTTGCGCTCCGGCCTGGTCACTGTTACTCTCTGCAGCACTGTGTCTTGTCTCTCTCACTCCCTGGCGCGCTCTGCCAGCTCTCTCCACCCACTTCCTGTGTCCGTTCCCAAAGCATGCCGGGAAATGTAGTCCCAATGTAACATTCAGTGTCTCACATTGCGCTTGTCTCCCTCCGGTGGCCAAAAATAGGTACTGCCACAATAAAGAATTAACCACAGCGCTACATGAAATTTTAGGAAGTGGCAGCTAAACAAAAGACAATCAATAAAGCAAGGTAAATAAAACATGGCTGAAATACAAAAGCTGTGTCTAGGGAGGCCATATGGATTTTAAGTTCACGGATCGGTATTCGTGACCTTTTTGAAATATTGTGCAACAACCCCCAACCCAAACACCAATGTGTACAGAATTGGGAACTAGACCTATGCACAGCCGTTATTTTCGTTTTCGGATTTTTCCGATCAGTGTTTTTTTTTTTCTTTTTCGTTTCAGATCATGTCATTCCTTTGTTTTGTTTTTGTCTTTTTTTTTTCGTTTTGTTTGGTATGTTACCGCAATTCGTATTTTCGGACCGATCTGTTTCGGTTTCGGAAGCAGGACGCCGCAATAGGACGGAGGTGACTGCGGGAGGACATCGAGGGAACGCAGGGACGGATATGTATCGGTCAGAGTGTGTCTCAGGGTTACCGCTTTTGGCACTGAAATTTAACCCCGTGACACACTCTGTTAAAATCAAGCTTTGACTGTGGCTTTGTGTAATTGCTGTCTTTTTCTCCTGCAACTCCTTTAAGTGTTTATTAAGTAGTAAATCGAAGTCTGGCTGAAAACCTACCACCATGTATTGCACCAGTGAAACACTAACAATGGCTTTCCAGGATAATTGCAATCTACTGAAATTTTTTTTATTTATTTTTTTAAAGTATGTGGTTAAGCCCTTTGTATAATATTTGGAAAATAAATATTGCACCGTTAGACGCCGGTAGGATGAATGCAAGGTCAGGTATCTGATATCTGCAAGAGGGATCAGCGGGTGGCACAGCCATACAGTCATCTTAGAAACCGTGGAGGAAACAGACTGCTTCCATGTAGATCAGGAGTTTCTTTTATCAGTGTCCCTCTCTGTCATGTTCTCAGCCTGTTCATTTTGTTTGTACCCTTTGATGTGTAGTGTCATACTTCTAACAGGCGCAAACCCTTCTTTGCATTACAAGTGTAACCTAGATTTGGTGAAAAAGTCTCTGTATACATTAAAATGTGAAATGTTTCATCCTCCCTAGTTAGTCAATCCGGCGCGATGTTGAGTTTACACGATTGAAAATGGCTTGAGAAAAATTGCGGAAACGCGTACATATTAAAAATGATAGAATTTGTTCCAGTCAATGAGTTTGATATATTTTTTCCCCCTCATTAGATTAATAGTTTTCATGATTTTATTGTGAATTATTCTACTTCTATAAATTATAGTGGAACAATTTGGCTAATTATAACCTCCGATCCAGGACCTGCACCTTACTTGCAATACCACAATACAAAAAGAAAGTGTCTCGATCCTCATTTTTCTACAGAGCACCACAATTATGGAATAACCTCCCAGACACCATCAAATCTTCCCCCAGTCTAAAGTCACTTAGGAGCTCCCTATTAACATACCTCAATACAGAATGCACCTGTAAACATGTAATTTACAGGACTATTCAGAGAGAGGTGACAACCTTGAGAATTGCCAGGAGAATGAACAATCTAGACCAAATAGCCGATTTGGAAAGTGAGATAAATGGGAGAATTTTTCTGGTTTGGCTATTTTGACCTAGAATTTTCAATTCTCCAGTCATTCTCAAGGTTTCTACCTCTTTCTGAAGAGCACTGATAGTGAATATATTTCCTACATATTTATTCTCTGGGTTAATCTGTATATTTGTGTTATTTTTAATATCTTGCTTTTTATTACTTTGTATAGTTACAGTAGGTACAGAAATACAATGTTCTTGAGCCCAGGACATACTTGAAAATGGGAGAAATCTCAATGTATCCTTCCTGGTAAAATACTTTATTCATAAATAGATATATATATATATATATCTATGTATCGCTGTCTGCAAATTACTCAACGACCATCTGACAAACAGATTGGCTGCCCTGAAAAAAATGACCCGATGTTCTACAAGCGGCCCCCGATATCACTGGACCTTACGGTTTGTGACTTTTTTGGGTGTTCGTGAAGGACATAGTGTATGTACCTCCACTACCCACAACCCTGGATGATCTGCAGGAATGCATCACTGATGCTGTAAACTCTATCACCCCGGATATGCTGCAGAGAGTCTAGTCCGAGCTAGATTATTGTGTCAATGTTTTCCGAGTTAGATTGGAGGACTGGGCAATTAAATGGCAGATGAAATTTAATGTAGATAAATGCAAAGTTATGCACTTTGGCGTGAAGAACACACAAGTAATTTATACCTTAAATGGTACGGAGTTATGGAAATCAAAGCAGGAGAAGGATTTGGGAATAATCATAGCCTTCAAACTAAGTAACAATACGCAATGTCAAACAGCAGCCGCCAAGGCCAGCAAGGTATTGGCATTAAAAGGGGAATTCACTCTCGGGATGAAAACAGAATTTTGCCTCCTTTTGGATCAACCGCAGTAGGTGATGTGTGAAGGGCTGAACCCAATGGACGCATGTCTTTTTTCAGCCTATGTAACTAGGAGTTAAGGGGGTGGGGGGACGCACATGGAGTGTGTGATACCAACCAATAGTGAAGGAAAGTGGGATTTGTGAGGGTCCTGAGGATGCGCAACAGCACTAATGGCCTGCTCTACGGTGGGGCACACTCAGGTCTCACAAGGTTTTAGCTTGTGCCATTACAGGGATGAAAGCTCCATATGCAAATCAGCCTGCTCTCACCCAGCAGAAAGCTTCGTGTGAAGTGGACGCGATTCCTCTGTCCACTTGCACATCACCAAGGATTTTGAGTTTCTCAAAACCACAAAGGTAAAAAGGAGAAGGGGCAATAATTTAGATATATAATTTATTGTTAAAAATTATTAAATTATTAAATTATTTTGTTTAAAATGCATATATAAAATTTTATAGAATTTTTTTAATCTATAGTAATATAATTTTTAATGTATATTTAAATATATTCTGTTAGAGTATTAAAAGAAGAAAAGGAGAGTGTTTTCTCTTAACAGAATAAATAATCGGGCAGATGCTGTCAGCATCTGTCATTGTTTTGTGTTCCATACAGGCATCAAAAAACAGAACGTATGATGCAAATTGTGCAGAAAAAATTAAGTGTGCTTTTTTTTTTTTTTTGGTCTAAATGTTGATCTAACTTGCCATTCTATGATATGTTAATCATGTTTTTAATTTCAGGTAATATAATTAGGGAGGTTATAGAATATTCGTTTAGAAGACTTTTTAATTTGGGAAGTTTTGGCCGGTACCGTCAAAAAATTGTGCGATCAGGTCTATGGACTTTTGTTTTTATATAGAAATAACGCCATAATGGTTGGAAATAAATAACAGATGTAAAATAGAGAAATGCTTGCTTGTCTTAATTCAGCATATTTAAAATTTATAAATCACTATAATATCGTTTAATCCTTACCAAAAAAAAAATATATATATATTTATATTTCAAATGGGCTTTATGAGCTAGTTTAAATTTTTCTTTGCATAAGTACTCAGGAGTGTACAAGAAAATTGAGAAAGACGGGAGTGCCTGAGCTTGGAGGAGAGGGGGTAATCCTAAAAAATAATCAGAAAATAAACATACCCGGGTGAATGTGGTATGATGTACTTTCGTGCAGGTAAATGAATTGAGACTTTTCCTGTTACCTGCACGAAGGTACATCATATCACATTCACCTGGGTATGATTATTTTCTTGATAAAAACTATTTGCATAGACTAAATTTAGGCTGGAGTCTGACGAGCGCACTAGGTGCGTCCATACTGACGTGCCTCCCGATGTCCGTTGCAGCATTGTGACGCTTCGACGGGGCCGGTCGCATGCTGTAGTGCGTGCTACATGCAGAAGGGCCACCCCATCAAAACGCTAGGTGCGTATTCAACGGGGCTGCAAAGCGCGAGACTCCATAGGAGGATGGAGCCTTGCAGTGCTGAGCGCACTAACTGTGCTCAGCGAGGTGGCCAGACGGGCATCAGAGTGGAAGGACGTCCACTCTCACGGATGTTCCTTCCGCTCTCAAAGACGCTCATATAACCCCCAGCCTTAATGGAAGATTAATGTATTCCCTGGGGAGAAACAAAATTCTCATCTCTGGTCATCCTGCATTTCAGTGAAAAAGCTGCAAGGAGCAGCCCTCACTGTAACAAGGCACATGAGGGCAGAATACAGGGAGGGTTCTGGGGTCGGCCACTGCTGTACAGGGATAAAATTCAGGGTGTTATAATGACTGAAAATCTCTGTACCGTACAGGTATTTCCTGTTACTGTAATTTCCATATGCTGGCATTGTACCACATACAGATGTTTTCTCTGATAATGCTCTGTTGGAAACTGATGATAAAAGTCAGCATAATGGAATAGCAATGCAATCTTTAGCCCATGTACTGTAATCGACTCGAAGGCCATTTCTACCTGTGTGCTAATAATGCAGACCCAGTGTGACACTGTAAGTCAAGGGACACCATCTAAAGTTTAGAACCTTTCATCCCAACAATATTTCTGCTAAGGATAAACTAAAAGAATTAAAAATGAGAATTTATATTTTAATCTGAATGATCTTAAAATAGGAATCCTTTTGAAAATGTTTTGCTTTAGCCTACATTTTAGCGCTAACTACTCATCCTGTGTTTCAAATAAATGTTAGAATATATATATTTTTTTAACAAAAAGCATTTGATACCGAAAGGGTTATGCTTCAAAGCATTTTGTACTCATCTCAATGCCTTGTTGCAGATAATCTTGCACAATAATCAGAGTTATTTGTAGAAGTATTGATGGTCTTTGCAGTGTGTCAGGTCATTAGAAGCTTGAAAATGACTGCCCGTTAATCATGTTAACATACGCGATATAGCGTATAAATGTCTGTGTCTGCGTTACGTATGATTGGTAGAAAAAGAGCGTTTCTCTTTAAGAAGAGAAAATTATTACTAGTAACCTTGTGAATATAATATTACTCGTCTAATACACGGTAACTAATCAGTAGTTCAGATCGACGAATGGTTTTTAATGCAGAATATTTTTAGTCCTGAGGGGCATAATATGCATTCAGATGGATTTTTAGTTTGTGTGTTGATTCACAGTTCCCTTGGGAAAGTTATGACAGACATTAGAAACATTATGATTGACATTGGCTCTTTTGGGATTTTTAGGATGGTGAATTATGTTTCACATTGAAAATGCATGAGTTGGTAGAAGAATCATGAATAATACTGCGATCCATATTCTTTAGATCACTGCAGCTTGACCTGCATATTTACTCCATATTTAATGGGCCACGTGTTCCATTCATGGATGGTTACCGGTCAATGATTGTTAGGTTAATTGATTGTGATATCTCGAGGCAAACCTCATCATATGAAAAGTTCAGGATGGTTCGGCATAGATAAGCGGTTATTCAATATTAGAATCTCATAATCGGGTTCAGCGTTTCCTTGTTTTGGTTTCTTGTTTAATTATCTCTTGCCTCTAAATACGAGATATCATGATCTGAATTTGTCTCAAAAGCAATTACGGCATTGACGTTTACAAGGTCTTCAAGAAAGGATAAGAAACAGATACATTGTACCGTACACCTCTACAAGTTGAAATTATCTTGAATACATATTTTAATGTTACGTCTCCTGCAAATACTATGTGATTTATATATATTTATTTTTGGATTATAGCACATAGGTAAAACATTCTGGGCTCCAGGCCCGGACTGACTAACAGGTGGCCCATCGGCTGGCGGCCCTCGAGATAAACAATGGCCTAATGCCTCGTGCCAAGGGCTTCCGGTCGTACGTCTGTGTCATGGAACTGACGTAGCGCTCCTCGCTTCACACCCCAAGAGACTTTATGTTCATTTTATATTGTGTGCTGTGATTTTAAGTGTACTTTTATTACTGTATGTGAGTGGGAACATGGAGATGTGCTTTAAAGATGCTCCCTGAAGTTATTTTCAATGCCCTCTTTTGTGTGGATGCAATGCAATACGATAGACGATCTCCCCAGGCCTCAAGCGAAGTAAGGATGTATACCGATAGAAAGTAAAAAAGGTCACAATCGACCTATTTATTAAAAAAAATATATTGCACAACACGTTTCAACCTTCTGGTCTTCCTCAAGTGCTAATGTTTTACATGAAATGACAGTCACCTTTTAAACTGTTCCAAAACCGGATGTGTTCGTATCCGCCCTGCGCCGTCTTTTTCCTCCACATGCGGTCGATGTCCATAAGGTTTCCATTTTGGCCAGTCACTGATAAAAGTATTAAAATCCCTTTCCCCCACCCCCCTAACTGGATTTTCGGGAAAATGGTAAAACATGTTTTTTGGGGGTTTTTTGCACGAAGATTGTAAATATCGAATTTCACACCTGTAACATCATTGGTTTTTGAAATATAGGTATAGTGATAAAAGTATTCAACCCCCTTTTTGCCCCCTCCCACTGAATTTTTGGAAAATGGTAAAATAGGTGTTTTTTTGTTTCTCAAGACAAATCTAAATACCAATTTTCACGTATGTGACCTCTTCTGTTTTTGAGATATAGGTATCCTGTTAAAAAGTATTCAGCCCCCCTTTTTTTCACCCCCCCACTTGGTATTTTTGGAAAATGGTAAAACACCTGTTTTTATTTTTCAAGAAGATTGTAAATACCAAATTTCACGTCTGTAACATCTTTGGTTTTTGAAATATAGGTATAATGATAAAAATATTCAGACCCCTTTCCCCCAACCCCCCCCCCCCCCAATTGGATTTGTGGAAAATGGCAAAAAACATGTTTTTTTTTTCACAAAGATTGTGTAGCGCTCACTCCTGGAGGAGCCGCTGAAAATGAACCACGGGTCAGTCTCCCCGCACTAGGGAATAAATATACTCCAACACCGCTGTGAGTTTTTATCATTTAAATAGTTTACTAAAATAGTAAGCAGATGTTGAGACACGGTATTCACAGATATTATTACAGTACTTTCGTATCGCGGTAAAAGCGCGTAGCGGGAAAGAAGCGAAACACGAGGCTTCGTATTTCGGAAAAAATATATTCACAACCGAACAGAAAAGAAATGCAATTGCACGAAATTCGGAAAAGGGACACGTAGCGGAACCCAAAAATACAATCTCTTCGTATTCCGGTAAACGCGCAGCGGAAAAGAAAAAATAATATATTCGGAATGTATCTTTAAGCCCCGTTCCGATTCGTAACAGAATGAGTCCTGCACAGGTTAAGTCCCCGAATGTAAAAGGTGTGTATGTGTGTGTGGTACCCGGGTACAGTTCAACTGGCCAGTGAATTTACTTAAGGAATGTCTTCGACTAGTCAAGTTGGGGCCCTGTGGACTTTAAAGAGAAAACAGCAGCGTGTTCCTTAATTACATACGGCCTTGGAGGCCTCTCACCCATCCACCAGTTGCTTTAGGCTCCGCTGACCCAGGACGTCTCTCCGCTCGATATTGACTGGGGATACTTGCGGCCGGATCCGTTGTCTGACTTTCCGTAGCTTGTCCAGTTCACCGCCTGCTCTCCGTATCCGATCAACTCGCGGCAACTCCTCACTCGAGGTCTTCGGTTTCTTTGATCTGCAGCAATCTCTGGAACTTGGAGGTCTCCTTCTCCTCAGGCTGAATGACCCGATAAAGGAACTGACAGGTCTCACTCGTGCTCTGGCCTAGGCCCTCTAGTGATGTCTGGCACTGCGTCTGCTCTCTCTCGTTCCCTCGTTCCCTCGCGCGCGTTCTCCACGAGGTTCGGGATGTAAGTGTGCTGGGTCCCACCCACTTCCTGTCTCTTTGCAAAGCACGCCGGGAAATGTAGTCCCAATGTCCAGTGTCTCTAATCGCGATTGTCTCCATCTTGTGGCCAAAAATAGGTACTGCCAGCAGCAAGATTTTAACACAGCGCTACAATTGTAAATACCAAATTTCACACCCGTAACCTCTTCGGTTTTTGAAATATAGGTATACTGATAAAAGTATTCAACCCCCCCTTTTTGCCCCCCCAAGGAATTTTCAGAACATGGTAAAATATGTGTTGTTTTATTTTTCAAGACTAATCTAAATACCAATTTTCAGGTCTGTAACATCGTCTGTTTTGGAGATACAGGTATCCTGGTTAAAATATTCAACCCCCTTTTTTCGCCCCCACTTGGATTTTTGAAAAACGGTAAAATGCGTGTTTTTTAATTTTTCAAGACGAATCTAAATACTGATTTTCACATCTGTAGCATCTTCTGTTTTTGAGCTATAGGTATCCTGTTTAAAATATTCAACCCCCCTTTTCACCCCATTAGGGGCGGAGTTTCCAAAAATCCTTCCTTTAGTGGGTGCCTACATCATAAAAACAGTGCACCTTCAAAATTTCACGTTCCTAGGTTAAACGGTTTCAGCTGGGCGTTGATGAGTCAGTCAGTCAGGACTTTCGTGTGATATATATATATATATATTGCTTTTTTTTCTGGAAAAATAGGTGGGGGTACTCTCACGCCCAGGAAAAAAACGTGATTATTAAGACTATTTTTCGTGGTAAATACTTTACAAAAAAACAGTGAAAGGGATACTCTAATAAAAAAAATGGCCCCTTTTTTTTCTTAAATAATTAGGCAGCTGCTTGCCTTTTATTGAAAATGTACTCACCTTTTCTCCCTCTGCACGCTGATCTTCCCCTCCAGCTCATCGGCTTCTGAACCTGGAAGTCCCTGCAACATTTCTACGCAATTTGCGATTCCTATGCGATCTGCACAAGTTATGGGTCACTTGGAACTTTATGTACACAGATTTTGTAGCACCTGCATAGAACAATAGATCGGAGCTACACGTGTATGCGCAGGACTGATTCATCACTGCCTCTCTGAGGGCTGGTGGTCTCCGAAAGGGTTACACCAGCACATTCTGTGTACTGACATCACTAGTGATCTGGTGGCCGGAAGCTGGGAAATTCAAAATACCATCTGCTGGTGTGTATGGACGAAACATCTCCACTTCACCCAGCATTTTTAGTAGATTGGAGCTGGAGGGAGGGTAGACAAGGGAGCGGAGGGGCTGTACACATCCTGGTCAATTTAAACAGATGAAGTACTCAATATGTGTATAGGGTCCCTTTTAAAGAAAACATCAGTTTACCTGCAACCGCACAAATTGAGTAAAATACAGAAGTTCGTAGACTTTGGTTTCACTCTATTTATTTAGCAGGTTGCTGACCTTGATAGACCTCCTGTAGAATATCTGGTGCCAAACAGGTGTTGGTGATGATGTCTTTGATTTTGTCAGTCTGCGCATTCACAATGGGTCGGCATCCTGTGGTTTTCACATACTCTTGCGGAGACTTGTTAGTTTCCTGTTGGTGTTCGACAGAGACAAAATATTGATACAATAGCTCAGGGAAAGTAATCAGTTTTCCAAGCTCGTAATGTAAGAGACTCCAGTTACTTTTAAAATAAAAACATATTTAATTTTGTCAGGACAGTATGAGTGATGAAATTCTACAAATGACCTGATGGGGCACTGGTAGCTTGGGTTGGCAGCTGTTACAGCCTCTTCTGCCCTCCTCTGCCCTCCACTTGGCCAAACAATCCTTCTTCTCATCTCTTATATCTACGCTGTCCTCCAACCCTAAACGGCTCTGGTCCACCTTCAACACCCTCCTCCACCCACCTGCACCTCCCCCCTCAGCTGCCTTCAGCGCTCAAGACCTGGCAGACTACTTCCTCAGTAAAACTCTAACTATCAGAAGCAACATCCCAACACAAGATAGTTATCTGCCACCTCCACTCCCACTGGTCCCCTCTGCCACCCTCTGCCGCTTCCTCCCAACCACTGAGGAGGAAGTCAATTCCTTATTGTCCTCCTCACATCTCACCACGTGCCCGCTCGACCCCATTCCCTCACATCTAATTCCTCCCCTCTCCTCCTCCCTCACCCCTGCTCTCACACACATCTTCAACCTATCTCTCTCCACTGGCTCCTTTCCATCCACCTTCAAACACGCGCTAGTTACCCTTACTAAAGAAACCATCCCTAGACACCAACTCTCCATCCAACTACCGCCCTGTATCCCTGCTTCCCTTCACATCAAAGCTCTTAGAAAAACTAGTCTTCAACCGCCTCTCCCTCTTCCTGTCCTCCAATTCCCTACTTGACCCCCTGCAATCTGGCTTCCGTCCGCTACACTCAACTGAAACTGCCCTCACCAAAGTCACCAACGACCTCCTAACTGCTAAAAAACACGGCCACTATTCTATTCTCATCCTGCTTGACCTCTCGGCTGCTTTTGACACTGTTGACCACCCCCTCCTTCTACAGACCCTCAACTCTCTGGGTCTCGGTGACACTGCACTTGCTTGGGTTGACTCCTATTTATCCAACAGGTCCTTCTGTGTGTCCTTTGCTGGTAACTCCTCCTCTTCATTGCCTCTATCTGTTGGTGTACCTCAAGGCTCTGTCCTTGGTCCTCTGCTCTTTTCCATCTACACCTCCTCCCTGGGCAAAATCATCAACAGCTTTGGCTTTAATTACCACCTCTACGCTGATGACACTCAGATCTACCTCTCTACCCCTGATCTCTCTCCCCCTGTCCTTTCAAAAGTCAGTGACTGTTTATCTGGCATCTCCTCCTGGATGGCCTCCCACCACCTAAAGATCAACATGTCAAAGATTGAGCTCCTACTTATTCCTCCCTCTAATGCCTCCCCACCTCCTGAATTCTCTATCACGGTGGAGGGTATCACCATCTCCCCATCAAACCAAGTTCGCTGTCTTGGAGTTACACTGGACTCTGCTCTTTCCTTCATCCCCCACATCAAGTCTCTTTCCTCCTCCTTGCGATACCAACTGCGTAATATTTCCAGAATTCGGCCATTTCTTACCGCTGTCACCACAAAACAACTCCTACACGCCCTGGTAATCTCCCGACTCGACTATTGCAATAATCTCTTATCTGGCCTCCCTCTGTCCCGCCTCTCCCCCCTACAATCCATCCTGAACGCCTCCGCCAGGCTAATTCACCTCACCCGCCGCTCTGTCTCTGCCGCTCCCCTCTGCGAGTCCCTTCACTGGCTCCCCATCCACTGCAGAATTAAGTTCAAAATCCTTATCCTTACCTACAAAACCCTCACTAACTCAGCGCCCCACTACATGTCCTCACTAATCACCAAATACACCCCAGCCCGCTCCCTAAGGTCAAACAGTGACCTGCGCCTAGCTTCTCCCCGCATCACCTCTTCCCATGATAGACTGCAGGATTTCTCACGCGCAGCCCCCACTCTCTGGAACGCTCTCCCTCGTGCTGTCAGACTTTCCCCTAACTTCTCTTCCTTCAAACGCTCCCTGAAAACATTCCTATTTAGGGAAGCCTACCACCCAACTCACTGACGCAACCATCAATCACTCTCACCTTACAGTCCTCTCCTCCTGTTTCCAACCCCAACCCTCCTAGATTGTGAGTTCCTATGGGAATAGGGCCCTCATCTCCTCCTGTACTGTTTGTCAAATGTTGTTCAATGTATTGTAACCCTGTCTGTACTGTGCTTATTGTACAGCGCTGCGGAATATGCTGGCGCTTTATAAATAAATAATAATAATAATTCTGGCCATATGGAGGCCATTTGCCATCGCACTGCCATATGACAAGGCATGTTGGGGGTTCGAGGTTTAGGACCCACTGCAATAGTCATAGAGACAGTCCGACTGAGCAGCATTCAGCTGTAGGGGCTGCTGTTGCTCTTGCAATGCCGCTCTGGCGAATACCTCCACCATTCAGGAGGACTTGCTGTGCCTGCCGTGGGGGTCCAGAGCTTGTGGGATTACAATCATCGCTGCTGCTACTAGCCTATCACATTTAATAATGTTCGACGCCTATCACATGAAACGCTAACATATACACTGGCATTATGGATAAGTAAATTAAGTTTTGGCCTTGTCATCCTATATTCCTGCATATGCTTTCCATCGATGTGTGAATTGCAGTCCTTAATCCACTCACCCACAGCCTCCGTAATAGAACTAGTTCTCCCATTGTACAGCGCTACAGAACCTAGCCCTTTATAAAAACGTGGAACTGTAACTTTGGGTTGGTACCATCATCGCAGCCTCCACAACTTCCCAAAGATGCAAGTATATTATAGGCCATGTCCCTGGGATAGGATACGATGATTAACTTTGTAAATAGAGAGGCAAGTGATCCCGGAGGAGGATTACAAGATGCCAATATCTGCATTCCAAATTAAAAACTTATAACATTAATGCCATCCTTTATACTATAAAATGATACTACCCCAAATAACTTTTTTTTTTTTTTGCAAAGATCGGGTGGTTCTTTCCAAACATAAGTTTTGTGGCTCCTAGGAAGTAAGATAACTGAAGTGGTGGGTCTAAGTTACCCACCGATTCTCTTCAAAGTAAATTCTGCCGTGCTTACATTTTAGATGACACCATATGTGATTAAGCACTGCGTCATCGCCACATATGCTGCTGTCATAGGAAATGAGGAAGTGAGTACTGGCAGCAGCACTGTTCACTTTATAAGTGAAAAGCGTGAAATGAAGCTGCAGTAGGACAGTTAAGGTAATTGGATTTTTGTTTGTTTTTTTCCTCACTTTACCAGACCCTCCTCTTTCCAATGTCACCTGAATGGACCAAAAGTGCATTGAATGGAGATCTAGGAGTCCAAAGGACGCCTGCCTCTCCTAGCAGTGTGGAGTTTATAATCTATAATCTTCCTGGATACCTGTCTGCTAAACAATCTGATCATAGTCTCAGTAGTTGCATTCATTGTAAAGATTTTCTCAAGTAAATGGAAATGCCTATAACTTTTATTCACTTCTACAGTTTAAAACAGGTACGCTATTAGAACATTTGAAGTTGTTGTGGTTGACGTTTCTATAATTGACGTGTAATAATGGATAACCTGGATTTTGGTGTAAATATAACCCACCAGACAGTGAAGTGGAAAAGGTATAAGGCTAATGTCAGAGGAACGCAGTCTGAGCGCCCTCTGCGTGCGTGCACAACGGGCAGACATACTGACGGAAGATACTGTAGACGCCACACGGTCCGTTTTTCTTGACGGACGGAGAAAAAAAAGGGAATTATGGGAAAGAAAATGAATATGAAAAATGTGAAAAATTTGAAAATGATATGAAAAGCCATTTTGTGCGTCAAGGTGTTGGACGTCGCAAATACGCTGCGTCTGACATCTCATCACTCACACAGAACGCTACGTGGACGTGGCGCACTCTGCGCGTCCATCTTGCGGTTTCACGTTCTTGCCTAACTTGCATCCGTTTGCCGCTTGCGTTGTGCGTGCGCAGTTCGCAACACGGACGTTAACACTGCGCTCGTCTGACCCCAGCCTTAATTGTTTTCACTTTTACAATTTTATGCCTCGATGTGAGCAGGTGACGTTATTGCCTTTTTTTTACTATTTTAGCAAAATTTTAAATCTTATTTGTAGGTGTGTATTTGGAGTACACAGGAACCTTTTTTCTTGTGGGTATTACCATAGGTGTGTGCCGTCAATATTTTAGGGTAGGGTTGTGGAATTTTTTTAAAAAAAATCTGCTTGTCCAAAGGACTAAATTGGTACCAGATCTACTTGTCCCAATACATGAAATACTTTTGCCAAAATAGCATTTAAATAATACCCCCCAATACATACTGCCAGACATCCTACAAAACACCCTGCCATGGAGACACACGGGTCTTCAGTACAACAGAGAAAAAGAAAGAAAAAAAATTGCTTTGTAACAGGTCCAGGGCTCTGCCTTTACAAGGGACTACATGTGATAACCTGAGTACCTGGAAGCTAAATGAATCCAGCACCCCTGTTACATCTAGCACATGTTACATTTATTACTTGCAAACTGTAAACGTCAAGAATTATATTTGATGACACTAAAAAGTGATGGGGACCTAAAAGGCGGAAAACAGGTGCAATTTGATGTTCGGTGCGCACCTATGAACTTTTGGAAGTCCTCTAATTAGGGACAGTAGCCCCCAACCGAGTGACTTAGGCTGGCCGTCCACTGGAACCGTTTTCGTGCGATGGTGCGCTCATCCGATGTCGTCATACGTCCGATCCCGTAACATGAATGTGAATGGAACCATGGTCCATTGTGACAGACGGCCGACTTCTGGAGACCACAGCAGATGGGCGATCTCACCTAGCAGGCTGGGAGTTCAGAACGATTAGGCAAGATGGACATTGACAAACTCATTAGGGGAGTTAAAAAAAGAAATGCTTTTATATTGTTTTTGCTGTTTTTTTAACTCCCATTGAAAATAAATGATGCAGACATGATGCAAGTTTACCAAAACACCTTTTGTGCATGGTGGGACTAGCTGTGTAACCTGGTGGGACTAGCAGTGCTGCTGTACAAAGGGGTTTATTCACTAAGCACTGACATGCCTCCCGAAGGGCACTGAATCTTGAATTTTCCTATACGGTGCATTTTTGTTGCTGTTTGTACTGTAAAAATGATGGCGAAATATGGTGCAGTTTGCGGCATTTCGGCAATCTGCAGCGGCAGAGAGAACGAATATCAGAGCGCAGTACTGAAGTGTTGGTGTCATGCCCTGATTTATGTGATAGTTTGACAGATTTACAGACAAAGAGCATAGTAAAAATAATAGTAAAAAAAAACGACTGCACTGGTTCCAAAAGCAGAATGAACTTTTTTTTGCATGTAAAACCAGTTCATTCTGGTTTTGGCAGCCATGTACTCCACCTCTGATTTTGATCTGGATCGTCTGGTTGCACGACAGATCGCACGCAGTGGACGACCCCTAGTCTGACCCGGTCGGACGACTGACGGTCTGACGAAATCGTCGGTCGTTCGAAAACGGTTCCAGTGGACGGCCAGCCTTAAACATATTTTGCTCTTGCTAGCGTTTTGTTTTCCTTAGTTCTTTTTCTTTAAAGGATCACTACACTTCCATATTTTCTTTTACAATTCTTGACGCGAAATACCCTCCCAAAATGCTCTATATTTTGACATGTGTTATTCTAGAATACATTGTAAAGCTGCTATTCCTATGATGTTTCTGGAGCTCTTTATGCAGCAATGAAGTTTAATGTGAACCGTTGCCAGCCAGGTCTGTAACATCCCATCAGATGCATATTGATCTGGTCTTAAAGATCAATGTGAATGGCGTTGGATTGCTTATCCTGTGTGTGTGTGTATGAGTGTGTGGCATCTCCTTTTTTTTTTGGGATGTGTTTTGCGATGGCACTGATATATCGGGTGTCCTGGCATTTGTCCCCGGCGACTAGTTTTTCTTTGTTTTACAGGTTGGATGTGTGTGCCCTATGGCTTACTTATAGTGCAAACGCTTTGGTCTTCCAGGACCTGCCCCACGCGTTATCGTCTTTTGTTACATTGCTCCTGTATGTATGGGCGGAATGCCTTAACAGATCGTATTATGTGGCGAAGTACATACTTGTTTTGATATCGTATTTACCCTTTTTTACTGTGATAATAAAAAAAATTGTTATAAAAAAAGGTGATATCTCTCCCTTTGAGATATTGTATATGGTGACTTGGTTTGAGTGCTTGGACCCACCATACTTCTGCCCCTGACCTCTGCAGTGATATTGGCATATTGACCCGGGCCATAATGAGGTATGCGGAGGGCCATCCTGTAGGACTGCTCTCCACTCACAGCAGTCATTCACCCTGGCAGCATGCCACCAAATGTTTGGGGAATAACAGATCTATTGGAAGTGACTCCTTATCGAGATCGACATAAGTTGGACAGGACAGGTGCAGCTCACGATCAGTTTCAAAATATAAATGCCCTCTGTATATAGTAAAAGGTGCTGTATAGAGCCACTGATGCCAAAGGAGTACAGTGATCCATGTTGGCATAATGTCCAATAAATCCTACAAGTACAAATGATTTTTCTTTTGAGATCATCAAGGGGTTAAATCTCTCAACTCACCAGGCAAAGCGGCTGAGAAAACTGATAAAGACTTATCCATGCGAAGTTGGATAAAGGTTCTTTGATACAAAGTGGTATTCCAGTGGTGGAACCTGACAGTCAAGCTCCTCTTCTTCACCCCTCCATAACTTTTTATTCTTCTGCTGCTTTGCTTCAGGAGCCAGTGTTGCAAGGTTTATGACTCCCAGCTGCAGGCCCCCTTGCTGGGTTGTGGGTTTTACAGCATTTGTAAAGGTCCGTTTCAAACTTTCATATATTTATTGTCCCGCTTTTATATCCAACATTTACTCTTCCAACGTTTATAGACTTTGCCTTAATCCGGTATAATTTTAAGATTTTTATTTTTCCATTTTATTTCTACAAAAAGAACTGCATCGATGATCATGTAAACATTTGGTGCGTTTTCCATTTATTAGTTGTGTTCGGTGCTTATTTTTGTACCACCACTTATTTACATTAGAAAAATGTCATAGAAACATAGAAAAATGTCGGCAGATAAGAACCTTTCGGCCCATCTAGTCGGCCCAATTACATGGATACTTTACCTGGATTTATCTTTTGTTTAGGATAGCCTTATGCCTATCCCATGCTTGCTTAAATTCAATTACTGTTTTGGCCTCTACCACTTCTACTGGAAGGCTGTTCCATGTATCCACCACCCTCTCAGTAAAATAATGCTTCCTGATGTTACTTTTAAACCTTTGCCCCTCTAATCTAAGACTATGTCCTCTTGTTTTGCTACTTTGTTTCCTTTTAAATATACTCCCTTCCTCTACCTTGTGGATTCCCTTTACGTATTTAAATGTTTCTATCATATCTCCTCTGTCTCGTCTTTTTTCCAAGCTGTACATGTTAAATTGGGTTATCTATTTCTCTCCACTTACTGCTTTTTAATAACCCATTAAATAAACCCATTAAGTTAGACTTTGCAAATAAATAAATAGTTGATGTTCTTATGATTTGCTGAAAAATCTTTCAGAACTTTGGACTTTTGGTGTTTTGGACTGACCATATGAATTTGTTTCGTTGTCCTTTTTACCAATCAAGACATTTGAAGGTTAATGATTCCATGTATTATCCGAATTATGATGCATAGCTGATTTTTATTTAAATTTTTTTATGCTTGTGCGGTCTGTTTGTTGTCTGTGAAACGAGACAGAATTTCTCAGAGCTAGAGACGGGAAAACCCGGCAGTGAACATCCTCCTGATCACTGCGAGACATAGGAGAACGCTTAGCATGCACAGCTTAGAGCCTCATTTGCAGTTCCGTAGTGCGCGTTTTGCTTTGCAAAAAAAAAAAAATCAGTGCTGCGTTGAGCGTTCATCCTGGTAACCTGAACGCGGCCGCTGACATCTCGTTATTTCAGCTCGAGGTGGATGGACCCAAACTTGCAGAATCCCCCCTCCCCCTGAGACTGTTAGACCATTCCTTTATAGCGGTTCATTTTGGCTCTCGATCAGCTCCGGGATGCTGCCAGCGGACGTGTGTCATGGTCTCAATAGATCGTGCTGAAATATCACAGTCATGAAAGCCCAGCGGGAAAGGCTGAGGATCCCAGGGCTGACCTTGGAGTAAGTATTGTCCCCTTCCTTTTTTTCCCCCTCATCATTTATATCGTGATGCTTTCTGCATGACATTAGCGTATGTGCAACCAATAGCCATTTGACCAGTGTCTGTCGAGACCCGGAGCTTAAGGTGAGCAAAGAGCAAGCTTAATGTGCGATGCAGATGTTTTAGATTTTTATTATGTATATGTCATTTTTTTTATGCATGCAGCGGATGCCGGCCACTCAATACTGTGATAGAGCATGCAGGAGATGTCAGTTTCCCATCATTCGATAAAACCCGAGATCTCAGCGTCTGGCTGTCTAATTGTCAAAAGATGCTGTTGTGGTAGTAGGCCATGGTGTGAATGTATGTGTGCCTTCGTCTCTCTCCACCTTCTGCACCCCCTCCCCCTCGCTGTTTGTCCCAGCGCTGCCTTTCACATAAGGCCTGTGTGTCTCCTGAATAATGAACAGCCCTACAATAGATTAACGCATAATTGAAATGCTGTTCATGAAAATGTATTGGCCCTAATCAATATTTAATGCATCCGTGCCAGCACAAAAAAAAGAAAAACACTGATACAAAAAAATAATAATAATAAAATATAAAGGAATTAAATTGTGCGTGTTTCCTCGATGGCATATTCTTTAATATTTGTAAGGCTGGATTTGTGTTTGTGTCTGTATATGTGATGTGTTTTCTTGCTTGACTATTAAATGTGTGTTTTTATTATGTCATCTGTTTCGTGACATGTTTACAATATAACCCTACCGTTGCAACATTACAGTTAATGTGTTCCATTGCATGTTCTTCAATGTAAACAGACACCTGCTAATGTAAAATGTTGTTGTGCTTGCCTGCCTATTAAGACCTGCATTTTCTATTTATTCTGTTAGGCAGGAAGTAGTATTAGATGACACTCCACAAGACATTTGAGACATTTCTGTATGTATTTTGTGTAATGTCGCTTTTACCATTGATCTAGGGCATCCCATTCCCTAGGGCCCTGTCCACCATGTAGAATATATTTCTGGTAGATGAACTAGTTATGTGTCAGAATAACCAGGCCTTTATTAGTATTAGGGAGATTTCCTTCACATCTGTCCCCGTAGAGTTGTTGCTCTTTGACGGGTTGTCTCGTTTCCGGCGTTCCCATTCTGTCAGTTTGACTGTTCTGTGGTTTTCTTCCCACCCCTCTCACCTGGACCATACTTCTCATTTGGTAGACTTGTCAACTTTTTCTTCAGTATTCTGAATGTTCGTCTTTCCACTGAATTTCACCTTGTCTTTAAGTGTTTATCCTACTGTATTGTGATATTTCCTTCTTTCCTTCCATGGGCCGATTTACATTTGTGTTTGCCAAGCTTCTAAAACTTACCCAGATCAAACCATTAAAACTCCAGGGTTTATGTTCTCGAACCTGGGTCAGCTATTTTCGGAGTTCAGTTTATTCATTACAATTGCTTCTAAATTATAGATTCACATTCGTTACTGATTGGGTCATGTTTAGAAAAATCTGCTTTTAATTCTAAGGAAAATTGCAAAAACATTGGGCCTCATTCCAACCCTGATGTAAACTTACTAGAGCCATTAAAGGCTATGGAGTTGCTACGTTTACAACACCTCTAGTAAAGTTTACACCAGGGTTGGAATACAGCTCAAAGATGTTTTGGAAGTAACTCTGCAAGACCAAAAACAGCCAAATAGAGCCCACGGACAACTTTGCGTAAATCCAACACACAACTTTTTGAAAGTTGTTCATTGTTAAATTTCACTAGGGTAAATATGGCCACAGGGAATGACCCCTTTGTTTCAGTGTTTCCATCTGTTTTCTATGTGTTGGCCTGGCTACAACAGCGGTCATGTTCAAATAGAAAGGTTTTGATCATGACGTGTCTTGAGTTGAATAGCCAAGGTTTCCAAACTTACATGAGTTCTGTTGTGTTTTTTCTACTTGTTCCTTTAGATTTAGACTTTCTTTAGACACTTTGTTTGGTCTGTGAAGGTTTAATAGTATTACAAATATACCTCTTCCATAGAATGAGTACATCCAAACATGCATTGATTTGGCACAGGATGAGGCCTTCCTTAATAGGTAGGACATTATATAATGGAGTGCTTTATTTTGTGTCCTATAGGTGGGATCTTTTTAACCAAACCTTTCACTTTTTATAAAAGAAAATGACATTTCTTGGGGTGCAGGTACACTGATTATGTGTATTTACACTGTGACATATACTGATCAGCCACAACATTAAAACCACTGACCGGAGAAGTGAATAACATGGATTATATCGTTACAATGGCACATCTCAAGAGGTGGGAGATATTAGGCAGGTTCTTGAATTCCATGTTTGGAAGCCGGAAAAGTGGGCAAGCAAAAAGATCTTGGTGACTTTAACAAGGGCCGATTCGTGATGGCAAGATGACTGGGTCGGAGCCTCTCCAAAATGGCAAGTCTTGTGGGGTGCTTCTGGTATGCCGTGATTTTGTACAAGGAAAGACCAGCACTGAACCGGCGTCGGGATCATGGGCCCTCAAAGGCTCATTGATGCATATGGCGATGGAAAGGCTAACCATCTGATCGTACCACCTACCTAGAGATTGTTGTAGACCATGTACACCCCTCTATAGCAGTGGTGTTCCCCTACAGCAAGTGCCTCTTTCAGCAAGATAATGCAACCTGCTACACTGCAAAAATGGTTCATTAATGGTTTGAGGAACATGACAACTGTTTAAAGATGTTACCTTGGCCTCCAAATTCCCCTGATCTCAATCCAATTGAGCATCTGTGGGGCATGCTAGGGCTACAAATCCGATCCATGGATGCCCCACCTCGCAAACTGCAGGACTTGGAGAACCAGATGCTAATGTCTTGGTGTCAGATACCACAGGACTCGTTCAGAGGTCTCATGGAGTTCATGCCTCAACACAGCTATTTTGGCAGCTCGGTGGGGTAATACACAAAACGAGGCATGTGACTTTAATGCCGTGACTGATCAGTGTATGTACTTGTATTTAAACAAGTTATTCCTTAGACGTTAGAGTTTCAAGAGAGAAATATATTTTTGTAAAACATAACTCATCATTGTGAGCAAGGAACATATTTTCAGTGGGAAAACATTATACATTTGCCTCTTCGGTTTTTTAATGTTAGATTAGATTAGTCATTTTTCTACAGTCTTATTTTTAGTCTAACTGGATAGAAATCTTCACGGTTGTTCCATGTATGCAGATGTATGAAAAATCACTAGCTCACATTGAGCTCTACTGCATAGTTGGTGCTAAATTAACCAGAGCTGCTGTAAACTTACCAGAGCCATTATTGTCTATGGCAGTGGTTCCCAACCGCGGTCCTCAAGTACCCCTAACAGGTCAAGTTTAAGGCTAATGTCAGACGACCGCAGTCTGAGCGCACTCTGCGTGCGTGCATAACGGACGTACGTACTGACAGAAGATACTGCAGACACCACACAGTCTGTTTTTTTTGACGGACGTAGAAAAAAAGGGAAACATGGGAAACAACATTAAATGACCAGTACAGTCAGCCAGACCAAAAAAACTTCTGAGCGTCAGCGTGATGGACGTCGCAAATGCGCTGTCTGGTGTCATGTCATCATGCACACAGGCCACTACACGGACGAGGCGCACTCTGGGCTTCCGTCGTAGCGCTTTTACATCGAGGCCTAAATGGTGTCCATTGCCACCTGCGTGTTGGCTGCGCACTTCGTGTGTTGGGGTCTTTTGATCACAAATCAATGCTACGACGGACATTAAACAGTGCGGCACATGGAAGTGATGACTGTGTTCATCAGACGCTAGCCTTAAGGATTCCCTTGGGGAAATGCAGACAGAATCCTGCAATCACTGAGCAGCAAATCATATCACCTGTGCTGTGCTTCAGATATCCTGCAAACCTGAACTGTTGGGGGGACTTGAGGACCGCGGTTGGGAACCACTGGTCTATGGAGTTAAGTTTACACCAGCTCTAGTTACGATTGCACCAACTTAGGAGTTTTAGGGCAATATTCCAAACACCTAATACCCTGTTCCAAATGAGGAAAACTTTAACCTGTGTTTAATGGTCACAGGACTTGTGTCCCTATTTATTTCTTGTCGATGGAAGTCTAGAAGAATATACAGAATATTTGTGTAGGCTTCAAAGTCACTTTAAATCAACTACAATATTTTTTTTCGTAAAGAAATCTCTTACACGATGTCTACATTTGGATAGTGTACATATATATAATACATTTAAAATAAATAAACCTCTGCTTCATGTGGCAGCTGGCACTTAATTTGTTTTCTATGTCTGCACATACAGTGACGTTTGACCACGGTTAGTGCAAAATAGGTTTTTCTTTGTTATGCTGACCCATCTTGGAGAAATAGAATGTATTGCGAGCGATTCTAAAAAGCTGGCTTTGTAGCATAAAAAGCCACTTCTGTTAAATGAATATTGACCTTTGAAAGCATTAGGATATGAGAATAATCAATTTGTAGGAGAACAAAATAAAACGTACGAGCGATCTTCAGTCATAATATAGACATAAACACATCCATATTATAGAGGGAGAGTGGCCCCTGAGTGCTGATAAAAGAAATAAAGTTCTCTTGATGTTATGCCATCCGTTCGTCAATGTTGACTGTTCCATTATACATTTCCATTCAGCTTTTTCCAAAAGGTTCATTAATTAAAGGCTTATGTTTTTGACTTGAACGGCAAATTTTTAATGTTCTAGTGTGACTTGAAGCTAGAACCCTCTAAGATTGACCCCAGTGCAGGTTTATTATGTCACCTCATCTGATTGTACCCACCATGCTCACTGCCAGTGACATTTTGACTTTACAGTCTCACTCCGAGAAGCTTGAGCCCTACTCCAACAAGCCCATGCAGTCCCTGTAGCCCATTGTATGCTTTCCATTTTTGGAGGTAAGGAAACTTCCTTTTTGTTATCACTGTGTATATTTCGTACATCCCATCCAAGAAATAGCTTGTGCCATGACTGAAAAGGTACCACGGAGTATTACATTGAACACACTATGGCCTCCAGTTGAACCTTAAGATTGTGGTAAACTTTGTGGTCATCTTTTGAAACAAAACGCTTAAGAACTCGTTTCAACGTGCCATTAAAATACTGTGTATGTGTTTGTATTTGTATAGGTACCTTTTGCATGCAAAATGGGGAAAAAGTACTATAAAGTATATCATTGTATGGTCATAATGCAGTATGTAACCATTTGAACATAAGTTACTGCTTCTTCCACATTGTTTCCCTATACCAGTCATGGTATTTGTGACAGATCTCCATCCCCAACAGGGTCACATCTGCCAATGCTGCTTCCTTTGCTGGAATACCCCTGTTCTCTCCAGTCAGACTCTGTTCCATTCTGACCCTGACCCCGGATCTACAGCCTCGTCTTATTTCTGGGGGATGCTAGCAGGCTCTCTATGTGTCCCGGTCTTTGAGCTTCGCCTGAGGACTGGGGAAAGGCACAGATTCTGGCTGGGGAGAACAGGGGGGTCCAGCAAGGAAGCAGCATTGGTAGATGTGACCCTGGTGGGATACTGAGATCTGTCACCATATTCATGAGTGCTCTTTCACATAGTCACTTTAGACTTCTAAAGGCTACCAGAAAAGGTAGTAGATGTTATGGTTTTAATGTGTTAGACAGGTGACCTGAAGTGTAGATATTCAATATTCAGGAATTTCCTGGGGTGTGATTGGGTTAACACGGAAACAATATATCAAATTATGTTGGCAGTTTTCAAACACTATTATATTTTTGAAGATTCTTTACAAACTTAACTTTTTTTCTTTATAATGTGGTCAAAACAAGGTGGATCCAAGGCATATTAATAAATGGACCAGTTATAGGAAATGTTTTTTATCCAGGCCAATTACTGCATTTTAATGTGAAATATGTGTATTCTGTAAAGATTGTAATTTGCACATTCCCATTTCAGCAGATGTAATAAAGTATAGGGTATGGATCTAGTACAGGCATCTCAATCTCCGCTCCCAGATGTTTATTTCCTAAAATTCCCAGAATTCTTTGAATGCAGTGACTAGTAAGAGTCATGGGAGTTGTAGTTTAGAAACATCGGGGGTGGGTGGGGTGGGGGCTGGAGTTTGAGATCCCTGATCTAGAACATGCTAATAAGAGGCTACAGTTAGAAAGCAAGTATCAAAGATTAAATTAAGTCAGTAAATCAATAAAGTTTAAGGCTAGTGTCAGACTAGCGTCATTGGAGAGCGGAAGGAACGTCCGTGATGGTGGATGTTCCTTCCACTCGACGCCCGTCTGGCCACCTCGCTGAGCGCACTCAGCACTGCAAAGCGCGATCCTCCTATGGAGAATTGTGCTTTGCAGCTCTGTCAACGCGCGTCCTAGCGCTTTGCCGGAGACGCTTGGATAACGGACGCTTGTGTCGCGCACATTTTATGCGCGCGACACAAGCGTGTGACCGGCCCCGTTGCAGCATCACAACACTGCGCCGGACGCCGGTAAGCACGTCAGTACGGGTGCACATAGCACGCTTGTCTGACACCAGCCTAAATGTGTTCACAGCATCCACAAGCAATATGTAAATAAGAATATGCCAGATTTTCAGGTATGAACTTTAGGTATTCCACTACTAAATTGCCAAGGCTGCATGCTGTGGAATAACACAATTCTGCTCTCCATAACGTCCGTGTGGGTTGTGCTAAAACACAGGTGTGCTATAGACTCTAGCAGAAAGGTACAGGCTTTGACAAGCAATGCCAGCAGAAACTGCATATGTTTGGCTTCAGACCCTGAATTATTAACTCCTTCACGACTGAGGATTTCCTGGTAAAATTGTTTGCAAATAAATAAATCTTAATGTGCGGAGATTTTGTTAAAGGACCCAGACAAATTATAGAGCCTTTTTTTCAGCGGAGGTGGCCGATTCAAAATGTATCATTATTATGTGTATACATCATGTTGCATCAGAATGCTGTAACAACATTTTTTTAATTTTTTTTTCAATTTTTTTTTAGTCCTTTTCAGCATGTAATTTTTTTTTTCCATTTTATCATTCGAACCTATGTGGTTAAATATTCTATGGGACACTCTTGTGTTTAAAAAAAAAATTGACATGGAAACCAGTTACTGCATTTCTCTGAGAAAATATTCAATTTCTTACCAAAACTTAAAAAAAAAAAGCTAATTTGTGTTCTGGAGGATTGTAGTTTATATATGATTATGTATAAAACACTGAACAGCATGGGAAAAGAAACGGTGAGTAATGGCAGTGCTATTGCTTACTTTATGTGTGACAAATGGCCAATGCCATTGCTATGGAACGAAAAACTAATTAAAAAAAAATAATAATTTTGCTTGTTTTTCTTTCTTTTAGATTGTATATGGTAATGTTTAGTATCATTGGAAAGGCCAGACTGACCTTTTCAATGATATCTCTCTTGTCCTTGTGCAGTGTAAAGATTGGGGACACAGGGTTCCAAAGTATCCTCGCTACAGTGCAGCGATTTAGGTTTTTGATAGAACAATGCGTAAAACCATATTGTGCCATTGCCTCTAATCTTGCTGGAGACATGGAAAATGAGATGTTATACAGCATCGTGGAATTGAAAAATGAGTTGGGGGAGGTCCCTTTCTGACATCATCGCAGCCATGCTTGATGATATCAGTGGGTGGGGGAGGTCCTAAAACACGATCTGACTTCCAGAGAATTGGACCAGCCCAGGATGACCCCCCCCGCCCGACTGCAGAGGTATCCCCTGGAGCTGAGGCGCATTCAGTTGCTCAGCCGCTGCAAGTGCTAAGTTAGCAACTTGCCACTGAACGCCGTTCTGCAGCTCAGCACTGCTAACTTAGCACTTGTAGCCGAGTCGAGAGGTGCTGCGGGGTTAGCAGAGTGTGATGTAGGAAAGATGGCCGCCTCCACGCAGCAAATAATCCAATGAGAAAATGTTCAGTTTGAAGGTTTGGTGGAGCAAAACAGCAAATATTTATTGGAACATGGTAAACATTATCGATTAAGTGTTAATAAAATGGACAAAAGTGGATTTTGCAGAAACGGCACCTTTCATCAAGCAATCCTCTGCCCTTTTACTTCCATATTCACAGCCAAAGCGTTCAGTGAGACGGCTGCAGCAAACTAATCTGCTGCAATGGAGCAATTCAGCAGCAGCTGCTGAGGAACTGCACGCGCCTCTGGATTTGCATTTGCTACATATTGACAGGAAGTACTAGTTCTACCAGGAGTTTGAAGACCTATGGAAGTGCCAGGATCATTAAATGAAAGCAAAAAAAACCTTACATAAATGAAATCCCTTTGCTGCGTGATTACTCTGAAGAATGCACTAGATGGATATTTACTAGAGCGCACTAGACGGATAGATAGCATATTAATTTAGGGACAACCCCCTATATGACAAGTAATTAGACTTGTTTTCTTTCTGAAGACACTGCTATATTATAAATCCCTTGCTGTTGTGGGGAATGTCAAGTTAATATTCCTTAATTGTGACCTTCAATTAGAGGGCCTTCGCAGACATCTTAACAAATCCTAAAATCCGCGCGAGCGAAGCCGCGGGCAAAAGCTAGTATTAAATATTTTCCAAATCTGAATAAAAGTCTTTATTTAGTGAAATGTTTTAGAGAATTTGAACAGTAAGAATTTCTCCTCCAAACGTTCCACAGGCGATAAGTGAAAGCCATCAAGCATTGCGCACAATATACGTGTAATCTTGTACCATTGATAGGAACATGGGGAAATAGAGCTCACTATGTGGAATTTAAATGAATGTTATCATGTCACATGATTGTAAAAAATGCATTCTGTGTCAAAACAAAGCTTGTGTGATCTTTGGTTTGAGTGACTGTCAAGATGGTTAGGTTTTTCTGCAAGATGCCATTTACCCAGCCAATACTATGAAGAGGCTGTCATTACTGTAGCTGACTTTCATTACAGATATTACATTTCCATCTTTTACGAATTGTGATGATATGGCTGAAAAAGCAAATAGAGCACATCATGGTGCATAGATTCAATGATCAAGTCTATGTTTGAAGTTGTAAAGCTTCCGAATACAGAGCCTTATAAGGAATATGAGAAATGATCAGTCTATAATTTTAATGGTAAGTTTATTCTAACAGTGAGAGACAGAATAACAACAAAAACATCCAGAAAAACGAATATCAAAAAAGTTATAAATTGATTTGCATTTTCATGGGTGAAAGAAGTATCTGACCCCTTCGAAAAACAAGACTTAGTACTTGGTCGCAAAACCCTTGTTAACAAATACAGAGGTCAGACATTTCTTGTACAGTTGTGTTCAAAATTATTCAACCCCCTCTGAAATTGAGTGTTTTGGCCAGTTTGACATTGATTTTGATCATTCAGTCATCTTGCTTACAATTAAATCAAAGAGGCACGTGTAGGTCAGACAAATATAACATAACATTTATAATGAAATAACCACAAATGTCTTTTCTGTGCTCACATCATTATCAGTTTTATTCAACCCCCAAGTGACATTCAATCTTAGTACTTAGTACAACATCCTTTTACAGTTATAACAGCTTTTAAACGTGAAGCATAGCTTGACACAAGTGTCTTGCAGCGATCTACGGGTATCTTCGCCCATTCGTCATGGGCAAAAGCCTCCAGTTCAGTCACATTCTTAGGCTTGCGCACTGCAACTGCATTCTTTAAGTCCCACCAGAGGTTCTCAATCGGATTTAAGTCAGGTGACTGCGATGGGCACTCCAAAATGTTCCAGCCTTTAATCTGCAACCATGCTCTAGTGGACTTGGAGGTATGCTTGGGATCATTGTCCTGTTGAAAGGTCCAACGTCTCCCAAGCCTCAGGTTTGTGACGGACTGCATCACATTGTCATCCAATATCTCCTGGTACTGAAGAGAATTCATGGTACCTTGCACACGCTGAAGCCTCCCTGTACATGCAGAAGCAAAACAGCCCCAAAGCATGATTGACCCCCCGCCATGCTTCACAGTAGGCAAGGTGTTCTTTTCTTCATAAGCCTTGTTCTTCCTCCTCCAAACATAGCGTTGATCCATGGGCCCAAACAGTTCTAATTTTGTTTCATCAGTCCACAGAACACTATCCCAAAACTTCTGTGGTTTGTCCACATGACTTTTTGGCATACTGCAGTCGACTCTTCTTATTCTTTGGAGACAGCAAGGGGGTGCGCCTGGGAGTTCTGGCATGGAGGCCTTCATTACGCAGTGTGCGCCGTATTGTCTGAGCTGAAACTTCAGTACCCACATCTGACAAATCTTTTCTCAGTTCCTCAGCAGTCACACGGGGGACTTTTCTCCACTCTACGCTTCAGGTAGCGCACAGCAGTCGAAGTCAGCATCTTCTTTCTGCCACGACCAGGTAGCGTTTCAACAGTGCCCTTTGCCTTGAATTTGCGAATGATGCTTCCTATGGTCTCTCTTGGTATGTTTAACATCTTTGCAATCTTCCTATAGCCATTGCCCTTCCTGTGAAGAGTAATCATCTCTTCTCTTGTCTTCCTGGACCATTCTCTTTACTTCACCATGTTTATAACCACACCAGTAAATGTCTAGAAGGAGCTGAGTATCACAGTCATTTTAAAGCTGCCTAATTGGTGCTTATTATGCTTTATTGCTGCTCCGTGACATCCACAGGTGTTTTCAATACCTGATTGAAAACACTTGAATGAACCTCTGTTCTTCAGAGTGGTAGTCTTTAAGGGGTTGAATAATTGTGTTAATGAAGAATTCACAAAAGAAACATTTACTACTGTATTACAAAACCAATTGATGTCATTTTAGTTGCATATGGTTCTTTAAAAAGTCCTTGTAGGATTTCATTCTGAATACAATTACAAATGTACACTAAATTCCCTAAAACCCTTTACAGCATTGGGGGTTGAATAATTTTGAACACAACTGTAGTTGGCCACCAGGTTTGCACACGTCTCAGGAGGGATTTTGTCCCCTCCTCTGCAGATCCTCTCAAAGTCATTAAAGTTTCGAGGCTAACTTTTGCCAACTTGAACCCTCAGCTCCCTCCACAAATTTTCTATGGGATTAAGGTGCCCAGACCACTCCAGAACCTTAATGTGCTTCTTCTTGAGCCACTCCTTTGTTGACTTGGCCGTGTGTTTCGGACATTGTCATGCTGGAATACCCATCCATGCCCCATTTTCGATTGCTCTGGCTGAGGGAAGGAGATTCTCACTAAAGATTTGACAGTACATGGCCCCATCCATCGACCCTTTGATGCAGTGAACTAGTCCTGTCCCCTTAGCAGCAAAACACCCCCAAAGCATAATGTTTCCACCTCCATGTTTGACAGTGGGGATGGTGTTCTTGGTCATAGGCAGCATTCCTCCTCCAAACACAGTGAGTTGAGTTGATGCCAAAGAGCTCGATTTTGGTCTTATCCGACCACAACACTTTCACCCAGTTCTCCTCTGAATCCTTCAGATGTTCATTGGCAAACTTCAGGCGGCCTGTACATGTGCTTTCTTGAGCAGGGGGACCTTGCAGGAATTCAGTCCTTTGCGGCGTAGTGTGTTACTAATCAAATAATGGTCAGAACGGTCCGTTGGTCAGAAGCTGCTAACAGGCGGTAATTGGTGGGCAAAGCAAGGGGTTCTGGTACACAGGAATTCAAGAGTATTTCAGGGAGCTTCAGGAGGGTCTGACTGGTTAGTAACATAGATCGTTAATGCTGAAGCATTGCTGGGAGGGAGGAGTATACCTTTATTTTGGCAGGAAGTTGTGTATGTTTGCAGTGCTTAACTGCTTGAGAGCCAGATGTCAATGCTGAGCATGGGGCAGCACTTTATATGTGCTGTCTGAGCGTGGAAAGGTAAGCACTGTGTGGTCAGCAGTGGGGGAATTACACCAACATGCTTCCATGTATAGCAGGAAATAACCTACCATTTTGGACCATCACGTTTACTAAAACCTGGCTGTGTCCCACTTTTGAAGACATAATAAAAGTCCACAATAAGTGCAGAAATAATTGGAATTTGAATACTGCAGTGCTGATGGGTTCAAAGTGTTTTCGAAAAAAACTGTTGCTTGAATGGAAACTACTGTGGTTCATACAACTTCTAATTTGATGATTCAATCTATACATTGTGCTAACAAGACCTCAGAATCAGACCAATCTTTACAATCAACATAAAATCCATCTCTTGAGGGGATATCGCACAGAAAGTGAATCTGTTCTTGACCAAGTCACTCTAAAGCCATCTTAAATTTTCTTTATGCCACAAAATAATCTGGTGAGATTGGCGTCTTTTACCAAGGGTTATTTTTTAGATGGGAGAAATACCTTTTTCGTCTTTACCATAGTAGACCACAGCTAGTTCAACTCTTCTCCCCCCCCCCTCCTAATTGCATAGTGTTTTGGGATTAGATGTCAGCTCTAGTTCACTTCAAGTTTGCCACCAGACATAGCGACAGATAACACAATAGATAAAGTATTAAGTTTATCGAATTGGGCAGACTAGATAGGCCGAAAGGTTCTTATCTGCCGACATTTTCTATGTTTCTATAGTGGCAACGTAGGACATACTTGAAAACGAGAGAAATCTCAATTTATCCTTCCTGGTAAAATCCTTTATAAATAAATAACGTACCCCACAGAGCTGTACAAGATGCGTTCGAACATTGGGGCGTTGATACGGTAGAACAACAGACTTATCTTAACAAAGATGTCCCAATATGATTGGGTAACAGTAAGGATGAAGAATGTGCTCCTGACAGGACATAGTGTGTGGGTGTGCAAAAGACCCAGAGAATACCCAGGCTCCCAGCAGAATCTAGTCTTTCTCAAGCCCCTTGAGAAAGGCCAGTTTATGGGTGAAATGTCAGGGTTTTTTTTCTTTTCCATATAAATTTATGCTATCTGAAGTCTAGGTGACGTGCCCGGTTGACGTTCTTTGCGGACAGTATGATTGGGCCCTGTTCCTGAAGGAACTTGTGCTACATAAGGGCCCTTGTCCAAGGAAACTTGCTGGTGAGGTATTTCGACCAGGATCCAAATCTACTTTTCATGGTTGCAGAGATGAGACCTGGTGGAGAGGATGAACCTGCTTCTTTATGACTGTAGAGTAAAAACATTGCTGGTTCATTATACAGCCTATATTATGTGGTAGGCAAGTATGTAAGGTTGGGTGTCTTGTTAACTTCCAAAGTAGTTTCAGTCATGTCTTTTCCTGTATTACCGTATATACTCGAGTATAGCGCGACCCGAATATAATGCATTTGCGATAAGATGGTTGGCAGAGCGAGGTGACCAATGCAGTGAATCATTCACAGATAGTCCGTACGCTGGGCGGTGTCATTTTCTCACCTCCGGCTCCAGTAGGCAGGATCAACCACCGCATCTTGGAGAGAGGGTGCATGCTCAGTTTCAAGCCGATCTTGAATGATTGGCTTAATCCGAGTATGCCCTCTGTCTGTGATGGATCCCACCTCTCCCGAATCTGGGAGTTACTTAAGTGTTTGTGGGCATCAGGGAACCTGCATTCACTTCAGGGCGACTTTCGGACCTTCCGGGAGACTTAGGATCCCTGAGCAAGTCATTTTTTTTTTTTTTTGATGCAGATGTCTCGAATATAACGCGACCCCTCCAATTTTAAGGTAAATTTTTGTCACCAAAATCTAGCGGTATACTCGAGTATCTACAGGATAATCCTAGTGCTGAGCAGCATATCCTGATGTCAGCCTGGGCATACTATATCAAATATAAATATATATACACTGTATGTATAGGTGTGTGTGTATATATATCTCAACACTCCAAATGCGAGCAGTCCGATGCAGGATTGACTGCTTTTATTCACTCAAGAATTACATTCTGCAGGATTTTCAATAAATGCAGAAACTCAACAGTTCATTATATTATTTGCATGTAATGCAGTAAAACTGAATGCTCCAACTCAGAATAACTTTAAGACTCTCTGACTACATCATAAATTTGTTATCTTATGTGACGGTTTTATTTCCGTAAACCTTATCACTTACAGCATAACGTTTTGTTACCCTCTGCCATCTGTGGTTGCCCTGCAGGGAACACCGCGTAGTATTCTCACAATACTTTTCCTACAGTGAAGAAAAGTGTATGACATCAGCTAGTCACAATGTTTACATAATTATGGACTTTCTCAAGTTGAAATTAAGTAGACTTTGTGCTACAAAGCACATTCATTTATATATATATATCTATCAAATTACTGACCGGTGTTGAGCTGAATGTTCCATAAGATTTTCTTGGTGAGGGTTTATTTAGGCAATAATGGGTACGTTAAATCATACATTGAGCACAGCTGGTGTGCCAAAGAGGGCAAATAATTAGATCAATAGGGTGGTCATCTTGACTATTTTCTTTCCTGATATGTTGCTATGTTTATACAACCCATAATGCTATAAATTGGCTTCAAAATGGAATGTCTTAATCAGGAATGGTATTTTCCGCTCATGTTTCATTGGATCAGAGGGTATTTTCCAACAGCGGAAGGTTTTGAAGTCTATACCACCCAGGCACCCCAATTATTACTAGGGATGCACCGATAACACTTTTTAAAGACCGAGTACAGATACTTTTGTTCAAGTACTCACCGATACCAATTACCGATACTTTTATTTTATGTCATGTGACGCTTTCCAATAAGAACAGACCTCCTATAAAGCCCCCAGGTCTCATGGATTTGCCCCAGCTCATGGATATTGCCCCAGCTCATGGATATCCTGACCCCAGCTCATGGAGAATTGCCCCCCCAGCTCATGGATAATTGCCCCCCCAGCTCATGGATAATTGCCCCCCCAGCTCATGGATAATTGCCCCCCCAGCTCATGGATAATTGCCCCCCTGCTCATGGATATGCCCCCCTTGCTCATGGATATGCCCCCCTGCTCATGGATATGCCCCCCTTGCTCATGGATATGCCCCCACTGCTCATGGATATGCCCCCCTTGCTCATGGATATGCCACCCTTGCTCATGGATATGCCCCCCTGCTCATGGATATGCCCCCCTTGCTCATGGATATGCCCCCCAGCTCATGGATATGCCCCCCTTGCTCATGGATATGCCCCCCTTGCTCATGGATATGCCCCCCCAGCTCATGGATATGCCCCCCAGCTCCATGGATATGCCCCCCTTGCTCATGGATATGCCCCCCCAGCTCATGGATATCCCCCCAGCTCATGGATATGCCCCCTTGCTCATGGATATGCCCCCCCAGCTCATGGATATGCCCCCCTGCTCATGGATATGCCCCCCTTGCTCATGGATATGCCCCCCTGCTCATGGATATGCCCCCTTGCTCATGGATATGCCCCCCCTTGCTCATGGATATGCCCCCCTTGCTCATGGATATGCCCCCCAGCTCATGGATATGCCCCCCCAGCTCATAGATATGCCCCCCTGCTCATGGATATGCCCCCCTTGCTCATGGATATGCCCCCCAGCTCATGGATATGCCCCCTTGCTCATGGATATGCCCCCTTGCTCATGGATATGCCCCCCTTGCTCATGGATATGCCCCCCTTGCTCATGGATATGCCCCCCTTGCTCATGGATATGCCCCCCTTGCTCATGGATATGCCCCCCCAGCTCATGGATATGCCCCCCTTGCTCATGGATATGCCCCCCCAGCTCATGGATATGCCCCCCAGCTCATGGATATGCCCCCCTTGCTCATGGATATGCCCCCCAGCTCATGGATATCCCCCTGCTCATGGATATGCCCCCTTGCTCATGGATATGCCCCCCTGCTCATGGATATGCCCCCCTTGCTCATGGATATGCCCCCCTTGCTCATGGATATGCCCCCCTGCTCATGGATATGCCCCCCAGCTCATGATATGCCCCCCAGCTCATAGATATGCCCCCCTGCTCATGGATATGCCCCCCCAGCTCATGGATATGCCCCCCTTGCTCATGGATATGCCCCCCAGCTCATGGATATGCCCCCCTTGCTCATGGATATGCCCCCCTTGCTCATGGATATGCCCCCTTGCTCATGGATATGCCCCCCTTGCTCATGGATATGCCCCCTTGCTCATGGATATGCCCCCCTTGCTCATGGATATGCCCCCTGCTCATGGATATGCCCCCCTTGCTCATGGATATGCCCCCTTGCTCATGGATATGCCCCCCTTGCTCATGGATATGCCCCCCCTGCTCATGGATATGCCCCCCCTGCTCATGGATATGCCCCCCACTCTCCGTTCATACTTACCTTCCTTCAGCGCCGCCGGTAAAGTCTTCGCGCGCGCGCGCTCCTTGGAAGGACCCCAGCCGCGACCACATGATCGAGGCTGGGGTCCTTCCAACGAGCGCGCGCGCGGGAACTTTCCCGGCGTCGCTGAAGGAAGGTAAGTATGAGCGGAGAGCAGCTGCAGGGCCTGTCTGAATGCTCTATCTGCATTCGGACAGGCCCTGCAGCTGCTCACTTTGTTTATACTTACCTTCCTTCAGCGACGCCGGGAAAGTTTCCGCGCGCGCGCTCGTTGGAAGGACCCCAGCCTCGATCACATGGTCCCACGTGGTCGCGGCTGGGGTCCTTCCAAGGAGCGCGCGCGCGCGAAGACTTTCCCGGCGGCGCTGAAGGAAGGTAAGTATTAAACAAAGTTAGGTGAGCAGCTGCAGGGCCTGTCCGAATGCCGATAGAGCATTCGGACAGCCGCCGCAGCCCCTAGGATACCGGCAAGCCGGCTCAATGCCGGCTTCCGGTATCGGAAAAAAATATCGGGGTACTGCACGAGTACCAAATACTCCTGCAGTACCCGGTATCGGCACCGATATCGATACTAGTATCTGTATCGGTGCAACCCTAATTATTACCTCTCAAGTATGTTCCACTTCCAGGTATAAACCAGTTTCCTGGACTCTGAGTGCAAAAAATAATTGTCTGACCTCAATACGATCTCTCCCCTCACAGCTTCAGCGCATTTAACCCATTACCTCCCACTCAAATTTAATACTGGTGTTATTCAAGGATAAGGTTTTTCCAAACATAAGTGTAGAAACCCTCTCATTCTTCTTCCTTTCTGCCTCAATTGTTGTCAATTAACCTTTCCCATTCTCAAATTTCATTAGTATTGTGATTATATGGTAAACCTATTCAACAACAAATATTGTGTCTTAACACAGAAGCCTACTAAACCTCTATGTGTGGGCTAAATACGTACTCGATTACCTCTACAAATATAGTGATGGAACCATGTTATCAAGTCTTCCCACTCAACTGTGCTCTTTATTACTGAACTATAGAAGTAACTTAATATTGGTAATACTAGCATTCTCCCATTAACCCGATAATGTTGAGTGGTGGACTATGCTGTCATGGTGGTGTGCCCGTCTATACACTGCACGGTGGCATCGCAAGCCCTGCAGCTTTCTGGCAGCCCCTACACCCGCCTCCGTTCCGTGTGACCGATCAATGTTATTGGCTGCAGTGGGACTACCGGAGTTCAAAAATTTCTACTGCAGCCAATGTCTGCACCTGGCCACATGGAAGGAGGGCGGCTGTAGCGGATGCCAGAAATCTGTAGGGTATGTTATGCCATCATGCAATGTATTGGCCTTCACGCCACCAGGATGGCATAGTCCACCTCATAGTGTTTAAGCCTGCCTGCCCCCCTGCAGACCCCCAGTGATGAGGGGTTGTTGAATATGAAAGACCTAGTGTTATGCGTTTTTGATTTAATAATTTAGGTGTTCAATCATTAACAAAAGCTTGTATAAAGTGTCCCTCAATGGGATCTCCCATCTTTGCACAAAAACAAAGGGGGAACTTTATTTTCCATGATTTCCCTCTAAACCTGATCCATGTTTTGACGTCTGTAGTTTGTGAACTAAACCAACGCAGGCTGCAGGGCCTATTTTTCCACTTTTTTGTCTGCAAAGTAGACCTCTTTGCTGAACATTGTTATTGCACCTGGTTGGATGATGCAGAGGAGTTGGCTTTATTGCCAGCACAGCACCACTGATGTCTTCAGAATAAAAAGTATTTAGGCCAGTGCTAATTTTCTCATCTGACAAGTAAACCTCAGCCCAGGATCTCTGATTGTTGTGATCGTTATTGCTGTGGAGCTCTCTGATATGCTCGTATACACTGCACACTGTTTTATTGCTGTAGAGCTCAGTGATAGAGTAATGGGTGGTCTGTACAAGTTTATCACAGAGCTCCACAGCAATAAAAAGAACAGTAATGTGCAGTGTGTTTACGTGTATCAGAGCTCCACAGCAATAAAACAATTTGCAGTAAGTGTATAACAGAGCTCCACAGCAATAAATTAACATTTATGCGCATATCCGAGAGCTCAGCAGCAAAAAACACAGCAATTTGTGGTGCATAGTAAGTTTATAACAGCTGCACAGCAATAAAATTAAGTGTGTTTGAAAATATCAGCACTCTAGATTAAAAAAAACAATTTGTGTGGTGTGCATGAATTTATCACGCAGTGCAAATAGGTAGGTACTTCGGACACCTGCTGTACTGTACAGTGATTTAGACAAACTTGGAATGGCAATCGGGCACATGGGGAAATAAACCAGTTGAAGAGAATCACTTGGGCCACTGGTAGATCAAATTCCCCAGCCTGGCCATGTAGAACATATGATATACACACTGCGAATGGACACGCGGCTGCAGTGTAAGTCGCAACCCAGGGCCTTCTTTGCCTATGCCAATGTTCCTTCCCTGCTTCCTAGATTTACAGGTTCTGTCCCCTGGATCTTGCCATCACTTTATATCTGGCCTCAGCATCTGCTCGGCCAAAAATACTTCACGGTTTGGACCTGGATATAGATGTCTGCCGGTGAGCCCAAGTGGCCAGTTGATGTCTCGCCCCTTTCTAGCTTACTTAATTCGTAACCGGTACTTTGTATCAGGGACCATTGACACAGAGATCCATATTTGCTTATTACCAAACTGTGGGAGCTAACACAGTCCATGCACCATGTGGACGTCTTTTGAACAGGCTTCACTAACCTCAAATTTCCGACTGCTAGCTTTTGGCAGGTGTGGGTGAACAGTGTCCCAACAATCAGGGCCGGATTAACATAGGGGCTCGGAGAGCAGCAGCTCCAGGCCCATGCCCCAGAATAGGCCCAGAGAAAGTATAACTGTCTGCATTGATGGGCCTTTGGACCCCTATAACTCCAACTCCATAGGAGCTACAGGGTCATGGTCTTTCCAATGATACCAAACATGACCTGGGTTTATGAAACGATAGAAAAAAATAAAGGAATATTTATTATTTTATTTTTAACACAGCAACATTTTTCACTTCTCAATTATAAAGGGAACAATGATGCTGCACTAACTCACCATCTCATTTCTCATGTCACCAAGTATGGAGGCGATGGAACAATCGTAATAACGTATTTTTCTATCAAAAACCTAAACCGCCACACTGCAGCGAAGAGCACTGGGAGGGGGACTTTGGACCCCTGCTCACTAATCTTTACACCTCACAAGCCCAAGTGAGGTGTCATTGGACAGGTCAGAGTCTGGCCTTTGCATTGATATCAAAAATATGACCATGTAAAATCTAAAAGAAAACAAAGAAAATTATTTTTAGTTCCAAAGCGATGGCATTGTTCATTTGTCACGTATAAAAGGAGCAAAACCACTGCCATTCCTCAAATTTTCATTTGCCACGCTGGGAGAAATGTCAGTGTTTTATACATGGTCATATTATTCATAAAGCACCATCCTCCAAAACCCAAGGGAAAGATTTCATTTTTTTTCTCCCTTTTTGGTTAAAGTTGTATATTTTTCAGAAAAATACAGTAACAGGTTCCCAAATCACTTATTTTTAGCAAGAATTACCTATAGAATATATAACCACAAAGGTTTGGAGGATAAAATGGGAAAACATAATTTTACACGCTTTAAATGATTGAAATCTGAATGAAATGAATCACACAGTATCTGCAGTTAGATATACCCGTATCTGCACTATTAAAAATCCTAAAATATGTTTATTTCACTAAATTACAAAAAAGCCATTAAAATATTCAGCTCCAGGCCATAGAGATCTTAATTCGGCCCTGCCCACAATGCTTAGCCAGCCTTCCAAAGAGGTATTCTCTTTGTATTTATATGGTATTGCTGAAATGTTCTAAATGTCCAGCTAGTTACAGGATCATTTCTTTTAATTTTCTGGCTGATTTTACTTGTTTTAGAACAAGAGCCACAGACTTGGCCCCTTGGTGTTTAGTGATGAGCCGAACACCCCCGTGTTCGGTTCGCATTCGAACTCGAACAATTTCAAAAGTTCGAGTTCGAACACGAACCGAACTCAATGCAAGTCAATGGGACTCGAAAGTTCGAATTTTAGAGTGCCATCCAAGAGGGCATATCTGCAAGATATTTGCCATAAAAGGTTTATGGGGGTCCGGGTAGTGCCCCGATGGACAGGAAACCAGGACAAAAAGTTAAAAAAAAAAACCATTTTTAAAGGAACAGTGAGTTTTCCATGAAATAAAGGTTAAGAATAAAAACGAAAAATTCCTTCAAATATCGTGCCTAGGAGGTCCCCATAACCTGCCAGTGAAGTGGCAGATTTGTAGGATGTATAGAAACCTTTAAAAACCAAAAAATGACATTTCAAATGACGGTAAATGGTTTTCCTTTAATCTATTCATAAACAACTGCTTGGGGCGGCAGTCTGTATGAAAAGAGGAGACATTTTAGGACACACAGAACAAGTTTAGTTATTTTTTTAGCTAAATTATGGTGAAGCTTATGCAGGCTTTGGATGAAAGTAACAATAGGTGCTTTAAAATTGGGCCTTTAGTGTCGGCAACAGTGCCGTCACACCATAACCCCTCTGTGGTATTGTGGAAGAGTGCAGGGTTGGACCCTGCAGTCAAATATTAAAATGATATGAATCTGGTATAGGCGTCAGTGGCAGTGCACCCAAATATTGTGCCTTTGGTGGCAGCAAGTGCCTTCACACCGTAAATAACCCCTCTGTGGTATTGTGGAAGAGTGCAGTGGTGGAGGTTTTGGTAATGCAAAAGAGATCCCCGATCTATTCAGTTACATCAGCAGCTATAACAAAACTGAGTCAGCAATGTTTAGGCACTTGTACTGCACTACTGTATATGGTGAGAATTGGCGCACACCAGTAACAGGAAGCAAACGGAACAGGCAGGGAATACACAGAGAGAATAGTCAAATGGCAGGCAAAGTCGGCAACAGATCGGGTTCTACAGAACAAGCCGGGTCAGTAACAAGTATACAAACTGATTCGGTAAGCTTGCGATGCGGGAATAAAGGCGGAGACACACTGAGCGTGTAGCGACGCACAGCGCAGCGAAGCAAACATTTTGTAGGCTTGACTTCACTCCGCTCCACCTCGCAGCGTGCCTACACTATATTACGTTTGCTTCTCACCGCACTGGACAGGAATCCACTAACTAAATTAAAATGTACACACAGAACCGTTTTATTTTCACAAAGCACATGTTATATAGCAAAAAAAAGTTTCTACTGAATAAAATACATCAAAAATTACTGTTAATTTAATAGGAATAGTATAAAAATATAAAAAAAAGGTAACTCCATATCATATATATTATAGGGACACGGAGCGCTGTGTATAGAGTAGGGATGCATTGATACCACCAGGGCCGGCGCTAGTGTAAGGCGCTTATAATATTCTGCAGTAAAGAGTATTTTATTTCTAGATGTTTTTAGGATTTTTTAACCATTTTTTTTATACTTTATTTAAAAAAAAAACGAACTTTTGGTGAACGTCCCAAAAAGTTCGAAGTGCGCGACCGGCCGATGTTCGATGCGAACTCCGAACAGATCGAACCGAACAGCTCATCCCTATTGGTGTTCTGGGACCGTGATATCCAAACTCTCAAATAGTATCAGAACTAGATAAATCTAGTCAGCTAGCACAAAATTGTACGACCCAGTTATTTTTCGTAGGGGCGACACACCGCATAGAACAGCAATGATTTGCTAGTTGCAGATTGCAGCAGGGAGCTGCCAATACATACGAACTGACTAAATGGGTGCCGGGACAATTTTATTTAAAGCCTTTTATTTGGTGCCCTTGTCTGGTTTTTGTTGAGCCCTGCTTTAGAAGAGTTGTATGTATTTTGATGAAAATTGTATGAAGTGACCTGAAATTTATGGTATTTTTTTTTCTTTATTCATTGTCCTATTTGAAGTCATGTTTTATTGAAGAACTCCCACAAAGCATGTTGGGGTTATTCAAAGAGATCAGAATGGCTGCCGAAAGGTAACTGAACGTTGAAAATCCGTGTTCGGTTACCTTTCTTGGACGTTCGGCTATTCAGAGAGCAGGCAATTCGCCAAATGTTGGTGAATTGCCTGCAAATACTGTGCCTGTTCGAGGGCAGTGAAATCCCCATAGCTCCGGCTATTCAAAGAACAAAAACCAGCAGTGAAAAGTTGCACACGCACACAAATTGTGCTCGCTACAGTGGACGTGCTGTGGACGTTCTGAAAGCCTCCCCGTCTAAGCACTACCCTGCGCATTCGTCAGGGCTGCAAAGCTCGATCCTCCATAGGAGCATACTAACTGCACTCAGCTTGGTGGCCAGACAGGCATCAGAGTGGAACGTCCACTCTCAGACGTTCCCCCGCTCTGCAAAACGCTTGTCTGACTCCAGCCTGAGTGATAGGAATCCAATCACTCTCAGGCATCCATTTCATGCTGAGATCAGTGAGCTCTCAGCATGTACAGTCTGCCTCAAAGTGTCTGGCTTTCTACCCATGCAGTGGCACAGTGGTCGAGGCGTAGGAGGGTGCCAGTGCCTAGTAGTGGCTGCGTGGTGCAGTAGTAATGGTGTAGAAGAGACGTTAACTTTGGGGCATAGTAAAAGCAGTGACTGAGTAGATAGACACACACGCACACTTTCCCAAATACACACACACACACACACTCTGCACGAGATGTTCCGATTGGCTCCATAACAAAATTATCTTGCCCAATATCACTGCTCCCTGTAATGTCAAAAATTCTGGAAAAATGTGTCTACACTCAATTACGTGATTATTATCAGTATCAGAACTATTTAACCCCAGATCAATCAGGCTTTCGTCCAAACCATTCAACTACAACTGCCCTTTTAAAAGTTTGTAATGATATCCAAGCGGGCATGGAACAAGGAAATCTAACTGGAGCCATCTTCCTTGACTTTGCCAAGGCTTTTGACACAGTAGACCATGGCATCCTATTACAAAAACTTAAAAACTCTGGTATTGGTGATAGTACGTTAACCTGGTTCCAATCATATGTGTCTGACAGATCTCAATTTGTGTCCATTTCTGACAGCACTTCCCTTCCCCTCCCAGTCACGTGCGGTGTACCCCAAGGCTCGATACTTGGCCCCCTGCTATTCACAATATTCATAAACGATCTGCCCAATGTCTGCAAAGCTTCAACTGTACACATGTACGCAGACGACACGGTAATCTATACCAGCAAACCAAATCTCCCGCAGCTGGAGGCCGTGCTGCAAGAAGAATTCACAGGGGTAGAAAAGTGGATTGCAAATAACAAACTTTTTCTAAATACTGACAAAACGGTTACAATGCTCTTTGGAACCGCACCTAAACTACACAAATTGCAAACACCCCATCTATGTGTTGGGACAAAATCAAACGGCACACTGACCACAGTCACCTCTCTCAAATACCTAGGTATGTGGTTAGACCCAAATCTATCTTTTGGCCGCCACATCGAAAAACTCTCATCTAAACTTTACCCCAAACTAGGTGCCCTGTACAGAAACAAATCCTGCCTGAGCCCCGCGGTAAGAAAGCAGATTGTACAACAAATGCTTATGCCGGCTATTGATTACGGAGATGTAGTGTATGCAGCCGCCCCACAAACACACCTCCAGAAACTTACTACATTCTTTAACTCATTCTGTCGCTTTGTGCTACAATGTAACTACATGACCCACCATTGTGACATGTTAAAAGAACTAAACTGGCCATCGCTGGACTCTAGACGCACCCTTCACCTTTCCAACCTGGTGTTTAAGAGCTTTTGTGGGAAGCTACCACCCTACCTGAATATGCTGCTTCCCCCAGCAGTTCCCTCATCTTATAACCTCAGATCCAGGACCAGCACCTTACTTGCAATACCGCAATACAAAAAGAAAATGGCTCGATCCGCATTTTTCCTACAGAGCACCGCAGTTATGGAATAACCTCCCAGACGCCATCAAATCTTCCCCCAGTCTAAAGTCCCTTAAGAGCTCCCTATTAACATACCTCAATACAAAATGCACCTGTAAACATGTAACATAGTGACTACATTTCCTCCATATTTATTTTTCTGTTAATCTGTATATTTGGTTTTGTGTTAATATCTTGCATTTTACTATTTTGTATTTCTGTAACCACTCAATGTTCTCGAACCCAGGACATACTTGAAAACGAGAGAAATCTCAATGTATCCTTCCTGGTAAAATCCTTTATAAATAAATAAATAATAAATAAACTTGCGTCCGTTTGCAGTTCGGTGCGCACGTACTTCGTGTGTGGGTGTCTATTGATCATGATTCTGTGCTACGACAGACGTTAAACTGTGCGGCAACACGGACATGATAACTACATTCGTCTGACACGGGCCTTAATGGATTTTTGCAATGAGGTAACATTTACCAAAGGTTTTTATTTACTTCTCTGGTTTATCTAATCTACTGTATTTAACAATTTAATGAGCTAGAGGAGGGAATGTTTGGATAAGGCTACGGGGCTATTATTCTTCAGACTTCTCAAGAGATGGCAGCTGAATGAGAGAAAACGTGGTGCTTAACCCTTTCACTGCTGAGGACGTGTGGGGAACATCCTCATTGACTCCTAAGGAAAGATAGGGTAGAGATGGGGGTTCCTTTGAACCCCGATATCTCCCGACTGTTAGCAGGGTCATGTTTGGTATCATTAGAAAGGCCAGAGCATGGCGTTTCCAATGATCTCGAACATGACCATATACAGTAAGGCCAGAAATATTGGGATATCAACACAATTCTAACATCTTTGGCTCTATACACCACCATAATGGAGTTGGAATGAAACCAACACAATGTACTTTAACTGCAGACTGTCAGCTTTAATTTGAGGGTATGTACATCCAACTCAGGTGAACGGTGTAGGACTTACAGCAGTTTGCAGATGTGCCTCCCACTTGTTAAGGGACCAAAGGTAATGGGACAATTGGCTTCTCAGCTGTTCCATGGCCAGGTGTGTGATATTCCCTCATTACCCCAATTACAATGTGCAGATAAAAGGCCCAGAGTTCATTTCAAGTGTACTATTTGCATTTGGAATCTGTTGAGGTCCACTCTCAAGATGAGCTACAAAGAGCTGTCACTATCAGTGAAGCAAGCCATCATTAGGCTGAAGAAACCAAACAAACCCATCAGAGAGATAGCAAGAACAATAGGCGTGGCCAAAACAACTGTTTGGAACATTCTCAAAAAGAAGGAACGCGCCGGTGAGCTCAGCAACACCAAAAGACCCGGGAGACCACGGAAAACAACTGTGGTGAATGGCCGAAGAATTCTTTCCCTGGTGTAGAAAACACCCTTCACAACAGTTGGCCAGATCAAGAACACTCTCCAGGAGGTAGGTGTATGTGTGTCAAAGTCAACAATCAAGAGAAGACTTCACCAGAGTGAATACAGAGGGTTTACCACAAGATGTAAACCATTGGTGAGCCTCAAAAACAGGAAGGCCAGATTAGAGTTTGCCAAACAACACCTAACAAAGCCTTCACAGTTCTGGAACAAGATCCTATGGACAGATGAGATCAAGATCAACTTGTACCAGAGTGATGGGAAGAGAAGAGTATGGAGAAGGAAAGGAACTGCTCATGATCCTAGGTATACTACCTCCTCAGTGAAGCATTGTGGTGGTAGTGTCATGGCGTGGGCATGTATGGCTGCCAATGGAACTGGTTCTCTTGTATTTATTGATGATGTGACTGCTGACAAAAGCAGCAGGATGAATTCTGAAGTGTTTCGGGAAATATTATCTGCTCACATTCAGCCAAATGCTGCAGAACTCATTGGACGGCCCTTCACAGTGCAGATGGACAATGACCCAAAGCATACTGCAAAAGCAACCAAAGAGTTTTTGAAGGGACAGAAGTGGAATGTTATGCAATGGCCAAGTCAATCACCTGACCTGAATCCCATTGAGCATGCATTTCACTTGCTGAAGGGAAAATGCCTCAAGAACAAGCAGGAACTGAAGACCGTTGCAGTAGAGGCCTGGCAGAGCATCACCAGGGATGAAACCCAGCGTCTGGTGATGTCTATGCGTTCCAGACTTCAGGCTGTGATTGACTGCAAAGGATTTGCTACCAAGTATTAAGAAGGGAAAGTTTGATTTATGATTATTATTCTGTCCCATTACCTTTGGTCCCTTAACCAGTGGGAGGCACATCTGCAAACTGCTGTAAGTCCTGAGTTCACCTGAGTTGGATGTACATACCCTCAAATTAAAGCTGACAGTCTGCAGTTAAAGCACATTGTGTTTGTTTCATTCCAACTCCATTGTGGTGGTGTATAGAGCCAAAGATGTTAGAATTGTGTCGATGTCCTAATATTTCTGGACCTGACTGTATAAAGAAAAAGCATAATAAAAATAATAATAAAAAAAAGAAAAACAATTTTTTTTAAGACTTGAAATGGCTCAGCAGTGAAGGGGTTATACTAATTCTACCCCCTGGGATGTCCTTTGAATACATCCCACACAATACAATGAGATTTGAGACCGTGATCCACCCATAGACTCCATTGTAGTCTATGCCACAGAGTGAAGAGAAAGTGCTGTAAAGATACTGTGGGGCTAACAACACTAAAGATCACACAATGGATTCACACCGTGACCTATACAGTCAAATATTTTCTTAACTAAATGTACAAGAGAAAATCAAAGCACATGTAAGATATCTGCAGCATAAAATAAACACTAAGGGAATTTCATTTTTTTTGGTGGTAGTGGCCCTTTAAAAAATAAATCTTCGGTTAGCCTTTTGTTTCTGGGAAAGCATTGTCTTTGTCAGGAAAGCTGTATTTCACAGGGATATATCATATCAGTAGTTCTATTTTTGTCAACGGTCTTGCTTCACATGAGCGATTGTGCTAGGAGGATTTTGACGCTGGAAGCCGTCGGCTTTCTCTGTAGGATTTCATGTGATGACTTGTGCTTTTGTTTGTGACTGGCTGCTTTAAGGACCAGGAGATCCATCAAGTTCTAATAAAGTGTAGTTGTGTATGATCGGCAACATTATTCCTGATGAGTCGGATTGTCTGTGATTGATTAGATCTTGCAAAATTACTACTAATCCTAACACCCACTTTATTTCTACACCAACCCTAGAAAGGACCTTGTATCCTATACCAATAGGTACAGGGGCGGACTGACAAGTAATGGGGCCCCTGGGCAATAGTAGTTAGTGGGGCACCTTGTGCCACGCCTACACAGTAGGCCACACCCATAAACCCCTCCCAGAGCCGTAACTAGAAAGCTCAGGGCCCAGGTGCAGGAACCATAACGGGCCCCCCCACCCGGGCAAAAACATATTTTGTCCCCCCTCCTGTCAACATGCATTGGTCCCCTCCAGGTCCACAATGTTTACTACAATCAGGGTCCCATTTTTTTTCCAGGTCCACTTTGTCCTCTTCAGTCCATCTAATTTTTAATGTAATGTGCACTATGTGTATCTTACAGAGCTCCACAGGAATAAACCTCACAGTAATGTGCGCTGTGTATGAACATATCATAGAGCTCCACAGCAATGTGCAGTGTGTATGAACGTATCACAGTGCTCCACAGCAATAAAATGCACAGTAATGTGTGCTGTGTATGAGGGTATCACAGAACTCCACAGCAATAAAACTCAGTAATGTGCAGTGTACAGTCAGGTCCAGAAATATTGGGACATCGACACATTTCTAACATCTTTGGCTCTATACACCACCACAATGGAGATGGAATGAAACAAACACAATGTGTTTTAACTGCAGACTGTCAGCTTTAATTTGAGGGGATGTACATCCAACTCAGGTGAACGGTGTAGGACTTACAGCAGTTTGCAGATGTGCCTCCCACTTGTTAATTTTGGGGCCAAAACGTCACTGACATCTTTCTGGTAACATGGCAAAAGTGCGGACGTACAACGTCTGTGGCACCAGACGTAATTTAAGCAATGGCGAACGGCAAACTGCTATATGTAAATATATATATGTAGATGTGTGTTTGTGTCCTTTGAGTGTATGTCAATGAGTGTGTGTATAACTCCAGACCTTTACCTGCTTAATTGATGATGAAATAACGAAGGAGTAGGCCACACCTGGCGATGAAACAGCTTTTGATTCAATTGTCCAAATACTTTTGGTCCCTTGAAAAAAGGGGGGATGGCTACTCTTAACCTGCCTGGCAGTATTCCCGAGTGTGACTCGGGGTTAAATTTTGCTTCCGCGATCGGTAACCCCGAGCCTCACTCGGACTGTATATATATATATATATATATATATTATATATTATATATACTCACCGCATCCCTCGCCCTCTCTGCAGTCACCGCAGTGTGATCGCGGCAGCAGGCGACTTGCTTCCTGGTTCCGCTCCCTTGCGTGCTACGCGACACGGGGGCGGGACCAGGCTGAAAATTGAAAAACTGGAAAAAAAAAAATACAGTAAAAATATACTGTAGAATAAACTTTGTGCTGTGCAGTGGGTGCTGGGATTCTTGTCCAGATGTACACTCCTTTGCCAATGAAATATACAGGACACGGGGGTACCAAAGAAATTAGAAACATAGAAAAATGTCGGCAGATAAGAACCTTTCGGCCCATCTAGTCTGCCCAATTACATGGATACTTTACCTGGATTTATCTTTTGTTTAGGATAGCCTTATGCCTATCCCATGCTTGCTTAAATTCAATTACTGTTTTGGCCTCTACCACTTCTACTGGAAGGCTGTTCCATGTATCCACCACCGTCTCAGTAAAATAATGCTTTCTGATGTTACTTTTAAACCTTTGCCCCTCTAATCTAAGACTATGTCCTCTTGTTTTGCTATTTTGTTTCCTTTTAAATATACTCCCTTCCTCTACCTTGTGGATTCCCTTTACGTATTTATGTCTTAGATTAGAGGGGCAAAGTATTTTTGCAACTGTTGGATCTGGGCAAGCACCAGCGAAACTTGTATTGCAAAGCCTTATTACATTTTAGAAATGATTTTTATTTGCCTTTTATTTCTGTAAAGCTGCTTTGAGAATAAATACTCTTTTTTTGGTACCCCGTGTCCTGTATATTTCATTGGCAAATGAGTGTACATCTGGACAGGAATCCCAGCACCCAGAGGAAAGAGGCATGTTTTTGGTTTGATTATATTATTGAATATAATTTATTTCCATGATTTTGGATAATTATTTTTGGGATAATAAATTATTATTTCGTGTTTCAAACCTTCTCTGACTGTGTGTGTTTACTAGACTCTTGCTTGCACGGATTTCAGTGAGTTATTCCTACAGAATACAGGCTTACTACTGTATATGGACCTAACTGTAAATATGAACATGTTGCAATGTGTTTTCATTAAATTACACACTGCTACTTCCATTAAAGCTGTACCTATAACTCGATCTCTTAAGCAATGAGAGGCGGATGAGTCGGTATCTTGTACATAAAGTCATAATTCATCTTCCTCATTAATTTTCTAAATTATAGGGCCTGCCTCAAGAGTTCGAGTTTTTTTAATGCTTACTTGTCATACTTTATGAGGTCGATATAATGTAATGAGGCGATTATTAAGCAAAGAAATTTTGGGGCAGGACATAAAATGTTTTATTATTTATTTTTTATTCCCTTCTCATTTTACTTGTTGGCAATACTGGCACCAAGACCATCCATATGTTTGTGGGAGTCAGCAGTGCAAACTGTGTGGGCTCCTTTTTACTTTAATCTGAATAGTATTTTATATTATTCCAATATGATGGAAACGTGAAATGCACGTTCCTACAAAAGTGGTCTCCTATTCCCCCAATCTAAAGTCCCTTAAGAGATCTCTATTAACATACCTCATTACGGAATGCACCTGTAAACATGTAACATAATGACTATATTTCCTATATATTTATTTTCTGTTAATATGTATATATATTTTTACCAGTAAGGATACATTGAGATTTCTCTCGTTTTCAAGTATGTCCTGGGTTCAAGAACATTGAAGTGTTACAGTTGTTACAGAAATACAAAGTAATAAATGCAAGATATAAAAAAAAAAATATATACATATTAACAGAAAATATATATATAGGAAATATAGTCATATATATATAGTCGGCCGTGTTAGTCCAGATGCCAAAATCACGAGTATAGCAGTCTGTAGTGATACCTTTTTTTATTGGACTAACGTTACATTTAAAGTACAAGCTTTCGAGAGGATTCCTCCTTCCTCAGGTATAGAAGCTAACTGATCAGAATAATAGAATTAAACATAGGGACAGTCATAGGGCTCACAGTTGGGGGTGTTAGGTAAGAAAAAATATGTCGCTGTTGATCTGTGTTTCTCATCTAACACCCCCAACTGTGAGCCCTATGACTGTCCCTATGTTTTATTCTATTATTCTGATCAGTTAGCTTCTATACCTGAGGAAGGGAGGAATCCTCTCGAAAGCTTGTACTTTAAATGTAACGTTAGTCCAATAAAAAAGGTATCACTACAGACTGCTATACTCGTGATTTTTATATATATATATATATATATTTACCAGGAAGGATACATTGAGATTTCTCTCGTTTTCAAGTTATATTAAGGAGACCGCAAATGTACACTGTTATACAAGCTGTACACTCACTACTTTACATTACAGCAAAGTGTCATTTCTTCAGTGCTGTCACATGAAAAGTTATAGGCTCCTATTACAATCTTCGCACAAATGCGCTCGCGCAGCGAAATTATTTTTGCACGCGCAAAAAACGTTAGCGCGCACAAATTAATGCGTTATTACGATCCGAGCGCAGTTTTTCAGCCTTCATGTTTTTTCAAGCGCAAATGACCGTGGCGTGCAGGAATCGGTGGGCACTCAGAATTAAGAACCACCATTTGCTAGGTTTCGGCTGTTGCGCCTGTCAAAGTCAATCTACGTATATGTGCTGCAACAAGAATTAAACAATTAAACAATTTATTAATTTTATTGTTTGGGTATGTGTAGAATGTGTAACTGTACTGTGCTGTATTTTTTTTTGTTTTGTTTTGTGCAGCTTCATTTCGTTTCGGCCAGAACGTTCAGATTGTAAGTTAACACTAGGTTTTCAAAGACGTTACGATACTTCGCGCAAATGTCGTTTGTACGACGTTGCGCGAAGATCGTAATACCATCCGCTCGAACGCATTCGCGCTGACAATGGTAAGTATGGGATGTGCGCACGCACTTGCGCTGGGTTCACGCAGGGGCATGCGCGGTAGATGCTAACGCGCATCGTTTGCGCGAACATAGTAATACGACGTTCCGCGCAAATGTTTTTGTCCTCGCGCAAAAACGCATTTTTGTAATAGGGGCCATAATAAAATGTTTACAAAAATGTAAGGGGTGTACTCACTTTTGAGATACTGTGTGTGTGTATATGTATATGTATATGTATATATATATATATATATATAAAATACGCACGAAGGTTTTTGCACTCACGGTTCACTGCAGGGTTCCACTCTCACCCGGTGCTTCAGCAAAGGCTAAGATTGATGTAAGATGGCAAGGATGCAAGCACTCATAGGATTTTCCAAAATAATCGTCTTTAATGAATCCAAAAGTCAACGTTTCGGCTCAACACAGAGCCTTCATCAGGACAAACATATATAAAACCAAAACTGTGTCTGTTTAAATAGACACCCTAATCAAACAATAATCACAAGCCCCCCCACAGAAGTAACCCACTGACCAATGACTGGTGGTATCCACAGAACGGCCATCGTTTACACACAGGGATCAACAACGGGCGCCATCTGATGACGTCAGCCCGATCAATCCTGCTGTCCTAACGGCATTGTAAGGCAGTATTTAAAGGCATCGCCTTAGCGATATCAGCCTCCGCTGCCCCATGTTCTCATAACAGATCAAAATAAAGGAAGAGCCAGTATCCGGGAACCTCCAATCATATTTGCATTTACGAGTGTGAGTCAGCGCTATGCGCCGTATATTTACGTCGGTCTGGTTGTCACGGCAACCCCGGCGTCCTTTCTACGGTCGAACCAAGACACTACCCGCCTGGTCCCGCCCCTCTGTGGATACCACCAGTCGAGTACCGATAATTTTCTTTAATGTCATGTGACGCTTTCCAATAAGAACAGACCATATAAAAATGCCCTCAGCTCACATGTATATCCCCCCCGATATATATATATTCATACTGCCCCAGCACATGGATTTGCCCCAGCTCATGGATATGCCCCAGCTCACACATGGATATTGCCCCCCAGCTTATGGATATGCCCCAGCTCACACATGGATATTGCCCCCCAGCTTATGGATTTGCCCCAGCTCACACATGGTTATGCCCCCCAGCTCACACATGGTTATGCCCCCCAGCTCACACATGGTTATGCCCCCCAGCTCATGGATATGCCCCCCAGCTCACACATGGATATGCCCCCCAGCTCACACATGGGTATTGCCCCCAGCTTATGGATTTGCCCCCCCCAGCTCACACATGGTTATGACCCCCAGCTCTCACATGGTTATGCCCCCAGCTCATGGATATGCCCCCCCCCAGCTCACGCATGGTTATGCCCCCCAGCTCACACATGGTTATGCCCCCCCCAGGTCACACATGGTTATGCCCCCCCAGGTCACACATGGTTATGCCCCCCCAGGTCACACATGGTTATGCCCCCCCAGCTCACACATAGATATGCCCCCCAGCTCATGGATATGCCCCCCCAGCTCACACATGGTTATGCCCCCCAGCTCACACATGGTTATGACCCCCCCAGCTCACACATGGGTATGCCCCCCCCAGCTCACACATGGGTATGCCCCCCCCAGCTCACACATGGTTATGCCCCCCCCAGCTCGCTCATGGATATGCCCCCCAGCTCATGGATATGCCCCCACAGCTCATGGATATGCTCCCCCAGCTCACACATGGGTATGCCCCCCAGCTCATGGATATGCACCCCAGCTCACACATGGGTATGCCCCCCAGCTCATGGATATGCCCCCACAGCTCACACATAGATATGCCCCCAGCTCATGGACCCCCCCCCCAAACGATACTTACCTTCCTGGGCGCCGCCGGGAATGTCTCCGCGCACGCGCTCGTTGGAAGGACCCCAGCCGCGACCACGTGGGACCATGTGAACACGGCTGGGATCCTTCCAACGAGCGAGCGCGGGGAAACTTTCCCGGCGTCGCCCAGGAAGGTAAGTATCATCGCGGAGAGCAGCTGCAGGGCCTGTCCGAATGCTCTGACGGCATTCGGACAGGCCCTGCAGCTGCTTAGTGTGTTTATACTTACCTTCCTGGGCGCCGCCGGGAAAGCTTCTGCGCTGCTCCAGGGGCGGCTGTCTGAATGCCGATAGAGCATTCGGACAGCCGCCGCAGCCCCTCGGATGCCGGCAAGCCGGCTCAATGCCGGCTTCCGGTATCGGAAAAAATATCGGGGGGTACTGCACGAGTACCAAGTACTCCTGCAGTACCCAGTATCGGCCCCGATACCGATACTAGTATCGGTATCGGTGCAACCCTAGAATTTAGTGTACATTTGTAATTGTATTCAGAATGAAATCCTACAAGGACTTTTTAAAGAACCATATGCAACTAAAATGACATCAATTGGTTTTGTAATACAGTAGTAAATGTTTCTTTTGTGAATTCTTCATTGACACAATTATTCAACCCCTTAAAGACTACCACTCTGAAGAACAGAGGTTCATTCAAGTGTTTTCAATCAGGTATTGAAAACACCTGTGGATGTCACGGAGCAGCAATAAAGCATAATAAGCACCAATTAGGCAGCTTTAAAATGACTGTGATACTCAGCTCCTTCTAGACATTTACTTGTGTGGTTACAAACATGGTGAAGTCAAGAGAATGGTCCAGGAAGACAAGAGAAGAGGTGATTACTCTTCGCAGGAAGGGCAATGGCTATAAGAAGATTGCAAAGATGTTAAACATACCAAGAGAGACCATAGGAAGCATCATTCACAAATTCAAGGCAAAGGGCACTGTTGAAACGCTACCTGGTCGTGGCAGAAAGAAGATGCTGACTTCGACTGCTGTGCGCTACCTGAAGCGTAGAGTGGAGAAAAGTCCCCGTGTGACTGCTGAGGAACTGAGAAAAGATTTGTCAGATGTGGGCAGGGCCGGCCCAAGCCATTGTGCTGCCTGGAGCCAAGGATGAATTGCTGCCCCCCCCCAAAAAAAAAACATGCGGTGTGTATGAAAGTATCACAGAGGCCACAGCAACAAGACTAAAAATGTATTTTAGCATTTTAAAATATTACGTGTGTTTGTACCCCTCTTATGTGTCCCTCAGTGTGTGTCTGTCCATGTTATATGTCCCGCAGTGAGTGTGTGTCCATCCATGTTATATGGTCCTCATTGTGTGTCCGTGTTATATGTCCCTCAGTGTGTGTGTATCCATGTTATATGTCCTTCAGTGTGTGTGTATCCATGTTATATGTCCCTCAGTGTGTGTGTGTGTGTGTGTGTCTGTTTTATATGTCCCTCAGTGTGTACCCCTGATGTGTGTGCCCAGCTGTGTGGGCTGTGTGAAGGCTCAGCTCACAGAGGATCCCAAAACTGTACAGGCTGACGGCCCTCACTGTGCCTGGCTCCTCTCCCCCGGCAGTGCTCCCTCTCCCCTGGCAGTACCCCCTCCACATGGCAGTGCGCCACAGCAACTGAGTCCTGTCTCCAGTTGTGTGGATTCGCACTGCGCCCGGCTGCTAGGGCTGTCATTGCTCCCTGCCTGGCATAGCTGCTGGCACTGCAGAGAGCTGATAGCGCCCCCTTTTGGTGTGATGCCCCGTGCCGCCCTGATTTGCCCATGCACACACACACAGCGCCCAGACATGGCCCAGGAGTGGCTGTAGCCCCAGCACCACCTCACCAGGAAGGGCGAGCAGAGATGGGCTTCCACCTGCACAGAGAGAAGGGCAAGTGCAGCCAGTACATCTGCAAGGTGGAGCCCGTCTCCCCGGCCGAGAGTTCGCGGCTGAAAGCGGAGGACCGGCTGCTGGAGGTCAACGGGGAGAACGTGGAGGAGATACCACCAGGTAGCACCCTGCTCTCTGTACTTACCTGGTGTAGATGATGAAAGTGGTGCTGGCAGGACATAGGAGGAGACGTTCACCTGAGATGCGCAGCCTGAGAGGATCCGCTGGGTGCAGTGAGTCAGATGCAAGTTCCGGTCTGAGTCACTGGCGGGTCTCGGGAAGAGAGGCATGCAATCCCGGCTGCAAACTGAGGAGGGTCCAGCAACACACGTGCCAGCCGCGTCTTAATCCCGCTCTTCGGCTGGCCGCATGTCACGTGTGTGTGGGCGGGTTGGCATGCGGTCACTGCTCCGCGCCGGCGTACCAGAGATGCGGCCCTGGATGTGGGTACTGAAGTTTCAGCTCAGACAATACGGCGCACACTGCGTAATGAAGGCCTCCATGCCAGAACTCCCAGGCGCACCCCCTTGCTGTCTCCAAAGAATAAGAGTCGACTGCAGTATGCCAAAAGTCATGTGGACAAACCACAGAAGTTTTGGGATAGTGTTCTGTGGACTGATGAAACAAAATTAGAACTGTTTGGGCCCATGGATCAACGCTATGTTTGGAGGAGGAAGAACAAGGCCTATGAAGAAAAGAACACCTTGCCTACTCTGAAGCATGGCGGGGGGTCAATCATGCTTTGGGGCGGTTTTGCTTCTGCAGGTACAGGGAAGCTTCAGCGTGTGCAAGGTACCATGAATTCTCTTCAGTACCAGGAGATATTGGATGACAATGTGATGCAGTCCGTCACAAACCTGAGGCTTGGGAGACGTTGGACCTTTCAACAAGACAATGATCCCAAGCATACCTCCAAGTCCACTAGAGCATGGTTGCAGATTAAAGGCTGGAACATTTTGGAGTGGCCATCGCAGTCACCTGACTTAAATCCGATTGAGAACCTCTGGTGGGACTTAAAGAAAGCAGTTGCAGTGCGCAAGCCTAAGAATGTGACTGAACTGGAGGCTTTTGCCCATGACGAATGGACGAAGATACCCGTAGATCGCTGCAAGACACTTGTGTCAAGCTATGCTTCACGTTTAAAAGCTGTTATAACTGTAAAAGGATGTTGTACTAAGATTGAATGTCACTTGGGGGTTGAATAAAACTGATAATGATGTGAGCACAAAAAAGACATTTGTGGTTATTTCATTATAAATGTTATGTTATATTTGTCTGACCTACACGTGCCTCTTTGATTTAATTGTAAGCAAGATGACTGGATGATCAAAATCAATGTCAAACTGGCCAAAACACTCAATTTCAGTGGGGGTTGAATAATTTTGAACACAACTGTATATGTATATACTAGTTGTTAAGCCTGCCCGGAGGGCAGTCTATCACACACTCACTGCGCGCGCGCGCTCAAACACACTTCGCACACACACTGCACTCACTGCGCGCACACACTCACTGCGCGCATACACACATGCACTCACTGCGCGCGCGCGCCCACACTCTCACTGCGCCCACACTCACTGCGCCCACACTCACTGCGCCCACACTCACTGCGCCAACACTCACTGCGCCAACACTCACTGCGCCCACACTCACTGCGCACACATGCGCACACACGCACTCTCACTGCGTGCGCACACGGTCACTTTGCGCACTCACTGCACGCACACACACTCTCACTGCGCGCGCACACTCTAACTGCGCACGCACTCCGCACGCCTACACACTCACTGCGGGTGTGCGCGCACACACACTCTCGCTGCGCGCACACACTCTCGCTGCGCGCACACACTCTCGCTGCGCGCACACACTCTCGCTGCGCGCACACACTCTCGCTGCGCGCAAACACCCTTCGCTGCGCGCACACACACTCTCACTGCGCGCACTCTCTGCACGCGCACTCCCTGCACGCGCACTCCATGCACGCGCACTCCCTGCACGCGCACTCCCTGCACGCGCGCACACACCACACTCGCACACACCACACTCGCACACACCACACTCGCACACACCACACTCGCACACACCACACTCGCACACACCACACTCGCACACACCACACTCGCACACACCACTCTCGCACACACCACTCTCGCACACACCACACTCGCACACACCACACTCGCACACACCACACTCGCACACACCACACTCGCACACACCACACTCGCACACACCACTCTCGCACACACCACTCTCGCACACACCACTCTCGCACACACCACTCTCGCACACACCACTCTCGCACACACCACTCTCGCACACACCACACTCGCACACTACACACACCACACTCTGTACTCTGTTCTCTCGCACTCTCGCACACTCTGCACTCTCGCACACTCTGCACACTCTCGCGCACTCTGCACTCTCGCGCACTCTGCACTCTCGCGCACTCTCGCGCACTCTGCGCACTCTGCGCACTCTGCGCACTCTCGCGCACTCTGCGCACTCTCGCGCACTCTGCGCACTCTCGCGCACTCTCGCGCACTCTCGCGCACTCTGCGCACTCTCGCGCGCACTCTGCACTCTCGCGCGCACTCTGCACTCTCGCGCGCACTCTGCACTCTCGCGCGCACTCTGCACTCTCGCGCGCACTCTGCACTCACCCAACCTGCTTTCTGTGCTGGGGGGGAGGATCTGTCTTGAGGTCAGGACTTGGAACTCCTGACTGGCTAATCTGTCGTATAAGTGACAGCTGGGAGACACCAGCGTCACTGCTGGAGCGCCGGGCCCATTGTAGCTGTCGTAACTGTGGGCCCAGCGCATCCAGAGGAGCACAGCTCTCAGCCGGGCCTCCCCTTGCCAGCGGGCCACTGAATCCATCATGGGCTATATTGCCCTGATGGTGGCCCTGCTAACAGTGTTCAGCCCTGCTGGGTGTGGGGCTGACTCAGAGGTGATGCGAGGGAGAGGCGTTTTGTGCGAGGGGAAAAAAAAAAGATGATCCGTTAGAGAGGCGCTTTGTCCAATGGATCGGCATTTTTTTCGTCCCTCACGCAACCCAGCGTTTTTTCAGTTGCAGGAGCGCATGTAAGTTTGCGCATGCGCATTTGGTCTGATTGCGGCGACGGAAGCCAAACGATTTTATATATAGTGGTACAGTATCTCAAAAGTGAGTACACCCCTTTTATTTTTGTAAACATTTTATAACTTTTCATGTGACAGCACTGATGAAATGACACTTTGCTGTAATGTGAAGTAGTGAGTGTACAGCTTGTATAACAGTGTACATTTGCTGTGCCCTCAAAATAACACAACACACAGCCATTAATGTCTAAACCGCTGCCAACAAAAGTGACTACACCCGTAAGTGAAAATGTCCAATTTGGGCCCAATTAGCTATTTTCCCTCCCATGTCAAGTCATGTGACTCATTAGTGTTACAAGGTCTAAGTGTGAATGGGGAGCAGGTGTGTTAAATTTGGTGTTACTGCTCTCACTCTCTCATACTGGTCACTGGAAGTTCAACATGGCACATTCAGCCCAACTCTGGGCATGAAAATAAAAATCTGGAATACTGGCAGCTATTCCAGTGTGTCATTTATCGGAAAATCTCAAATTTTTGTTTTATGTAGTTAATAAATGTATGTAATCGGAGATCAATCGATGCCTGCCGCTCCGATCCATTGTTCTGCGCAGGCGCTACGGAACTTAAAGTAAACATAAAGTGTGTACATCCTGTTGTGCTGTGCAATTTCCAGCTCCTAATGCTACGCAAGCTGTGTTGGGCTGCAAATTGTGTTCGAAAGCTTCAGGGATCAGGAATAATAATGCGGTAAGCGTGGAGATAATCTGATCCACAGTGCTGCTAAACACCAACAAATCGTCCCTCCTATATAATGAAACAAGTCCATACAATACATTCCAAAGAGGTGTAGCACTATGTCTTGGAGCTCTTAACTAAGTTTTCATAGAATCCATGGGATCTCAAAAGAAATGGAGAAAGATCGCTACATAGTGTAACCGCTGTGAGCCTATTCCCAAATATAAAGGGATCGCCGATTGTCAACTCACTCTTTCTGAATCTTAGACTAGACTCAGACCTATGGGTTTATAAGGGCATACCCATCAGCCACTCTGCAGAAATCTTCTCCACCTTCTTCCTCAGTAGACACTATATAAACATGCAAAAAAAAGGAAAAGGCAAAAAATTTTGTAAATGATAAAAACTGAGCAAAAGGAGGCGGAGCTAGCTGTGGAAGCGAGCAGCAGCATTTTGGAGGAGCTCTGTGTCTACCACGGATTTTATTGCTTTTTTCGCCATTTGCACTGCCCTGTGAGCTTCCCGGTTGGCTAGAGGGATCCTGGAGAGTTGAGGTACCTGATTTAGCCCTGAGTTTCGTGCCCGGGGACAGATTGCTGCCGGCAGCGCGATTTGGGCCTAGTCACAGCGGCCATCTTGGAAGCCTACTCGAGGCGCCCTGCGACCTCGTGCCAGCCCAGCATCTCCGGAACCATGCCTACCGGTCGTTCCCAGCGACGGGCCCCCCGACAGAGGGACATTCGGGATGTTTTGCGAGGTGGGTCCGCTTTTACGGGACTGACTGCTTCTTCCTCCCTCCCCCCGGGCTATGGCTCCTCGGAGGCTGACAGCGACTATGAACCTCAGGGGGGTATTACTGGGATGCCCTGGCTTGCCCCGCAGTCACCGGCGTCTGACTCCCGACCCCTCTCGGCGGCTGCTAGGAAACGGGCACAGAAGAAGAGAAAATCAGCAATGCGGACATCGTCCGGGGCAACGCCGGACACAGAGGATATTTTTGATGGGGACCCGACTGAGATTCCCCTTACCTCCGCCAGTAATAGTATGACCTCGGATCATCGGTCTGCAGTGGGGACGGGACTTCGACAGCAACAGGTGCAGGAGGAGGACGACCATCTCCCCTCCACGAAGGGGGATCTCCGCAGGATCTTGGAGGAGCTTCGGGTGATACGTGAGGTGTGGCAGCCTGAGGTGGCGGCGGTCCGCACGGAGATAGCGGCGATGCGTGCTCAGGTGAAGGTGGTACAGGAGACGACTTCTGCTGTGACAACGGAACAAACTCACCTGTCTGGTCAGGTTGCTGGTTTGCGATACCAAGTCGAACTTCTGACACGCTCTGTGGAGATGCTTGAAACGAGACACAGACGCCGAAACATCAGGGTCAGGGGTGTCCCGGACTCTATTACCTCCGACGCTCTGCCGTCCTACGTGACTCGTCTTGTGCTTCAGGTCACGGGGCTTCCCCCTGACACACCTGACATGCTTGGGTCGGTGTTTCGGGTCAGGAGACCTGCGACGAACCCACCTGGGGCTCCTCGAGACGTCGTAGTGGCCTTCCGTGAAGTGGCTTTCAAGGTCAAGGTTATGTCTGCTCCGGGCGCGAGGGATCCCGTACGCTTTGAGGGCTCCACTCTGGCCCTGTATCATGATCTCCCATTCCAGACCCTGATGGCTCGCAGGCGTTTTCGTGAAGTGACATCAGTTCTTCGCCGACAGGGTGTCCGATATCGCTGGGGTCTGGCAGGAGCTTTGGTGGTGACCCACGCAAATGTCCCCTATACCATCACGGATCCCGCGGTGGCTTGGATTGACCTTGCGGCTGCGGGCCTCTCACCAGATCCTCCGGACCCTCGACCGGATTGAAGGCTGGTTTCTATGCCCTCTACCTCTCCAGGTCTGAGCTTTACTGAATTACACCCCCTCCCCTGCATTTCTCTTATATGCTTACGTGTCCCTGGTCTCTAGCTTGGCCTAGTGCCTGGACTTTCAGGACGGTTCGTAATTTGTTTTGATCAGTCCCAGCCTGCATTGCATAGGGCTTTTGCTTTTTTGCCTGCACATGGTACTTTCTGCCTTTTTACTTATTTTTACCGCCCTGTCCTTCTTTGCGACGCATGTTTTTTGACCAGCTGACCGTAGTTACCTTGGCCGGCCTTAAGTGGCTGCATTTATATATGTTTGATTTCCCACCTTGATGAGACCCCCATCTAGGGGATGTTTTCTGCTAACATATTGCTATCCTTAGATTTTTTCGATTCGCTGTTTTTACGATGACACTTTTTTGGCCATGTGTGGTTTCCGTTGCTTGTTATGTCTTCTTGTTTGGCCCTGCGAGGTCATCCATTATTTTACAGTATGATGTAATGCTGACTTATTTCAAAATAAAAAACTTTAAATTTAAAAAAAAAAAAAAAAAAAACTGAGCAAAAGAATCCTCCACCACTACTCACATGGTGCTGAGCCACAATTCAGGAATCAGGGGCTCTACCTTTATACACCTGGAGGTTTAGTACACCGTGGTCAAACCTCTCCACAAAAACCACATGGAAATCTTGGGCAGTATAAATAACACTTTATTAAAAAGAAACAAATAAACAAAATAAAAAGAACAGTCACCAAAACGCGTTTCACCCTTGTTATGACTTCCTCAGTTAGTGTACCCAGGAATCCCTGAAGCTGAAGAGAAGCATGCGCCAACGGGAATAAAGGATAGTAAAATCACCAAAAATAAAAAAAATAATTTGGCAGAGACCGTAAGTAGCCTCTGCCCAATTATTGAAGTGCAGAAAAACTTTTTTATTTTTTTTTTAAACCATGTTCCTTTTAATTGGATAAATATGCACAAGACGTAAGTTCTAGTAAGAGAAAAATGCATAAACTATAGTAGAATAGCCAGGAATACTGGAGTCAAAGCAAAGCAAATTAATTTAAAAAGTTGGGTATGGTAAAGTTGTCCCCTATATGGATACTGATAAAAATAACTCGATGATTAAGTCTCCGAATCAAGAAAGGCGCTCCAATTTGGATGCTTCCAAAGTCTTGTCCTTGCAATGATTTTCAGAAGCCTTTTTTGGGAATAATGAAAATTTTTCAAATGCAATCACATTCATGCATTGATCAGAAGCTGTCAAATTTTAGGGATGATTGCACTTGCAAAATTTTGATTGCTCAAAAAAAGTTTCTGAAAAACAACACGAGTTGTATTTGGGAGCGTTTTGAGCTTTTTTTTTTCTTCTTCTATGACTTGAAGAAGTCATGTTTTGTACGTGACAGCAAGGTGGCAGCTTTACTATAGGAAACCAAAAGGTTGTGTTGTATAAACAAAGACACATTGAAAAGGACATACAGAAGCAACACTTCAGAATACAAGGGCTTTACTATATCAAAATATGTTACACGCACACACAGGGCTGGTGCTTCCACTAGGCAAGCTAGGCAATCACCTAGGGCACACTGCCACCTAGGAGCTCAGCCGGCCCCAACCGAGGTTCCATTATTGCACCCCTTCCTCATTGTTTGCTTGTGTAGCCAGGAGTGACAGCTCGCAAAGCGGACCTCCCGCTAGCTGTGCAGAAGGTGGGCGTCTTTTGATGATGCGCAAGCGCCACCAGATGACATGGGGGCGCCACAAGATGCAGAAAGGCACAGAAAGAAGAAAGAAAGCGACCGATAAAGGAAAGAGGCACAGACCAATTCTGGGTCTGACCAGCGGAGGGGTAAGATGGACACCAAACGACCGTGTGTGGCCCCCGTGCACAGTATGTGTGCCCCCCGCACGCACAATGTGTGTTCCCCACGCATTTCCACAGGTGACAATTTTTTTCTGGGGTTGCAAGTGGCTGGTCTTGCCTAGGGTGCAAAATAGCTTAGCACCGGCCCTGCACACACACAATATATACTTACTGGCAATAAGGCTAGCGTCAGACGAGCCGCAGTGATCACATCCGTGTCGCCGCACAGTTTAACGTCCGTCATAGCATTGATTTGTGATCAGTAGAGACCAACACACGAAGTAGGTGCGCACCGAAGTGCACACGCACCACGCAGGTGGCAACGGATGCCATTTAGGCCTCTACGTAAAAGCGCTACGACGGACGCCCAGAGTGCGCCGCGTCGGCGTAGAGGCCTGTTTGCGTGCTGACACGGCGTCAGACGCAGCATGTTTGCAACGTTTTTTTGGTCTTGCTGACTGTACCTGTCTTTTAATTTTATTTAATTTTGTTTCCCATATTTCTTTTTTTTTCTAAATCAGTCAAAAAAAAAAGGACCGTGTGGTGTCTACAGTATCTACCGTCAGTACGTGAGTCCGTTATGCACATACGCAGAGTGCGCTCAGACGGCGTTCATCTGACATTGGCCTAAGGATACTACTCAGAATATTACAGCAATTCTACAAAACACCTAAGGCTCTATCCACTAACCGCAGAACTTGCTACCGAATTACACCAAACCCTGAATTTCACTGTTCAGGGCAGTTCGTCTATTCACTAAAATGTCATTTCGCCAAATGCAATCGAATAGACGGCATAATACTGTGCATTTCCCCGTCGGAATTGTCCCATAGAGAAGTAATGGTTCATCTATTCATAGAACGCCCAACTGCACCGACATGTTGGCAAAAAGCCCTGATTTTTGGTGATTCAGTTCGACCGGTCTAAACAGGCGAATCCCATATGATTCAATATAATAAATTTTATCTTTTTAAAAGACCATTTATTTTTATAAATTTTCAGCAATAACCTTTATTTTTATTTTCTAGAACACCATTTTCTTTTTTTTAAAATTACATTTTTATTTCCCAATTTTTTTTTATTCTGTTATCAGACCTTTTTATTCTATTTTTAACCCCTTAGTGACTGGACTCTTTGACCAATGTCTGTCTGAAAGTGCACACTGCTGTTTTTACATTTCTGCGCTGTTTGTGTTTAGCTCTAATTTTTCCTCTTGTTTACTGTACCCACACATATTATATACTGTTTTTAAATAGACTTTCTAAACATACCATTATTTTCATCATGTTTTATAATTTACTATAAATTTATGAAATATGAAGAAATAAAAAAAACTTTCAATCTTTGCCCCTCCCCCAAATCTTTTAAGCATCTACAACCACAAAAAAAAAAGACCTTGGCTAAATAGTTTCTAAATTTTGCCCTGAGTTTATAAATGCCCAATTTTTTGCAACTTATATGACAATAAGTGCAATTAGCACTTTACTATTTTCAAAGCATTTTTTTCCAAGATCTTTTAGGGAACAGGGGGGCTTTTTAATTTTTATTTTTTTTCTCCTCTAGGCACTCCTTTTGCCTGCCGGCCGCTTCACCGGGTATACCGGCAGTGATCAGTCCCAGGGACTGACCACTGAGTGGTCCGGCAAATAAAATTAGTATTGCAGGATGCCTCTAAGTCGAGGCATCCCTACAAGAGCAGCTGGAAGCGATGCCAATTGCTTCCAGCGCTCTTTTTGGCTGCCGACCGCGTGTCCAGTTAAATCAGAAGTGTTTTCTCCCGAGGAGTGATCACGAAGGGTCCTAGTAGTTGAATTCGCTATTGCAGGATGCCTCAATGCCGAGACATCCCTGCAATAGCAATAGAGCATCTGGAAGCGATACAAATCACTCCCAGCTCTCTATTAAAGGGTCATTAAGCAACCTTTTTTGTAGGTTGTACCTGGTACGTCCTCGGGTGTTAAGGTGTTAAACGGACTTTTTTTTATTTAGATGCATCTTAATACATTTGTATTGGTTTAAATACCTATTTTTATTTATTTTTGTTTTTTTTTGTTTTGTGCAATTCGCCGATGCCAGTTTGCTGATTTTTGCCACCGTCCGATAACTGCTAGGGTGACTCAGATTTCGGTGACCATTCGCTAAATAGTGAATTAACTGAATTTTTGGTGAAGTGGAATCGCCGAAGTATGGTAAAAATCACAGCACAGATTTTGTGCGTAGACCCTCTAGTTGTAATGAATTTACCCCAGATTATTGAGCGGTCTTCCTGTTGTGTAGTTAATCATTTTTAGCACCATATCCTGATCCGTTTCTTATGATGATCCAAAGAAAGACCTTTCGTAAAAGGAGAAAAAAAATATCGGACGGAATTTTACTTTTCTGCTCTCCCCCATAAATGTCAGAAAATACAATGTGGCGGTTTTTATGGGAATACTATAAAGTGCAGCGCTATTTATTGTGTTAATAAAATTAGAATTCCTACTCATGTTTAGCACCTTTTGTTTCCAATTAAATTTGTTTATACTCCTTTAGGGGCAATTAAATATGAAATTGCTGGTGTGACAATGTTTGAAATTATTTACAGTTACCTATTCTTTCGTGTTGCTTTAAAACGCCCTTAAATCAGTCTCTTATTTGTCCCTGAATGTTCATAATGCAGATTATTAGTGTTTATAGAATAATGGCCTTGGTAAGTGCACATATCTATGTCATTGCTTCTCTCTCGTCTTGTCGTCCTCCTCTTTGCCTTCTGTGTTTCTCCTCGTCCCCAAGCATGCATAACGTTCTTTTAGTGAGCCCCGAAAGGCCTTCGCGCTGAATTTTATGGTGGAGCTTTTGGCCTTCCATTGTACTTAGCGCGCATATTAGGCATGTGTTTCTTATTTTATGGCTGACATTATACGGCTTTTTGAGGCAGTGAATCACCTCGTTCTGTCTCGTCGTTTCTTCAGTACTCTTTTTGTTTGCATCTTAAGTGGCCAAAAACATAAACCAAACTTGCACTGTGTGTCTTCACTCTGCATTAAAGAATGCTTTGAGCAATCACTGTTCCATTATTAATGATGGTCTCAACGACCATGTACTTCTTGATGTAAAATAGTGACATGGTATGATGAATTAGTTACATTTTAATTGTGTATTTTGGGATTATTTTAGCGTTTGTTCATTCTTCCTGGTGGAGCACAGTGTTTGTGTTAATACATGCCATACTTGTTATGTGATTTACAAATATAATATTGCAATTGCTGTCCAATATATGAGGTACTAATAGTGCTGGATTAAGGCCCTCATGGGCCTGGATCAGAAGAGTTGGGTGTGCCACTGCCCCCTTCTTTCTCACCTCCCAGTGTGCCATTACTAGAGTCTGACTGGCAACTTTTGGCCTAGGGGTCAAGTACAATCCAGAGGCTCATAGTGCAGCAACTCTGCACCGACTTGGTTGCCCGTTCACTGGCACCATATTGGTGCGATGGTACGATCATCCAATATCATCCTATGTCATCTGAAGTAGTCCGACCAATTCTACAACATGCAGGTAAATCAGCCCTCTTCCACTACATCCGACCACCATCGGACGATTTCATACGATTTTAAGGGATTACAACAGATTAGCGATCCTTAAGAGTTTCATGGGATTTGGTCAATTTACATGAAAAAAGATGAATTGTATAGTTAAACCGCTGTGCCACGGCAGGGAAATTACCCCATAGAGAAGTGATTCCGTGCAAAGCCCCTAGGATTCAATGTAAAAAATATATTTTTGTTTTTATTCAACCGTTTATTTTTTTTATCCGCAGTAAAAAGCCTTATTTATTGAATTCCTTTTTTTTTTGTTTCTCTGCAAGCCGGCTGCCTTCAGCATTGCTGTCCCTGGTGCTGAAACCTATTTCAGCACCATGGACAGTGGTTTAATTGCAGCCTTCAGCATGTATTTTTTTCCTCTGCTTCGGCTGCGCTCGAATGTTCTCCGTTTCAGCACCAAAGAGGTTTTTTTTTCTCCCCACAGCAGGTTTTTTTTTTGCCCTGTTGGCCGGTCTGTCAATTAGCCGATCTGGGTCGTCCAGACGCTTCCGGGCCTTGATGGCCTACATAGTCCTGATTCCTAAGGAAGGGAAAGATAAGGAATACTGCGCTAGCTATAGGCCAATATCCCTCCTCAATTGTGATGTTAAGTTGTTTGCCAAAATTCTTGCAACCCGCTTGAATGTATACATCCCATCTCTGATACACCTGGATCAGGTGGGATTTGTACCGCATAGGGAAGCCAGGGACAATACGATACGCGCTTTACAAATAATGCATACAGCTCCTAGGGTCCCTGGCGGCCTTCTGCTCCTGTCCACAGATGCGGAGAAGGCGTTCGATAGGGTGAGTGGGTGGGATTTTCTTTTCGTCATGCTCCGCCACCTCGGTTTGGGCCCCTCCCTCTGCTCTTGGATTCAAGCGCTGTATAATGGTCCCTCGGCCAGGGTATCTGTCAATGGCGCCTACACAGATAGGTTTCCCATTTGTAACGGTACTAGACAGGGCTGCCCTCTTTCACCCTTGCTCTATCTCTCGAACCCTTCTTGGAAGCAGTCCAGCAGCACCCGGACATTTCTGGAGTTTCGGCAGGGAATGACTCCCATAAAGTGGCTGCGTATGCAGATGACCTCCTTTTTTTTGTCTCTAATCCTCTGATATCTCTGCCTAATATTCTAGGGGCATTTGAAGAATACCATAAGTTGGCTAACCTTAATATTAGTTTCTCACAGTCTTCGATACTAAATGTCTCGGTTCCCTCCCATAGGGTGATTTCCATGCGCCCTACCCTTCCCTGTCTCTGGGCAAGTTCCCGGCTGAAATATTTGGGGGTGTGGATGACAACGGATAGCACCCGCCTATATGACTTTCTCACCAATGCTGTCCGTCGTCCGCCAAGACCTAAAGGCCTGGGACTTCCCACACATATCCTGGCTAGGTAGGACCTCGGTTATTAAAATGAACATTCTTCCCCGCCTCCTATATTTGTTTCAGACTCTTCCTATCGCTGTTCCTCGCTCCTTCTTTACTTCTCTCCGTTCTCTACTGTCCTCTTACATCTAGCGACGTAGGAGATCGCGCCTTCGGTTTGACATCTTGACACGTTCCAGGACCCAGAGGGATTGGGTGTCCCTGACTTCTTCCGATATTATCTTTCCTGCCACTTACTGCGAGCCGCGGAGTGAACAAGGGAGGGGATTGTGAAGAGATGGAAATTGGTAGAACAAGTAATGCCGGAGGTTCCACTGGCGGTTTTGCCCTGGCTGCCTCATCCGCTGGGCCTTCCTCTGGCTCAATCGTCTCCGTATACTCGGGTCACCCTGCAGTGTTGGCACAGGGGGGCAACCCATTCTAGCCTCACGTCCCACCCCTCCCCGATGACGCCAATCACTTACTGTGAAGGGTTTCTGTCGCACATGGGCCCAAGGACGTTAGTATCATTAATCACCACTCCTGTACCTAGGGTTCATTATTTCCTCACCAGTGCGGGTCTGGTTCCCCTCAGCACCATACTGGGAGAAAGGCCACGGACCTTTTTACATCACTTCAAATACCGCCAAGTCACGGAGTGCCTTAGGACCGCGATGCGACCACACATGCTCTCTCGTCCACTTACCCAACTCGAACACCGGAGTGAATCACCCGCCCCCTTGACCAACGGAGTGTCATTCATGTACTCTCTTCTCAGGGATGCAGCCTCTGTGGTCCCACCTCCGTTCATGGGTAGATGGGAAATGATGCTGAACTGCACCTTCAAAGATGAGCAATGGTTAGACATATGTGACTTGACGCACCACTGCTCCGTGGCCAGTAGAACTCAGGAGACGGCGTATAAATTGCTAACTCTGTGGTATTACACTCCTCTCCACCTTCACACCTTCTCTCCTGACAATTCCCCAGATTGCTGGCGCTGTCTTGGTGCCCAGGGCCGGATTAAGATCTCTATGGGCCTGGAGCTGAATCTTTTGGTGGCTTTTTTTGGAATTTAGTGAAACAAAAACATACTTAGGTTTTTTAATAGTGCAGATACGGGTATATCTAACCAGACAGTATACTGTGTGAGGAAATTTTCATTCAGATTTCAATCACTTGCAGCGTGTAAAATAATTTTTTTCACATTTTATCATCCAAATCTTTGTGGTTATATAATCTATAGGGAATTCTTGTATAAAAAAAAATGTGAACCTGTTACTGCATTTTTCTGAGAAAATATACAATTTTAACCAAAACATGAAAAAATGAAATATTTCCCATGTGTTTTGGAGGATGGTGTTTTATGAATAATATGACTATGTATAAACCATGGATTTTGCTCCCAGCGTGGGAAATGAGAAGGTGAGTAATGGCAGTGGTGTTGCTCATTTTATACGTGACAAATGGACAATGCCATCGCTTTGCAAATAAAAAACTTTTTTATTTACTTATTTTTTTCTTTTAGATTTTACATCGTCACGTTTGGTATCAATACAAAGGCCAGACTCAGTCCTGTCCAATGACGCCTCACTTGACTTTGCGAGGTGTAAAGATTAGGGACGCAGGGTTCCAAAATCCCCCCCAGTGCACTTCGTTGCAGTGCGGCTGTTTAGGTTTTAGATAGTACAATCCGTTATTACGCATTGTTCTATCGCCTCCACATGGTGACATGATAAATGAGATGGTGAGTTAGTGCAGCATCATTGTTCATTTTATAATTGAAAAGTGAAAAATATTGCCGTGTTACAAAGAAAAATAAATATTTATTTTTGCATAAAGGCCTTGCTCTGGCCTTTCCAGTGATACCTCGTATGACCCTGTAGCATCTATGCAGTTGGAGATAAAGGGGTCCAAATGCCCATCAATGCAGACAGTTATCCTTTCTCTGGGCCTATTCTGGGGCATGGGCCTGGAGCTGCTGCTCCATCAGCCCCTATGTTAATCCGGCCCTGTTGGTGCCCCCGGTTCAGTCCTTTACTTGTGGTGAGCGTGTCCTCTGATTCGCCAATACTGGAAGAGCCTTCACTTAATAGCTAGTGAACTCCTTGGTTTCCCTCCCCCCCACCCTTGCTTCCATGCTGTTACATCATATGGAAATGTAGGTGTCGACTTATAAGAAATCTATTCTGCCATGTATCCTTAATGTTGCTAAGGGTCTAATTCCCCTATATTGGAGACAGACTACCCCGCCCCCTTTGCAGGTGTGGTTCCGACTGATGGAAGAACTCAGAAAGGTGGAGCGTATTTATATGTCTTCCACTGACCAGCTATCCCACTACATGTCAATCTGGTCCCAATGGGATCTGGTATCATCCTCACCTGCCTTCCTCGCTCGCTTGCATTGGTCCTGTTCCGCTGGAGTCGGACCCTCCCCCCCTTACCCCTCCTTGATAGGCTCCCCCCCTAGCGCCCCCTATACAGGATGGTCAGGGAAATGTGTGCTCCGGTTCTGTTTGTTGGACTTAGGAGTCCTTTAGGTGTTAGTCTTATTCTTTTCTGGTCCTTTATTTTTTTTTATGTAATTATAAGTGTGTGTAACCTTTCATTGTCATTACCTGATCCTCTTCATGTGGGACCTGCGTGTCCACAGATTTCTTCAATTGTTTCTTTTGAAAATTTAATAAAATGATATTTACAAGAAGAAAAATGGAAACTGGAAAAACAATTGTAGAGGAACTGTGACAACACGAAGAATGACTACTTTTTGCAATATCTGCGAGTATGATCTTCCCATATAATTTCCGCATTCTTGCGTCAGAATGAACTTTTCACTATAACAAAAGCAACTGGGAGACCACAGTTTGAGATCCCTGCTTTAAAAATAATTTGATGTCCCCGTCCAGCTGAGCTCGTAATAAGGAGTCGCTAATACAAAACGTTGGTGTGAGTTGTTAAAGTGTATCTGTAGTATACCGAGTACCCTTTCCCTGCGATGTCCCAGTATATATTGCACGACTGAGGGTCATCGCGCACTGATGTGCAATCAGATGCCTGGAGAGAGTGGAGAATTGTCTCGCAGAACATTTTTTTCCCTTCACAGCTGTGGGTCTGAGTAAAAGCCAGATCAAAGCTTTTTTCATTAAAAAGAAGTGCCGGATCTATGCGTTTTTTTGAGAAATCGCTCAGGATCTTTTCATATTTCAATAAAACTCAATATTATCCCTAAGGATCCACATAGTTTTTCCTGAAAAACTGCAGGATTCTACTGGATCCATGTGTTTTTTTTTGATAAAGTGCCGTATCTTGTCAGATCCTTACATTTTTTTGAGAAATCACACATATTATCCTTCAGGTTCCACAACTTTTTTGGATGCATCCAGCAGAATTCAGCAATTTTTCAGGAAAAATAGTTGTGGATCCTGAAGGATAACCTTGCGTTTTATTGAAATATAAAAAGATCCGGTGTGATTTCTCAAAAAAATGCATGGATTTGGCAAGATTCCGCACTTTTTTTCTTTTGTGTAAAAGTGAACGATCCGGTAGAATCCAGCAATTTTTCCGGAAGAATCTTATGGATCCTGAAGGATAATACTTTGGATCTTTTCAGATTTCAATAAAACAATGTGAATTCTCAAATGTGTTTCCAGTCTAAATGTTCTACATTGATACAGTTTGAAAAGAAAAAAGGTGCAAAACTTTATACAAGGGCTATAAAATATACATTATGAATTATAATGTAGCTTTCACAAATTTGTGATGTGTCATGGCAGCCTGCATCTCCAATAATATGTATATGTGCACATGTAAAGCCTGAACTACGGCTCCCATGGTTCGCTGATCTTCTGCAATCAAAGAATTCTGGGAATTGTAGGGCGACATATGGGAAGTGTCGGAATTTTGGCATCCCTGCACTCTGTAAGAATTTTTCATTAAACTGTGTACTCGCTATTTTCAGGCCTTGAGCGTTAAGAGCGAGGGGGTGTCTCCTATCTGTGCCTAAAATTTGTAATTCCTCGATTTGTTAGTGCTAATATGTCATTAAGTGTGTTGCCTCTTTAATGTAATATCCATATCCTAAACATTTTGGTGCCAGACTAAGCACAACGGCGACGTTTTTGAATGCAATGCTTTAATGGCTATCGAGACGTATTTTATTCAGATTCTAAAAATAGTTCCTCTCAGCGATTACACTATCAAAATGTTGTTCATGCCTTGATTTAGGAGGAAAATTGAAAATCTTATGTTAAACGCTACAAAGTAATATTTTTTTAGGGGTCTTTCTTTTAAAAAAATAAGCTACGTTTCGCTATTGAACCTTTTAATAATAAAAATATCTTTAAAAAAACAAAACAGAAATAAGTTAAAAAAAAAATTAAAATCATAAATTTTAAAGGAAAGACCATTTTAGGAAATATTAATATTTCATCACCTATTTATCATTAACGTACCCTCCCCCCCCAAAAAAAAATTATTGAAAGCATAGCAGTTTTCTTTTTTTGTTTTTCCTATATAGTTTAATATTATAATAATTTCCAGTATTATACCATTAATTAGAACTTTGCCAACCACTAGAGGGATCTGCAACTCCAATCAGGTTCTATTGCTTTGCTTTGCTGGTGCATAGTGATTACCTTACTGTGAACAAGGTGTAAAAATTTGGGGGGTTGCAAAAAGGCAGTTTGCTAGTAATCGCCCCTCAGGCTGACCTTTGCCAGCCCTCTTCTGGTTGCGTCCACACTGTTTCCTACATAAAAACCCATGATATGCTTTTAATTAAAGCTCCTCTACATGCGATTGAAGTCCTAGTGATCCTAGTTTAACGAAAAAGGCTTTTAACCTTCTTATCAGTGGAGGTAAATGCCTTATGATAGCCTTTGTTTCTATCCCAATATGAGTGCAGTCTATCAATATTATAGAATTTGTAAAAAAAAAATCCATGGTTAAATTACTACGAAGTCATACGGACCCACAGTGATTTAGACTTAAATTTTACATGTAATTTAGGGCTCAAATTCTGAAAAAGAAGAAAAAACATGCACATTTCACTAGTTTTGTCAAAATATCACGTCGTTAGTTTCAACTAAAAATCCCCCTAAAGCACATTTTTGGTCAAATCCGTGACATGATCTATATACAGTATGTATAAAAATGTTTGCGTCCGTCGTAGTCGTGGATACGCACCCATCCAGCACAGCCAGACTCTTCCAATCGGCTGCGCGCAGAACTCATAGGGACCCGGGCAAGAGGTGGCTGCGATCTCCAGCCCTAGCGGCAGAGCAGGGGCAATCATCTGTCCCTCTGGGATACGGTGACCATTCACCTCCCGATTTCCGGGGACACTCCCCGGATTGAGGAGACCAAATTATGTCCCCAGAACTTAAAGTATTCACTGCTCTGAAGGAGGAGCTGCTGGTCCTTGGCTCACTGCTAGGAGTCCCATGCCGAATGCGATTCCCAGTGGAGAGCCAAGGAACTGCAGCTCCCCCTTCAGAGCAGTGAATAAATTAGCATTTTTTAAATTTGGGGATGAATGGTCATGCATAATCTCTCTGTATAATACAAGGGCAAACTTTCCTGGGATACACCCGAGCAGTCAGATCCTGGGGAGCACTGAGAGCAGCCAGATCTTGGGGTGCACTGATAGCAGCCAGATCCTGCAGCCAGAGCCTGGGGAGCACTGAGAGCAGCCAGATCCTGGGGAGCACTGAGAGCAGTCACTGGGGAGCACTGAGAGCAGTCAGATCCTGGGGAGCACTGAGAGCAGCCAGATCCTGGGGAGCACTGAGAGCAGCCAGATCCTGGGGAGCACTGAGAGCAGCCAGATCCTGGGGAGCACTGAGAGCAGCCAGATCCTGGGGAGCACTGAGAGCAGCCAGATCCTGGGGAGCACTGAGAGCAGCCAGATCCTGGGGAGCACTGAGAGCAGCCAGATCCTGGGGAGCACTGAGAGCAGCCATATCATGGGGAGCACTGAGAGCAGCTAGATCCTGGGGTGCACTGAGAGCAGCCAGATCCTGGGGAGCAGCCAGATCCTGGGTAGCACCTGAGCAGCCAGATCCTCTTTAACAACAGACTGCCCTCCGGGTAAGCTTAACACCTAGTAGCAGAAGAAAATACATTGTAATTTCCTTTTTATTTTGGTATGTTGTCTTTTTTTTTTTTTTATTCTTAGAATTTATATTAATGGTTGGTATGTTGTCTGTTTTTTTTTTAAAATTTATATTAATGGTGTATTAATTATTGCTATGGTATTGGCACTGACGTTCCGTCACAATTAACATACAACGCACGTGCCGTAGTCGACGACATACGGATTCTGGAAACTGAGCGTGTCTATTTGAAAATCCAATCTTTAAAAGACTGTTTCAGTGTAATTTTCTCCTATCTCTGCCCAAAGAGTCATTTATCACTCTTTCAACACTTTATATATTTTCAATTATTGGCATACCAAAAAAAATGGAATTGAGACACGAGTGCCAATACTTTAAGAGGCATCGAAATCCTGCTAAAAGTTTTAATTAAATATACTGAGACGACAAATGGATTGTAAATTTAAGGGGTAGAGCTCAATTAAATTCGGTCCTTATTATTTTTTTCTTTGATTTTGTATGTGTACGTTTGAAGGTGAGCAATGTGTGTGACCAGTTTAATGATTGCATGGTGTTGAAAATCTTTCGTTTCTGAGCCCAAATTTCCGTGACTTTTTGTTCTTTGTAACTGCATTATGACAGAGGGCAAAGCAAGGTTATCATGCCGTTGCTATGCCTCAGAGCTAACCTTTTGTGATTTAGTAATAAATGCTCCGTGGTCTTCTAGCGCATAAAAATAAATCTGTCACCTGAATGTTTAGCAGGGTTTAACCGCTCATTTTTTGGGTCTGCAGCTTCAATTTCTGTCAAAATATGAGGTTTGAGAGCAATCTTCTTGATTCTGAAACTGAAGTTAGTCTTTATTTTTCCTCACTACTAATTGTCATCTTTATGGTGATTCTTAGGAGATATGTAGCATGACCTACAGTATATATACTGTACATATAAACAAAGATGCAGGTATGTGCATAAAATGTATACAGCTGTAGATACTCGAGTATACCGCTAGATTTTGGTGACAAAAATTTACTTTACAATTGGAGGAATCGCATTATATTCGAGACATCTGCGCCGCGTGTCAAAAAAAACCCAAAAAACTTGCCTTGCTCTGGATCCCAAGTCTCCCGGAAGTTATGGTAGTCTCGTTGAAGCGAATGCGGGCTCCCTGATGCTTGCAAACACTTCAGGAACTCTCTGATTTGGGAGAGGTGGGATCCATCATGGCCAGGGGGCATGCTCGCTTTAAGCCAATCATTCACCTTGCTCTCCTCCACCAGCCATTTAATCGCTAGTAAAGTAGACGGGTGGCCGGCGGTTTCATACTTAGTAACAACTGCAATCATTCTAGAGCAGAACACCCTGGCCTGAGGGGTAACCAGACTGTGTTAAGAGAACCTGGAAGGATTTTAATTGTTTACCGGTACAGTATATTTTTATAATTTTGCTCCTCACGTTCTATTCGAGTCTTGAGCTTTCTCTCATTTCCATATTAAATCTCTATCCATCGCATTATACTCAGGTCGCGCTATACTCGAGTACCTACGGTATATCCATACATCATTCTTTTTCTATAGGTTTACCTTATAGACACCAGAGGTAGCACAGCACTGTCAAAAGACACACACAGGACAGTCTTATGAACAAGGTGCAATAAATATTGTCACTGGACCCAGGGCTGCTTGGTTTTGAATGGTGTTTACTGTATTCCAATGCTCAGATACAGGAAAATGGTGTTGCGCCTGAGCCCTACCGGGGCGGCTGCAACATCCAGACGTATCCAGCCCAGTAACATGTATAAAACATAAGAAAAAGTCATCTGCGCTAATCCCTAGAACACCATGGGAAACAAAACAGAGGTTTTTGTTAAACTTGAATGGCCATTGACGTTTTAAGCCCGCCTGCCGCGGCAAGGCTCCTCCAGTAAAGCGAGTCCTGTGTAATGAAGCCAAAAGCTTCTCCCTGAGCATCCACATGTGCTCATACTGTTTCTCAGCCATCAGACAAACTGATGGATTTTCTTTTATACCCTCACCAGAAAAATTCCACTTTGGGATTGAAAACAAAAATGCAGAACAGGACAGCAGCAAGGATGACCTGGCTGTCCCATACCGTGGTTTTGTTTTCAATCCCCAAGTGGAATTTTTCTGAGAGATAGCATGAGCATATGGGGTTGCTCAGGAAGCATCTTTTGGCTTCATTAGATAGGACTCTCCTTACTGGAGGTGCCTTGACGTGGCAGGCGGGCTTAAAACTTCAATGGCCATTCAAGTAAACAAAAACCTCTAATTGTGTTTTGTTTCCCATGGTGTTATCTGCGCTTATCCCTATATTTTATTCCAATGCTAACTGGAGCTATGGTTAGGCAATATGCCCCTTCTTTACTAAGTGTTATTACTGTGTTATTCAATACTGTATATAGATGTATAAGCGTGTATGTTCACTGCAGCATTATATGGTTTTGGTTACACCCTTAGGGTCAGCTAGAGGGCAATGGGAAAGGATGATGCAATGTTGAGAAAACACATGTTAAGTGTGGAAGTGTTGGGGGGGAGACAGACAGGAGTCAGGGGTGCACCAGGGATGATCCAACTTTGTTTTTGGCAGGAAAATAAGCCACATTGTGTATAAAAGACAACAATAAAGCTTCATTCTGCTTTCACTCTCTGGTTTTGGATACAGCTAGAAGCACACTTTCTGTTCCTTAAGTGACAGCTTCCTTAGGGAAGCAGTTTTGGCTAGGTTCTTGTTAGGACTTCCTGGGCTAGGCACTATAATCACTGCTTCTCACTAGGGATGAGCTGTTCGGGTTCGGACAGTTCGGAGTTCGACCCGAACTTTGGCAGTTCGAAAGTTCGCGAATTTCAAACTTTTTGGCGTGTTCGGTTCGGGTTCGAAAAAAAAAAAAAGAAATTTTGAAAAAAGTATAGAAAATGCTTTAAAAAATACTGAAAAATCTAGAAATAAAAAGACTCTTTACTGCAGAATATTATAAGCAACGGTTTATTAGATATTGAATTAAAAACTAATGTGTACGTGGAAAGATTATCAACTCTAAATGACCTCTGTTCACAAACGGGCATAACACCAGGTGTTTTTAGTCTGGTAATCAATTTGATACATTGTACAATATACTGAGGGTGGGGTGGTGTCTGCTTCTGATTGAGATTTGAGAAATAATTTCCCTAAAACATCCTAATATGCTGCATTTAACTGGTGTTTGAAAAAAATCTAAAGCAATGTTATTTTTCACCTCGGGATTAAACATTCACAGGGTTATTCAGAGAGCGGTGAAAAGCAGGAAAATAACTGGAGAAGTGAAAATTCTAGGTCAAAATAGCCAAACCAGAAAAATTCTCCCATTTAACTCACTTTCCAAATCGGCTATTTGGTCTAGATTGTTCTCTTCTCTTGCCAGTTCTCCTGGCTTTCACCTCTCTCTCAGGGTTGTTCAGAGAAAGGTTAAAACCAGGAGAATGGCAGGAAAAGAGAACAATCTGGACCAAATAGCCGATTAGGAAAGTGAGATAAGGCTAGGGTCAGACTAACGCATTTTTCGCAGCGACCGTCAAAAAGTGCGCCCGAACGCATTGCCGTATTTTTTCACGGATTGCGCGAAAACGGTCATATGATGTGCATTTTTGTGCGTGATTTTTTTACGGATCCAAACCAGGAAACTTTGGGTGTCTGGACGTTATGTTGGCCGGACATGAGCAGGGTCTGACGTCTCCAAATCACGCACACACGCCGCTAGTGGACGCAGCGCACTCTGTACGTCCGTACTAGCGGTTCTGCGTTCTCGAAAAAATGCGTTCATTTTCCACTTGCGTTGCGCAGCCGGACTTTCGTGCGACCGTACTTCGTATATTGGCCGTCATTGCCCGTCATTTGCTGCTAGTGTGGCCGTGATTGAGGCTAGGGTCAGACTAACGCATTTTTCACGTTGTCCGTGAAAATGTGCGTTCGAAGAATGGACGTATTTTTTCACGGAATACGCAATAGCGGTCATACTATGCGCAGTTTCATCCGTGATTTTGTACGGATCATCAATAAAACACTTCTTGCATCTGGACGTTATGTTGGCCGGACATTAGCAGCGTCTGACGTCTCCAATTCACGCACACACGCCTCTAGCGGACGCAGCGCACTCTGTACGTCAGTACTAGTGGTTTAACGTTCTCGAAAAAATGCGTTCATTTTCCACTTGCGTTGCGCAGCCGGACTTTTGTGCGACCGTACTTCGTATATTGGCCGTCATTGCCCGGCATCTGCTGCTAGCACGGCCGTGATTAAGTGCGCCAGAACGCGCGTTCGCACTGCCTCAGTCTGACCCTAGCCTAAGTGCGCCTAAATCCCCTTAAGTGCGCCTTTTGGTCTAGAAGTTTCCATTCTCCTGCTTTTCACCGCCAAAAAATCAGTAAACTTTTTCTGCGTGTCCGAAAAAGTCTCCTCTTTTCATACAGACTGCCGCCCCAAGCAGTTGTTTATGGATAGATTAAAGGAAAAGCATTTACCGTCATTTGAAATGTCATTTTTTGGTTTTTACATATTTCTATACATCCTAGAAATCCGCCACTTCACGAGCAGGTTATGGGGACCTCCTAGGCACGATATTTGAAGGAATTTTTCATTTTTATTTTTAACCCTTATTTCATGGAAAACTCACTGTCCCTTTAAAAACGTTTTTTTTTAAAACTTTTTGTCCTGGTTTCCTGTCCCCCAGGGCACTACCCGGACCCCCATACACCTTTTATGGCAAATATGTAGCATATATGCCCTCTTGGAGGGCACTCTAAAAAACCGAATTTTCAGCCCCATTGACTTGCATGGGGGTTCGGGTTCGGACCCGAACAAATGGGAAGTTCGGGTTCGGGCTCGAACCGAACTCGGGGTATGTTCGGCTCATCCCTACTCCTCACCAGAAGAGCTGCCCTTGCAGGAGCTGGGGCCGAAAGCGAGACCTGAATGGGAGCGTTCTTCTCAGAACTCTGAGCCCCGTTACAAATATATTGGGTCATGACAAAGGAATTGACGGCTACATGGGGTAATCGAGAAAGAAGGGAATTGCTTTGCCAATAATGCTTGAGGATTTTTATGCTGTAGATGAAGTAGTTATGCTGTAGTCATTTTTTATATATTGTTGATTTTGAGGTGTCCCTGAATTGGTAAAAAATACTAAGGGAGAATCAATGCATATAGGGTTATAGAAATCTTTTCAAATATGATAATTGATAATTTTGCAGCATTATATTGAAGACCTGCTTTCACATGTCATTGCATGACATGTGTGGTATGAAATAAAGCATTCGTCCGCAGCAAAGCACAGACATGCTCAATTTGCGTATCTCAAAATGACTGTAAAATGTGATTTGTCTTGGGTTTTTTCAATTTCTTCCTGTTCGGGATGTATTGATTTTCACTGTTTTGCAATTTTAAAGCAAAAAAATAATCCTTGCATGTTACTAAAAGGACTCTGTGTAATCTGAAATGTTCTAGTCATAAATGGTGAAATTTAAAAATTACTCATAGGTTTGTATTATTTACCCTTTAATTCTGTAAATTTAGCAGTAATTACCCAATGCAGATATCTGCGTTACAATGTCTTGGAACAGCGACATAACTTTAGAACCCTCAGTGACCGTGACTGATAAACAGATAAAAAGAATGGTGCATAATCAGGGCCTGTGTGTCAATTAGGCAAATTAGGCCGTTGCCTATGGAGCCATCAGGAAGGAGGGTGTCATGGCAGAAATTTTGTTCTGCCTGCGTAGCCCTGTCGCACATTTTGCATCAGTTCCCTCCTGCCATTAGTCCACTGCAGCTGACAGCCTCGAGAGCTCTGTGGATTTCTGTCACTGTTACTTAATCTCTGCCCATGTGCCATCGGGATTGTGTCATTGTTAGTAATAATTCATGTGATGCCATTGACCGGTTTGAATATCTGCTTTTCGGAAGAACACCCAGTATTGCATGTTGCAGGAAGCAGGAAATGGCTCTTCCATCTCCTTGGCCATACCTAGTTCTCTTGTAGATTTCCTCATAGTTAATCATAATCTACAGGTAAGACCCACCCACTCGACAAAAGAAGCCAGTATATGTGCTAAAATATAGTATATGCTTTCAAAACACTTTAAGGGTAATTTAAAGAATGCCGAACTTGAATTTCACCGTACAGTGCAATTTCGTGGCCGTTCGTCTATTTAAAGCTGTCGGTTCATCAATATTGAATTCACCTCAGACTTGGCGAATTGGAATCACAAATTGCGCCGAACGAGATGGCACCAAAGTTTCAGTGAAATAACCCTTTTTGACTATGGTGTCCATGTCTGGCAATGTTGACCCCATGCCACCTTTCCCCTGCTCTGGTGCTTTCAAGACTGACTATATCAAACCCTTGTGGCAAGAGCGATGTTGGACCAGGTATGTGTCCATGATCAAATCTATCATTTACACCACTCCCTCTCCATTTTACCCCATTCTTTCCCTCCCCATATTCCTCTCAGTCAACCCCCCGACTGTTACATTATGCCTTAATGCTGACCCACCCAGCCATACACAGAACACCCAACCCTGTTACTCCTTTTTTTCCCCCTCTCCTCCCAATTCCCTTGTTGTAACAACTGTATCAAATATAATCAAAGTTTAAGTATACAGTATAAAATGTTATTTAATGGCACATATTCTACTTGATCCTAGAGCCAAGGTAAAGGTCTTACACCAAAATAAATAGAAGCTGCCTCAGCTTGGTCTTGTTCTCCAAATTCTGGAAACCACAAAATAGTCCAGTGTAAATGCTGGGCGAGTTCTTCTTAAGACACCCGAACTCGAGCCCCTGCGTGGGGAGAAATCAGATTGTACATCAAATTAGACATGTGCATTCGTTTTAGTACTAAAACGATTTAGTCCGAATTTTGGGATAATTTAGTTTTAGTATGACTCAAGAGATACGAAACTGCTCAGTACAAAAAACGAAAGAAACTAAAATAAAATGCACTACATTTTAGTTTCAGTCCTTTTTGTGATATTACATTGAGGAGTGAAGGAGACCAGCTATGAAGAGCGCAACATCCAAAGTTCTGCACCCTCTACATGCCAATGCAGTAGGATGTTCTATACAGAGAGGGGCATTAATTAATGCAGGAGGATGTTCTATACATTATACAGAGGGGTATTAATGCAGGAGGATGTTATATACATTATACAGAGAAAGGTATAAATTGAGGAGGATGTTCTAGAAAGAGAGGGACATTAATTCATTCAGGAGGGTGTTCTGTATATTGTACAGAGAGGGGTATTAATGCAGGAGGATGTTATAAACATTATACAGAGGAGCGTTTATTTTTTAGTCCTTTAAATCCAGTGGCTGTGAGCGCTGAGATAAGCTGCTTGTTATATTATCTCAGTACACTGTATCAGGCTCAGATGTTACAGTAACTGACTGTAACAGCGCTCAGAGTTTCAGTAAAACAAGGAAATAATATTGTTATAACCTCTTATATATAAAAATATTATTTACTAGTTTTACTGAAGCTCTGAGCGCTGTGATGAGCAGCAGTCAGTTACTGTAACAGCTTTGCCTGACACATTGTGCTGAGAGAGCTACTGTAACGAGCAGCGATCTCAGCCCTCTGAGGAGCCACTACAATAGTAATTGTATCCGCTGGTTTTCGGATGAATGAAATTAGTTTTCATACTAAAGAACTGAAAACGAATTTCTTCAGCAACTAAATAAATTGCATTTTAGGACTAATCCATTAGTTCAAAACGAAATTTTGTGCTGTGCACATGTCTACATCAAATGCTTATGCCGGCTATTGAATACGGAGATGTAGTGTATGCAGCTGTCCCTCAAACACACCTTCATAAAATTACTACATTGTATAACTCATTCTGCCTCTTTGTGCTACAGTGTAACCTCATGACCGACCATTGTGATATGTTGAAAGTGCTAAACGACTTGTCGCTGGAATCTAGACGTGCCCTTTACCTTTCCAACCTGATGTTTAAGAGCTTTTTTGGGAAGCTGCCACCCTACCTGAATAGACTGCTTCCCCCAGCAGTTCCATCATCCTATAACCTCCGGTCCAGGACCTGCACCTTACTTGCAATACCGCAATACAAAAAGAAAGTGGCTCTATCCTCATTTTCCTACAGAGCACCACAAATATGGAATAATCTCCCAGACGCCATCAAATCTTCCCCCAATCTAAAGTCACTTAAGAGATCCCTATTACCATACCTCAATACAGAATGCACCTGTAAACATGTAACCTAGTGACTAGATTTCCTACATCTTTATTTTCTGTGTTAATCTGTATATCTGTATATTTGTTTTGTTTTTAATATCTTGCATTTTATTACTTTGTATTTCTGTAACAATTCAATGTTCTTGAACCCAGGACATACTTGAAAATGAGAGAAATCTCAATGTATCCTTCCTGGTAAAATATGTTCTAAATAATTAAATACATTTCTATCTATACTTGTATTTTGCAGCAGTATATGAAATGAGCAGTTTGTTATTCTAACACGCCTGCATGGCGGGCCACCGTCCCTTTATGATCACCACTGGTAGAAGACAGTGCCCCAGTCCCCCCCGACTGTTTCTCAAATCCTGGCAGACAGTGTTCATACCTGTTAGAGAGTGTAATAAAAGGCTACGCTATGATCATCAAAACATCTAATGAATAGATGAATAAACTGTTTTCCCTTTAAGTGTAACGTCATCTGTAAGAAAATGAATACAACAGCCGGATGTATGTGCGACGTATGAGAAACCACGTGGAGATTCTGGTCTGATTCACAGCTTTTATTGACATATTACTCACTGCCTCTTTTTTTTTTATTATATTTAAATGACAGTACAATATAATCCGTTCTCCAAACTATGTATTATGACACACAAACGATACTGTAAAGTTTGCATTTACATACAGTTTCACTTTTTTCAACGTGGGAACATTAAAGGTGCATGCGGTTTGGGGGGGGAGTGAAAATTATAAATCAATATTTAATATCAATGTGATTCACTCCTGCTCCGTCACTATAAAAGTGTTTTTTTTTTCGTATTGCTTGTTTCTGAAATCCGAAACCCAAATGGTGCACCCAATCACCAGAAAAACAATAAAAGGTGTGTATGTGTCTTACAGCTCCTTTATGTCTCCCCCGTCACAACAGAACAAACAAATGCAAAAAAGGGTGCATCTACATAAAACACTAGAATATTAATAAAAGTGTAATTAAGGTTGCCAGATCAACCATGTTTTCCTGGACACCTACTACGATGTCTTGGAGGGGAGCACAGGAAAAAGTGCTGCCTTGTAACATGCATAATTCATATGATGCGGGAAGGAAATCTAGGCAGGTAACCTGGGATTCGTTTTTATTCCTTACCTGCAGAGCATTTATTGTACACAGGGCCAGACTAACATAGGGGCTGATGGAGCAGCAGCTCCAGGCACATGCCCCAAAATAGGCCCAGAGAGAGGATAACTATGTCTGCATTGATTGGCATTTGGACCACTGTATCTTCAACTGCATAGCAGCTACAGGGCCATGTGAGGTATCACTGGAAAGGCCAGAGCATGAGTTTTCCAATGATAAACATGACCAGGTTCAATGTAACAATAGAAATAAAATAATATTTCTTTATTTTTTCTTTCTAACACAGCAATATTTTTAACTTTTCAATTAGTGCAGCATCATTGTTCACTTTCTAACTCACCATCTCATTTCTCATGTCACCAACAAGTATGGAGGTGATGGCACAATCCATTATTAAAAATTGTAACATCATAAACCTAATTCCGCACTGCAGCCAAGAGCTCGGGGGGGGGGGGGGTTCTTTGGAACCCTGTGTCACTAATCTTTTACACCTCACAAGGTCATTGGTCTAAACGTGACCATGTCAAATCTAAAAGAAAAGAAAAAACTTTTTTATTTATATATTTTTGGTTCCAAAGCGATGGCATTGTCCATCTGTCACGTATAAAATGAGCAATACCACTGCCATTACTCACCTTCTCATTTCCCACGCTGGGAGCAAGGTCAGTGTTTTATACATAGTCATATTATACATAAAACACCACCTTCCAAAACAGGGAAAATATTTTTATTTTTATTTTTTTTTGGTTAAAATTTTATATTTTCTCAGAATATGTAGTAACAGGTTCCCGTTTAATTTTTTTTTTAACAAGAATTCCCCATAGAATATGTATGAATTCATATTCTTGCAAATATATAACCACAAAGGTTTGGATGATATAATTTGAAAAAAAATATTTTACATATTGAAATCTGAATGGAAATGTCCTCACACAGTAACTGCCTGGTTAGATATACCTGTATATGCACTAATAACTATTAAGTAACCTAAAATATGTTTTCATTTCACTAAATTCCAAAATATTCAGCTCCAGGCCCATAGAGATCTTAATCCAGCCCTGATTGTACATGCTGCAGGGTTGCATTTCTCTTGCACTGCCCGACGTATACATGGTCTTCTGGCAATCGTAAGCACGGTATAGTTAAGGCTGCAGACAGCTGGCCCCCTTATGAATCACACTCACAGGAAATGAAGCAAATAATCTCGTATAATTGATGTTATGAAAGGATGTTACACCCTCCTCTCAAGCAGGCGCTTGCTTCAGCGGCAGAAATCTGTGGACATCCTTGCAGTGAAGCAATGGGGAAAACCTATTGCAGTGTGAAAAAAAAATAACAAGACAGGCGGCCTACAACGAGTTTCGTCGGACACAGCGGGTTATGGTCCTGTTCAAAAGTTGGTGTAAACTTAACCAGAGCTGTTGTAAACCTGTGGCCAGGCATGTACTGGCCATCAGGACTATACCAGCAGGTTCCCGGTGGGCCGATGGCTCAGTGGACTGCCCCTGGTTTCCAAATCAGCAACTCCGGATTCTGACTCTCGGAGTCCAAATCCGGAGCTTGTCTGATCGCAATCCGTGGCCCAAGCGCTGCAGCGTGCCTCCCAAACACATAGCACGTGGATGGAAACAGCACACTGCATTGGCGACGCACACTTCAGCTTGACTTGCAAGATTTACATCATGTGATGTTGACGCTGGCCCCTTTGCACGCAGAGGAGGTTGACGACGGGCGCAGTCGGAGTCCGGGTTCTGGACAGAGGTGGGTGAGAGTGACCTGGGGGGGAATAAAGATTGATGGGGGGTGAGAGTGACCTGGGGCAGAATAAAAATTGGTTGGGTGAGAGTGACGTGGGGGGGAAAAAAGATGTGTTGGGGGGGGGTAAAGATGGGTTGGGGGGATTTTCTGCAATACTTATAGTTTATATACTGTTTATGTGCAGGTTTGCATATTTAAAGTGGGCCGGTCTGGATGAAGTCTAGGGCCAATTTTATTTTTGTCCCAGCCAAGCCCATAGACTATAATGGCTCTGGGAAGATTACAACAGCTCTGGTTAAGTTAACACCAGTCTTGGAATAGGGCCTTACATCGGGGATACAGTGTCTAAATATCTTCTAGCTTTTAAATGTACCAGTTTGCAGCAGCCTCTCCCCATCCCCTTTTTTAATTGTATCCTATTATTTAGCATCCATCTGATGAGCTGTGTACCCTTTTAATAGGGTGTTCTCGAAGATACTCTATTTAGTGTCTGGTTTAATATCCTTGTATCCGTTTCTCAGCACATTGGCCTCAGGTTTCTGCGTCTGAATACGTGCTCAATAACTTTTCAGTTTAAAAAAAAACCCTGCTGTAACCTCTTAGTCTAATTATCTGTTTAGGAAAAGTGGCATTAAAAGTAATTGGCTAATTAGCTTGTGATGCTTGTCTAACGAGCTTCATCCTCCATCAAGGGCCACAGATGGGCGTCTCTGCTAATACAGAGAAATTGAGATGCCACGTACCTTTTTAAAGCTCAATGTCTCTCTTGTCACACTATTATTTTTATTTTAGTGCGATATTGCCCTTGTTTTTGAAAATGTTCTAGTGAGTTCAGGCTACAAATCGTTAACAAGCAAAACAGATGAAAAAATGTGGTTAGCTTCAGTTCCTCTTTGCTGAGCCTTCGTTTGAATATGTGGAGAACAGTCAAGGAACGGGTGATCTGCGTCTCGGGCCCCTTTGTCTTTGATTGCTTTGCTAAAATTAACAACCAGAACAATTTATTCTCCTGTTACGCAAACCTCTACCTATGCTTTGAATACACACCGTGTCAGAGCAAACGCAGGCTGAAGATGTGGAACGTTTCTCCTAGGACTTTCAAATCATTTTATTACATATTCATTTTTCTGCAATGGTATCTTTTATCTAAAAGTGTGTGGCGACGAAAAGGCGTGATGATCACTCAGTATAACACATTACATTATACTTAATATAACTACGTTACATCTTGCTATACTGTAACAGTGCAGCTTGGATCTTTCTCCATGTAGTACTTTCAGGGCCAGAAGCCAGTGTCCACATCACTAGGCTTCTTTTGTGCTTTCTTCTTTCCAAAAATCACAAACATTGAACTTTGAATAAAAAAATAATAATAAATCCGGATCCTTGGTGAGTATGTTGTACATCCTACAGCAGTGAGTAATGTCTGAAAAATGGTTTAGTGGGTTATTCATGTAACGCCAGTGTTGGTACCATCGGGCATAAATCCCTATTGTTGCAATTCTGAAACCCCCAGGATTTTACAGGAGACTATGCGCTGTGAAACTGTTACTTTCATTCATAAATGTGGGTATTGTCAGCCACAATTTCATCTTTTCATCCCCCTGTTCCTTACGGGGACACACACGGCGGGGAGCCATCAAGGGGTTACAGTCAATGATATGTTCAGGGGCCCAGTGGCTCAAGGGGGCCCTGGCTCTTACCACAGTGGAACTTGTCAAAGTGCCTCAAATTTAAGGGCCCCTACATGCCACCCTGGACTGACCTATCGGAATATCAGGCAATTTCCCGGTGGGCCGCAGCATCTGGAGACAGAAAAAGCACTCTGACTAATCAGAGGGATCGAATAGTATGGTCTGCTCTGAACCAGGTAGAGGTATGTGCAAAACAAACACTTATAGTACAGGAGGGGTCGGGTCGCGCCTATTCCCCGATGGGCGGCTGCAACCACCAAATGTATCCAGCCCAGCAACATGTACAAAACATAACAAGGAGAAAAATTTCATCTGCGCTTATTTCCATTATACTGTGTGAAACAAAACGCAATTAGAGGCTTTGGTTTCTATCAATGGCCATTAAAAGAGCAAGCTCACTCGCCAACGTCATGTCACCTCTAGTGAGGGTGAGTCCTATCCAAAAATGAGGCCACAGGCTGCTGTATAGCGAACCATAACTGCTCATGCTGCTTTTCAGTCATGAGGTAGACTGGTGGGCAAACACTTGCCCAACCAGAAACACATTTTATCCACCAGCCCACTATCTGTGAAATAAGGTAAGCAGAGGACGAGGAAAAAGGTTTTAGTTTGTGGAAATAACCAGTTGAGAAAAGGGGGCCCTGATCAGTGTTTCAGTAAGGGGCCCGAAGATTTCTGATTACAGCCCTGGACACGTACATCTACAGTTGTGTTCAAAATTATTCAACCCCCACTGAAATTGAGTGTTTTGGCCAGTTTGACATTGATTTTGATCATTCAGTCATCTTGCTTACAATTAAATCAAAGAGGCACGTGTAGGTCAGACAAATATAACATAACATTTATAATGAAATAACCACAAATGTCTTTTCTGTGCTCACATCATTATCAGTTTTATTCAACCCCCAAGTGACATTCAATCTTAGTACTTAGTACAACATCCTTTTACAGTTATAACAGCTTTTAAACGTGAAGCATAGCTTGACACAAGTGTCTTGCAGCGATCTACGGGTATCTTCGCCCATTCGTCATGGGCAAAAGCCTCCAGTTCAGTCACATTCTTAGGCTTGCGCACTGCAACTGCTTTCTTTAAGTCCCACCAGAGGTTCTCAATCGGATTTAAGTCAGGTGACTGCGATGGCCACTCCAAAATGTTCCAGCCTTTAATCTGCAACCATGCTCTAGTGGACTTGGAGGTATGCTTGGGATCATTGTCCTGTTGAAAGGTCCAACGTCTCCCAAGCCTCAGGTTTGTGACGGACTGCATCACATTGTCATCCAATATCTCCTGGTACTGAAGAGAATTCATGGTACCTTGCACACGCTGAAGCTTCCCTGTACCTGCAGAAGCAAAACAGCCCCAAAGCATGATTGACCCCCCGCCATGCTTCACAGTAGGCAAGGTGTTCTTTTCTTCATAGGCCTTGTTCTTCCTCCTCCAAACATAGCGTTGATCCATGGGCCCAAACAGTTCTAATTTTGTTTCATCAGTCCACAGAACACTATCCCAAAACTTCTGTGGTTTGTCCACATGACTTTTGGCATACTGCAGTCGACTCTTCTTATTCTTTGGAGACAGCAAGGGGGTGCGCCTGGGAGTTCTGGCATGGAGGCCTTCATTACGCAGTGTGCGCCGTATTGTCTGAGCTGAAACTTCAGTACCCACATCTGACAAATCTTTTCTCAGTTCCTCAGCAGTCACACGGGGACTTTTCTCCACTCTACGCTTCAGGTAGCGCACAGCAGTCGAAGTCAGCATCTTCTTTCTGCCACGACCAGGTAGTGTTTAAACAGTGCCCTTTGCCTTGAATTTGCGAATGATGCTTCCTATGGTCTCTCTTGGTATGTTTAACATCTTTGCAATCTTCTTATAGCCATTGCCCTTCCTGTGAAGAGTAATCACCTCTTCTCTTGTCTTCCTGGACCATTCTCTTGACTTCACCATGTTTGTAACCACACCAGTAAATGTCTAGAAGGAGCTGAGTATCACAGTCATTTTAAAGCTGCCTAATTGGTGCTTATTATGCTTTATTGCTGCTCCGTGACATCCACAGGTGTTTTCAATACCTGATTGAAAACACTTGAATGAACCTCTGTTCTTCAGAGTGCTAGTCTTTAAGGGGTTGAATAATTGTGTCAATGAAGAATTCACAAAAGAAACATTTACTACTGTATTACAAAACCAATTGATGTCATTTTAGTTGAATATGGTTCTTTAAAAAGTCCTTGTAGGATTTCATTCTGAATACAATTACAAATGTACACTAAATTCCCTAAAACCCTTTACAGCATTGGGGGTTGAATAATTTTGAACACAACTGTATATGTATATCATTGACCATCGAAATACATCCCTATGTTGGTGCATATAAATACAGTGTAAAATAGAGATTATTTTATGTGTGACGTGCCAGCAGATTCCGCAGCGCTGTACAAGATATGTAAACAAGGGGATAACACAACAGGACATAAAGATGATACAGTTTACTGGAGGACTCTGTTGATAAAGGGAGCTTGTCTATATGGGAATTGGGGACATGGGGATGAGGGAGAGGAGATGTATTGTGGACAGATTTGGGGAGACGGATAATGGTTATCCCTGGCAGAATGTACCATGTGTATACGTTAAATTTTGAAAAATCATATGTTTTGGGATCATACAAAAAAAATAATATATCTGTATTTTTTTCTCCTTTTTGTTTTGCATGATGCTCTCCAGATAACACAGGGAGTACTCAGAGGCTGCCTTTAATCCAGAACATGAAAGCGCTAGTTCTAGATAGGTTTTGCATATTTATAAATTCAGACGAAGCACAACAAAGAGCTTCCCATTTCAAATCACTTGTCTGCTTGAACTGGAACACAACAGTGTTCTACAGCAACTAGCATTGTTCTGGAGTGTTTACATAATGATAGTCGCTGTCTGAGGACACGGAGTTTATTGAAACCTTATTTGCTTGGTGTGCTGGAACCGTTCTATTTGTATGCGACACATAGTTACACAGAAATCCTAATAAAAACCATTCAAGGGCAATAGAATGCGGCTCTCTGTGATAGGAGTTAACTGACACTATTCTATAGTAAATACTTGGTTCTGGGTCTGGAATTGCCCATCTTCTTCTTGTGAAAGGGTTGCAATGCAATAGTAGTGAGACCTTGTAGTGAGCACCTCCTATTTATTCTTTAAATGTATTTAATGACTGCTTATCACTGTTATGTAAAAATACTTGAACATTCAAAAGTGTCTTTGAAATAGTGAGGCAACATCTAGCAAGTTTGTTGAAACGGTCTTGAATTAGAAATCTAAATCTTAATTGGGTCCAAAGACTTGGTTTTGATTACTGTAATGCAATGTATTGTTATGGAAAGTCTTTTCGCATGGCTGCTTAAAGGGCCACTACCCCCAAAAAATGAAATGTCCTTACATAGAAACATAGGTTCTTATCTGCCGACATTTTCTTTCGGCCCATCTAGTCTGCCCAATTACATGGATACTTTACCTGGATTTATCTTTTGTTTAGGATAGCCTTATGCCTATCCCATGCTTGCTTAAATTCAATTACTGTTTTGGCCTCTACCACTTCACCTGGAAGGCTGTTCCATGTATCCACCACCCTCTCAGTAAAATAATGCTTTCTGATGTTACTTTTAAACCTTTGCCCCTCTAATCTAAGACTATGTCCTCTTGTTTTGCTACTTTGTTTCCTTTTAAATATACTCCCTTCCTCTACCTTGTGGATTCCCTTTACGTATTTAAAGGTTTCTATCATATCTCCTCTGTCTCGTCTTTTTTCCAAGCTGTACATGTTAAGATTATTAAGCCTTTCCTGGTAACTTTTCTCCTTCAAGTCGTACACCATTTTAGTAGCCCTTCTCTGAACTCTCTCTAAGATGTCTATATCCTTCTGGAGATACGGTCTCCAGTACTGCACACAGTACTCCAAGTGAGGTCTCACCAGTGCTCTGTACAGTGGCATGAGCACTTCCCTTTTCCTACTGCTAATACCTCTCCCTACACAACCAAGCATTCTGCTAGCATTTCCTGCTGCTCTATTACATTGACTACTTACCCTTAGATCCTCTGAAATAATGACCCCTAAATCCCAACCCTCAGATGTTGAGGTTAGGACTGTATCAAATATTCTATATTCAGTCCTTGGGTTTTTACGTCCCAGGTGCATTATCTTGCACTTATCCACATTAAAACTCAATTGCCACAACTCCGACCATTTTTTTAGTTTACCTAAATCATTTGTCATTTGGCTGATCCCTCCAGGAACGTCAACCCTGTTGCAAATCTTTGTGTCATCAGCAAAAAGAGACATACTTTTCCATTAATACCTTCTGCAATATCACTAATAAAAATATTAAAGAGAATGGGTCCAAGTACTGACCCCTGAGGTACCCCACTGGTAACAAGACCTTGCGCCGAATAAACTCCATTTACCACAACCCTCTGTTGCCTGTCACTCAGCCACTGCCTAATCCATTCAACAATATTGGAATCCAAACTCAAAGATTGCAATTTATTGATAAGCCTTCTATGCAGAACAGTATCAAAAGCCTTACTGAAATCTAAATAAGCAATGTCTACTGTACCAACTGTGTCTATTATTTTTGTTACCCAATCAAAAAAATCCATAAGATTAGTTTGGTCCTTATCGTGTTTGTTTTATGATTTTCTCCTCTGTTTAGTTAAGAAAATATTTTACTCTATATGTGTCATTGGGTGCCTCAATTGTGTGATCTTTTGTGTTGTAAACTGCCCCCACAATATCTTTCCATCACTTGCTCCTCACTGTGTGGCTTTGGCCATAGAATGGAGTCTATAGGTCAATCACTGACTTAAATAATTGTATTGTGTGGGATGTATTCAAAGGACACCATCAGGGGTAGATTAGAAGTTCAAATTCCTTGTTTTATCTCATTCAGTTGTCAGTTTATCTCGAGTAGCCTGGATCTCACAATACATCCCCTGCAGCCTTATCTAAACATTCATTCCTCCAACACAGACTAATACTCTTGTAGTAAAACCTTTGCACAGATTTTGGTACATGTTGTATCATTGGAAAAATCCACAAAATGGATATGGGAGATAAAAAAAAATTTACTTTTTGTTTCCATTTTACAATCAATTACTTGAATTACAAAAAGCAAAAACAAAAATGCAGTGTGTGTGTTTATATACGGTGGTTGTGTTTGTAATGCACATGTAATCTAGCTACAGTTTAAGCAGTAGTGTCACTTTAACCTCCCTGGCATTATTCCCGAGTATGACTCAGGGTTAAATTTTGCTACCGCGAACGGTAACCCCGAGCCACACTCGGACTGTATACTCACTGCATCCTGCGCTCCCTCGCTGTCCCCCGCAGTCACCGCAGTGTGATCGCGACGACTTGCTTCCTGGTTCCACTCCCAGCGAGCCACGCAACGCAGGGGGCGGGACCAAGCGGCAAATTTGAAAACCGTAAAATGTAAACAGTCCCATGTTTCACTGGTGCTTGCCCAGATCCAACTGATGAAGCTGGGCAAGCACCAGCGAAGGCCCTATTACATTTTAGAAAAGCTTTGTATGTGCTTTTTATTTCTGTAAATCTGCTTTGATGAGAATAAATCCTCTATTATTGTTTTCTGAAAGATTTCAGTTTCTTGGTTTGATTATTGAATATAATTTATTTCCTTTTATTTTGGATAATTATTTTTGGGATAATAAATTATTATTACGTGTTTCAAACATTATCTGACTCGGTGTGTTTACTAGACTCTTGTTTGCACGGATATCAGTGAGTTATTCCTAATTATTACAGGCTTACTATATAAAACAACACATTTCCTTTCCAAAAAAATTGATACGCTTTTAGACACAAAATTTTGAGAAAAATTAGACCTCCAGGGAGGTTAACATGTTCTGTGAGGAAGACTTGCTCAGTGCGCCATCGGGTTCGCTTCTGGGGTGTGCAGCGATTGGCCAATATTCTGACCGATCGTCACGTTGCACCACCATGGTCTGGCTTCTTGGATGTCGGCCCTTGCTGTGGGACTGCCCACCACCCATTGACTTCATCACACAAGGTTGAAATGTCAGTCACAGGGTGAAAATAAACTCTGTACACGTGGGTTAAGTGGCTCAGTAATGCAGAGGTTAAAGTACTTGCCTCTGATTTAACCAGTTGGCGGCAGAACCTGTGACCTTAATAGAATCCTAGTTTACCCTAAAGATTAGTTGCGGCATGTTGCTGGATTACATATCTGCTACATCTTTTTACCGGGACGCTACCCGAAAAATGCTTTTGCCCTCCTTAAAATATAAGGTACAGTATTTTCTGGTGTAGAAGACTACTTTTTATACTTAAAAACATCCCCCAAAAATTGGGGGTCATCTTATACGCGGGATATACTATACAATATGACGAGTACAGCCCAAAACCTATTTTTTAACTGGAAAATTAGGGGGTCGTCTTATACACCCGGTCGTCTTATACCCCAGAAAATATGGTACATATCACAGAAGAGACAAAAATGCACAGATGATATCCGAATAAACAACATAATGTCTTTGTGTCTATATATTGAATGCCAGAGTTTTGTAACATAAAAATTTAACTAAAAATAAAACCACTGTAACTAAGAAAAGGTGATCAATATAGAAATTATCAACAGTGGCGTAATACCAGGTTGTCTCACAGTACAATCAAAATAGAACCATATATTGACTAACAACGGCCAGTCCTTCCTGTGGAACTGAAATCTCCTCCCCTAAGGATGGTTCCTCCACATTAAGTGTGTGAAGGTGGGATGACCATGGGCACCAGATCGCATAGAATACCTCAGATTTACCACGGCTATTATATTGGGCTTCTTCCAGAGTTCTGATCCCCTCCACCCTCAAAACCCAATCTCTTACAATGGGTGAACATTCCTTATCCAGAACAGTGGAATCAGTGCTTTTGCTGCGGACAATAAAATCGCCAAGAGTGAATTCCGAAAGGTGGGCATCGAAAAGGGTAGAACATTTAGTAAGTAAGCGGAGGGAGTAAATTTCACTTCCATTCCCCCTAATAACGCTATAATGTGCGCGATGTCCGAACAGTAGCGGGCAATTTTCAGACAAGTCCACCATATGTGGACATAATCACCTCTGGCCGCCTTACACCTCCAACATAAATCAGGCAGCATTTTCATTCTGTGGATTCTTCCAATGATGCAACATTTACCAAAATATGTGCAAATGTTTTACTTTACAGCTGTGGTTTAATGGTTAATGAGGTGGAGGAGGGATTGTTTAGATAAGGTGACAGGAGGGCTATTGTTTTCCAGGGTACTTCAGATAAAAGATGGCAGCTGAATGTGTTTTGTCTATACTGTGCTGTGTATATTGTGTGTCCAATAATGCAGTCATTGCATGCCCCAGCAAACCACATGCTCCCTCCCATTCAGATAACCATATACTTTCTCCTATCTCACTTAGCTCAGCCGGGCCTTCACGACCATCCCGCTCAGCCGGGCCCTCGCGACCATCCCGCTCAGCCGGGCCCTCGCGACCATCCCGCTCAGCCGGGCCCTCGCGACCATCCCGCTCAGCCGGGCCCTCGCGACCATCCCGCTGTACATCCATATTATTCTTTATTTATAAACGCCAGCATATTCCGCAGCGCTGTACAATAGGCACAGTATAGACAGAGTTACAATACAGTGAACAACATTTGACAAACAGTACAGGAGGAGATGAGGGCCCTATTCCCGTAGGAACTCACAATCTAGAAGGGTTGGGGTTGGAAACAGGAGGAGAGGACTGTAAGGTGAGAGTGATTGATGGTTGCGTCAGTGAGTTGGGTGGTAGGCTTCCCTAAATAGGAATGTTTTCAGGGAGCGTTTGAAGGAAGAGAAGTTAGGGGAAAGTCTGACAGTACGAGGGAGAGCGTTCCAGAGAGTGGGGGCTGCGCGTGAGAAATCCTGCAGTCTATCATGGGAAGAGGTGATACAGGGAGACGCTAGGCGCAGGTCACTGTTTGATCTTAGGGAGCGGGATGGGGTGTATTTGGTGATTAATGAGGACAGGTAGTGGGGAGCTAAGTTAGTGAGGGTTTTGTAGGTCAGGGTAAGGATTTTAAATTTAATTCTGCAGTGGATGGGGAGCCAGTGAAGGGACACGCAGAGAGGGGAGCGGCAGAGACAGAGCGGCAGGTGAGGTGAATTAGCCTGGCGGAGGCGTTCAGGATGGATTGTAGGGGGGAGAGAGGGAGGCCAGATAAGAGATTATTGCAATAGTCAATTCAGGAGATTACCAGGACATGGATTAGTTGTTTTGTGGTGACAGGGTAAGAAATGGCTGAATTCTGGAAATATTACGTAGTTGGTATCGGCAGGAGGAAGAAAGAGACTGGATGTGGGGGATGAAGGAAAGAGCAGAGTCAAGTGTATACACTCCTACCTCACTCAGAGTCTCTGTGACCCACACACTCCCTTCCATGCTCACTCTCATTCCACTCTGTATCAGGCAGCCACAAACATTATCACACAAAGTCCCTATATACACAACATATCTTTTGTCATGGATCAGTGGTCTAGGGGCAGTGGAAAAACAGATCTTAGTTGTCTGAAACTCCTTGCACTGTCCCTGCCCATCGACACAAGTTTGGTGCTTATTGAACTGCACCCGTGATATTTATTCTCCTGTGGAACTACCCCAAGAATGTTTACCTCATGATTAGAGCAACCTATTTTGCTGAAGGGTAAGTATGAGCGCATCGGTAGTTCTGAAGTTAAATAGAATAATTTCACACATAAATGGAATATTATTAGAGTAACTCCCAAAACGTTGTATTAGTGAACACTTTGTTGGTAATAGGGCTATGATGCCGAACTACTGGAAATCATTGAATCAGTTACAAGTATTTATAAGGCGTTAATAAATTCTGTAGTGCTGTAAAATGTGAGAGACAGAATAACAAGTATACATACAGGTAAAACACACAGAACAGTAGGAGAGAGGACCCTGCTCGAGAGTTTACAATCTAAGAGAAGAGGGGCGACACACTAGGTGTAGGTAAATAGCAGAGTGTGAGAGGTAGCGGGTATGTAGAGAGCTGAATGGGAAGATGGTGAAAGAAATGACAGTGGGGAGATCATGGAGTGAGCCGATAGACATCTTTAAAGTAATGTGTTTTCAGAGTCTTCTTGAAAGACTGGAGAGACGGGGAGAGTCTGATGTTGCAGTGGAGGGAGTTCCATAGAAAGGGGGCAGCTCGATGTTCTGAAAGCGAGATTTGAGGGTGCAGTTACGAGGAACTGATAACATCAGACGATTGGCCCAACAAAGTGGTTAGGATGGATGTATCTGCTGATAAGGGAGGAGATGTAGGCAGGGGCGCGGTTGTGGAGAGCTTTGTACGTGAGCAACCAGTATTTTGAATCGGATTCTAAAGGTAACGGAGCCAGTGCAGAGATTCACAGAGGGGCGAGGTGCAGGAGGTGAGGTGGATGAGCCTGATCCAGGCATTCATTACAAACTGCAGAGGAGAAAAGGAGGGGTGGCATTAGTCAAAGCGGGAGGTAATAAGTGCTTGGAAGAGCATTTTAGCGGAGTCCTGATTAAGACAGGGGAGGATGCGTGCAATGGTTTCTTTAGGTGGAAGTAGAAAAATTTGGTTCAGGAACTACATGGCTTTTCTTCTTAATTATTACTATTTCCATTGCTTTGGATGTTTTGAAACAAATAACATTTTATGCACAGTGAAATGACCACAGAAAAAGAATCGGAGTCTCTTGTCCCCCACTAGACTTGAACTTGTACCACTTTGACGTTGTTTTTTTTTTTTTTTTTACTATAACTAAGAAAGCATATGAGCAAGCATGAATCGTAAAAAGGCATCAGAGGGCCGAATTAAAACCGTCATGCTTGATTAATAGGTAAAACCGAGAACACTAATATTTAATTACAAGGCTCAATTATGAAAAGCAGGCCAGAAGCGCACGCACTGTATCACCGGCTCCGGAGTTTATTCAATTTAACAGCTACATTAGCGATGGCAGAGTCTGATGAGAAGCTCATTATCATGTTACGAATGTTGGGTCCAAGAGCAGATATTTTTAAATTTTAACAGGTCATCTTATGATAGCCACAAGTTGTCACTGGCAGTTAAAAAACAGATGAGCTCTCTTAGAAGATGAGCATCAGGTTACCCCTCAGCCTTTAATACAGGAGAACCGCACGGTGCACCTCGGGGTCAAGATGGCCTTGATAGGGATATTGGTAAGTCAAAGGCATCTAGCACAGCATACGCAGAAAAGGTTCATTTAATAAACCCAGGGCCCTATTCCACACCTGGAAGAGCCGAATAGCGATTCCCGGCGATAAGATATTTAGAATGTCTCCTGTAGTTATCGTATTGCCAGGAATTGCTATTCCACTCTTGCCGCAAGCTGGGCTTGCGGCTCCAGTGTTGTGATTCCTTGCATGAGATTTTCGTAAATTAACCCCCGAAGGACGGGAGCAATTTTACAACTTCGGCGCAGTTTGGGAACTAGAAGTTTGCTGAGCTCATTTTGACCGTTTTTAAACGCGGTTTTAAGTCACGTATTATTAAACCACCCAGGCAAATTATATATCGTTCTTTCCGGCAGACTCGGCAGATTAATAATATAGCATTATTATATGTATACGTCATGCCCTGCCAGAATGCTATAACAAAAAAGTAAAAAAAAATTGAATTTTCAATAAAATTACACACTGTGGATGATTGAAAAGTATTTTTTTTCACATTTTATTACTCAAGCCTTTGCGGTTATTTTCAAAGGGGTAGACTAGTTAAAAAAAATTGAATGGGGAACCCATATTTTTATTTTTATTTTTTTTTGGGGGTGAAATTACGTGATTTTAGCTAACCCCCCCCCCAAAATCATTAGTGAAGCAGCATTGTTCACATTATAATTGAAATGTGAACAATAGTGCTGCATTAAAAAACAAAAAAACAAAAAAACATTTTTGTTTTTTTGCACATTAATTTTACTTGAAACATGGTCACGTTTGGTATCACTCGAAAGGCCATGAAAAGGCCTTTCAAACGATACCCCACATGACCCCCTAGCTGCCACCGATCGGGACCCTATCTCCACCATGGGATTTCCTTAGGAAATCCCTTGGCAGCTAGTCATTCCCTGGTTAACTGACGTCATCGTGACACGCCCGATAACGTCAGTGGACGTGGGGAGTCCTGGAGGTGGGGCTGCCATCCAAAATGGCGGCCCCCACCGGAAAAAGGCTGTGATCTGGAACCGATGGTTCTGGATCACAGCCTTTAGCAGCAAGGGGTTAATGCCATACATCCCTGGAAAGGCCAGGCTGTGACCTTTTTCAGGGATGCCTGGCATTACCTGCTAGCCCCCAGCGATGGGGAGATAGAGGGATCCAAAAGATCCCCCCTCCCCTTCAGGTGCTGCCCCTGCTCTGGCGGGTGGGGGACGCCTGAAACTGACATCAATGCGCCGGTGCAATGACGTCAGTACGCCGGGAGGTGTAAAACTCGCCGATCCGACTCTGCAGGAGTCAGAGCAGCGAGGGAGCCGGAGGGGGCGAGTATAGCCGGAGGGGTGCTGCAAACACTGGGGACGTACCATTTACATCCTGCGGCATTAAAGCCCGCCTAATGCAGGACGTAATGGTACGTCCTGCGGCGCTAAGGGGTTAAGGTCTCCTATACTTGGTACAGGAGGTGCTAATTCGCTCTTCCACGTGGAATCGGAAAGGTATATAAAGGTAGCTTGCGCTTTCATCTGGGATACGCTATTTCATTGAGAAATACTGCCGCCTCAAAGCTGGTGATAAGTGATTTAGCATTTGCAGACTTGGTTAATACGTTGGCCTCACTCCCACCCCATTTCTTAAAAATCGAATACTCACCTCTCATACCCTGGTGTGATCAGCCGCCTTCTCTAGCTGGGGGCGGCGTCAGACTGGGAACAAGTACTTCCTAGTTTCCCTCTGACCCCTCTGCAGTGCTGTGCAATCTTGCAATAGCAAACTCGAGGCTGGGATGTACAGGGCACCATGGAGTCCTAGGGACTCCAGAAGCCGAAACGTGCAGCCACCACTGCCAGCATCGAGCTGCGCTTCGTTCCAGGCCGGGTGCTAACATATACCATATCCCTGAATAGTTACTGTAAAACTGAGACGGTAAGGAGACTCTGCAGGCACGAATTTTGTTGCTTGCCATCTCCGTTTTACTGACAACTATTTAGGCTGGGGTCAGATGAGCGCAGTACGAACGTGCGTTTAGCCGCACTTTATTACGGCCGTGGCAGCAGCAAATGACGTCCAACACATCGAACCGCTAGTATTGACGTACAGAGTGCGCTGCGTCCGCATAGCGCCGTGTGTGCGTGATTAGGAGACGTCAGACGCTGCTCATGTCCGGCCAACATAACGTCCAGACACCCAAAGTTTCCTGGTTTGGATCCGTAAAAAATCATGGCCGAAATTGCGCATCGTATGACCGCTATCGCTTATTCCGTGAAAACGTGTTCAGACGCATCGACGCACTTTTTGACAGTAGATGTGAAAAATGCGTTCGTCTGACCCTAGCCTAAATCGGACACCCTGTCTATTGACAGAAGCATGTTTGCAATTGAAGCCAATTGTCACGGAAGGGACATAGGGGCTCGGCGCAGCGAGACCCAGGACTCAAACCCAAGACATTTTTAAAAGGACCTTGTTTTCCTTTGAACGTTTGCAGTGTGCGTTTCAATGTATGAACAGTTTATTTTCCTTGCTAGATGTGGTTTTACTTGATGTGCTGTATTAAGATGTACCCTGTGTGATTTTAAATATACTTTACATCGTTTGGTTTTAGTTTAATTTAGTTTAGTGAAATTACATAGCTTTGGTTTTAAAACATACTTATATTCCTGTAGGTAAATGTGTTTTTCTGTAGCTAGTAAACAAGTTTTGCTGCGGTGTAATTTATGCGTCAGGGATTTTCCCCATTATCTAGCTACATGTTTAATTTAAGGGATCTCTGATAGTGTGTGTTTAATCTGATGTGCTGGAACAATGGATGTACAAACGTTGTGTGAGCTGAAGGCTAAGAGAATGTGAAGAATGTTGATTGTAAATAACTGACATAACTAATTAGTATGGGTATGCTACTAATTAGTATGGGTATGCAAATTGTGACTGTTGTACTTCAGCATAAATAGTGGCGTTGTTCATTAAAAGTTCCAGTTCATCTGAGTGTTTGATACATGCAGCTTTGCCTGGTGTTGTCATTTCACGCCGGCTATATACATCACCACCACCCAGGAACGGGTCACTCTAACTCCGCAGCAGAACGTCGATTTGCCGCGCCGTTGCGCCACCTTGGATCGGCACCTTGGGATACCGCAACCACCCCGAATCGGGACCTCGGCTCAGCGCCGTGCCCCGCATCTTCAAGGAGACGCTACCGAACCGCGGTTCGCCACGCAGACCGTCTCCAGCCTTCCAAAGGTCAGTAGATCCGCTGCTCGAGACGCCGAGTGCCGTGCCGCTCGGTAGTCGGGCGGATCTCCACCGTGGGTGCCCCATATACTCTCCAGATCTACATCGCCATGTGGTCTTCTACCCAAGCCGCTTGAGACGCCGGGTGCCGTGCCACTCGGTAGTCGGGCTTGGCAACACCAAAGAGGGGGTCAGATAGAGCAGGACCGCAGGCGGACACCCTATTCCGTCACACCAATTATTTATTAACTCTTTGCAGGCAGAAAATATCTTCTGTAGACTTAAATGGCCACTACTGCCAAAAAACTGTGTTTATTTTATGTTGCTGATATCTTACATGCCTTGTGAGACTTGAGTGGGCCCCACCGTAAATTTACTTATACATGTATTTATAAAGTGTTTTACCAGGAAGAATACATTGAGATTTCTCTCGTTTTCAGTATGTCCTGGGTTCAAGAACATTGAATTGTTACAGTCGTTACAGAAATATAAAGTAATAAAATGCAAGATATTAACACAAAACACAAATATACAGATTAACACAGAAAATAAATATGTAGGAAATACAGTCACTATGTTACATGTTTACAACTCTTTCACTGCTGAGGACGTGTGGGGAACGTCCTCATTGACTCCTAAGGAAAGATAGAGGTGGAGATGGAGGGTTATTTTGAACCCCAATATCTCCCGACTGATGGCAGCTAGCAGGGTCATGTTTGGTATCATTAGAAATGCCAGAGCATGGCCTTTCCAATGATACCAAACATGACCATGTTTAAAGTAAAGAAGAAAAAATAGGAAGAAAAATGTGTCTAAGACGTGAAATGGCTCAGCAGTGAAGGGGTTACAGGTGCATTTGCGCAAAGCAACGCTTATGGTAGATGTTACATCAGGGAAAAAGTATGCAGAAATGGAAACAGAAGATTCAAATCTTACTTTATAAATCTTTTTTACATGTAATTACGTCAAAGAAGAAAAATCCGCAGCCTGTGTTTTATAAGGTGGTTTTGTTTGTAACGCACAAGTAATCTAGTTACAGTTTATGTAGGTGGTAGCGTCCCTTTAAACGGCCTGACATCACCACCTCTCTTATCTTCCCGAAACTCCGAAGCAGAGGGGGCTTGAGGGTTATCCACTAACTGGCGTTATTGTCATATTTGTATTCCCTGAATATCTTGTACCGCAGGTAGGAAGTATGTGCATAAATACATAGGTGTTTATAGTGCTTTTACTGTGTTTTGAGAGGTTAAGCTACATCGGTTTAATGGAATGCAATTTCTTGAAATCATTAACCAATAGATTAGCGTAGCATGACCTTTTAGGCTGTCAGACGAACGCAGTCTGAGCGCACTCTGCGTGCATGCCCAACAGACGGACGTACTGACGGAAGATACTGTAGACACCACGGTCCGTTTTTTTTTTTTTTGACGGACGTAGAAAAAAAGGGAATTATGGGAAACAAAATTAATATGAAAAATGATAAAAATTGGAAAAGGATTTGAAAAGCCATCTTGTGCGTCAAGGTGCTGGACGTCGCAAATGCACGCGGTCTGACTTTGTGTCATCACTCACACAGAACGCTACGCGGGCGTGGTGCACTCTGCTCGTCCGTTTAACGGTTTTACGTTCTTGCCTAAATTGCGTCCGTTTGCCATCTGCGTGGTGCGTCCGCACTTCGATGCGTGCCTACTCAGTGTGTGGGTCTCTATTGATCATGATTCTATGCTACGACGGACGTTAAACTGTGTGGTGACACGGACGTGATAACTGCGTACATCTGACGCCAGCCTTAATCTTATCATTGCCGTATGGTCCAGTCTGATCAGTAGATAAATAAAGAAGACCTGAACGTTACAAAGCTCCGTCGTTTATGGATGTACTAGCTGAAAGAATGTAAGCAGACACTGATGTGGAAACATGTGAAAGCTCAGCGCGGTCTGAAAGAGGTCAGAGTTTACAAATGACGTCAGTGTGCTGATAACATTTACCTAGCCGTTATGACAATGGTATTTTGTTCTTGTTCATGAGCTTATGCAATCTTTAAATTAATTACAAGTGACTGAAAAGTGACGACTATTTTATTATAAGAAACAGAGAGGGTTGTGAGGATCCTGAGAACGAGCAGCGGTACTAGTGCCTGCTCTACGGTGGGGCCGCTCAGGTCTCACAAGGTTTTAGCTCGATTGTGCCATTACAGGGATAAATGCTCTATATGCAAATCAGTCTGCTCTCACCCAAAAAGGGCGGCCAGTACTGCAATCCCAAGGATGTCATCCCTGCACGAGAGGTGCAGCAACCCCCGAGGAACGTTTCGGCCTTGTTAGGCCTCGTCAGGAGGGTATAGCTGACACCCCTCTAGGCAATACAAAAAACATTTCCGTATCTAATACAAGCTTCTCCAGTGGCTGTTTTGATTTTTCTTTTGTGAAGCTCTGGCATTTGTTACCGTTACAACAAAGGCCGTTTTAACAGTGTTTGCAACTATGGCAAACACGGTCACTTCTTGAATAACCCGTTAACGGTCTGTGCCGGCAGCAGAATACCCATGCTGCTTTATTTAGCTGGAGAGAGCAGGAGATTCCTCGTTTAGGCGTCTTGCTCCTCCTGCTGGCCAAACCGTGAAGACTGACACACTGGCAATGAAACCAGTATGTCATCATGGGCACGATCTGGAGATTTATCACCTAATTAAGAATGGTCGGTTATGAGGGATAGACTGGTATTATGATCCATTATGGGATATTGCATGGGAGGGCGGTTTGGCCGCTGTGAAGATTGATAGCTACTGTGTAACTATTTACATATACTTTAAGTTTTTTATATTTGTTATCCTTTTTAGGCTAGGGTCAGACGAACGCAGCTTTAACGTGCGTTTAGCCGCACAAAATCACGGCCGTGCTAGCAGCAAATGACGTCCAATGCCGGGGAACACACGAAGTACGGCCGCACGAAAGTTCGTCCGCGCAACGCAAGTGGCAAACGAACGCATTTTTTCGAGAACGTCAAACCGCTACTACTGACGTACAGAGTGCGCTGCGGCCGCATAGCGGCGTGTGTGTGTGATTGGGAGACATCAGACGCTGCTAATGTCCGGCCAACATAACGTCCAGACACAAAAAGTGTTTTATTGATGATCCGTACAAAATCACGGACGAAAAGGCGCATCGTATGACCGCTACCGCGTATTCCGTGAAAAAATATGTCCGTTCGTTCGACCGCACTTTTCCACGGTCGACGCGAAAAATGCGTTCGTCTGACCCTAGCCTTAGGGATGGTTCACTAAACTGCAAACTAGCTGGAAATCTCTACGATATTTTTTTTTCAATTCTCTATTCGCTATATTGTGAAATAAACACCAAGGGCTCTATTCAAAGGTTGGTGCTAACTTAACCAGAGCTGTTGTAAACTTCCCAGACCATTATATTGTATGGAGGTTTTACGATTACAACAGCTCTGGTTAAGTTTACACCAACTTTGGAAAATTGCCCTTGAATGGGAATATGAACATTGCTTGCGTCCAACCGCAGTAGGAGTGAAACAACTAATCGATTAATCAACAGCTAATCGATAATGAGAATAGTTGATAACTATTTCTGTAACGACTGTAAAAATGTCAATGTTCTTGAACCCAGGACATACTTGAAAAGGAGAGAAATCTCAATGTATCCTTCCTGGTAAAATACTATGCAAATAAATCCATAATAAATATTTATTTATCGTTCTCTGTACAACATACACTGTTTAGAGTCAGAGAGAGTTAAATGTTTATAACCTCAGATACAATGTCGGATGTGATTGAAGAAGATGCGCCGCTGCTTCACTCGTTATGATTTAGTTCAAGGGTTATGAAAGACATCACCAGTTTGTTTTTATATACAGGGTTATTCAGAGAGCGGTGAAAAGCAGGAGATCCTCACACCCCCTCTTTCTCTCACTATAAGTTTACAGGGTCATCCAGACGTGGACCCCTTGCTTGATGTGCCTAGAGGGGTGTCGGCTATACCCTCCTGACGAGGCCTAACAAGGCCGAAACGATCGTCTGGGGTTGCTGCACCTCTCGTGCAGGGATGACGTCCTTGGCAGTCAGTACTGGCCACCCTCATTGGGTGAGAGCAGACTGATTTGCATTTGGAGCATTCATCCCTGTAATGGCACAAGCTAAAACCTTGTGAGACCTGAGCGGGCCGCAACGTAGAGCAGGCCACTAGTGCTGTTGCTCGTCCTCAGGATCCTCACAGCCCCCCTCCCCTTTCTCTCACTAAAAGCAGGAGAGTGGCTGGAGAATGGAAAATTCTAGGTCAAAATAGGCAAACCAGAAAAATTCTCCCATTAATCTCACTTTCCAAATCGGCTATTTTGACCTAGAATTTTCCATTCTCCAGTCATTATCTTGCTTTTCACCACTGTCTGAATAACCCTGTTAGTTTACAACCGTAGCAGAACGATAGCACAGACCCTGGGGTGCTGCCACTGGGTGGAGGAGTTGTATCACTGGCGTTTTATCCTTACTTGGAGCTGTAGTTCTGTGCCACCACCCCACCCTCCCTGGCTGCCAATCTCTGTCCAGTCAGGAGCTGCCATCTCTCCCTTTGGTCCAGTTCCTTCTCCCAAACTCCTTCTCACACCTGGGTCCAGTCTCTTGCCAAAACTCACTCCCTTTCACACTTGGGCCAGTCCCTTGCCCAGACTCTCTTCTTCTCACCTCCGGTCCCTCAGTTTGTTCATGAAATCATTTTAAAGTGCTACTCTTTGCACCTTGACCACTTTAGCTTATTAAAGTGGTCAGTCTGTGTGGAGTGCCCCTCACCTTCTCACTCCATTTTGTATTCTGAGATCACCATGTGTATTTGAGCACTCGTAGCAGTGTTCATTTGAGGGAAAAGCAGACATGGGCTTGAGTTGTGCATGCAGCATCAATCTGACCAGGCGTCGCATATCTTGTGTGCAAAAAGTACACCAACTACGCCGTTTGTGTGTGTGTGTGTGTATATATATATTTACGTACACTATGCAAATTGTGTAGAAAAAAGGAGGGAGGGGTTGATTTTTACATAGTGTTTTTACATTTATTTTTTTGTTAAATCGATTCATCCGATCAATCGAGAAAAATAATCCTCCAACTAATTATGGAAATAATTGATAGTTGCAGCCCTAAACAGCAGTAGCGCGGGGGTCATATACCTTGCTGGTTGATTTTATGCAATTCTTCCCTCCAGTGGCGACTCTAGGAACAATATTTAGGGGGGGCACAGAAGATACCGCAGTCAAAACTGGGGGGGCACTAATACTTTTCACCACTAAATCATATCACTGAATAAAAGTAAGGGCCCTATCACCTGGTGTGAGCTAAAACACCATTACTAAAGGAAAAATTTAGTGCGAGTCGCTAAAACTTACAGGGTTATTCAGAGAGCGTGAAAAGCAGGAGAATGACTGGAGAATGGAAAATTCTTGGTCAAAATAACCAAACCAGAAAAATTTTGACCTAGAATTTTCCATTCTCCAGTCATTCTCCTGCTTTTCACTGCTTTCTGAATAACCCTGTTAGTGCCTGATGACCTACTAACAGATCACCTTGTCTGCAGCAGTCCATGAACAAGGTCGTTTGGCGCACGCTAGGGAAACTCTAAGACCCGGGTTGAAACCCAGCGGTAATGCGGTTGTGTACAGGATAGAACTGTTTTTTTTTTCCAGTGCAGAGTGCCCGGCCATACCTATCCCCCGCCCTCACAAGCATGAATATGAACACATCCAGTGAATAACCTCACACCCCAGCATTATTAAAATCCTCCACGGTGGCCGTATCATCCATGTTTTGATGCACACATATATTAAGGCTGATGGGCATTGCATGATAAATGCCTCCCAGCAGCATGTAGAATCATTACACTGCATTTAATAGATCCAAAGGAAGGCCAGGTGAGCGACAAAAATTTCCCTGCTGCAGCATAGCAATAATACATGTTTCAGGGCAAGACTTATTCACGTGTCCCTTTAAACATGGTCCACACAGTCACCCTAATAATCAACTGCTTACATACTATGAATAACCCCCAGCATAAAATGTTTAAAATTAGGCAATATATTAGAATTAGGATATATGTGCATAAAGGATACATTTATAATAGAGCTTACTGCAACAGCAGCGACATTGCTGACCATATCTATTACTATGGTGTATGGGGCCAAGAGAACACCTGTGCTGCATTCCTTTCAATTGCCTATTAATTGCCTATTAATTGCCTATTAATTTTCGACGAGGACCTGGTTTTTCTGTTTTTTTGGAGTTAGCACCAGGGTTGAGCAGTAGGTAAAATGTTGCAATTAGTGCACCTCAAAAAATTTAGCGCTGGCACCAAGTGATCTGTTAGCTGCAAAAGTGCTAGAGATCTCTAGCACTCCCTGTGTTAAGTATAGGACGCGGAAAGTACATTAAGCTCGCGGTACAAATCGCTAATAGCAACGCGCTAAGTGATTTTTCCCATTTGTAGCGGGAAGCAAACAATCTGTTGGTCAGGCGCTAGACTCAATTAACCTGGCACTAACGCAAAATCACGCCGACGCAAGGGTTAGCTCACACCAGGTAATAGTGCCCTAAATAAGTATATATAAATAAGATTCCAAAACCCCAGAGTAATGTGATGCAATGATGCCTTTTTTGTTGTACTAATTCACCTTATTTTCGGAAAAATAAATTCCCCAAAATGTGACAGAAAGCAGAGGATCTAAAGATCATTAGACCCTTTAGATTCTAACTTCCATAATAACCCCTAAAATGCCATAAACCCAGAGAAATACAATAAAAATAATAAACAATGTGGCATTTAGCTACCCCTTAACCGTAAAATGCCATTCATCAAGGGAAAACATGAAATGAATACACTGAGGCATGTAGTTTACCCATTAACCTGTAAAATGCCATTAATCAAGGAAAAAACAAATGCATACTGTAAGGGATGAAGCCTGCCCATTAACCCTTAATATACAACCAAAACCAAGGCAAAAACTAACGTAATACACAATGTAGTGTATAGTCTGAACATTAACCATTTCACTGCTGAGCCATTTCAACCCTGTGAAAATGTTTAAGTACACGTTTTTATTTAATGTTTTATGACTTTTACTTCACTCTGAATATGGTCATGTTGTATATCATTGGAAAGGCCAGAATCTGCCCTTTCGAATGACACCTAGTTCTTCCATATACGATGCATAGCGACGGAGATATGTTGGTCCGAAGAAGTGTGGGAAGCTGGATGCTGATTTTTGGTGGGGGGGCAAGGAATAACCTAGGGGGGGCAATTGCCCCCCCTTGCCCCCCTGTAGAGTCGCCTATGCTTCCCTCCCTCTTACCTGCACGTGATTTTAGAGTTTAAATCCATTGCCAGGGTCTTTCAAAATCCCACAGGATCCCGATGTAACTTCTTACAGTGATATTGAAGTGACCTTGTGCTAGTGTTCAATTTTGCGCTAAATATGTATCACATCAGTCTGCAGTATGTTTTGTTTTTCTATTTAAAAAGACTTCCCAAGGACACACTTATACCCTGCACTGAAGAGGGACACTCTACACATCCTCTTGCTACACCCCTTTAGGCTAGGGTCAGACGATCGCATCTTTCAGATCGTCCGTAAAAAAAAGTGCGTCCGAATGCATGGACGTACTTTTTCACGGAATACGCGATAGCGGTCATACGATGCGCAATTTCAGCCGTGATTTCATACAGATCCAAACAAGGAAACTTTTTGCGTCTGGACGTTATGTAGGCCGGACATGAGCAGCGTCTGACGTCTCCTAATCACGCACACACGCCGCTATGCGGACGCAGCGCACTCTGTACGTCAGTACTAGCGGTTCGACTTTCTTGCAAAAATGCGTTCGCTTGCCACTTGGGTTGTGCGGCCAAACTTTCATGCGGCCGTACTTCGTGTGTGGGCCTGCGTTGGACGTCATTTGTTGCTACCACGGCCGTCATAAAGTGTGGGTAAACGCACGTTCGCACTGCGCTCGTCTGACCCCAGCCTTAGTCTCCTACGCAAGCCGCAGACAATGAAGTTGGGGATCACATGCAGAGTCCGTAGTATTATTCTATAGTCTTCTACACAAGTAAGACTAATTCCTTGTAGGCAGAAAATAAATATATACAGGGTTATTCAGAGAGAGGTGAAAATCAGGAGAATGACTGGAGAATGAAAAATTCTAGGTCAAAATAGCCGATTTGGAAAGTGAGATGAAAGGGAGAATTTTTCTGGTTTGGCTATTTTGACCTAGAATTTTTCATTCTCCAGTCATTCTCCTGCTTTTCACCACTCTCTGAATAACCCTGATAGTTTCAATTGCTAAAAGGCTTCTTTTACCAGACTTTATTTTGTAAGAGCATGTTGGTGGAATTTAAAGTAACCATTAACAGTTGGGCTTGGCGTGCTGCTACATTCCTCATGATATTTACATAGCAAACTCGCACTGTACTTGGCTGGCTGAGCATTGTTTGATTTTTATATCCACATTATTCACATGCGAATACATTCAAAGTCATATTCTACATTTTAGACCATAGATCTCAATTTCTGACCTTGCAGATGTTGGTGGTATACAGTCTCCAAAATTCTTTGACTGCAATAGATAGCCAGAGAATCATGAGAGTTGTAGTTTCGAAACCATTCTGAACTACATTTCCCTTGTGACTCAGATGATCGAATGAGTGGCTGAGCATCATGGGAGATGTAGTTCCAAAACCTCTGAACGGCCAAGGTCGCTGACTCCTATCCATGGGAAATAGTGTCCTCCACCCCCCTGGTAGCTGTGTGTTAAGTGGTATCTTGTGTCTCGGTTTCATTGTACCGGTCTTTTTAATTATACCTGTTTAAAGAGCCGAGGAATGTGTCGGCACTTTATAAAGTGTAATAAAAATTTCTGGAACCCCATTTTCAGTAAAAAAAAATGTGTGTGTACAAAAGTAAGTTTGGATTGAGGAAGCATAGTGTGTATGATTGTAGCGACAGTTTGATGATCTCCACAGCGAACAAGTTTCGGCGTGCTCGGATTCCCCATAAGCCTTTGCAGCTACAGCATCTGTGGGACTTGGCTGTCACTGTCTTCCGCATCAATGTGCGTGTACCCCCCCCCTTCCCCTCCTTCCACAAGCCGTTGCTAATAATCCTAGATCTCGTTCACCGGCAACATTTTAGGCTAGCGTCAGACGAGCCGCAGTCATCACGTCCGTGTCGCCACACAGTTTAACGTCCGTCGTAGCATTGATTTGTGATCAATAAAGACCAACACACAAAGTACGTGCGCACCGAAGTGCGCATGCACAACGCAGGTGGCAACGGACGCCATTTAGGCCTCAATGTAAAAGCGCTACGACGGGCGCCCAGAGTGCGCCGCGTCTGCATAGCGGCCTGTGTGCATGATGAGGCGACGTCGGAGGCATTTGCGACGTTCATCACTTTGACGCTCGAAAGGTTCTTTTGGTCTGGCTGCCTGAACCTGTCAATTAATTTTAATAAATTTTGTTTCCCATATTTCCTTTTTTTTTTCTACATCTGTCAAAAAAAAAAAAAAACGGACCGTATGGTGTCTACAGTATCTTCCGTCAGTACGTCTGTCCGTTATGCAAGCGCGCAGAGTGCGCTCAGACTGCGTTCGTCTGACCTTAGCCTTAATTTTAACAATTGATCTGAGATAAAAGGACGGGTTTAAATCTTATTAAAAAGCAAAAAAAAGCAAGAACGAGCAGCTCGATGTAAAGTGCCAGGCGTGCTTTATCGTATAAGAGTTTGAAAACACATAAAAATAAATCTAAAGAAGGAAATAAAAGCGAGAGGATTAAGTTCACTACAAAAGGAAAAAAGGGTGTGTTTTATTCTTGTTTTATGATTTTCTCTGCTTTTTGAAATGTTAGTAGAATAAATAAATGCAGGGCTCTGAAAAGAAGGATCTGCTGAAAGCGATATGTTCCCGTGCGAAGCGGATACATGAACACGCAGCTCCCCCAGTGGGAATGTGTGAATGGTAGCTGCCAAACATATGACAAGGTACCTTGGGCTGACTCGCACACGGACGGGTTTGAGCAGAGCCTCGGCTGCTGCCGCTCCGGCTGTTTGTACACTGGATACGCCTTATAAACAAAAGGTCATAGGAGAATGCGTCTCTCATAATTCCTCTATCTGATGTAGAGCACAGACAGGCGACGTACGAAGCAGGACGTGGGATCGCTGGTCTCCTCCAGACACGCATGGGATCGCCAGCAGAGGTGCCTTCCCATCGCCCACGTATTGGGAAGAATCCGTCACTTGCTGCGAAGCTCTCCGGGACGCTTCTAGTCAGTCTCTGCTTCCCCCACAGAAGATAATGAGTGGCTGCACGTCCTGAAATAAGGAGATCGAGCCTCGAATCTGCTTCCACCATGTCCGATTCCAATTTTTGGATGGTGCTCTCGAATTTTACGCTGCCTCATTTAAGGAATCGGAACAGGCTGCGGCGCACGCAAAGGTAAAGGCGGCACAGGTTATTCGTCACAGGGTACTGCAAACTTTTTATTTAGTTTTCGCAGTAGGTTTACTCTCTGCGATAAGGTAAAAGATTGAGTTTAACATCACGGTGTTTGTATCAGAGGGCAGTAATGTTACCAGGAGGTTCCTTTTATTAGCCAAACTGAATGAGTGCGTGTATCCGCACGCTTGAAGTTGGTCTTGCTGTCACTCCTGTGCATATAGTTACTCTGGGAAAGATACCGAGAGTATGTGCAGCTGTTATAACTGTGTGCTTACAGACGGTATTGTTGGCGGTGCTCGATGTATGTGCATTTTAAGGGGTGCTGTGGTTAGTGCTGGTGTTTTTCCTGGGGTGATCACAGATATTGTCCTTAGATTTCCTGGTGTTTTGCTGTTGTTCCTGGGGCGCGTGCATTTAGTGTCCTTAGGTTTCTTTTCTTGGTGCTTGCAGTTCTGTTGTTTTCCTTCTCTGCTTGTAGTTAGTGTTCTTGCGGTTTCGGGGTGCTTGCAGTTTCCTTGCGGTTTCGGGGGTGCTTGCAGTTGGTATTCTTGCGGTTTCGGGGGTGCTTGCAGTTGGTTTTCTTGCGGTTTCGGGGGTGCTTGCAGTTGGTTTTCTTGTGGTTTCGGGGGTGCTTGCAGTTTCCTTGCTAGTTTCGGGGGTGCTTGCAGTTGGTCTTCTTGCGGATTCAGGGGTGCTTGAAGTTTCCTTGCGAGTCTCGGGGTGCTTTCAGTTTCCTTGCGAGTCTCGGGGTGCTTTCAGTTTCCTTGTGAGTCTCGGGGTGCTTTCAGTTTCCTTGTGAGTCTCGGGGTGCTTTCAGTTTCCTTGTGAGTCTCGGGGTGCTTGCAGTTTCCTTGTGAGATTCAGAGTGCTTGCAGTTTCCTTGTGAGTTTCGGGGGTGCTTGCAGTTTCCTTGTGCATTTCGGGGGTGCTTGCAGTTTCCTTGTGAGTTTCGGGGGTGCTTGCAGTTTCCTTGTGCGTTTCGGGGGTGCTTGCAGTTTCCTTGTGAGTTTCGGGGGTGCTTGCAGTTTCCTTGTGCGTTTCGGGGGTGCTTGCAGTTTCCTTGTGCGTTTCGGGGGTGCTTGCAGTTTCCTTGTGAGTTTCGGGGGTGCTTGCAGTTTCCTTGTGAGTTTCGGGGGTGCTTGCAGTTTCCTTGTGAGTTTCGGGTGTGCTTGCAGTTTCCTTGTGAGTTTAAGGGGTGCTTGCAGTTTCCTTGTGCGTTTCGGGGGTGCTTGCAGTTGGCATTCTTGCGGTTTTGGGGGTGCCTTCAGTTGGTATTCTTGCGGTTTCGGGGGTGCTTGCAGTTGGTATTCTTGCGGTTTCGGGGGTGCTTTCAGTTGGTATTCTTGCGGTTTCGGGGGTGCTTTCAGTTGGTATTCTTGCGGTTTCGGGGGTGCTTTCAGTTGGTATTCTTGCGGTTTCGGGGGTGCTTGCAGTTGGTATTCTTGCGGTTTCGGGGGTGCTTGCAGTTAGTTTCCTTGCAGTTTTGGAGGTGCTTGCAGTTTCCTTGTGAGTTTCGGGGGTGCTTGCAGTTTCCTTGTGAGTTTCGGGGGTGCTTGCAGTTTCCTTGTGAGTTTCAGGGGTGCTGGCAGTTTCCTTGCGGTTTCGGGGTGCTTGCGGTTTCAGGGGTGCTTGCAGTTGGTGTTCTTGCGGTTTCGGGGGTGCTTTCAGTTGGTATTCTTGCGGTTTCGGGGGTGCTTTCAGTTGGTATTCTTGCGGTTTCGGGGGTGCTTTCAGTTGGTATTCTTGCGGTTTCGGGGGTGCTTGCAGTTGGTATTCTTGCGGTTTCGGGGGTGCTTGCAGTTGGTATTCTTGCGGTTTCAGGGGTGCTTGCAGTTAGTTTCCTTGCAGTTTTGGGGGTGCTTGCAGTTTCCTTGTGAGTTTCGGGGGTGCTTGCAGTTTCCTTGTGAGTTTTGGGGGTGCTTGCAGTTTCCTTGCGGTTTCGGGGTGCTTGCGGTTTCAGGGGTGCTTGCAGTTGGTGTTCTTGCGGTTTCAGGTGTTCTTGCAGTTTCTGGTGTGCGTGCAGTTTATATCGGTTTAGCTGTGGTGCTTACACTTATGGCATATGTTGATGTGGGTTGCTCGCAGTATACTCAGTTCATTGTTAAGCAATATGCAGCCAGGACAATCAGTATTGAATATCAGAATGTTTATATAATGCAGTTACATTTCATTTGAACATTTTGATCCTTTTTTTTTTGTGTGAATTATCTTCGATTTATACATAGATCTGAGGAACCCACACTTGGGATCCTGGGAGGAAGGATTCCTGTCCCCAGCAGTTAGAGTCCATTAAGAGGGTAACCCTAGGCACGTTGACCTGTTTTGAATACACACAAAAACGGCGAGGTTTATGGACTCGTAACTGTGAACTAAAATATAACTTTTATTGAACCATTAAAAGGAAATGTGAATATGAGCTAATAGAACTCTGAAGAGAAATGGAAAAGAATGTATCAAAATGTAGAATATTGAGATGAGCTGGATTAGCACAAATATTCAATTTGTAAGGCATGGGTCAGACGAACACATTTTTCGCGCTGTTTGTGAAAAAGTGCGTTTGAACGAATGGACGTATTTTTTCACGGAATACGCGATAGCGGTCATACGATGCGCATTTTCGCCCGTAATTTTTTACGGATCATCAATAAAACCCTTTTCACGTCTGGACGTTATGTTGGCCCGGCATTAGCAGCGTCTGACGTCTCCTAATCACGCACACACGCCGCTAGCGGACGCAGCGCACTCTGTACGTCAGTACTAGCAGTGTCACGTTCTCGAAAAAAAATGCGTTCGTTTGCCACTTGCGTTGCGCGGATGGACTTTCGTGCGGCCGTACTTCGTATGTTGCCCGGCATTGGACGTCATTTGCTGCTAGTGCGGCCGTAATTAAGTGCGGCTAAACGCACGTTAAAACTGCGTTCGTCTGACCCCAGCCTAAAAGGAGAGCGAGGTAAAGGAGTGACGTGGATTCTAAATTCAATTATAGCGTAGCCAAAAAGAATGGTTAGTACAAGGAGAATAAAAAGCCTTGTAATAAAGATGATCTTCCAGGATTTGTGTCTAGAGTAGTTCTAATGTTACTGACAGACGAGCCCCTGTCTCCATGTGCACAACATAAACGGTACATTTTCACAAATCTAGATACATAAATGGGGCAAAAAATACATAGGTATATGTTACATCTCAAGTAACAACCTCTAAACATAGGTAGTGGCCCAGAGGTAGTGGCTCAGAGGTAGTGGCCCCGAGGTACTGGCAAGAGCATCTCCAGTAAGTGTCCTTGGGCAAGACACCTAACGGTACATACTCGCCACCCAGAACATACTTGAAAACGAGAGAAATCTCAATGTATCCTTCCTGGTAAAATACTTTCTCAAAGAAAAAACAATGTTTTTTAAGAGTCCTAACATAATTATTATTATTATTATTATTTATTTATAAAGCGCCAGCATATTCCGCAGCGCTGTACAATAAGCACAGTACAGACAGGGTTACAATACATTGAACAACATTTGACAAACAGTACAGGAGGAGATGAGGGCCCTATTCCCGTAGGAACTCACCCTCTTTTACCAGCTGTACCAAGTTCTTACAGGTATAGGCTATATTAGCATTATTTGAGCTAATCCAGCTCATATCAATATTATAAATATTGATACATTTCCTTTTAATGGTTCAACAAGGCTAGGGTCAGATGAACGCATTCTGTGCGGACTGTGTGTCCGTGCAGAACAGATGTACTTTCTGACTGACAACAAGGTAGAGGCCACACAGTCTGTTTTTGTGACAGACGATTTTTTTTGACTGATGTAGATGGGAAATAAAATGATTATGAAAAACCATTTTGTCCGTCAAAACTGCTGGACGTATAAATGCAGTCCGTCTGACTACGTTCCATCACTCGCACACAAAGCTATGCGGTCGTGGCGCACTCCGCATGTCCGTTCTAGCGGTTTTACGTTCTTGACGAAGGCTAAGGTCAGACGAACGCAGTTTTAACGTGCGTTTAGCCACACGAAATCACGGCCGTGCTAGCAGCAAATGACGTCCAATGCCGGGGAACATACGACGAACGGCCGCACGAAAGTTCGTCCGTGCAACGCAAGTGGCAAACTAACGCATTTTTTTGAGAACGTCAAACCGCTAGTACTGACGTACAGAGTGCGCTGCGTCCGCTAGCGGCGTGTGTGCGTGATTAGGAGACGTCAGACGCTGCACACGTCCGGCCAACATAACGTCCAGACGCAAAAAGTGTTTTATTGATGATCCGTACAAAATCACGGACGAAAATGCGCATCGTATGACTGCTATCGCGTATTCCATTTGTTCGTTCATTCGTATTCCATTCGTTCGACAGCACTTTTTCACGGACGACGCGAAAAATGCGTTCGTCTGATCCTAGCCTTACTTGCGTCCGTTTGCCGTGTCCTTGTGTGTCCGCACTTCTGGTTTTTGTGCGTGTATCTTAGATTATGTATTTTTGACTCCCTTTAAGTGTACTTTATCAGTCTCCATGATATGATCACTTCTATAGCAAACGCTCGATTGATTTATTTATTTGCAAAGTATTTTACCAGGAAGGATACATTGAGATTTCTCTCGTTTTCCAGTATGTCCCGGGTGCAAGAACATTGAAATGTTACAGAAATACAAAGTAATAAAATGCAAGATATTAAAAACCAAACACAAATATGAAGATTAACAGAAAATAAATATGTAGGAAATCTAGTCACTATGTTACATGCTCGATGTTCTCATTGGTGGATTAACCTCTCCTTATTAAAGGATGCCTGACTTTTAGAAATACACACTGAGCGTCTTCACAGCTCAAACGCAACCGACTTCTAATAATCCTCTTGTAAAGCTTTAGCCCTCTCCAATACCGCTAAAATATCTGTGACATGTTTAAACGATGGACTTCATCTCTTGTTTAATCCCAACGTTTTGCTCGTAAGCTTCCAGCGCGAGGTTTTAGTGTTGTACTACTCATATTATTCTCCGCCAAGTACCCGCTAGCCGTGGATACTACAATGATCTGCCCAGGAGTTTATCAATAATAACAATAGTATCATTGCAGTGTTTACAGTGTGATCAGATCTGAAGCTGTATCTACCCATTTCTTTTCAATAGTTCAAAAGGAAATTAAAAGGGCTCATAAAGTTCATTCATCAGGAAATACCGGCTGGGTGGAGTAGAGGTGACATCACTGCTCTGCATGGAGAGAGCCTGTGGAGACATGGGTTTGATCCCAGCAAGAGCGCCTCTCCAGTAAGTGTCCTTGGGCAAGACACCTAACGGTACATACTCGCCACCCAGGACATACTTGAAAACGAGAGAAATCTCAATGTATCCTTTCTGGTAAAATCACACCTGTGAATAGAAGTAGCAGCGCCTTCTATATACCTGCCAAGTGTCCTGATTTGGGATGGGAAAAGTCCCTCTTGTCATTAGACATTCCTTTATGCATCTTGATCCAAACTATATTATTTTCATAAAAGGCTGTTGAAGGGTTAATGTAAACTCTGAATTCAAATAAGGATTGCACAACCTGATGAAACAAAATGTCCTTTATTAATCATTTATTTATTTATAAGATATTTTACCAGGAAGGATACATTGAGATTTCTCTTGTTTTCAAGTATGTCCTGGGTCAAATAGATACACCTTAATATGCAATCCTAGACCATTAAAGCCATCGAGCCGCACTGTATAAATAAGTTCCTATGTCAGACGATGCATGTAATTTGGTTCATAAGTCTATTGGGCAATAAATACAGAGCAGTTCGCCACAGATCGCAGCAATTCACCGATCTTACGCAGCAGTGAAATTGACCCATATTGAAGTAATGGTTAATCTATTCATAGAACAACGAACTGCACCGACATGTTGGCAAAATGCCCAGATTTTTGGTGGTTCAGTTTGATAGGTTTAAACGGGCAAATCCCAGTGGTAAAAAAATATTACCATTATTATTTTTTTATTCATCTGTTTATTCTTTTCAGTTTCAGCAAAAAAGCCTTTTTATTTTTATTTTTTAGAATTTCATCAGTATTTTTCTGGATTTTTTTTATGCAAAATTTATGATTCACTTTCTTTTGTTTTGCCATTTTTATAAAATCCTGTCATTTTTTTATTTTTTTTATTTTATAGGAGCCTTTTTATTATTTTGACACCTTTTCATGCATTTTCATTTAATCCCTTTTTTTTTATTTTTAAGTACAGTTTTGTTTCTTCTGCAGTTCGGCGGTCTTCGGTGGCTCTACATTCGGTGCGCTTTGGGGATCCTGCAGTGAATAGGGATTTCACTGCAGGGTCAGCTAAGTGGAATCGCCGAAGTGCGCCGAAATTACTCTTAAATTTCAGAGCTTTTTGAATAACCTTCTTCGTGTTTGTTTTTTTGTTTTTTAGACCTTGGTAAACTAAAATGCTTGCATTATTTGACTTTAGATCGTATTTATATTGTGCAGGTTTGTGGCATTTTTGGCCTAGGACTGTAGATTTCTGATTTTATAGGTTTTCGAGGGTACTGAGAGAAGCACTTGTTCTGGGATTTTGATATATATATATAACACATTGTCCTCAGTATATAGGCCACCAGCCTATTATATATAGACACATATATATTCTATATACAGTAAATAGGCCACCAGCATATTCCTCCTGCGACATTCCCTGAAATGCAAGCGGTATTGGTCTGGCTGTTTGATATGATATACTGTCTATATACACTTCTCAGTCTTGCTCAGAGTTACACCTTTTGTTGATATTAAGCCCTTTGCGGAACCTAGTTCACATTTGTATCTAACGACACAGAAATAATATCCCCCCCCTAAGGCCGGAGTCAGACAAGCGCACTACCTGCGCCCATACTGACCTGTCTCCTGGAATCCGTCACAGGGTTGTGACAGTTTGACTGGGCCGGCTACGCGCTGTAACGCGTGCACTAATTGCGCACGCTACAGCGGACGTTCTGAAAGCCTCCCTGAGAAACGCTCGTCTGACCCCTGCCTAACACGCTGTGCCACAGGAACATCGTATCTACATAAACCCTCATTGCATTGCTATGGAATTCGTTTTGGGAATTCGAGAATGGTTACATTGATGATAAAGTTTGTATGAGGTAACAATCTTTCTCTGGGCAGCCATAAGGAACCAGAGGAACATCATACAATGAATATACATTTTCCAGCACATTACCAGGTGGATGAAAGGTAATGTGTAACAATGGGTGTTCTTCAAACAGGTTTTACTCGATTAGACTGCTTTTGTTCACCTCTAAAAGAAGAAAAATAAGTTTGATTAATGGAATTGTACATTGAAAGGGTCATGATTACCTGACGTGTTTCCTGGAGGCTGCGCTCCGTAAAACCCATGTTAATGGAAAGGCTGAGGCTTCCAAAGATTGCTATTATCTGGGGACCATCTCTGCAATCATGAGTTTCCTAATGGAAATATATACGTTTGCAAGGCTGTAGACCTCTGTGAACAAGGGGGAGGCCAGGAAGTACTCCAGTGGATTACCAGGACCACCCAGTTATCCTTTGCTTGATGGACAGGAACAGACATGTCCCTTTTCCAGGTGGGCATAACTTTTTGGATAAACACTTTATTGGCAATTCGTAAAAGGTCATATTTATATTCATCAGCTATTCATTTACTTGCCTACAGCCATTTACTTGCTTCGATTTCAGTAGTTTTCGTGTGGCAAACTAAATCCTAACCCCACCCACTCCGTTCCAGCCCCCAAATCCTTGTACCAATGTACACCCTGTGCTCATGTTTTGTAATGTTACTGTTAGTTTTTTTTCTGTATTGTTTTCATAAACCGACGCCCTAGGCATGATCACAACTTCAGCTTTTTATAGCCATTACATTGCAAGAAATAGTGGACAGAACATTGCCCCTGCAGCCCTAGCTTGCAAAACTACTTCTTGTGAGAGCCAGATACAAATCCGGTCGTAAAGCTCCATTGTTTCCTGGATCGCGCACCAAGATGGGCCCAGCAGGTGCTTCCAGTAGAATCCATCACATATGTAAGTGTTTGACTGTCAATCTTTTCTTCCCCTCATTATTTAATCCCTACCCCCCAGAGGGCATTTGGAGCATGTCCTTGGGTTGTCCTACCTGCCTTCTCATCGCTCCTACAGAGATCTCCTCTTTTGCACTCCTCCAGATCAGCCTGCAAAGGGTTAGGGTGGGCAGGGGGTAAATCCTCTGAAGTGTGATGACCAGAAAAGCCCTAAACTCCAGCAGAACTGGAGAGAATTTAGATGGACTAAATCTCCACTTCTATGAGTTCTAGAAGGTCGATCGTCTAATCTTTTTCCATTGCAACCAAACAACACTATTGGGGTTATACAATCATCGTTGCTGTTTACAGTTGTTGTTTTTTTTGGGGGGGTTTGAGAAAGCATTTTAGCAGGAAGGATACATTGAGATTTCTCTCTTTTTCAAGTATGCCCTGGGTGTACATGCTGTTGCATCTCCAACATCTCTTACCTGTTTTTTTGTTTGGCGTTGTTCAAGTGTGTAATGGGGTTTAAATAACCATCCTAGCTTTTTAAGTGACCCCCACCCTTAATGTACCGTTGGGTGTCTTTCCCAAGGACACTTACTGGAGAGGTGCTCTGGCTGTGATTTGACCCTGTGTCTCCACGGTTTCAACCATGATAAACTTTGACAATCCAGTGAGGGAAATTCCGAGCACACCCGGCAAAATTTCATCAATGAAAATAATGGCACATTATATATGATTAAATAGACACTGTAATGAAACCCTGCTTTTGTAGAGATATAAGCGGTTATGAGTGACTGTCCATGTTTCTCTGGGCATTTATAACATATACATGATGCTGGGCAGTGTGGGAATATACAGCCCTGCAGTATGTATAACGCTACACACTGCAATTAGGAAACAAATTCCTTAAATATGGCCAGATCCCAAGTGAGCTGCCTCGATTAGGTGCTTGATTTCTCTCCAATGTCTACACACAGTCCAGAAACATAATACAGATCCAGCAAACACTTTAATGTGATGGCTTTGTGTGTGCGTTCGCAATGTGCCGCCTTGATAAAAAGGTGGGTGTGTGAATTTGTATGTTCTGTTTCTCCATGAGAAGCATTTGATTGGATGTGATCAGAAATGCCAAGAGGTTTCTCATTGGGCAGATGATCCTGGTTGATTTGCATTGGACTTTTCAAGCTCTTTAGAAATGTCTTTAAACACAGAGCAGCAGGACTTTAATTATAATGATGTCATTTGGAGAAATTGACATATTTTTTATTGCGTGAAGTATAATTTAGACTTTTTATTTCTTGGCTCTCGTCGCTGGTGATAATTTTATACAGACACTTTATGGAAATCCTTTTTTAAAGCAGGAAGTCTCAAACTCTGGCCCCTTGATGTTTCTAAACTACAACTACCACGATTCTATAGCCATCGATTGCATTTAAAGACTTCTGGGAATTGTAGGCATTCGACATCTGAGGGTCCAGAGTTTGAGATCCCTGTTTTAAAGAGTAGTTTATGTGGAATCTTTTACAACACTCGTCGGCAACATATGCCCTCCAGATGTTTTGGAGTGGCATTTCCCATTATTTTCATTTGATTGGCTGGACATCATGGGAGATGTAGTTCCAAACATCTGAAGGGCCAAGGTTGGTGACCCCTGCTCTAGAGGTTGCAGAAATAGAAACAAGTGTAATGTTTTTCCCATGATTGCACTTTAGAACTTTACTCTGTTATGTAAACCCCCGCTTTATCGAAGGCTGGGGTCAGACAAGCGTCTTTGGAGAGTGGAAGGAACGTCCGTGAGAGAGGACGTTCCTTCAACACGACGCCCATCTGGCCACCATTTTTTGTGCACCTCTCCTGCATTGTGTGTTTCCTGTTTTGTGAATTTGCAGACATTTCTTGTTCGGTTTATAAAACACCTCTATCTGAAGGACATAAACATCCATCCTCCTTTACAGTGGGTTGTTTTGTTTTAGGTAATTGGATTAATCGCAGATACCATTGGTAGCTATGGGGAATAAATCTAATCTTTTAATTAAAACTCAAGGTTCCGAGTTATCTTCACCATCTTATTTATCCAAAGGCTTCTGGGTCATTGCTGGCTGCCATTCAGTTGACCTGAAAGATACTATGACCAACATCGTATGTCCTGATCAAATCTCTCCATCATTAATTACATTTTTCACCACGTGTAACTTTAGTAGACTAGTAGTATTCTGCTGATTAAAGGATGACATCTAGGTTATGTTAGGGTCTGTGTATATGTGCATGTGTTTAAATATATATGCATTGTATCTTTTAGATGTTTGTAAACACAATAGTTTCATGTTTTCAGTGCTTGGATTATACAATGTGACATCACTATAAATTGAGGGGGGGGTTAGTGTATTACATTTTACTTCTAATATACTTCTAATATTTTAAGAATACCAATCCTGATCTGAATTTCTTTCCGTTAGCCGTGACAGAGCTGAAAGCGTTAATTGGTGGACGATCATATAACTCATCGTGTGTGTGTCTGAGACAGAACTCCATATGACCTTAACACGAAAGCTTGACTACGTAATGAAATTTGCCATTAAATGCTTTAATTTTGCTAATTATTTTTATTTAACCTTTTATCTTCTGGTGATGTCTAGCATTCAAAATGTACACGTCTACTTTAGTACATATATGTATTAAAAAAGAACATGGGAATGTATTTGCAACCTCTGCGCCTGCATCCTTGCTATGCAAGATTGCTCTGTATGTCTGTCTGCATCCTCTGCTCGCTATGTCTGCCAGACTGATTGCGGTTTGCCTGCTTGCTCAGATTTGTCTGCCGCCTGCTTGCTCGCTTGGTTTGTCTGCCTGCTTGGTTGCTTTTGTCTGCCTGTCTGCTTTTGTCTGCCTGCTCCATCTGCCTTACCACATGTGTGTATTTAAAGACCTCTTCCCGGTTCCTTTCCCTGTTTGATAGTTTTTTCCTCTGTTACTGGCGACGGGGTGTGGTGGGGTTTGTATTGTCCTCATCCATGAGCCGTAGATCAGCTGTCTCCACGCTGCCTGGCCCGACTGCGCAGTACTGTCACTCTGTGAGTCTGATCATAGCTCTGTGTTTGACTCAGCCGAGCTCCCTCATCTTTAATGAGACCCGGTGTTGTGTCGGATCTGGTTCCTCGTCGAGAGCTGTACCAACCAGCCTTTCCTCACCCATTTGACACTCAATTTTTGGGGTTTGCATTTCTTGCGGAGATGTTTTGTATGAATTTTTTTTTTATTTTACACTGAGAAACGGTTAATGTAAAATATATTTAGTTATTATTTGGTTTATTATTTAGGCATAAAAACCAGTTTAAAGGGTCACTTGTTTAAACCTATTTAATGTTATGCCGGATTTATTAAGAACATACAGTACTTTGTTTTTGCACTGTAAATAATTTGTATAAAACCCTTATACAAAGGCTGGTTGGAACAGCTGTCGACGAGGAAACAGATCCGACACAACACCGGCTCCATGAGTCCAGAAAGCCCACTCCTGTGTGTGTGTGCAGGTGGCTTCTGCAATAATAAACACAACATAGATATATGTGTGTGTAATTAGTTGGGGACTTCATTTGCATGTCATGCCCAGAGTTCTTTGCTTCATATGGGGGAATGTTGCACATGAGCTCTGTAAGCCGTTCTCTTAATTGCTTGGATGTGTAAATGTCTTCTGCAACTATAAACTTACATATATAATCTATCCATGTAGTAATGCACTCATGCTTAACCGTTCCTTGCTGCCCGGTGCATGCCAGCTCCAACCATATACAAAAATATAAATCAATGCTTCGGCACGCCAGTAATGTTTATTAATCCATTAATCCTTTGGACCCGTTCACACTGTGCGATTTGAAAGTCGCGCGACTTTCATATTCGCGACATGGTGTGATAATGTCGCGCGACATCACTGTTTTGTGCGATTTTTGCAAAGCACCACCAATACAAATCGCATTATCGCAGATAGCAAATCGCAAAAAAAAGGGTCATGTACCAGCGACATGCTTCTGCGACGTCGCATGGCAAGATGTGAACAGCTCCATTGAAATGCATTGGAGAAGCTACATAGTGCGACATCGTGCGGATTTTGCTGCGATGTCGCGACAAAATCCGCACGATAAATCGCACAGTGTGAACAGGGCCTTTCACTGCTGAGGACGTGTGGGAAACTTCCTCATTGACTCCTAAGGAGGGATGGAGATAGGGGGTTCATTTGAACATCAATATCTCCTGACTGTTGGTAGATAGCAGGGTCATGTTTGGTATCGTTAGAAAGGCCAGAACATGGCCTTTCCAATGATATCAAACATGACCATGTTTAAAGTAAAAAAAAAAAAAAGGAATAATAAAAGAAAAATGTTTTTTGTTTTTTTTAAAGACGTGAAATGGCTCAGCAGTGACTGGGTTAAAACTGGGTCAGTGTTTCAGCTCCCATCCGGAGCTTTCCTCAGTACAAGGAATATATATAATATATATACACCTATGTACAGTATGTGTGTTATACTGATGAGTTGGATGGCATTCACATATATTTTATGGTGACTGTTTAAGAGCAGATCCATTTTTGCATCGGGTTAAATTCGTATTGTCCGCTGTAATGTTGGTTACATTGATGTTGAGGTCACATTTTCTTCTAGGAAATCTTACTGAGATTAGGATATTGTAGAGTGGGAAGCATGACAAAAACACTTACAGGGTTATTCAGAGAGAGGGGAAACTCAGGAGAATGACTGGAGAAGTGAAAATTCTAGGTCAAAATAGCCAAACCAGAAAAATTCTCCCATTTATCGCACATTCCAAAACGGCTATTTTGACCTAGATTTTTCACTTCTCCAGTCAGTCTCCTGGTTTTCACCTCTCTGAATAACTCTGCTCGAATTTTCACTTCTCCAGTCGATCTCCTGGTTTTCACCTCTCTTGGAATTGCCCTGTATGAATCAGTATTGCCATCAGTTAAAAGCAATAAACTGCAAAAGAAAAACCATATTCTCATCAACAAACTAAAAATCCGCTTCCATAGTCACCAGTTGTGTGTGACAAGTATTCCACAAGTGGGGTGTCACATACTGTCCTTCATTAAAGGGACACACTCTGGTTAATAGGTCGGGAGGTGCATAGAGGTTAAATATTACCCCTCACCCTAGAACCCCCATGCCCTCCTATAATTTTAACCCTTGAGTGTTGTTTAACCCATCACCTTTTATTCCAGTGCTGGACTTCCTGTAGGAGTGTTGTGTCAAAAAAATACCAGCACGATATAAAAAAAATCTGTGGCATAATACCTGTGTATGGAAATGACAGTAACACCTTGTATCTGTACTGTACAGTGATTTCAGTCATTCTAACCCCCTGCATCTTATGCCTATAAAACATTGACTGACCCCAGAGCTCTCCCTGTATTCTGCCATATCCCTGGCAGCTGTAATGCAGCAGTAATATATTTGAAACTTTTGTTACAGTGAGGATTGGGGTTACTATTTGCAGCTGGTTTTATGTCCAGGTTGCTTGGAGAACCATAAAACAAAGGATTTAGTTTCTCCACAGGAGACCCACTAATCCTGCTTTTAAAAAGGTGTTATAATGGTCTTTTGATATGCTTGTGAGTGCTTTTCAATGCAATACGATGCAAAATCGAAATGACTCTATTTTGGGTGTGAAGGGGTTAAACTTGATTCTTAGTGTGATCGAGCTGCAAGCTGATAATCCCAAAGGAGATATGCTTCTATTTCTCTTTATTTTTTGTTTCCTCGCATCTAGCTTTTGAACATGCTCCTGGTAGGTGCTGACCTCCTGGCATTCAGTTTAATAGGGAATATAATACAGTGTGCACAAATGTGTCAGCAACTCGTTAAGGATGAGCTGGCCAGTGTCTTGGAGGAGAAATGATAGGCTTCCAGATTTGGAAAAGTTCAGTTGAACGAATTGATCTCCTTATACTAGCTCCTCCGCGCTCTGGCTGTCCAGGTTGTCCTCACTCCTATTGTTCATTAGCCCCTGTATTATTCTTTGTGATGATCCACAACTAAAATTAAGTGGCGTATGTGCATATACTCAGTAGGATTGGCCATCCATCCCCATGGAATGACCATCTGATGTTATGGCACCCTCATAAATAAACCTAAACCGTAGAAAGAAGTGCGGGCTTGACCACTGAGCTAACATTCCCTGGGACTATAAGAATGTTTTGTCTAGAACAGTGGTTCCCAAACGCGGTCCTCGAGTACCCCAAAGGCCCCGTTCACACTGCGATTTGAAAATCGCGCGACTTTCCACGCAATTTTCATATTCGCGACATGGTGCGATAATGTCACGTGACAACGCTGTTTTGTGCGATTTTTGCAAAGCACCACCAATACAAATCGCAGATAGCAAATCGCAAAAAAAGGGTCATGTACATGCGACGTCGCGTGGCAAGATGTGAACAGCTCCATTGAAATGCATTGGAGAGGCTACACAGTGCGACGTCGCGGCAAAATCCGCGCGATAAATCGCACAGTGTGAAAGGGGCCTAAGGCTGGGTTCACACCTGTGCGTTTTTTACACGCGTATCACGCAAACGTAAAAAACCCGCGAACGCGCATTGCAGTGCGTTCACGGCCATAGACTGCAGAGTGAACGTGCTGCAAATACGCCCCAAAGAAGCTCCCGTACTTCTTTGGTCGTAGGACATTTTACAGCGCGTTCCTGCGAGCTGTAAAATGCCCAGGTGTGAACGGGTCCCATCGGAAATCATGGGATTTCCGTGTCTCGGCGTATTACAGCGCGCAGGAACGCGCTGTAAAACGCCCAGGTGTGAACCCAGCCTAACAGGCCAGATTTTGCAGATCACCGTGGGGAAATACAGACTGAATCCTGCAATCACTGAGCAGCAAATTATATCACTTGTGCTGTGCTTCAGATATCTGGAAAACCTGACCTGTTAGGGGGACTTGAGGACCGCGGTTGAGAACCACTGGTTTAGAAGGTTGAGTGTTTTTCTCGGGTACATGCACGTTATACATGGTGGGGGAGTCATTTGTACGTCTTTGTCAATAAATCAAAAGGCGGATGGATTGTGATTAAAAAAGAAAAAAAATACATTCCAACAGCTTCTTGGAATTTTCTGTAAGTGAATATTATTCACGCATTATTTTTTATTCTCTATTGGTATTTTTTTGGAAGCTGAATTACTAATAATCTTCTTCTGATCACTATAGGTATCCACGCGCAGGATATCTGAACATTTAGATGATCTCTTTGGCATTTACTGTATTTGATGCAAAGGCCTGTTTTGCCTGTATGCTAATAATGCAGCCCCATCTGAATTCATGCAAAATCAGGGACACCATCTAGAGTTAAGAACCTTTTATACATGAAAACCTACACCTACCCTTCAGTTAATGCTTAGAACAAAAAAAGTGCTTGCGTTACAGAATTGGGACAAATAGGAGTGCCTTGTCTGTAATTAATCAAAACGTGGTTGTTGCAAGTAGGAGCCACTGTTTACACAATTTAACTATTCGTACAGATGGTTGTTGCACAGTCTTAGATTTCTTTATTTGTACAATATACAAAATAAATCAGACAGTACTTTATCTTAACGGTTGAATGCACCTTTAGGCCCCGTTCACACCTAGACGTTTTAAAGCGCGTTCCTGCGTGCTTTAAAACGCATGGACGGGGAAATCCTATGCTATTCAATGGGACCCGTTCAGACCTGGGCGTTTTAAAGCACGCAGGACCATGCTTTAAAACGTCCCGCGCCCAAAGAAGTCCGGGAGCTTCTTTTGGTGCGCATAGCGGCGTGTTTGCGGCCATTGACATAGCCGCGAACGCGCTGAAATGCGCGTTCGTGCAGTTTTTCGTATGCGCGAATGCGCGTAAAAAAAAACACGCGTTTTGCGCACGTTTGAAGAACGTGCAGGTGTGAACCTGGCCTATGGGTTTTCCTGTAACGTTCCTTTAATTGTGTGTGTGTGTGTGTGTGTGTTATTCAAACTGTATTCCCTACATAATACATAATACATTTTCATGGATTTGATGATAAACATGAAACACACCAAACTAAAAGCAACATAATGAATTAATGCAACTTCTTCAAGGTCCAACCAGGCCTTTATATAAATCTTAAGAGCAAGTAGATGTCCTTCATAAACCCTGGAGGTTTTTATTCCAGTGATGTCTAACCTTTGGCACTGCCAGTTATGTTTCCCATCATTAGCATTGATGATCCTTAAAAATCATCCTAAGCACTTGGATTTAGTACTTTGCATTAGTGTAAGGTTAAAGGGACACTACTGCATAACAAACAAAACCACCTTACAAAACACAGGCTGCTGCTAGATTTTCTTTGTTTGAAGTAACTGTATGTAAAAAGGAAAAATAAAATTAGGTTATCTCCCGTTTCCATTTTGTGGATTTTTCCTATGATGCTACATTTACTGGTGCTGTTTATATAATCTACAGTATTTAACAGTGAATGAGGTGGAGGAGGAAATGTTTAGCTAAGGCTAGGGTCAGACTAACGCAGTGCGAACGCACTTTATTACGGCCGTAGTAGCAGCAAATGACGGGCAATATACGGAGTACGGCCGCACAAAAGTGTGGCCGGGCAACGCAAGCGACAAACACATTTTTTCGAGAACGTGATACCGCTAGTACTGACGTATAGAGTGCGCTGCGTCCGCTAGCGGCGTGTGTGTGTGATTAGGAGACGTCAGACGCTGCTAATGTCCGGCCAACATAACGTCCAGACGCAAAAAGTGTTTTATTGATGATCCGTACAAAATCACGGACAAAAATGTGCATCATATGACCGCTATTGCGTATTCTGTGAAAAGACATCCATTCGTTCGAACGCACTTTTTCACGGACATCGCGAAAAATGCATTCTTCTGACCCTAGCCTTAGGTAGCAGGGGGCTATTGTTCCCCAGGCCAGCTGAATGAGATGAAACAGGGAGCTTAAAATCAACCCCCTGGTGATATCGTTTGAATACATCCCACAAAATACAATGATTTGAGTGGGCGATAAACCAATTCACTTCTTTCTGTGGCCAAAACTACACAGTGAGGACTCGGAGCAAGTGATGTAGAAATACTACGGGGGAGGGGCAGTTTACAACACAAAAGATCACACAATGAATGCATCCAATGACACATATAGAGTAATATATTTAACATCGACATGCAAGAGAAAAACCAAAGCACATGTAAGATATCAGCAACATAAAATATATACAATAAGGACATCTCACTTTGTGGTCCTTTAATTTATTGTGTTTCTGCGTCTTGCATAGAAACATAGAAACATAGAAAAATGTCGGCAGATAAGAACCTTTCGGCCCATCTAGTCTGCCCAATTACATGGATACTTAACCTGGATTTATCTTTTGTTTAGGATAGCCTTATGCCTATCCCATGCCTGCTTAAATTCAATTACTGTTTTGGCCTCTACCACTTCTACTGGAAGACTGTTCCATGTATCCACCACCCGCTCAGTAAAATAATGCTTCCTGATGTTACTTTTAAAAACCTTTGCCCCTCTAATCTAAGACTATGTCCTCTTGTTTTGCAGTTCTTTTCTTTTTGTTGTAACCTGATGGAAGTGGTGGACACGGACATGGACACCACATCTACCATTGGTCTTTGGAAGTGGTGTGGGGGGGGGGTCAGAGATGTGAAGGATGTTACGTGAGCAGTACCATAGTTTATAAGTTTTGCATCTCCCAAGGCTGAGGGAAGAAGCCTTTGATTCAGACATGAATCACTTTACAGGCTTGTTTTAAACCATTAAAATGAATTCCAGCTGCTGTCATAAGCGCTGGAGAACAATGGAAAGTTTACCCTCTGCTGCTCTCAGGATTAAGGCCTAGCTAGTAGGGCCATGATGTAACAAGGGATGATGTGGCAACAGATTAAAGGATGAATACGTTACAAGAAAAAGGACTTTCACCTGACTTTCATACAGAGCAATTCCGAAAAATGTTTTCTGCCAAGTTCCAAATTCTGTGGACTGGGAACGTTTTTTCACGCGTACGAAGACCTTGGGGGATCAGCATCCTATGCAAAATAGTAACAGATTTTTAGTCGGTTTCAAGGTGTTCCACTGAATCCAGAAACGTGGAGAGTTGTGGGTATATAAGGACTAAAGCACAGTTTTTAGGATGCTTGGTTGGTACTTTAAACCTTTGCCGCCGGGCCCAAACTGGGGTTTTAAAGCCGGCTGCTGCAGCGGGCCCACCTACGCAGCTGAGGCGCATTGCGCATCTTTGGCTGCAGTGGGACAGCCTGAGTTTAGGCTGTCCCACAGCAGCCAGTGGTGCGAGCTGGCTGGTGGGCGGGGTGAAGGAGGCCCATTGAAGACGTACTATGCTGCCGCGGCTTCAAGGCCCGCCCGCCCGCCCGCCGCGCGGACTGCATAGTATGTATATAGTATTTGCGGGCCACAGCTTCATTACGAAAGAAATACTTTTTTGTAATTTGCGTCCTATATCATCTCGTATTGAATCCACCCCCCATCATTCACGCCTAAATAACAACATAACCGTAACGTGTTAACTCTTAAAAACTCCACCACCTAAAACCTTAAATCCCCTAACTTGCTGAAACTCCACGTTCTGACCCCAGCAGTGCCCCAAAAACCCCGCTGTGACAAAGGGGGAAACAAAAACCCATCTCACCCCAGACAACAACAGATGCTGCTGGCCATACCTCTCCAAAACGACTTCCCTAGTGTAAACAGCAGCCCCCATCCTCCCCCACTGGACCACAGGGCAGGAGCGTTCCTTCACACATCAACTGCACGCAGAAAACACGCGCCAGCTGCTTCTTACATAGGGTCCTAAAGGCCTTGCCCCCTTTTCCTGCACGTGTCGCCACATCCCCACCCCCATGCTGTTTTTAACCCCTGCTGAGCTGTCCTCAAAGGCAACTCTCGTGCGCCTCTGCTTTAAAGCTCCGTGCCTGCAACACCACTGAATATGTTCTGCTCCTAGAACCAAGAAAAATGACGTTTTTATTTTGAATCCATTTCTTTTTAGTCGCTAATGGCATCAGAAATTATTCCCCCCCTCCCCCCCGCACCCCATGTCATTGTTGTAGGACTTTGTACCTGTGTTCTGACTCACGCATTGATCTGCGCTCACGTTGGGTTTTTTAACACTGTGAAATGTATGTATTATATTGCGGAGTGGGCTGCGCCGCGGCTTGCTTAGATCACGTTTAGATCACTTTTGAAAGATCTGTGATTTCCAATCAGAAAAATAATTATTTTTTAATTATACTCTATTCAGAGTATGCCCACTTTAATAAGGATGGATTATAGAGATATCCTGCGCTCAAATCCACAATGCAACACAAACGCCGCTTTAATTACCTCTATAATTTATTAACCTTTTCACTGCTGTTACCTGCACAACGTTGAAATGCAGTCTCTCTTCCTAATGTGTCTGTGGCTGCAGAATATGACGTGTGTCCATGCTTGCTAACGGTCCTAGATTTACCAGGATAGGCTTAATTAATTTTTTCTGACGTCCCATGTGGGGGGGGGGGCGCACCGGAGAAACCTCACTTAATAACCAATGTAAGTGAAAATGAATAACAATAAATGATTTGAATGTCAATCCCCCAAATGGCTTCTCTCAGCCGTGGGTGACAGAGTGCTTCATAAACACGAGGGGGTTTTCGTGTAGTGTTTCTTCTAAGGCACTGTTGACACTATATAAATGATGATTATAATTATCATTCTATAAATATATTCCATCCACTGCTATCTGCATTCTGAGTCTCTGTAAATCTAGGAGATGGCTTGCCAAATAATGTCCTTTATTACCTCTCGAACTGAAAAATAGAGCATCGAATAAACCTTTTGGACTCTATCACTCCCTTCAAGCTAACACTAGCGTCCGTGTTAGCGTCAGCTTAAAAGAGGTCCTAGCGCTGCGGCCAGATCGCCTTAGGATCGCTAACGGGTTACAAAACCTGATAGCGCTCGTTAATTTGCGATTCGTAGCCTGAGTTTACTGTGTTTTGCGCTCCCTATACCTAACATGGGGAGCGCAAAGTGAAGGCACAGAGTAACTAGCGGTAGGATCACTGGGTCCTCCTAACGCTAGTTAATAAGAGCTGGCGCTAACAAAGACATAACCACCAGCTCAGAGGTGTAGGTAACGGATTACGCTGCTACAGAATCCGTTACCTGCAGCTCAAACCCCCCCCGAAAACCAAATACTCACCTCTTATCCTGTGGCGAGAATGGCTGCTTCTGGCCGCCGGGAGCAGAGTGAGACTGAGGTAAAGTCTCCCTCTGCGACCACTCCGCCGACTAGCAGGATCTCACGAGAGGCGAGATCCTGCAGCACGATCCTCCATGGCATCCTATGGACGCTATGGAGGGGATGCTGGGGACGGCGCTGTAGCGTTGCCCCAGCAGCATCCTCTAGCTTAGCGATCACTAAGGTGGCAGGCTGCCGGACTTGACACCTGCCCTGCGATCTGGGGAAACTGGGATGCTAAGGGGAAGTTAGCGAACGGTAATTTTTCCTCTTAGCGTCCCGTTTTTAGCTCAAGGCAGCTGATAGTGCCCTTTGTGTTTTACGGCTTGTCATATCAATGCTCTTCCCTTCATTTAATTATTTAAAAAACCTCTCATCCCTCACTGTCAACAATACTGTGGTCCTCAAGTCCCCCTAACAGGCCAGATTTTGCAGATCACTTTGTGGAAATGCAGACTGAATCCTGCAATCACTGAGCAGCAAATCAGATCACCTGTGCTGTGCTTCACATATCCTGCAAACCTGACCTGTTGGGGGGACTTGAGGACCGCGGTTGGGAACCAATGAATTAAGATAAGAAGCAGGAAGTTGAGTCTCCATTATTCCCAAATGCAGAATAATTAAGACCTATAGGAAATGGTAAAGACTAAAGAGGTAGTTTGAGTTGCTAAAATGCTTCTTTTACCAGACTAGATTTATTGTGGCTTACGTTTAAGAGCCACCATAATGTCCCTTTAGCTTACACATCATTTCGTAAGTTTTGCAGAGATCACAACAGATTGCAATCTAGACCAGACGTCTGTGATGATGTGAATTCTTTCTCAATATGCTGATATTAATCGTGATAAATGTGACTGCATTTGTACACGCTTTACTAAAGTGTAATTCTACATGGACGCGATCAGTGACGCGTTCTACAGGCCCCAGGAGTCGGTTGCATTGAATGAATGGTGCGCTTCTCAGTACTCGGAGCCAGGCTGACATTATTAGATTGTGTGATAAGATTTGGAAGGGCTCCAGGGTAAATGACTGCTGCTTTTCTTGCTCGACCGGTATGTGCGTCTCCTCATTGTCGCCTGATTAACGCTTCAGGAAAACAGTCACTGCCGGCTCACTCTGAAATGTCGCCACCGGAGCGCGCGTCTTCTCATGCGCAGCCCATTGTTTTCACATATTCATTGTTTTCTCTAGTGTTTAGAAAATAAAGCTAGGTTGTTTCCCCGTCCCACCCATCCGTTGTCCCTGTTCGCTGTTTTTACACGTCTCGAGTGATACCTGGTTCACGAGGAATTCCCCAGTTAAGCATCACATCATCGTCGTCCGCGGCCGGATGCTGTCGCTTAAGTCATCATGAGTCTATGTAGGCTGAAAGGCCGGTGAAGTCATACTTGGTACTCGGAATGGATTAGAACAACTCTTTGATATGTCTTTGACCTCGTGTTAGTGCGTGTTTTGCTTTCCTGCCTGCGGATCTTGTGTTCTCTTTTCATTTGACTTCCAATCGAATTATGTGAACAAAATCTGATTCGCTACAGGTTTATTATTCAATAAAATGTTATTCATTAGCATAAGTTATAATTCAGTACGGAAAGCATGAAACCTCACCCAATTGCTAATGAACTACAATCCCCACAATCCCCTGACCGTATCTTCTCAAACTCTCAAGGGAGTTCTAGGAGTTCTGGAATAGTTAAGTGTTGGGAACTTTCCTCTAGAGATGAAGACAACTTTATGCGAATAAATACCTGCAATATGCAGATTCCATCTACTCGTACCACTTCATGTTTTTATTTTTGAATGTAGAAATTGTTGATATGTGTAGGTGCATTGTGTGTTTTGTTCTGGTTGCAGTTTCCACCTGACTGGGAATCTAGTCCTTGGACTCTGTATAATATTGGCGTACTTTCAGTAGTGCGTCATATGAGTAGACATTAACAGAAAACCACGCTCCCAGCCACAATCAGTCCGCCACAAGATACTGTAACCATCAAGTTTTGGGTGCACAGGAGGGGCCACCCTCAGGATACAGACACTCCAAAACCGGTTCAAAGTTCTTTAATGAAGCTTCAAGGTAAGGCTTTAGCTGCTAAAAACCTGCCAAAGCCTCGACAAAAACGGTTTAGCAGCCAAAATCTTGCCTTGATGCTCCACTAAAGAACTTTGAACTTTTTTGGAATGTCACGTTAGTATTCCTGTCATATGAAGATGTGCGGCATCCTGGCTGGATGTTGAATTAAAGTGTTTTGGATGCCTTGACGCGTTTGGTTGTTCGTGCGAGACTGGTGCCTTTTTCACTGAAGGGACATTCCACTTATCTTACCCACTTTATAGTGGTCAGGATGTGAGGTGTGCCCTCCCCGATGTGGTGAAACGCTGGATGGAGTTTCATCCACTCCATGTAGTGCCTTGGGCACCCTGGTTTTTTGAATTTCTTGGTTGCCGACCACCAAATCGATTCGAGAGCCTCGAGAGCCAATCAATGGGTCGGATCTGCGCATGCACACAGCTCTGATCTATCGTTCTGAGCAGGCACTATGCAACTTGTGTACGTAAAGTGAGTAAGTCCCATAGCCGTTGCACAAATTGCAGTTCATACGGCTATGTAAGTTGTGTAGGAGCACAGAAAATCTTCAGGGACTTCCAGGTTTCCAGTAAATTCACCTGAAAATGAAAATGAAAAAAAGGGCAGAGGCGGTCAGAAGCTTCTGCCCAATTACTTAAGGGCAAAAAAATTGAACTCTGTTTCAATAGTTTCCCTTTAATGTCCTCATAATGGACCGATCCACTTCTTTTATATAAAACAAAAAAAAATCGATTGAAGCAGAGAATTTAATCAAATAAAAAATATACTGTATAAAGAAATGTAGGTTAAAAAAAACAGAAAAAGGTTTATTAATACTAATTTACTTGCCAAATTGTTATATTCTTGGTCCTCGTGTATTTTTTGGTATCAAAGGTGTAAACATGGCAGACGAACACCCATGAGTCTCTATTCCGTCACACAGACATGTCTGTCCATTACTGAGAGCTATGGAAAGAATTACTTCTCCCAGGCCGCACCAGTTTGCCTTTTATTTTATTCACACAAACAAACTTCACAATGCTTTTAATCACTGGCGTTTCGTGTGTAGAAATCGTAAAAGTAAATTTGAAACCACCGGTTTAACGTTACCCTGACATAATGTTTTCTCGGAGCATTGTTTGGCCTGTCTCTAGACGGCGAAATGTCATCCATATCTCTGGCAGTGCCTCCTTCTAACTCGGCGGCCCTGCATGACACTCGCCGACGCGATTGTGTGTCCTCTGTATTTATTGATTTGATGGGCTTTTAAGAAACACATTGTGAGAATGCCTTGGTGCTCGGATTAAAGAGATGGAAGGAGTCGAGACCCTGATGTGACATGTTTTTATAGCACTAAATCATTCGACAGTAACTCTGCAGGCAGTTGTGAATGTGATCTGCCTTCACCTACTGTTCTCTCTATCTTATGGTCCAGTGCTCACATCCAGCTCCTAATAAGCCAGACAGATGGTAATAAGCGAGACTGATACTTTTTATATATTTCAGAGTGTAGAATATCATGGACCCTCACATTTTGTGGCATTTCACTCTCGATAATTTGGTTTTATATTTTTATTCGTTGAATTTTTTTGTTCCATTTTTATTCTCTCCTTTTAAATCTTACACCCCCCCCCCCCCCGCAGCATTGGGCTCCATTGCAGTGCATGGGGATGGGATCATTGTAGTTTTTAACTGCAAATCCCAACTTCCTTAGCCATCCTGGGAAGCGGTGGATGAACATAGTTTTGCGGTTTGTGCTAGATTGAAGCTGGCCGTGCCACACGTGTTGCAATTATGTTACAATGGCTAATGTAGACCTAAGCTCCTGTCTGGTTTATGTAGCCTTTGCCCGTTCAAGGTCGTTAAGGTCCATAGGTTGATTAGATACGTTATACGCGTGGCCATAATATCCAGCCACAGCATTGTACCATTTAATCTAGCAGTTTGTTCTACCTGGATATTGCATTATTATATGCAAATATACCAAAATCTGAATAAAGACGTAATCCGAAACACTTCTGCACCCACGCATGTCAGATATAGATATATATATATGTATGTATGTATAAAAGACCAGAAGTCCCCAGCTGAATGATCCTCTGTACTAGATTGCAAGCTCTGCGTGATACCGACTGTTGGCGCAATCATGATTTAGGAGTGGATGACCAAGTGGATACTTTTCAAAGAGCAAATTGTATTTTTAAAAAATAAATAAATTTTTTTGAGTCCCTAGTCCTGTGTGATGTATACCTTGGCACCCCAGAGGTTTCAGAACTACAACTCCCAAGATGCACATCCAGCCTCATATCTGACTAAAGGGGTTATTCAAAGACTGACGAACTTGCCACCGAATTCCCCGTACGGTGCAATTTTGTGGCAATTCGGCTATTTAGAAACTCACTCCAGATTGCTGCAATTAGGCGGCACTGAAAATGCCCCATAGTGAAGTAAGGGTTAAACTATTCAGAGAATACCGACTACCGAACTGTACCAAAATTCTGGCGAATGGCGGTTCAGCTCGACAGGTTTAAACAGGCGAATCCCATAGGTTTCAATGTAAAAAATAAATAAATCTACGTTTAATTTTTCTATTCAACAATTTATTATTTTCCATTGCAACAAATAGTCTTTAATTATTTAGAAATTTTTTTGGGCATTGTCTTGGATTTTTTTTTCAGCGCCCTTTTTGAGTCCGAGATTTTTTTACTCCTTATCTAGACCTTTTTATTATTATTCATTGGACCTTATTTCTTATTTCCATGTATTTATTTTGTTTAAAATGCCTTTTAAAAATTATGTTTTTTTTTTTTTAAACCCTGTTCAGCAGGTTATCGGTGGCATTCGGCACACTTCGGGGACCCTGCAGTGAATACTGAAGTCACAGCAGGGTTGGCGAACTTGAATCGCCGAATTGTGCGCTAAAGGAAAGAGCCCTGAAAGTTCGGTGCCCTTTGAATAGCACCTTCAGCATCCTAGGACATGAACTCCCAAAACATCTGTGGTGACAAAGTTTGCCAACACTGCCCTAGTCAAACAAATGCAATACGTGTCTAGTGAATACACCCTCAAATGTGGTCTGATACGGAGCACCTCCGTTCACTGCTCCCGGGGTGCATCACCTGCTCCAGCTCAGATTCAAACTCACTTGCTCAATATATACTTGTATTAATTATATGTACCGTTCACAGTAATTTCATTCCGCTCCTAATCTCGGCGATGCTTGGAGGAGAAAAAGACAGCTCTGTTTTCTATCTAATTGATCTCGCAGGTGGTTTGGTTCAAACCCCCCCCCTGCCGGCCGAGCGCTGACGAGCATTCCCTTGAGTCTGCAACGTGAATTATATCGGTGCACAAATGGTGATGTGCTCAGCAATTAAAATACCTTCAAATCTTTATTATTTTTTTTTCTCTCACAGCGAACACATATTTTTAAGCAATGGTTACATTTTAATAGAGCATTTTTGGATGTTCTCTATTCGCTGATCTTAAGGAATTTCTGCCGGCCCATGGGTTATAGCATGTTTGCCCTCACATAAATCAATGGACTTTAACATACTGGAAAATTCGAAGATGGTCTCTCCAGTGTGTGTGACGCCGAGACCAGGGGCCGTATCCTAGAGCTATGTTAAAGGATTGTTTAATTTTTTTTTTTTTTTTATTGCTTAGAAGAGTTGTGGTGGAGGACAAAAAGTGAGCTAAAAAGCCTCCACACTATAAGAAGTGTGTTTATTATTGCAGAAGCCACTTGCACATCACAGCAATTCAATGAATTGCATCCCAGCGGTCCTGTGCCACATTCCCCATATGCAGCAAGGAATTCTGGGTAGGATATGCAAATGACATCTGTCTCACATTTATGCATCCCGGGTCTGTTATTACGCAGATCCCTAAAATCAAGGCTATGCCACACTGTGGCTTTGTAGCAGAGATCAGGTTTATGCAACTGGTCAAAGCCACTCCCAGGACAGCGCTGTACGTCTGCCGGACCCTTGTGTCGGCACAATTGACAACCATGTAGGTGTTATCGCCCAACTGGTCTACCACCTGATAGGGGCCCTGCCAAGCCGCCTGCATTTTGTTTCGCCTCTGTGGTTTCAGTACACTTCCTGGCCGACCTATATATGTATATGTATGTATGTATATATATGTATGTATATGTGCCAAAATCCAATAAGGAATAGTATAAATAGCAAAAATCTGGATGCACTCCAGGACTTCCGTTAAAACAAAAAGTTTATTATTAAGTCATGTTAAAAAAGCCAACATATATAGTCCAGCATTACAGCACTCACCAAAATAGGTATTCCTTGCCTGGTGCAATCACTCGAGAAAATGATATCCATGAACAATATGAGATGCACTCTCAGACTTCCATTAAAAACAAAAAATCTTTATTGGTATCTATATATTGCATTGATTCCTTCCAAAACCAAATGAACCAACAAAATGTTGGGAATGTCGCAGTAACGGGATTGGAAAGGGTTAACTGAGGGAAGCATAAAGATCGAAGTTTGGCATTGATTAACAAAGGGCCTGGCCATTAATATTCGTTGAACAATGACTAGCACCACCCTTGAGCAACAGGAAAGAGCCTGTCCAATAGAGATCCAGATTAGCAGATACACTATTTCCTAAATGTGTAGAGTCCTGGAAGCGGGATTTAACGCTGCCTACGTTCTCATGGATTAGTGCACTCTCCTACCTCAGCACGCGTGCATTTAAGCAATCATTGCATCGTGTGTGCTTTAATGTTTGAATTGCAATCAGACCTAATTATTATTACTTGTCTTGCACCAATGAGTAATGCTGTCATCAATGTATTGCGTTATGAAGGTGTGTCAAATGCACACACTTAATCATAACATAATAGAAGCCACACCAGCAATCCTTTAATTTTTATTCAACCAAAGTATCAGGACATAAACTCTCCCGTGTGTATTGTAACCACTCCTACACACATTGTAGTCCGTGTTTTATTACAGTGTATTGCAATCTCCCCTGCACGTATAGTAAGTGTAATGTAATTTACCCTGCACGTATAGTAACGGTATAGTATATCCTCTGCTGCATGTATAGCAACAGTATAGTATATCCTCTCCTGCACGTATAGTAACAGTATAGTATATCCTCTACTGCATGTATAGTAACAGTATAGTATATCCTCTGCTGCATGTATAGTAACAGTATAGTATATCCTCTCCTGCACGTATAGTAACAATATAGTATATCCTCTACTGCATGTATAGTAACAGTATAGTATATCCTCTGCTGCATGTATAGTAACAGTATAGTATATCCTCTCCTGCACGTATAGTAACAGTATAGTATATCCTCTCCTGCACGTATAGTAACAGTATAGTATATCCTCTACTGCATGTATAGTAACAGTATAGTATATCCTCTGCTGCATGTATAGTAACAGTATAGTATATCCTCTCCTGCACGTATAGTAACAGTATAGTATATCCTCTACTGCATGTATAGTAACAGTATAGTATATCCTCTGCTGCATGTATAGTAACAGTATAGTATATCCTCTCCTGCACGTATAGTAACAGTATAGTATATCCTCTACTGCATGTATAGTAACAGTATAGTATATCCTCTGCTGCATGTATAGTAACAGTATAGTATATCCTCTCCTGCATGTATAGTAACAGTATAGTATATCCTCTCCTGCACGTATAGTATATCCTCTCCTGCACATATAGTAACAGTATAGTATATCCTCTCCTGCATGTATAGTAACAGTATAGTATATCCTCTCCTGCATGTATAGTAACAGTATAGTAACATTATTTCAGAGGATCTAAGGGTAAGTAGTCAATGTAATAGAGCAGCAGGAAATGCTAGCAGAATGCTTGGTTGTGTAGGGAGAGGTATTAGCAGTAGGAAAGGGAAGTGCTCATGCCACTGTACAGAGCACTGGTGAGACCTCACTTGGAGTACTGTGTGCAGTACTGGAGACCGTATCTCAGAAGGATATAGACCTCTTAGAGAGAGTTCAGAGAAGGGCTACTAAAATGGTGTACGGCTTGAAGGAGAAAAGTTACCAGGAAAGGCTTAATGATCTTAACATGTACAGCTTGGAAAAAAGACGAGACAGAGGAGATATGATAGAAACATTTAAATACGTAAAGGGAATCCACAAGGTAGAGGAAGGGGGTATATTTAAAAGGAAACAAAATAGCAAAACAAGAGGACATAGTCTTAGATTAGAGGGGCAAAGGTTTAAAAGTAACATCAGGAAGCATTATTTTACTGAGAGGGTGGTGGATACATGGAACAGTCTTCCAGTAGAAGTGGTAGAGGCCAAAACAGTAATTGAATTTAAGCAAGCATGGGATAGGCATAAGGCTATCCTAAACAAAAGATAAATCCAGGTAAAGTATCCATGTAATTGGGCAGACTAGATGGGCCGAAAGGTTCTTATCTGCCGACATTTTTCTATGTTTCTATAGTATATCCTCTCCTGCATGTATAGTAACAGTATAGTATATCCTCTCCTGCATGTATAGTAACAGTATAGTATATCCTCTCCTGCACGTATAGTAATAGTGTAATGTAACTTCTCCCGGACATATAGTAACCGTGTAATGTAACTTACCCTGCACATATAATAACAGTACTGTATAGTGTAACCTCCCCTGCATGTATAGTATCAGTGTAATGTAACCTCCCCTGCACGTATAGTATTAGTGTAATGTAACCTCCCCTGCACGTATAGTAGCAGTGTTATGTAACCTCCCCTGCACGTATAGTATCAGTGTAATGTAACCTCCCCTGCACGTATAGTATCAGTGTAATGTAACCTCCCCTGCACGTATAGTATCAGTGTAATGTAACCTCCCCTGCACGTATAGTAACCTCCCCTGCACGTATAGTATCAGTGTAATGTAACCTCCCCGCACGTATAGTAACAGTGTAATGTAACCTCTCATGCATGTATACTATCCATGTAATATAACCTCCTTTATGTATTACATTTAATCTCAACCCTCCGCATGTATGGTAACAGTGTAATGTAACCTCCTTTGCACGTATAGTAACAGTATAATACAATCACATACCATGTGTACTTGTACACATACCATAACAGTGTAATGTAACCTCATTTTCATGTATTGTAACCAGTGTATTCTTGCACAGGCCAAATAGGCCTGGGACAGCCAAATTGGGGGGGGGAGCCCTTTTTCCCTTATGTGCTTTCTTTTAGAACTCTAATATTTTCGAGGTGTGCATGTGTATAACAGAGCTGTAAAGGATGTAAATTTCCAGCACAAATTAACATTCACAACCTGTTGCAGCTATTTATCTGTCTTTAATTTTATTGGTACCGTGTTTCCCCGAAGATAAGACCTGGTCTTATATATTTTTTTTGGCCCCCCAAAAATCACTAGGTCTTATTTCCGGGTTAGGTCTTATTTTTTATTTTTTTGGCGGTGTACGTCTGGTATCACTCCGCCAATGACCGGAGCTGGCGATAGTGGAAGCATCGGCTAAGGCTGCGGTCACACAAGCGCACTGAGTGCATCAATGTGACCGCACTTACCTGTGTCCGTTGCAGCTTTGTGAAGGCTGGATGGGGAAGGCTACACGGTGTAGTGTGCACACGAATTGCACGTGCTACCAATGGACGTGATTTCAGCCTCCCTGTCAAGTTTTGACGGAAGCAGAGGGGGCTACAAAGCACGACTAACTCCGTGAGGTGGCCACGTGGGCATCAAAGTGGAAGGAAGTCCACTTTCACTGACTTTCCTTCTGCTCAAAGACCGCTCGTGACGCAGCCTTATGCGACTCTGATCCCTCCTCTGGCGCCGGCATCACTGATTCTCTCCCACGGCTCTTCAAGTTGCCCTACTACTAGGTTTTATTTTCGAGTAGGTCTTATGTTTTAGCATTTATCAAAAAAACAATAGGTCTTGTTTTTGGGGAAACAGGGAAATGTACAAGTTCATATTTGACATTAGGTTGGGAGCAGCAGAATATGTAGTGCCTATGGCAGAGTTTAATTATACCCCTGATTTTTCCCATTATATTGTAACCTTGAATATGTACTGTAACGTCAAGTGTGACCAGCCCTCACCTAAAACTCCGTGTCCATTGGTATCTCAATTTTCTTTGCATTCTTCAATGTTTCTTCTTTCTTTTCCCTTCAAATTCCCAATATTGTTAATTTCCACTTTATTCTCCATTTACTCTATTCGGACTTTAGTTTTTATTTACTCTTTATTCTGACTTTCAATCCTTTAATTGAGAAATGTGGGTTGAAGCTACTGATATTCTTACAAATATTTCAGTTTTGCTATATCTTACATTTAGTATATTCTGTACGTTCTGTCTCCTGCCCTTCCTTCTTCCTGTCGATTTCTTTAGGCCTTAATCTGATCGCTGTATTATATTAAAAAAAACGAGGGTAGGAATTGCATATATGTGACGGTGAAAGACAAACAAAACACAATAGTACACTGGGATTTTACGAGTCCGATGAGAGCGGGGCTGAATGTGATAGAGCATTCTATCCTCTGGTCATCTAGTCCAGACATTGCGCTCTTCTACTTTTCTACAGTCATTACAAACTCTCGACAGTCTTATCCTACGTGTATAAACATCTCGCATTTTAGAATCTGACATTGAAGACTCCAGAGGAAAGTCTTTTCAGCAGTTTGTCATCAGTACTTGATTAGATGGCCTTGCCCATACCAGTGATAGAATCTGGGGACAACGATGCAACCAGGGGCTGCTGCTAAAGCCGGCCAAGGTTATTGTTACTAGAGCAGACGTGACATCCCAAGATTGGGTATTACCGTGTCTCATCCAGTTAAGAAATACAATAAATAAGACTTTGAGATAATAAAGTATCAGATCTCGAAGGGTCATTCTTGCCCAAACATCCATTGGATTGGATACCCTGTCAAATTCCAAATTTGCAACAATGTACAGTTTCTAATCAGAGGATAGGAGATCTAACCAGGTAATCATGAGCATTTGCATAGAAAGCATTTCCGACTTAATTTATGAAGGAAGATCAGAATCCATGCCTAAACCACTGATGACCAAATCAATTTTAAGCTTTGCCAAGTTGTGGCCCCTAGTCCATATGTCAATATGTCCTTTGGCGCCATCGCATATCTCCATCTCTGTGGCTGGAATAAAACCGTTTTCATCTGTGAAGGCTGTGTTGTTTCAACGGAAACATTCTGTTAAATGATCCTCGATGGGTAAATAGAATAATTTGATACTTGACATCGAATGTAACAAGGAAGACATAATGCGGCCATAAAAATCATAGTTTAAAACACACACAGAGCAATAAACTGGAGAGTGTCTAGAACCAGGATTAATCAGGAATTGTACATTGTGTCCATCTGTGATTGTATGAATTCACCTATTGTGTGATGTAGATGGATGGAGGATAGCATGTTCTGTAGTACAGGGGGGGGGGCATGTTGCCCAACATATCGTCTATCTGGAGCCTCGTGTCTTCTATAAGAGGTCGCACTAGAGACAGCTGCCTGTAGATAAGGATCAGGAAATATTGAGAGGTGTTGCAATAATGAGTTGTCTTCTCTGTTGATGGATCTCTCCTACCTCTCTTCCGTAATTACACAAACCATTTATCGCTTGGGAATTCCAGTGATGTTTGTCTTTCAAGGTTAAATTAGTGTGTGATTTGAAATATTTCTTTAAAAGATACTCCCATCTGTACTAGTTATAGTTACCTATGTCAGATATTCTTATGGCCTTAAAGGGATGCGGGAGGATGCTGTAACAGACTGCATGTTATTCCTTTTCATGTTATGATCTGAAACAGAAGATGCCATTATATTATATATAATATAAATAGTGTGTACATGTAAATATAATATATAACAAATCGGCACAGTTTTTAAAAAAAAAAAAAAATCTTTTCCAACGTTTTACGGTGGTTTTTTTTGCAGCTATTGACTGCTACTCAAGAAGGGTTATTCACAAAGCCGTTAAAAAGGTAGCACATTGAAGGGAAATTGCGCATTTTTAGGCCCCTGTAGTAAGATGTGGACAGTTTTCTGTAGCAGGTTATCATTCAGCCTCTCTAATTATACCTACAGTTTTGCTAGTTCTTTGCAGTTCTTCCCCAGTTCCCCTCTTTGAGTATAGGAATTTCGCTGTTTTACCTGTTCATCAAGCTGGCTGAGATCGATCGGAGTTGTAGAACAAGTGAAGGTGGAAGACAGCAGGTAGAAAGTACCGTGAACAATTTTTGGATCGATAAAACAATATAGCTATACCTGGTAATTTTCTGGATTTTCGTTGGTTTACCTAGCATGATGACCTGGAGTCTTAAAGAGGGGGCGGTTGTTCTTCAAAGTTTGTGCCGACTGCTTAATTGTCATCCCTTGATTATATGTTCTCTAAACTCCTAGTTAAAGTCTTGCCATACTATTTAAATCCCGATCTGACTTCTCATACCAAGAGCCGCTTAACAAAGTGTTGTCGTCTGGAGTTCGTGTTCCTAGGTAGTCAGGCATGCCCAGTGCTTTTTTTTCTGGAAAAATAGGTGGGGGTACTCTCATGCCCAGGGAAAAAAACGGTGATTATTATGACTAGTTTTCGTGTCCTAATAAATACTCTTTTATTAACCCCCTTTAAGGACAGAGGCAATTTTACAATTCATTCTTACTTTGTGCAGTGCAGGCAGCAGATAATGTGGCGATTCTAGGAGCAATACCAGCCTTTTGGGTGCAGGGCAAGGGGGCAATGCTGGACTGCGACAAGAACACAGATGCAGACTTTTACACACAGCAGCCTGTTTAAAGACAAATACATGCATTTACACACTGTTATATATATTTATATACATACACCCCCCTGAGAATCATGTATAACCAGGCACAGACCCCCAGAATTGAACATAGCCAGGCAGGGATCCCCAGAATTAATTATAACCAGGCAGGGACCCCCATAATTCTAGCCAGACACATGCCCCCAGAATTAATTCTAGCCAGATACATGCCCCCAGAATTATACTTACCTAGCTTCAGGACCGCGTGTTCTTTCAAGCAGCTCAGGAGTGCTCCTGCACGCCTTCAGAGGACTGAGGAGGCGGCTGCGCGAGGAGGGAGGGGGATGAAGGCACACGCAGCGCCCGGGGGAACTCTGCCAGTCGAGCGGCTGCTTGCGGAATGCTGTTAATGCATTCCGCTAGCAGCCCCAGCTGCCCAGAGCAGGAACCTGCGTTCCCGCAACATATTTTTATTAAAAAAGTGCCGGAACTCAGCCGGTAGGTGCCGGTACGCTTTACCGGCAAGTACCCTCTGAAAAAAACACTCGGCATGCCATACCTAACTTGCGATACCTCCTTGCTTTATTGTCGGCCAGTGCATGGAACCATTGGCCTCTGTGATAAAGATGTCATCTAGCTTTGTGTAAACAATGGTCACAGACCATCCAATATTTAAACATTAATTAGCAGGCATGAACATTGCGAAGCTGGGCTTCTATCTACTTTATATTACACTTAGCCCGGTAGGACTGCTCTCCCAGAGGAAGTAGTAGGACTACAGGACATGGATCCCAAATTCTTTGGCCTATTCTTCTTGTTATGAAACAGGTGAACAGTATCGTGTGGGAACACTGTGTTCAGGTCTTTCTTTATTTAGGAACCTGCGGCGTATTGGCTGAAAACTTGAACATGGCTGATCTCAGCTGAAACGTTGCAGCTTCCTATATAAACGTTCCAACCTTCTTATTGGTGTGTATGGATCCCCTGTTTTTCCTTTGTTTCTACAAGGATTTCCTGGATTCCATGAGCACCCAGCTGATTAACCCGTTATATGTGCCTTCTTTGCTGATACCATTTGGATCTTCCTGATGACTCCACATCGGGGGACCCAAAAGATTTTATAATCTCTTTTATCTGCCAAAAGCTTAATATACAAATTCCGGGGGGAAAGGAGGAAATTTCGCTAGAGTTGTATTCTGAAACGACTTTAGGCCTACAGCCCTAGAGCGATATATGGGTTAAAGTGAGAAAATAATAGCTTTTAATCTTTCCTTGAATGTGAACCCATATGGTTTACAAAGACTCATTTCATGACCAATTCTGCTGGGCATAACTAATGCGTTCAAGCTGTTCTTGGTTCCATCTGAGATTTACAGGCGCTATCTATCTTCATTTCAAGTGGCACCATCAATTATTAATCCTCCATCACGCAAAACACACAAAGAACAAAACAGCGTTTTGTAAGAAATATTTGTCTAGTCATCTAGCCAGACTAATTTGACACATAAATAATGTTGAAGCATTTACTGTATGATACATAGGAGGCTAGTGAACCGTGAATCCATTGACAGCCAATATTAGAATTTCAGGTCTCCTGTAACCTGCGGTCTTCTGCCATATCATCCTGTGCGCACAGGAGGATATAAAGGGATGGGCAAATGTGTTAATCTATCGAATGGTTTTTCTTTTTTTTTCGTTTGTATTTGTATTCTGAAAAGTAACGTCTATGTTATTGGTATAGCAGAAAGCCCATTTTATTTTTTAATGGCAAAATACATATCACTCTTGTTTCCGATCAACGTACAAAATGGGTTTCCATGGTTTGCTATAAAATTATCAAATTAAATATTAATCATTTTTAGTTGTTTGAATATTTAGCCTTTTCCGATTCGCTATGTCCGATTCCAGACCCTGTATCAAGGCCACTCAGTAGCCTGTTCCCCACGTGTAGTACTACATACAGGTCTATTCAAAGAAAGGTGAAACTTAGGAGTATTGGCAGGAGAAGAGAACAATCTAGACCAGTGTTTCTCAACCTGTGGACCCTCAGGACCCACAGTTGTCCTTGGTCATTAAGTCACGACCAAAAAATAATTGAATTTCTGAAACATAATTTATTCCACAAAACCACGTGTGCAATATTCCACAATGTATGCCCTTTTTAAACAATTTTGTAAACAAAACCGGGATTCTTTCCAAAATGGATAGTGCAGTAATCACAGCACTAGTGAAAACGTAAGTGTTGGTGAGGCAAAACCCCAATAAAATAAACTTTAATCGAAACCTATGAAATTAATTAGAACTTATGGGAAAACTGGGGATGCTTCTTGCTCTTAATAAGTGTCTCAAAGTCTGGGGTGACTTTTCCCTCGCCCCTCTTTCTGGGGGCACTTGCCCCGCGACCCAGTCTGCCCCTGGTCGCGACCCACTACTTGAGAAACACTGATTTAGATTTTTCCGATTTGGAAAGTGAGATAAATTGGAGAATTTTTAAGGTTTGGCTATTTTGACCTAGAATTTTCACTACTTCAGTCAATCTACTGAGTTTCACCTGTCTTTGAAAAGACCTGTATGTGTTCGCATACACAGCCCCCCAGCAACTATTCATAACTTAATTGCACCCATATTTCACGTTTTATTTTTAATTAATTCGTCATGAATTCAGGCCTGAGTTCATTCCTGCCAAGTCTCACAATTTCCTTGTGTGATACGCAGTTTTACCTCCGTTCTCTCGATCAACAGACAGCTCTAGGCTTTCACCTGTTTTTTGGGAGGCCTGAGGGAAAACACACCACGTGAGCCTCTTCAATGTGGCGCACGATTATTAAATGGTTAAAATCAGGGATTTTGAAGCTCACACGTGAGCATTGTTGCTCAGCAGGACAACTGGTCACCCCATTGCACATACATCATTGTGAAACACCTGTTTTGGGACCATGGCTGTGACAATGCTGACAAACTCCACACCGGACACGCCTCCACAAATCCGACCTTAGACCGTGCCAAAGTTGGCAGGTCTGTGAATGCCACCTGATTAGGAAGACCTCTGTTGGCTTGGATGACTGATATTGTGCAGTTTCCCCTAAAATCCTCATCTTCTGTATGGCTTATACTGTAACAGGGTTTTCTGACTTTGATTTACTTATCTTTAGGGATTTACTATTGGTCTACTTGTTCAGTCACCATATTGGTGTGGTAAAAAATGCTTTGAAACTGTGACTGCACATACTTTTCTTCATGTCCTTGGCTGGGTCCTCTAGCACTGTTGTTTACATGCCTTCATGCCAAAATCAAGATGATGGCAGCAAGCCAATTGTCGGGTTTTGTTAAACTAAATAAATTACATTCACCTCACTAATGAGCTCTATTACAATATATTCATGACTCAGATATGCAGGATTATCAAAGGCGATGTAGTTGTCTATGGTTGCACAGTGGCCATTTTGAATTTTTGACAATAAGTAAAATAAATAGAAGCATACAAGCAATTTCTTTGTTGGCGTTTTGGTTTTTGTGTGAATGTTCACATACTACTTTTTGGAAGCCGCTTATGAGGAAATTAAACTGTGGAATTATGCTATGATCTACATTCAGATATGCTCAACACGAGTAAATCAGGGATGTGGCCTGGTGCCCATTTTCAATTGGGTGAAATGGTATTTTTTGAGAATTTATGTAGATGGTTAAAGATGCATATAATGTTTGCAAATGGAGAGAAGGAAAGCAGGATAATACCACTATGAGAGGGAAAAGACTAATCTAGATGTGTTGGGAAATATTCCAGTACTCTTTCCAACAATCGGCATTAATGATTCATAAACTATGATTATAATGGTTGCTTTTTATGAGCTTCCTATTTACATAAAAGTAAAATTTAAGTTTCTCCTGTACTCCTTACTTTTCTTGAGAAAATATAAAAAAACGGAATTGGGGAGTGAACTCTATAAAGAGACAAAAGGATAAAACATCATGGTGCAATATAACACACTCAAATTGAGTTAGTAGAGGCCTTCTTTTAGACTGCACTCACAAGATGCAAGGAAATATGGGCGCATAAATTTGTTATCGCTCCCTTGGATAAGAACAGCCGGAATGATCACCCCGCCGTCACAGGAAATAAACGCCAAGCTGGTTGCAGTATGGAAATTTATTCAAAAGAATAAATAACCCGTTTCGTCCAAACACAAGATGGACTTCATCAGGGCAGAAGAAAATGTATACATACGGAACTGGAAGCAGCTTGGCGTGCATTTCCTGTGATGGTGGGGTGATCATTCCGGCTGTTCTTATCCAAGGGAGCGGTAACAAATTTATGTGCCCATATTTCCTTGCATCTTGTGAGTGCAGTCTAAAAGGGGGCCTCTATTAACTCAATTTGAGTGTGTTATATTGCACCATGATGTTTTATCCTTTTGTCTCTTTATAGAGTTCACTCCCCAATTCCGTTTTTTTATATATCTTGTTATCCGCGCCATTAGGAGGAGAGGCTGGGGGAGAGCGAAACTCAAAAAGATATGTATTATACCGTTGTGTGATCATACGATTTTGTTTGTATAATTTTCTTGAAAAGCCACAAATGCTGTTTTGCGTTCTTTAGGTTTATAATTTCCCTTTAGTAGACGTTTATGTTGAAGTGAGGTTGGGAAAAAGTCAGTCGTGTTTGCTGCATCTTCATAGATTGTTATATATATAACCATTCTTCATATTGTCATTTTCTGTAAACTATCATACTAGGCTTGTTATTAATAGCTCAGTCGTTTCACCCTTTCCCTCGGTCTTTTTAATAACCATGACATCAGACTTTGGATCATTCATCGCACATTGTAACCGGTCTGTGTTTTATTGTGAGGGCCATCTCCTGGCCAAATACGTTTATGTACCTGTCTGAAATCGTGTATGACAATGTAGTATGACCGTTGCGTCTCTTTACACACCCAGAGACCGCAGAGCGTTTACTGCTCATTAAATAGGTGTAGAAGCAACTATGATAATAATGTAGAAGATTGTGGCATTCATATTAATGTAATTCTTACTCACGTAGTGCAGGTTCATACAAATAGCAGCTGGTAGCCAAATTTCAAGAAATAATGTTCTTTCTACTTTGGCTTTCTTGGAGCAAACAATGTTTTTTCGAATTGTCAGTAAAGCCACAATGTTGGTGCCCAAAGCAAAATAATGAACATTGAACATGAAATCGGCAAAATATATTCTTTATTATTTATTTATATACTCCTGGGTAATTCAACCTGTAGAATCCCCTATCGGACCACAGGGCATATGAGCGCATACAGAATAGTCTGTGGGTAATTCTCCGTAAGGCATATCTAATGATAATCCATAATTTTCTACCTTGGTTTATTCAAACTTCTCGAACGGCCATTTTCTTGGCCAAGAAGGGTTAGATTCCAAGCCCTGTGTAGAAACCAGACCCCTGGTAAACTTACGATCTCAATTTAATTTTTAATGGCTCCTAGTAAGTTTACACCAGGACTGGAATCTTCCCGCTAGGGTTTATTGATATATATTGAAATTATATAGTCTTTTTGGAACAACATTACTGACTATATTTTCTTGTTTTCTACAGTTGCAGAACAAGCAATCGGAAAAGCTTAATCGGCAGCAATCAGTCTCCAGCTCTTCCTCGGCCCCATTCTCCTCTTTCTGCCCATACAGGTATGGTTGGCATGTTTAGATGTTATAATTACTATCTGTGACCATAAATCTATGGGGTGACGTGGGGTAATATTCAATTATTTGTTTTATTTTCAAAAGTCCTCTGTAATGACAACACATGGCAGAAGATGATGGAATCTATTCTGGTTAGACCAGGTTTTCATGTATCTGAGCATTGATGCATTGTGAAAGCGTTTCACACACCGCTGGCTGCTCTTACAACACAAGTAAACTAGTATAAAGCAAGTCACAACATCATTTTTCTTTTTATCTTTGTCATTTGCTGTTTTGACAAGATCTAATAATCCGTATCAGATATTTTACTTATCCGGTTTCTCTATGTGCCCAAAAACCGTTTGCTTAACCCTTGAGGACAAAGTTACTAAGATACTACAATAAGCATCACAATAGTATTTCCATTATAACCTAGTCATGTCGAACACATTTGATTTGCTTTTAAGCGCAGAGTACTCTATTTGTGTCTCCTTTGAACACACCTCGGAGATTACGCAGTGCTGGGTTTTCCCCATGTCCTTTTTGAGGTAAATAACACAATGAATTACCATGTAACACAAAGTGTCGTCATTTTTTAATTCTAACTCAAGTTTAAACACTTAGATATTGTCAAGCATGAGTTTATATTTTTAATGCAGCAGAACTGCTATATGGTTACACGCGAAAGTTGGCCCATATATATATATATATATATATACAGTTGTGTTCAAAATTATTCAACCCCCAATGCTGTAAAGGGTTTTAGGGAATTTAGTGTACATTTGTAATTGTATTCAGAATGAAATCCTACAAGGACTTTTTAAAGAACCATATGCAACTAAAATGACATCAATTGGTTTTGTAATACAGTAGTAAATGTTTCTTTTGTGAATTCTTCATTGACACAATTATTCAACCCCTTAAAGACTACCACTCTGAAGAACAGAGGTTCATTCAAGTGTTTTCAATCAGGTATTGAAAACACCTGTGGATGTCACGGAGCAGCAATAAAGCATAATAAGCACCAATTAGGCAGCTTTAAAATGACTGATACTCAGCTCCTTCTAGACATTTACTGGTGTGGTTACAAACATGGTGAAGTCCAGAGAATGGTCCAGGAAGACGAGAAGAGGTGATTACTCTTCACAGGAAGGGCAATGGCTATAAGAAGATTGCAAAGATGTTAAACATACCAAGAGAGACCATAGGAAGCATCATTCGCAAATTCAAGGCAAAGGGCACTGTTTAAACGCTACCTGGTCGTGGCAGAAAGAAGATGCTGACTTCGACTGCTGTGCGCTACCTGAAGCGTAGAGTGTAGAAAAGTCCCCGTATGACTGCTGAGGAACTGAGAAAAGATTTGTCAGATGTGGGTACTGAAGTTTCAGCTCAGACAATACGGCGCACACTGCGTAATGAAGGCCTCCATGCCAGAACTCCCAGGCGCACCCCCTTGCTGTCTCCAAAGAATAAGAAGAGTAGACTGCAGTATGCCAAAAGTCATGTGGACAAACCACAGAAGTTTTGGGATAGTATTCTGTGGACTGATGAAACAAAATTAGAACTGTTTGGGCCCATGGATCAACGCTATGTTTGGAGGAGGAAGAACAAGGCCTATGAAGAAAAGAACACCTTGCCTAGCTGTGAAGCATGGCGGGGGGTCAATCATGCTTTGGGGCTGTTTTGCTTCTGCAGGTACAGGGAAGCTTCAGCGTGTGCAAGGTACCATGAATTCTCTTCAGTATCAGGAGATATTGGATGACAATGTGATACAGTCCGTCACAAACCTGAGGCTTGGGAGACGTTGGACCTTTCAACAGGACAATGATCCCAAGCATACCTCCAAGTCCACTAGAGCATGGTTGCAGATTAAAGGCTGGAACATTTTGGAATGGCCATCGCAGTCACCTGACTTAAATCCGATTGAGAACCTCTGGTGGGACTTAAAGAAAGCAGTTGCAGTGCGCAAGCCTAAGAATGTGACTGAACTGGAGGCTTTTGCCCATGACGAATGGGCGAAGATACCCGTAGATCGCTGCAAGACACTTGTGTCAAGCTATGCTTCACGTTTAAAAGCTGTTATAACTGTAAAAGGATGTTGTACTAAGTACTAAGATTGAATGTCACTTGGGGGTTGAATAAAACTGATAATGATGTGAGCACAGAAAAGACATTTGTGGTTATTTCATTATAAATGTTATGTTATATTTGTCTGACCTACACGTGCCTCTGATTTAATTGTAAGCAAGATGACTGAATGATCAAAATCAATGTCAAACTGGCCAAAACACTCAATTTCAGTGGGGGTTGAATAATTTTGAACACAACTGTATAAGCATTTTGGATCAGTTTTATTGGTTGTCATGATGGTTAGATGTTGAAGTGAGTATTTGGGATGAAGCCTGTGGATTGATGCAAGGAATTGGGAAGAGGTTTCATGGATTTAGGTGAGGTCTGAGGATTGCGATGTGCCTTTAATATTATATTTAGGGATTGATGTGGGAATTGAGTTGACTTGTCTGCAGTCAAATAATCTGTTCGGTTCATCAGGTTTTGCCTTGCCAATATCTTGGAAGTAGAAAGAAGTATTTTGGAAATGGTCGATTCAGATGAATTGGCTTCCTGATCTTTGGGAATTGGAACATTTTGGAAGTATCAGAAGTGTCCCATATAATCAGATGTTTCCGATTTATATTCAGAGGGGTGCCAAATTTGGTAACCAAAACTGAATGCAACAAAGAAAGACCTGCCCCCCATATTAATCCAAATTGTTCTGATCATATTCAGATTAAGATGATTATATTTGGATTGATCCAGCAATTTTTTATTTGGATGCATCTCGGCAATTTGAAAATTCAGATGCTTACTATATTCCAAATCACTGATATTCAGACAAATATCAACTTGGTTTGAACCAAATGTTACAATCTAACATTTGGTATTAGGCTCAGTAATAAAGTTGACTTTGGCTTTAGGTTTTGACGTGAGATGCGTCTTGGCTTTACTAGGTGAGATAAAGTGTTTGGAATTTTTTTAGGGGTTGAGATCAAGGGTTCTTGATGATTCAGGGGTGTGCCCATAAATGTAAAAGGTTTGGGATTTAATTTAGGGTTTGGATTTTGCAACGGTAATTTCCTCCAGGTTCTGAATAAACCTCTCGACAGCTCCTGTTATCCCTAATCCCAAACAAAAACTGGACATTAATCATTGAAAAAATACATCGAAACATTCATAACCATAGTTTAAATTTGTTTCTTTACGGTAGGAAGGGGGGGTTTGTATAAAGCCCGTTTAATATACACATGACTGCTATGTTGCTAGCCATTTGTTTCTATGTAGCACATGTTGTCAACATCAGAGAATATATCCATCATGTCCAACTATTCCACACTTCACTTGATAACGGTGGACTTAACGTGTGCAGCAGTCTGGCAGTTGTGATCACACCCTTCTGGTGAATCCATCAAGGTCAATGAGTCTTCCAAAATCCTGAGTAACTGGAACAGACGCCTCATTGACTTCCACAGCCCCTGGAGGGGATTCGCTGCCACATCGGTTGCCATCCACGAACGCCATGCTCAGCAAGAATACTAAGGGAGACACAATGCATAGCAGAATCAAAAGCGATTGTAACGAAATCAATTCATAACTAGAATAGGCCAAGTGACTGCATGATAAACAGCAGGTCTCATAGCAAATAAGCATGTTTGTTGATTTTTCATTTTACATCTCTTAACTGTAACCAAGTACTTTGAATATATTTTCCACCTGATCATTAAAAGACTGCAGAGCCACCGGCTTAGCGAGGCATGTAACCACTGGTCGGTACAGATTGCACGTGTTGCCATTAGTTGCTGAATCTGCACTGTGCGGGCAGATTGCAAAACCAGAACTGTTGATTTATAATAGATCATATGTATTGCAAAACACATTCTGTTCAGTGGCATATAAATGATGGTTTTGTCTGGATACACATTTACATGTTGCAACCTGGGATTCTTGAAATCTGTCAGGCTTTGTGTAACCGCTGGTTAGAGTAGTGGGGGGTTTTCCCATTACCCCCCCCCCCCCCACAAGCGATTGCCCTGCTTGCTTTCCTTTGTCTTGTAGGTTCCTTTAATGAGGCATTTTAGTTATTTTGAACTTGATCCATATCAATTCAGCATGCAAAGACAAGAGTTTATTTAATTTACACTAGGGATAGACGATACAATTTTTTTCAGGGCCGATGCCGATATTCAGTAAATTTAAAGTTGTGAAAAAAGCAACACAATTCTCATGCCATTAACTGAATGTGTTTTAATAAAATTGAAACATTGCAATATGTCCATTTTAATAAATTTAATAAGAAATATTTTTATTTAAGCTTTTATTTTTACAAACAATATGGCCTTGTCTAGACTCTGGCTTTTTCAATGATCCCTCATATGACCCTGTATCTAAGGGGTCGACAACCTTGGCCCTCCAGATGTTTTGGATTTACATCTGCCATGATCAGCTACTCATTAGGTGCTTAGAGCCTCATGGGAAGTGTAGTTCCAACAGATCTAGAGGGCTAAGGTTTCTGACCCCTCCTATAGGAAATGGGTACTAGAAATACAGGGACCAATAGACCCCTGAATCTCCTGTATAGGGAATTCCCTGCCAGATGGGAGGGAAACCCAATATCTGTTGTCATCACGCTCCTGTGCAAAACCGTCAGTGGGCAGGGGAAGTCCTACAGCAAGAGTTGTTAGTCTGCTGTGGGAAAAGCCCCAAATCTGCACCGGATCGGCACCATTCTGTGGGACCTTGTGTGTCGCGGCTGCAGTTAAACTGCTTGTCCTATTATCAGCAATATCAGCAAATTAAAGGCCGATACCGATATCCATAATTTGCTGAATATCGATCACCAATAACCTGTCTATCCCTAATTTACACTTTACATACCGGCTAGGTCTCCGTGATTAATCTGCAGTGCAATACTGCGTAACGTGAGCGTAAGGCTGGCCATCCACTGGCACCTTATTTGTGCGATGGTGCGATCAACAGATATCATCTAAAGTTGTCTGATTGATCCTGCAACACGGAGGTGAATCTGCCCTCTTCCACTGCATCCAATCACCATCAGGCGATTTTGGACTATTTTATACGATTACAACAGATTAACTACCCTTTCAATTGTCATAGAATTTTGTCAGATGAAATCGGACGGTCTGGTACAATTTACATGAAAAAGATGAAATGTATAGTTAAACGGCCTTGCCGAAGCAGAGGAATTGCCCCATATAGAAATGATTCAGTGTGAAGCCCATAGGATTCAATGTAAAATTATATGTTCATGTTTATTTATTTTTATTCAACAGTTTATTTTTTTAATCAGCAGCAAAATCCTTTTTATCTGTAGATTATTTTTATTTTATTTAAAAAATTCGGTATTCTGGATTTTTTTAGGTGAAATTTTGGGTTCCTTTTTTTAATTTTTTTATTTCTAAAAGACTAGGCTTTTTTTTCTCTAACCCAACACATCTTCCCCCCCCCCTCTTTGAGCTCGCTGCAGCTAGCGTTGCTGTCCCTGGTGCTGAAACCTATGGTTACTGATCTTTGTTATTTTTATACACACAACCACACCCCAAATGGTTTCCTACAACTTTATCTTGATCTCCTTACTTTTAGATCCACCTTAACCCTTTCCCGCTGCACGTCGTACCATGCCGTTTGCGCAGCGGGTGGGCCTTGAAGATGCGGGGCGTACTGGTATGCCCTGCTGACTTCAACGAGCCGCCTCAGCCCCTCCCCACAGCCGGCGTGCGCCGCACATCTTTGGCTGCAGAAAGACTGCCTTAATTCAGTCCGTGCCCCTGCAGCCAATGACGCGTGTCAGCTCCATGTGCGGGCCGAATAAGAGGCCTGTGGTGGCACCTGGCAGAGTGGCGTACTAGTATGCCTCGGCGGCGTTAACCCCCCCCTCCCAAAGGGCGACACCCGCCCATCGTAAAGGTGTTAAAGATATGCAAAATTGTGTCTGGCTTCTAAATTGATTTATTGAATTTTTTACTTAGCTAACTCTTAGGATTTTACATAAATTTGGCAAGTCCTAGTGTAAATGTAGCCTTTTTTCACTATAGACCCCACTGTATTGTTTGCAGGATTGAAAGGGGAACACAGTAACAATTTGTCAGTGACGTAAGCGAAAAAGGTTAATGTAACGTCTTCTCTATATAATGAAAACTGTGCATAAAGTAAAATTCACGTGGCGATGGGTACGGAGTTATATTTGGTAAAAAATGTATGGAAACAAACTTCTGCAGCTGATCTAGAACAAAAGAATATTTATCTGTAAGCTTACTCAGCTTTATGAGCGGTGACGATGGGTAACAAAGACTTCATGCTATGTTTTATATTTAAGGCTTGATATGTGACCGGCCTCCTCCGTTTTCGTTTCTTTTCCTGTTTTTTTGCCACCTCAGGTTCTGCCAGCAGTTTACAATGTCAATTACGATCAATCCTCTTACTCCCTTGGTGCTAATAAAGATTCACTACTTTGAAAACGCTATTTTTTTTTTTTTTCTTGTGAGCAGACAGCTATTAAAAGGACATTAATAATGAAGAGAGTGAGTTCAACATATGTCTTTTCGGGAGGATTTGCATTTGTTCCATCCAGAGTAAAGATGTACGGCTTCTCACCGCTAATTACTAAACAATGAAACCGTTTAATTAATCTGGATATACATTTCTTAACAATAAGTGCTTCCCAAATGAGGCACCCTGTGCGGCATTGCCGTCGCGAGCGGCGCGCTTCGGATTCGCTGATTACCTATTCATTTTGCCATTTCTCCCAAAGGAAAGATGAGTTAATTATCTACCTAACTCCTGGCCTCGATGTCTTTTCCTCCAGCAGGTCAGAAATACCAGCCGTAATCTCTGCAGTATATCGACATTAACGCGCAGCTAAAAAACATACAACAGCCAAGAAATCCCAGGGAGCAGCGGGATTTAAGTAATAAGTGAGCTGCGCACATATGGGCAGAGAATTAACCGGCACTAGTTTTCATTTAAAAGTCTCTCAGGTATTGATTTGCAGATGGGAGGATGAATATGGAGAGCAAACACTTTCAAGATGAAGGTCACGTATCCGGCTCGTCATCTCGAATGTTTGTTTTCTTTCATTTCTTGAATGGTTTATTGTAGGACAGCCAAAAATATTCAACACCACGTTATAAAAGATTGTTGAATGTAACCAGCTAAAATGAAATTTACCCCAGGGCCTTGGCATGTGTCAAACGTAAGGTCCCTCCCTATTAATGTGCTGAAAACCTTAAGAATTGGAAAATAAATAGCCCAAACGTTACTCGTAAAGCTTTTGTTCTAAAATTATCTATTTTTTACCGTCCTCTTAGAATTAAGTGACTGAAGGGGTTATTCAGAGAGCAATCAAATTTTAGCACTCTTTTTGTTCGGTGCTTTGGCAAATTCAGTTTGCCGACCCTGCGGTGAATTCTCTATTCACTGCAGGGTCGCCGAATTGACCACCGCCGATCAGCCGCCGAACTTTAACTATTTTTTTTATATAAAGGCGTTTTAAAACAATATAAATGTATGGAAATAATAAAAAAATCCTATGAAACATAATAATAAGGTCTGTTACAGGATTAAAAAAAAACCACACCATTAAAAAAACGGGAATAAAATATTTCACCAAAATAAAATCGAGAAAAATACCAAAAAAATGCTTAATAAATAAAAGGGCTTTTTTGCTGCAAATTAAAAGAATAAACGGTTGAATAAAAATGCAGATTTCTCTTTTTCTTTTTTTCATGGAATTCGTCTGTTTGAACCTGTCAAACTGAACCATTGAGAATCTGGGCATTTTGCCAACGTTTTGGTGCAGTTCAGGGTTGTCCATTACATCTCTATGGGACAAATCGACTGCTGCCATATTGCAGCGATCTGCACCATTTTTCGCTGCCAATATTTGGCAATTGACAGCTTTCTAAATAGCCAAGCTGGCACGAAATTGCACCGTATGGTGAAATTCACCGGTGCAATTTAGTGGCAAGTTTGGCGTTATTGGATAACTTGTTGTACCTTGGTTGTCTATCAAAAGTGGCTGCTGGAGAAAAGGATTTCTTTTCCCCCACAATATTCTGAATTTCTATGCATAACATTGTGGGGGTTATTCTGAAAGCAGCAGGGTTTGCCAAAGTTGCAAACACAAGAGACAAATGGCAGCATTTAAAAATAAATAATCCAAACGGTTTCTCCTGCCACTTTCTGGTTTTCTCTTTTTGTAAAATGCAGGCGTCTTCTGCTTCTTGCCAATACAACGCCGCTTTGTACCTGTGTTTGCACCTTCAGCAAACACGGATGCTTTTTGACTAGTCCCATAAATTTCTTTTGTCGGGAATGGGCTATACTCTTTTCTCTCTATCTGATCACGTCTTTCAAGCTGACCTTGATTATGGAAACCAAGCATTCCCTTCCAGTTTTCCACACCATGGGATGCTGGGCACTCTCTTAAATACTGCCTTTGATTGGTTCCTGCTATAATATTCTCTCTGTAGCCATATTTTTCTCAGTTAAAGTTGAGGATGGCTGCCTTCACACTGAAACACTGATGGGTCTTGAAGGACATGAACTGTGTAACCATAGATATGGGGTAAATAATATAAATATTAAATCAGCCCGGCAAGGAATGGTTCCATTATATGTCACATCTTCAGTTCTCTAGTCTTTTGATATTGAAGTGTGTCTTTCCCTGGTATACCTGCTTTTCTGGTCTGGATACAGTGTAATAATGTGTTCTCACTGAGCTTTATAGAGGCTGTGCTCTGGTGTCCCTAGAATAGTTGAGTTGCCTAATCTTGGACTTGTAGCAAGCAAGATCCCTTTGCCTCAGTGTTTTGAAAGGATTATTAGAAGGTATATTTCATTGAATAGTTGGTTGAACATGTATGGGAATTCTAGTAAAGCCATTTAAACCCCCAGGATGCGCATTGTATTTTTACCACTTTAATACCTCTTGCTGTGACAGTCTTATTACAGGGTTTTTAGAGCGCTCGGTCTTTTTCAGCCAAGTGTAATTCTTTGTTCAATAAACACATTTGCGGTTCAGAAAGCAATTTTCAAGCGATCTGCCAAATACTGTCCTCAGGATGACTTCCACCAGTAGAGCATTCGGCTACTGTTAATGGAGTGTCTGGCTAGCTATTCGTGTAGCACGATTCTGGAGAAATACTCTTACAATGCACACTTGTAAATAACCTTTTTTCATTCAACTTTTTAATGAAAAATGTGACTATTCCTCCTTCTGGTGCAGTTTTTCCTTATGTGACAAAACAAATACATTATTTTTTTAAGACCATTTGATCCTTGAGTCCTGTGGCTGTACGATCGCTGTGTGACTGCATTTAATGACTATTAAAAGATGCAAGCCTATATTCAGAACCTGTGATTAAAAAGGGCAACGCATTTCACTATCCACATAATCCTGTTATTCCATACCTCTGGTTAGAGATGATGGCAGGCTCCGAAATCTTTTCTGCATGGCTTCCATCAGATGTGTTGGGACCCCTTACTGATCCATTGGACAGGCTCTAGCTATGCAATGAAAACTGTGCCTTTTTCGTGACTTGTAGATATATAAATGGACTTCAAGCAGAAAAGGATGACAAAATTCCGACCTGCAATTATTAATTAAATATACAGAATCAACAACATTCCGGGAATTACAATAGAGATTGCTCTACTTTTCACCAGGGCTGCCATAAAATATCACGAAGCCCCTTACTGGACCACTGGTTGGGACCACCTTCCCTCAGCAGACCGTTTCAGCAAACTGATTTATAAAAAAAACCTTTTGCCTCCTCTCCTGATTACCTTATTTTACAGAGAGTGGAGTAAATCCCCGTGGTCCAGCAAGGGGATAAAAAGTGCAGGAGGGCATTTATTCTGCCACTCTACCTGGAGCAGACCATACTAATCACTCCCTCATTGACGAGTTGGAGTGCTCTTACCGTCCAAAGATGCCGTGGCCCACTGGGAAACTTATTAGTATCTTGGTGAGTCAGTCCTGGGTGACACAGGGTTTGATGAGGACCAGGGCCCCCTTCAGCCATTGAGCCCCTGAACAAATCATGGGCTGTCACCCACTGATGGCTGCCCTGCTTCTAACCCTTTGTCTATTGCAGACACTTTGTCTTGGTGTGCTTGACATCAGGAAATGAGCCACTAAGAAACTCTGCCACTGAAACGATACAAATGAACTTCTACAGTCTGGGTGGAACTGGAATCACGAGGGGCCAACTTCAAAGTGCAGTACAGCACAACAGGGGGAGGGATCCAGGGACATCTGTCAAGATTCAGACTTTTAATGGCACATTCCAGCATACATAGTTTCGGCAGACCAAGATTGTTGAACAGCCAAAATGCTACCTATTGGGATCCCATCGTCTCCTGTTGCAACATCAGGAAATGAACACTCTAGTCCAGACATACAAGCCAGTCGTGGCACAAGTCTGTCGTATCAGACGACGAATCAATCCACTCGCCAATCATCAGCTTCCATTTGCATCTCCTACACGTCTTTAGATATTTTGTTCATTTGTAGGGGTAAAACACAAGCTGCCATGGCGTATTCAAATCAAAACTGGGTGTCCTATTGAAATCAGATACTGTATTCAGATTTTATTAGCACTTTTCCTAATGAGCACTTACATCTTGGGCAAAGCAAAATGTCGTATTAAGGACAGGTCAACATTGCTTTTTTATTGTGCTGATCTGTGATTTAAATAGAAATGCACAGCATTATGCTAAATGAAAAAATTACATTGTTGGTGCCACAGATGCAGTAAAATACAATTCAATTCCCCGTGAAGCTGGAAATTACTCTGCGACTATATACAGTAGGGGGTTATACTCTATGCAGATCTACTCCACATTCTTCAACGACCAAGACCTCTCGCAATGAAACCGCAGCCCTTCATTTGTTTTATTCTTTGGATCCAGCACATGACATTAGCTGTGTGACCCGTTCTTTAAATAAAGCTTTAATGACCCATATGTAAGAAAACATGTAGAGGTGTCCCAATAAATTATGTAGTACATCTTCATTAGGCTTCTCTCTGCGTATCCAATGCACCACTGAAGACCACACACTTTTTGTGGCTATTTGCCTCGGGTGAGACTTACACGATGTGGCCGGGTCAACCAAATGGGAAGCCATTATAACGGTTTAATCCGCTCGTTGGCAAAGTATAGACCCACTTCAACTTGATGAAAATGTAGTTTCAATGCATTTAGATTGATTTTAAAGTGAAAGCTAATCCCTAAGTGTTACCAAGCTCCATTTACCATAAAGTACGACATGTTTCCACTCATTTTTCTTCCTTTTTTTTTGGTTCCCAATAGGAAGCAGCCCTCAAGACAGTCCAAGGAATTTCTCACCCAGCGCGTCGGCTCATTTTTCATTCGCAAGAAGGTACTGTATAACTTCAGTCCCAGAGCACGCGGGCAACAATTTTTCTTCCAATATTATCTAATTAGCATCCTAATCTTATCTAATTGCTTTCTAATGCATGGTAGCGAGAAAATGACATATTATTCATGTTTATGCATTTGTATGCGCAGTCTAGCTCACCCAAACTCACAGCAAGCCCTGCTTTATGTAAAGGTTACGTGATATTGATGGGTAAACACAACGCCACTTTACACGGCGTTTCTGTATTGTGTATTTTAAAAGTGTGCTAAGCTGTGTGCTTAAATTTCTACTGCTATTTTAGAATTTTCCTACTGCCCATACATTGTTACTGTTTTTAACCCTTTAATTTTTATTTTGTAGAAGATTTGGCTTAAAGTGGGGGTTTTATACCCCCCCCCCCATATAGTCTGTCCTTTCACCTAGACTTTTGTGCAATGTGTTTTCTCCAGGGCAGAGATCTCAAACTCTAGGCCCCCCAGATGTTTCTGAACTACACCTCCCATAATTCCCTGGCCATTTATTGCATTCTAAACATTCTGGGATTTGTAGGCGGTAAACCTATATGGGGGGGGGGGTCAGAGTTTAGAAAGTCCTGCTCTAGATTGCCCACCATATTAGGTATTTTGTATTTAATAAGTATACATGTTTTGGATGTTATTGGTTTTTGCTTTTTTAATGAATTTAAGGCCCTCTTTGCATTTTAACATAGATAGTATCTCATGTAATCATTTGGTCTTATAAAGAGTGTTAAAGATATGAAGTAGGACTAGCAACCACCTTCAAAGGGCCACTACCACCAAAAATGTAAATGTCATTGTGGTTATTTTATGTTGCTGATGTCTTACATGTGTTTAGTTTTTCTCTTGTACATTTAGTTAAGAAAATATTTTACTCTGTGTCGCTGGGTGCATCCATTGTGTTGTAAAATGCCCCCACCACAGTATCTTTACATCACTTGCTCCTCACTCTGTGATAATGGTCCTAGAATGGAGTCTATGGGTCGATCACCCATTCAAATCATTGTATTGTGTGGGATGTATGCAAAGGACATCACCAGGGGGAGGGTAGATTAGAAATCTTTTATGCTTCCTGTCTTTATCTCATTCAGCTGCCAGCTCTCATCTCCAGTATCCAAAACAATACACTCCCTGCTGCCTTATCCAACATTTCCTCCTCCACCTTGTTAACTGTTAAATACTGTATAGGATAAAGCACAGACACAAAGTAAATAGTTTGCACATATTTTGGTAAATGTTGCATCATGGAAAAAATACATAAAATGGAAATGAGATTAAAAATCTTACTTTATTTTTCCTTTTTACATGCAAAGAAAAGGATGCAGCATGTGTTTTATAATGTGGTTTTATTCGTAATGCACAAGTAAACTAGTTACAGCTTATGTAAGTGGTAGTGCCCAAGGATCATGGAGAACAAATGCAGCGAGCCCTGAAGAGGCCAACTCCCATGACACAATACAAAGGAGGACAGGGCACTTGTCTTCACAAACGGTAGTTTTATTGGTGAAATAACACAGGCAACGTTTTGGCTCCACAGGAGCCTTTTTCAAGCCTGAGAAAGGCTCATGACGAGCTGAAATGTTGCCAATTTTTTCCTGCCCCTGCCCTTTTTGGAAACTGAGTGCCCGGTCCTTCTCTGTTCTTGGATAATGTTGATTATGGCTCAACAGATGCTGGAGACAACATTCCTCTTGTGTGGCAGCAAAGTTTTATTAACACGTAAAATACGTAGGATATTGCACTACTCCCTTTTATCAAGGATTTGAGTCCCAAATCATATACTGAAAGTACGCTTGTAAAATTGGAATTCTGACTTGACTCTATCCGCAATAAAACTTCCAAGTTTAACCATGCCACTCAGTTGGTGCATTAACCAACTGAACATTCTTCTAAATCGGTGATGGCAAACCTCGGCACCCCAGATATTTCCAAACTACATGTCTCATGATGCTTAGTCACGCATAAGGCCGGCTGAGCATCATGGTCCATGTAGTTCAGAAACAACTGGGTTGCCAAGGTTCACCATCGCTGTTCTAAACCTATAACGATGCATTGTCCTCAAGGACCATATTGTGACAATGACATGAAATGCTTGTTGGTCCTTGAGTGATAAATTGCTTTCATAAACGCAGCGGGAGACAGAAAGACAACGATGCATGGGTTTCACATGCGGCAGATTCCTTTATTCAAGGACAGGCTAGTAACGTTCAACTGTGGGGCTAGCAGAGGCCAAAACCCATTTATTATATGTGCTACCAGATATGGCAATGTCACCCTTCCTGTCCATCTTCTACTGTGCTTGCAAAATGGGTTATGTGGGAAATATATGTTGCGCTATTTTATGATACCTGTAGCCACAAACCTATATAAGAAGCTCTGTGTAATGAAAGTATATGGCCATACCATATAGCAAAAGTGCATATTGAAGTAATAGTACGATATCATTGCTGTATTAAATGTTAGGAAATGTATTCAGCTATGTTCAACTTCAGGTCGATAGTGATACATGCTTCTTATTAGATGTACATTAACTTTCTGCATCGCATGTTCCCTAACTTTCCCGATATTTGTTTTAACGTTACGTTCTGAAATGCAGACTTCTCAGGGCTGTGCATAGATAAATGTTCATTGATCTGTTTATTTTCATTTGTTTCACGCCCTTGGCAGCGTGGCACAGCAACCGGTTCTGTTCCTCAGACATGACTTATTCATGACTAAATTAATTCGGGTTTCTCTTTGGTTTTACCATTACGTTTCCCCCCCCCCATCTGTAATGTTTAAGTCATAAGCTGCATTATTAATCTGTTTTCTAATTAACAGAACCGATGGACGTCGCTGGTCCTTGGCGTCTCTGCCTTCGTCAGGATACGGAACAAACACTCCCAGCTCTACGGTGTCTGTGAGTTTTTTTTATGTTTATTCTCTATGTATACGTCTATGCAAAGCCTCCTAGTGTCTTTGACCAGTTGCATAAACCTTATATCTTCTAAAAAGTCATAGAATGGCATAGCATCGATTTTAGGGTTCTGTGTAATAACAGACCCAGGATGCATAAAAGTGAGACAGAGGTCATTTGCATATCCTACCCAGAATTCCTTGCTGCATATGGGGAATGTGGCACAGGAGCTCTAAGATACAATTCTTTGAATTGCTGTGATGTGCAAGTGGCTTCTGCAATAATAAACTTAACTATAATATATATAGCACTACTCCCGCGAGAGCCGCTGTAGTATACGGGCCTTCTGTCCCACATCAGTAGTCTCTCACTTCCAGCACCAAGTCACTGCTTAACTCTTACAAAAAGGGGTTTATTAGGGCTAGCAAACCGCCCTACTGAGGAATAAAGCAATTGACAATGACATCAATTTGGAATGATATACTACCACCACTCAACGAAGTGATGGATGAACGAAATGGTTAGCTATACAATAAATACTTCAACACTGCTCAATTATTAACTAGAAATGACATGACAGACATCAAGAACCCATCTCGGTTTTATAGATTCTACCTAACCACTGGCCAGTGGGAATTACACAAACTCTTGAGTCTGCTAGCGTTGGGGCCCTTTTGGATTCTGTCGTTGGGTACCTTTACTGTGAAACCATATTTGTAATCCGCAATATGGGAAAGGAAAATCTTTGCAAAGTGTCACAGGGCAACAAGATTAACAGCTGCAGCGATCCTTCTTTTAGATGGAGCTGCGTGGGTGGCAAAATCGGATCAGATAACAAAGTTAGCAATATCAACTCACGCGGGCACCCAAAGACCTCTATCCGTCAGTTGCACTCACTCCTTCCCCCACAGCCAGTAGCTCGATTGCTATCTCTGGCAATGGAAGCACACGAGGACAGCCGGCTGCACGATCCACCAAACAGGACCATCCACACCGTCCGTCTCCCCATCAAACTCTTACCGTTCTTCCCTGACATGTGCCCTTTTCTCCCTCTCCACACGCGGGCTTCCTTGCTCTCGGTCCCAGCCACACACCCCTCCACTGCTGGGAGGCGTAGTTTCTCCTTTGTCAAATTGTATTGGGCCATCTGTACTGAGAACTACATGTTCCAGAATTCCTTGCCTTACTCATAGTCCTCCCAGTATTAACAACTTCCTTCACCATTGAAGAAACGGAGAAAAATGGGCGGAATTCCCTTACAACTGCAACAGGCTGCACGTGTCCCCGTTCAAGTCTGAGCTGCAGTGGGAAGCACCAGTCCACAGACAGTCTAAGTCCCCGCTACATATATATATGTTTGGAAAATGGAGAGCACTCGGGAGGTAATGTGAAGGGATTGCATTTGAAATTTTATAAATCAATCATCATTTCAATGCTAAATGTGATTTTCACCAGGACACATCCAAAGTTTCCAGTACATGCGGGGATATAAGCGGCCCTCCTGCGGTGGTGCATCGTGGTTCGTTGGCCACACATTGTGTGGGTTCTCACAGTTCCACACATCATTAAAAAAAATTAAATGTTGATGTTATTCATAAAATTTCAATTGCAACCGCTTTACAAGACCTCCTGTGAGGTTTTGGTGTATTGCTACGGTGCTGTGGCTGGCGATAGTTACACAGAGGCAAAAGATTACAGTTGAGACACTGCGGGCCATATTACATACTTGGTGCTAACTTAACCAGAGCTGTTGTAAACTTACCAGAGCCATTATAGCCTATGGAGGTTTTCAGTTTACAACTGCTCTGGTTAAGTTAGCACCAAGTATGTAATATGGCCCTGCGTGTGAGACACCTGTGGGAGTGTATATATGCATGTTTTAATATCTATTGATTTATATGTTCACTTTCCACTGCAAGTGGTGTAGCTCATGAACTGAACATTTGGAGTCTTTGTATGAGGCCACAGGTTTCCACGACTTGCTACATCTCTACTGAAAGCTTAAATTACTGTATGTTAGGAGTTCGCCAGTATTACAAGAAGGTACTACTTTAATTAAGGGGGCAATAAAAACTGTTATCAACATGCAACTCAATTCCCTTCTTTGAGTGCAGATTGAGTTTTTTATTTTTTTTTATGTACCGGGTGATTGGTTTTCACAGGATGTTAGTTGTTGTTGCAGGCTTCCTGCCGATGTTTTTCTGTTTAAGTTCCTCAGCGTCTTCTCAGAAATGCGGCTCGAATAGGAAATATTCCAAGCCATGATGGCATGTCGCAGATCCATGCATATATTATAGTCTCCACTTTATTGTACAGTTCCAGCAAACATACAAAGAGAGCCTATTCGGATATCTCCGTGGGATAAAATAAGGGTCCATCCACTAAAAAGGGAAATTGGCAACTGTGGCCTTTAGAGACATTCTAGTCACAGAAGACCCTTTTTCAATAGAGCATATCATTTTAATTTAATGCGCACTAAAGCTCTTATTATCTCCCGCCTTGACTATTGTAACCTCCTACTTTCTGACCTTAAGAGGCCCCAGATTCTCCCTTTGCAGTCTGTTATGAATGCGCTGTGCTAGGCTCATCCACCTCACCTCCCGCACCTCTTACACCTCGCCCCATTGTCAGTCTCTACACTGGCTCCCTGTTTCCTTTAGAATCCATTTCAAAATATTGGTGCTCACGTACAAAGCTCTCCATAACCGCGCCCCTGCCTACATCCCCTCCCTTAACAGGTACATCCTGTCCCGACCACTTCGCTCTATCAGTTCCTCGTACCCGCTCCCGCCTTCAAGACTTCTCCTAAGCTGCCCCCTTTCTATGGAACTCCCTCCCCCGCAACATCAGACTCTCCCCGTCTCTCCAGTCCTTCTAGAAGTCTCAGAAACACATTACTTTAAAGAAGCCTATCAGCTCGCTCCATGATTCCCCTGCTGTACATTTTTACGCCATCTACCCACCCAGCCCACATGCCCCCGCTACTTCAGGTTCTCTATTTACCCTCTCCTCTTCGATTGTAAGCCCTTGAGCAGGGTCCTCTCTCCTACTGTTCTGTGTGTTTATCTTGTATGTATTTTTGTTATTCTGTCTCACCCATTGTACAGCGCTACGGAACTTGTTAGCACCTTATAAATACATGTAACTATAACTGCCTCTATTCTCACTCGGATGCAGCCAATGATTGTAGCACTGGTTAGTTGACGGATCAATGATCACAGTAAAATCGTTAATTTAACCACAGGTTGGAGGTTCAACATACTTCCCAGGAGGACAATCAAAGTGACATGCCTGTTAAATAAGACATTTAATCTTTTGTAAGATTACACATTTTTTTTTGTACATATTTCCGATATGGCTTTCAATCCACTGTTTAGTGAATAGACCATATATGTCAATTCCCTGCAATGCAAGTAATCATCCTCTATATACTGTCTGTACAATATCACCAGCATGTGCGTTCATATGCTACATGTATATATTCAGACCCTGCATAACCAGAAATATGTAGTCCTGCAATCAATATTTTTTAGAAATTAAAACAATCAGGCGCCATTCTAGTGGATTTTCTTGGCAGGGTGAGGTGAGGGTCTGGGAGATCGACAATCCTTGACCTCCAGGAGTTTTGACATGTATATAGATCCTACCTGTAATGTAGTATTGATAATGCAGCAACATATTCCGTAGCAATGTACAATGAGCAGGACAAACCAAACATTGACGAGTGTCATTTCTAGTGAAGCTTCTAAGGTACTGAGACACTGGGACGCTGAATGAATTTACCCCAGCTATGGTACTCACAGGCCCGTCGTCTGCTACATATGCCCATTGCCAATAAAGTTTGGAAACTGTTAGTTATTTATTTTATCTCCCCTGTGGTCATGTTAAAACCTTTTGATTTCAGCATTGCTGAATGAACAGCCATTTAAAGCCGTAACTGGGACATCGAAAACTGGTGGAAGTTTTTTTCTTTTTGTTCTTTTCTTTTTCCTCCCTCTTTTCACATAGTAGATTTCAATGCTGTTTTCTCAGCCGGACCCCTCCTTTCCTGTCTCTAACATGACCGATGGGCACGGGTGCTTGCTTTGGAGAACAGGAAAAGTAACCAGATCTGCATCTATAATAACCGCACCTCTCGTGGAGTGAGTTCAGCTTTTGCTGAACAAAATCCATTGATTTAGACGTCTCTCGATTACTTCATTCTGGCTTCCCCCTTAGTCCTTCATAATCTGCGTGCAGACATTGTTGCTCTGCTATCCGTTACCCTCCTACATAATCTCATGCGTGTTTGTGCATGGAGGGATAGCATAGCTTCCAGGAGCTTCAGACAATGCCGTATTTGTGTCGTCTCATGGAAACTTGAGTTTGGCTGTATGTTTACCGACACAAGAAGAGATCTTGGTTAAGTTGACGTTGGGCAACAAGAAACATATTGTTTGTTTGGCGGATTTGTCAAACTGCAAAAGCTTTGATTATTTCATTATTCCTCTGGTCATGTTGGAGCTCTCTGGTCAAATATTTGGTCAAATGATGGCATCTCTAAATCATTGCGTTTTTGAACATGACGCAGCTTGGCCATCCTTTGATGGAGACTGGATTCTATCCATCAAAGTTGTTTGCCAATTTTATTCTCTATAAAATCCTATACCAAAAGCGTGGTTTTTTCCTTGTGTTTATTTTTTGTTTTGTAATTTGTTGATCTCTTTATGAATGTTTATATTTTTTTTGAGCAAAATCTGAGAGTAGTGAGAATGGGCAATGGCATATTTGGCCTGCCCTACCGTTGGTCCCGCGTCAAGTCTACAAGGTTTATTCAAAGAGAATTGAAAAGTCACCGCACGGTCGGTGACTTTTTGCTCTCTTCAATTCGGTGATCCTATTTCGGCGACCCCGCCGTGTATTCAGCAAACACCACAGGGCCGTCGTAGTGCAGGGAAAAGCCGCCGCAAACCCGCCGAACACTCACCGCAAAACCCGGCAAACACACACCGAGTGCCAATGTCCCTTCCTACTCAATGGTATCCCTTTTCTCTTGCGTCCTGAGGGTGCTTCTTCTCTTCTGAATTTGTAATTGTTTTTATAAGATGTACAGTCCATACAATTGAAGTTAACAAAGATTACAGCTGCTGCCAGTGCGTGGAAATCACTTGGTGTTGCCTGTGCTTAAGTAGAAACGTCAACCAAGTGATGTTGATACGAAAATCCGCAATTAACAGATGTAAAGGTCATAAAGCCACAAATAACCTTTCATGCTTTGCAGCGATTAGAGATGTGACAGATTTCACAGTAATAATCTTTATCCGTTAACTCATTGTAAATAGTAAGGGATGTGTATTACATATGACTGCCATGCGTGTTCTTTGGGTCTGACCTTCCTGCGGAACTTTTCATGCCACCTGTAAAACCCTTTGCATTCTAATGCAGAAATGATAAATCCTAAATGCTAAGGCCGATTCATCTGAAAAATTTAAATTGTTCCACTTGACTGAAAATCACTGTATCTAATGGATTCTCTTCAAGGGCAAATGAACTAGCTTTCATTTAAATTCTTCCGAAAACTGTTTCTACATTATCTTTTTTTTTTTTCTCTCTTCCTCATCTTATAGAAATATCTCCCTCTCGCAGTCTGGTGTGTAAAGGGCTTTTCATGATATTAATCATGATATTTCAGTAGGCTTGCTTCTTTTTCCTTGTCCATTTGCCATAAATGAACTTGGGTCCTTTTTATTTATTTTGTAATCTCCCCAGACTGCAATATTTTCAGATTATCCAGACAGAACAGGTCCTAATGTTAGTGAAGCCTTAGGCGAGTCTCTATATATGGGGCCTCTCTTGATAATCAGAAAATAGAGACATTAACCCAATGTGTAATTAAAGCTCTCTTTGTAGGCAGGTGTATGTGAATCTATGAGCATATTTGTGTGTAGTGCAACCTGACATTTGCCATAAATTCCATCATGTGAGACCCCCATATGAGTGAGGCCTTAGGCAACTGCCTACTTTGCCTAATTATGGAGCCACCTCTGATCCCAGGTTCTGGACGTACGCTAGGTACACACTTATTTATTTATTTGCAAAGTATTTTACCAGGAAGGATACATTGAGATTTCTCTCGTTTTCAAGTATGTCCTGGGTTCAAGAACATTGAAATTTTACAGTCGTTACAGAAATACAAAGTAATAAAATGCAAGATATTAGGATCAAAACACAAATATACAAATTAACAAAGAAAATAAATATGTAAGTAATATAGTCACTCCGGCATTCCGTATTGAGGTATGTTAATAGGGAGCTCTTGAGTGACTTAAAACTGGGGGAAGATTTGATGGCGTCTGGGAGGTTATTCCATAATTGCGTTGCTCTGTAGGAAAATGAGGATCGAGCCACTTTCTTTTTGTATTGCGGTATTGCAAGTAAGGTGCAGGTTCTGGACCGGAGGTTATAGGATGAGGGAACTGCTAGGGGAAGCAGTCTATTCAGGTAGGGTGGTAGCTTTCCAGAAAACCTCTTAAACACCAGGTTGGAAAGATGAAGAGTACGTCTAGATTCCAGCGATGGCTAGTTTAGCTCTTTTAACATGCTTATTAAATATTGATTTGAAGCCTTTTGATTCCCTCTTCACTTTTTTATATCTTATACAATTGCACTTCTCAAGGCGACATTGAGCTGAAAGCCAAGAAATATTTTATGTAATGATTTATAGCTTTATGATCATGTCCCTCAAGAACCTAAAATTTTATTAATAATCCACCTAGCTCTGCTGACTGCTCGCCTCCATAATATCACAGTTTGGCAGCAACAGTCCAGATCATAGTCTCCATCTCCTTTGCCAATGTGTTATGTTTTGGGGGTTCTATGTATATTTGGGTATATATCTGGGTAACAGCAATTCGAAGAAGTGAAAGTCTGTGCAATGAAACCGTAAAGTAGTATAATAGATGCCTTTTGGTGTAAATAAATTAGTTCATCTAAATGACATTTATTTATAGATATGGCCAAGATTAATTATGACGTTTTCTGTAAAGTCTCAGCGTATACTCTCCCCTGGCTATAAGGCATTTCAGAATATGTGATTTAAAATGGGCAACATGAGTTACCATTTTGTGTAATTCATTCAAAACAATGAAACCTGCCAACTCAACCATTCCGGCTGTGTGACACAGTCTCCCAACAACCCCACACTGTCACCTGGTTGCAGGTGGCCTGAGGTAAAAATGCTTTGCAAAAGCCTTTTTTAAGCCCCGAGACACCATTAAAGGGTTAAATCAGGGCATTTGAAGCCCACACACAAGCGCTGCATTCTGTGCTCATGTATGAGTAGCCCTGATTGGAAGCTCGGCAGCGCAATTGGCCAACCTGCTGTTCATGCAGTGACATGGCACATGCTCTTTTTAGGTCGTGATCGAGCCCCTCAGTGATCGCGCATCCTTCCTCTCGATTTGAGACCTACCAAAAGTTGACAGGTCTTAAAAATGTGTGTTTTTGAACCCCTGGGAATTGACATATGCTTTTCGTAATGTTATGAGATATATATACTGTACATTCTTTATTTATATATCAGGATTTCACAGATCCATGGGCAAGCTCACCATTGCCTCTTAAACGTTTGGCTCCGTCTCTCTAAATATCTGGAATGTTCTATGAAAATCTATAAAACCAGGCCTTGCTCTGAAGTATAACTGTACATTTGACAAGCTGTGATATTTAATGATTGTATATAGGTATAACTGTTGTCACGAGTATTGGCACCACCACCATAATGTCATAGTTTAACGCTAACCCTTCCACTACCAGGTTCTCGTTGAGAAGGGGTAATTATATCCTTAACCACTATTTGTAAGAGGGAATATCCATCGAGCGCCTGTATTTTTAGTTTAATGTATTACTTTTATTGGGACCCTTCTTGGAGAATAGCCACCTGTTGCAGGAGACTTCTGATCTGGCACTCCTAATGCTTCTGTCCATTTTCGTTTCTGAGCCAAATCCATGCACTTACGTTGACTCCTGCTGTGTTTGTCTTTCCACCGTATCGAATTATTTTGGAAACGCCTCTTTGGCTTTAATTGTTGTTGCACTTGTTTTATAATCTGCATTGTACCTGTAATTAAAGAATGCAATGTGTACTTGTACGTGCACAGATTGGGGATTGTTTTTATTTCCTGTATTGCAATTTGATACCCTTTTAATACAGATTTTCCGGTTATTTGAAATCATCAACTTTTTTTTTTCTTTTTTTTCACCCATGGGTTTCTTTGGGACTTTTTTTAGCTGTTGTCACAAATCTTGACCTAAGGCCTTCAGGAGGGCTCAAAAGGAGATAGATTATGACTTTCTTTTAATATACATATACATAATAATTGTACTGGCTGGATGGAGTAGAGGTAACATCACTGCTCTGTAACCGTGGAGACCCAGGTTCGAATCCCGGCCAGAGCACCTCTCCCGGAAGTGACCTTGGGCAAGACACATACTGGTACATACTCGCCACCCAGGACATACTTGAAAACAAGAGCAATCTCAATGTATCCTTCCTGGTAAAATACTTTCAAAAAGCAAAAAAACAATTGGGGTCAAATTGGAGCCCGGGGTCATTAACTTGGCACCAGTTTTTCAAATGTAGGTGAAAATTGACAGTATTACAGTGCCGACAAACCTCAGCATTGCACAAAACTTAAATCAAGACAGAGGAAGCTTTGCGGTGCAGCTTTAGTGTGACCATAGTTTTGTGAAACGCCAGCGTTGCAATCTTGGAGATTTTCAACGGTATTTGCAACACTGTTAATCACCGGCATTTGATGACTAACCCTTGGATCCAACCTCCAAAGTTTTGCTGTGGACGGGAAGGATTTTTTTCCTATGTGTCTACTCATGGTTTGGTGTCTCTTGAGGATCAACGCCGCCTTCCAGCGATTTGTGGCATGTTGTAAAGTATTACATTCATCATGAATCTTAGGCAATTCGCAAGGGGAAAAAAATATATTTATTACTATTCTTATCATTTACTTAGTGCCAACACTTTCCAAAATGACAATTGTCCTGATTTCTTTTTCAATAGAATTGCTCTATTATTGCCATGAACAAGCCTAAAGGGAAACTATCCTCAATATATAATTCATTCTTCCCTAATCCTTTCCTGCTTTACCATGTCCCATTCTTCCCTTGACCCTTATTGTCGGAGATTCACAAATACTCATTTATTGTAATGAGTTTTTTACAAATTTTATTATACAATACAGAAATGACCATAAAAATGTCACCGTATGGAATGTGCTGCTTGAAATTCTTAAAAAAAAAGCATAAGGCACGAATAGGAATAAAAAAGAGCAACCAGAGAATCGTACTCTAATGTAAAAATAATTTCCCACCGTGTGTTCTTAAATCGGTCATAAAAATATCCAAACGAAATATAATCAGGCTTGAATTTGGTTGATTTTAGCTGAAGTGTTGTAGATTCCCAAATAAAAGTTCCCTTTTATTTTATTGCTTTTTGGGGTGCCTAGATCTCCATTTTCATGTTATGCTCTACAAGGGTTTAGGCCACCCAGGGGACCATGAGCACCCAGTAGGATAACCCATGCAATTTGCAAATTGGTGCTCCTCTCCTTCTTTGCTATATATATATATATATATATGTGAAACAGAAATATTAATAGATTAATCTCAAGCTAGCAACTTGCTTTGTGATAATTTATTGTAAAAAAAAAATGTATTTATTCACAAACTATTAAGTACTTTTATTTATGAATACGTTCTTTTCCATACGCTTAGATCTTGAAATTTCTAACATGGTGTTGAAGGTAATCTATTACTCTCTGGCATCTAGAATCATATTACAATTTGCCTCCATTCCTCTTAATCTCTTGAACATGTGGTGGATAATATATCAATTACTCTGGCATATTTATGCTCAACAACCACAACACCTTCTGTCTTCCGATTGCTTTCCGGAATGTATCCGTAATGCCAAAATGTCAGTAGCATTCGTATCTCCCACATGCATAAAAACGGTGCCGTTTTACTGCACCTTGAAGTCTTCTTACCGGCTCTTTTTAACCACTGTGACTTCTCTTCTGCTTACCTTATTTTGCAGTGAATGGGTTAAATCATTTGTGGTCCAGCAAGGGGATAAATAGTATTCCCAGGTGGGAAAGCATTCGATCTGCACAACGAACTGATGCAGATCATGTTAATCGCTCTCTAAGTGATGAGACAGAGTGCTTTTAGTGACCCCAGGTGCAGCAGCCCAACGGGAATTTTGTTGGGCCAGCCCTGGGTGGAATGGAGGAACCCTTCATATATGGCACTAGACAAGCTGCACAGGGTCTAGCAAGTGCCCCCTGGAGTCACTGGTCCCCTAAACATATCACAGACTGTCACACCCCTGATGGTGGCCCTGCCAACAACTACAATAAGTTACATAGGGTCCTATTCCAAGGTGGGTGTTAATTTAACCAGAGCTGTTGTACACTTAAACACAGAAAAAAAGGCACTATAGCTTTAAGAAGGCATAGAGTTAGTGCTCCATAGGATGGCTCCTCCTTCTCATCCACATATATACAATGTCACACACAACGTTAGGGTGCGTTATATTAACTCCACTCTATACATCTATAAATGCTTGCTCCGCTCCTCCATACCCTTTCTCCTGTTGTTCCAATCCAGGGAGTAATTTTCACAATTCTTACTCCTATGTCTCCAATGGGAATCCTCTTTCCATTCACTGTCTGGTGTCCCATCTCCCAAAGGCTCTGTATGGAAATTCCTCCATGCCGCCTTGGTATGGAACTCCTTTGATGCAATATTATTAGCGGACTATGATGCAAGAACGAACTACTAGAGCTCTGAATAAAAACGATTTATTAAAATGTTTTCTTTAAAAACAGGAGAAAGCGTACAGAGGAGCGGAGCAAGCACTAGATACGTCTATTGTCAATGGCATGTATAGATAGGAGTCAATATAGTGCACCCTAATGTTGTATGTGGTACTGTTGTTAACATAACGCCATAGATTATAATAGCTCTGCTAAGTTTAAAACATCTCTGGTTAAGCAAAGATCAGCTTTGGAATAGGGACCATAATTTCCAAAGAAATGAATGCATAAATCAACACATTCCATATTCTTCTATGCGTCGATTCATTCTCACATTGCGTCGATGTATGTTTAGTCATGACAACCTAGATTTCATTCTCTTCATCTGAAAAAGCCTGTGTGCTTGTTCTCAAGTAAACGTTTTGAAATATACATTTTAGGGATGTACCGATACTAGAACCCGTGCTGATATAAGCATTTGCACAAGTGTCACGGAATGCCCCAAAAGGCTCGGCCGCAAAGCCCAGGACCCTCAGCCAGGGACAGCTTTAATGACGTTGGGGTTACTATGGACCCTTAGGTGCCGTTGCACCATAGGAACATCTTGATTATTTTATTAGATGTGGTTGTTATTGTGTGATGTAATAAAAGTGTCCCCTGTGTGTATAACTGTGTAGAGTATGTAAGACACCCATTGTATGTTTTGCCCGTCGCCATTTGCCATCGCCTCGTGGATCCGGTCGGAGTGGCTGAATCGTAAAATGGCCGATTCGGAACATCCGGTCGAATTGGCTGAATCGAAAAATGGCCGATTCGGAACGTCCGGTTACGAATCGACCAATACGAATCGGGACCAAGGCACTCCAACTCAAGAAAGGGCCAATGAGATCATGGGGGGCGGGCAGGGATTCCATTGTCTTGTCTATGTATGATTGTTGATAAATACATGTGAAGTTCCCAGTAAAGCTCAGTTCAACCTGTACATTCAGCTTCGCCTGGTGTCTTTTCTGATCCTCCGCCACACGAGGCTCCTCGCAGACTCTGTGCGCATCACCCACGAGGTACGACTCCTCGACCGCTGTGGCGACGTCCCGCGCATCGGAACAGTGAACCGCCGCCTCCACGATAATTCCGTATCTCCGAATCGGAATTGCGGCGCCGCTTCCGCGCATCTATTCCCAGAACGAACGTACCCGCTTCCGCGCATCTATTCCCCGAACGAACGTACCCGCTTCGACTCTGCGGCTCGATCCGAAGCCCCGACGCGGCGCTTCCCGCGCGCATCGACCCATCGAAACATGGCCCATCCGAAACGTTTCCCGTCCGAGCAAGTAAACCACGGACGAAACGTTTCCCACCAGAGCAGCTAACTCAGCAGGTGGTCTCATCTTCACCGAGGTCAGTAGATCAGCCGCTCGAGACGCCGAGTGCTGTGACGCTCGGTGGTCGGGCTGGTCTCATACAGGGGTCCCTCGCTATAACCCGCCAACCCTTCCCCAGGGTCACTCCAGGCCGCTCGAGACGCCGAGTGCCGTGCCACTCGGTAGTCGGGCCGGTGGTGAGCGCAGTGGGAGGAGCAGATAGGAGCACACCCGCAGTCGGACTACACCCATTCCGTCACAACAAGTACTTGGTACTCGCGCAAATGCCCGATACCCCTACCGATACCCGGAAGCCATCGCTGGGCTGGCTTGCCGGTATTCGAGAGACTGGAGCTGCTGGCAGAAGGCATTAAACAGCATTCCACGTGGCCTCCTGCCAAGATCTCACGAGTGTCACAGCCTTCACAAGCTGGCGACCGCTTGGAGGAACATGCAGCCAGCTGGCGCTCGGCAGAACATGATCCTGAGGTCTGTGTGGGGTAGCCATGATCCTGAGGTCTGTGTGAGGCATACATAATCTTGAGGTCTGATTGGGTATTGCATGATCCTGAGGTCTGTGCGAGTTATGCATGAGACTGAGGTCTGTGCCTGGGTATACGTGTATCTGGGGTCTATGCCGGGGTATACGTGTATCTGGGGTCTGTGCCGGGTATACATGTATCTGGGGTCTGTGCCGGGGTATACGTGTATCTGGGGTCTGTGCCGGGGTATACGTGTATCTGGGGTCTGTGCCGGGGTATACGTGTATCCGGGGTCTGTACCAGGGTATACGTGTATCTGGGGTCTGTGCCGTGGTATACGTGTATCTGGGGTCGGTGCCGCGGTATACATGTATCTGGGGTTTTTGTCTGGGTATACATGTGTCTGGTGTTTGTGTATATATATATATATATGTTATATGTGTGTGTGTGTGTTTCTGGCCATACATTTTCAATATTAACATTAATTGGACAGGCTTTCAGCAAAATACTAAATTATTTATTGGAGAGCGGTCACAGGACATGAAAGTATCGGTACTCCGTATCGGTGAGTACCTGAAAAAAGTAATGCTGTAGTACTCAGTCCTAAAAAATTGGTATCGGTGCATACCTATTATATTTTACTCTTTAGTTTAAAAATATTAAACGAATGTGTAACAACGCATAGTAAGTCACATTGTACAGATGAATCATATTGTACACACGACATGATGTTGAATCACATAAGATTTTCTAAATATTTGCAAAACTAGAAAACCCATAGTACATAAACATAAACATAACGGGGGGAAATGCAAAACAAAGAGGCACTACGTAAATATCCCACAACTTCCATATAATGTCACGTGTTTGCAGAGTATTGCAGATTCTTTCCGTCAATTCGTTCGTTAAATAAGCGTCTTGTATTATCACATTCACTGCCCATCGTGGGAATATTTATATTCCGCCACGATTGCAATTTAGTTTTTAATGCCTTGATTTGTGTGTCGCTAGGGCACCTTGACACCATTTATGCACTTTTTCAGGACATTACCCTTGTTGCCCTGTAAATCTTGTGATTTCTGTCATTTCAAAAAGGAATGTGCAAAAAAATGAATACATTTTATAAATGCCTACACTTTTACATTTCCCTTTAAATTTGTGTTGCCTGATGTCAGTTTTGTATATATAGTTTCTCCCATGAAGAAGAAAAACCATATAGCCTGTCATAAACCTGCTTTTTTCCCCCGGTGTATGAAGGCAGCCATTTAGTCAGGATTTCTTATCAAGATGGAACGGCTAATCGCTCTGACAATTTAGCTTTCCGTTTTTGCTAGGCAGATGCTGCTATTTTGTGTGTGGAAAATTACTTCAATTACGGCGTATGCTTTACACCCCCCCCTCCCGTTCTCTATCACGGCATATATTATACAACCTTTGTATATTATACACGTTGGGAATTAAGTTGCTGTGCTAATGCACGTAGACAATACCGTCCTTATATAAAGCATAGTCTGTTAAATAGAGCGATGCTCAAGTCAACAAATATCTTTTCAGTCTTTGAGTGATGTTGACCTTTATTCTACAGCGATACATCTCACCGTTACCAGTAAGTGTAATGTAACTCGTGCTTAGAAAAGCTGCCTGGATCCATTGTTCATAATTATTCCCTGAAGGAGAAAATAGAATACTGAAGCTTTATTTTTAATTGACATTTCATCCTAAATTAGAAGATCTGGTCAACGATCACTTTTATTTATATTCTTCTTCGTATCTCTGCATTATAGCTTTTTAGAATAAAAGCACACAATAATCTGAAGGTAAATCCTCCCCGGTCCATCGCTGGTCTGTACCTTACCCTGCCACATTATGAAGGGTCCTTATTGTATTCTTGATAAAATGTTGTATGATTATTTTTGTGAAGTATTCTACTTGGAGGTTTATATTGTCCGGTTGTTTTAAACTATGACATTCACCTACTTACTGTATGTTGACGGTTGGCCTAAGTTCAGTAAGATACCTTCAACTGGTGAACTAGGCTGGCGTTCTTTAACTCTTCGTTGGACCACTGCCCATATGGTTCAGTGTTTAGGGTTTAATGGTCTTGTATGTGTTTTCAATTAAAGAACAGGAATGTGTCATATCTTCTTGGTGGCCAGTTGTATAGTGGGTTCAATTTATCATGTACCACCATTACTATATCTATAAGCGCAAATTCAAGGTCGGCAGACCAGATTTCTGACCCCATACTGGAACACTGCCCATATGGTTCAGTGTTTTGGGTTTATCAGTCTTAAAAGCTTTATTTAATAATATGTATACTTACACGAACAGGGATGGGTCAGGTCCTCTTGAATCCCCAGTTGCCCATCTGTTCCTTACAGGAGACATACAATCAGGGTTATTCAGAGAAAGGTGAAACTCTGGAGAACTTTTGGAGAAGTGAAAATTCTAGGTCAAAACAGCCAATTTGGAAAGTGAGATAAATGGGAGAATTTTTCTGGTTTGGCTATTTTGATTTAGAATTTTCACTTCTCCAGTTATTCTCCTGGTTTTCACTTCTCTCTGAATAACCCTGAGGGTTATTCAGAGAAAGGTGAAGCTCTGGAGAACTTTTGGAGAAGTGAAAAATCTAGGCCAAAATAGCCAAACCAGAAAAATTCTCCCATTTATCTCACTTTCCAAATTGGCTGTTTTGACCTAGAATTTTCACTTCTCCAAAAGTTCTCCAGAGTTTCACCTTTCTCTGAATAACCCTGATTGTATGTCTCCTGTTCGTGCTTCCCCATTGCTCTCGAGCAGTGTCCTCTCTCCTCCTGTTCTGTGTATGAATATTTGTTAGTCTGTCTCTCCCATTGTATAGCACTACGGAACTTTTTGGCGCTTTATAAATACTTGTAACTGTAAAGCGCTGCGGAATCTGTTAGCGTTGTATGAGTACTTGTAACATTATACTGGATTCGTTGTATCATGTTCCTCTGTTTCTATACGTATAAGCTCATTTTCTAGGGTAGCAGAGTAGCTTTAATGCACTTGGTGCTGTCGCACGAGTCCAGTTCCATTGTGTGCCCGAGTGCCAATTGTTTAAGAACAAGTCTTGATCATTTATCTGTATTCAAAAGCCCCGAACCCATGATCATTTTGAAAACTCCCTCCTGCTTATCCACAAACTACAAGCTGCCACAAAGTACTTTATCTTGGCTCTAATGGCTGAATTGCACTTTGGCATCTGCTCTATTAATGGAGGACATGCCAGCTAATTCCTTGGCTTGTGGGCATCACTGTCAACAAACGGAATGTTCTTTTTAGAATAGAAAGAGCACCCAGTTAGGATTATATATTTTACTTCATTTTGTGGTGATAGTTGAAAGACTTTTCATACCAATGGAAAATTGTCTACCCTTTTAGTTTGCGTTCTAAAACATGTCTAAAAATCTCACCATGAAAACCTTACAGCAGGGTCTTCACTGACCTGGTGCTTGGTACTATATATTTACAAACTTCTACTAACCTGGATCTACTTATGTGTGAAATCTTGCAAAGGCTGATGGGCCATATTTAAATGATTACCAATTCTTAGTATCAAATATTTAGGGCCCTATTACATTCTTTGCGCATTTGTTTTGCACGAGTGCAAAACCATTTGCGCAGAACGTCGTATTACAACGATTGCACAAACGATGCGCGTAATCGTCTACTGCGATTGACCCTGCGCGAACGAATTTTCCTGCGCGCATCCTATACATAACAATGTCAGCGCAAATGCGTTCGTGCGCTGGTACGCGGATGGTATTACAATCTTTGCGCAACGAAAGTTTGCGTGCATTTTCGTAACGTCTTTGAAAAGCAGGTGGTAACTATAAATGTGATCGTTCTGGGCGAAACGAAATACACCAGCAGTAAAAATAAATACAGCACAGCACAGTTACACATTCTACACATACCCAAACATTAAAATGAACAAATTGTGTCATTGCTAATTTTTTCTTTTTTTTGGCTGGTGGTTGTTAATTCTTTTTTTTTTTCCGTTTATAAATATTTTATTGGAAATGGGTGATTGATGTTGGCTGATTCCCATGACAAAACAGTCTGCCCACCGATTCCTGCACGCAACGTTCATTTGCGAACAGTTTTGCGCGTCGGATTTGCGCACGAAAAGTCTTGAAGGAAGAAAAAATGTGCTCGGTTCGTAATAACACGTTAATTTTCGCGCGATCACGGGTTTTTTCGTGCACAAAAAAATTGCGCTGCGCGAGCGCAATTGCGCAGAGCATGTGATGGAGCCCTTAATACCTGAACTTCCATACACTGCCATATATTTAGAGATAACAGAAGAAGAGTTAGGACCTGTCCGATGAGGCTCCAGCTTTCGTAGGCTCTTTACTGGAGAAGCGGCAACCTTTTGGTCCTATCCTATGACCTTTCTCAAAAGTCCTAGTATTAGGACTGAACTGTTCTCGTTCCTTCAATGAAGCTCCTACAAATGCTGAAGCCTCATGTGACTTGTCCATACTTTTCTTTTGTTGTCCACTGAAGCAGCGGTCCCCACTCTGGTCCTCAGGACCCACTAACAGACTAGGTTTTCAGGATCACCTTGGGGAAATGCAGACTGAATCCTGCAATCACTGAGCAGCAAATCCCATCACCTGTGCTGTGCTTCAGATATCTGGCAAACCTGGCCTGTTACTGGGTCCTGAGGACCAGGGTTGGGAACCATTGCACTGAAGGGTTGGTGGTGACCCTATGCCGTAGGAACCCTAGATGGTGCAGTATGTACATTTTCACATGTGCCACTCTGTTTATTCTAAATGCAATAGGTATACAATCTGACGTAGTGGGCATCTTGGTATGATATTTATTAGTGTTTTGTGTTTTATTCTGTATTTCCCATCAAAATCCCAAGATAAATAAAAAACTGCACACATATTGCTACATTGTAAAGCTGCAGCATAACATTTTCTTTTGTAAGGTTCCTCTGTCCACTTCATTTTCAAGGGCTTCAGATCCTTGAGATGTCCTGCTACCAGAGAAAGAGATTTGTTTCTGACAATCAAATAGTGTAGCTAATCAGAAACTGTCACCACAACCTGTCTATACAGTAATAAAATATTTGATGTAGATGCAGAGGGTCCTACAGCAATATACAAGCAATCCCGGGTAACACGCTTCCTTGCATTGAACTTTGCCACCATCTATATAACGTTATCAGATAAACAGATGCATATGTAGCTCCATTACAGAAAAAAAAATTAAAAAGCCAGTGGAAATCAGTTTGCAATGCTTCAATGTCAGGGTCAGGATATATTACACCTCTGGAAATCTGCAATGTGTTGTCGGGTCATTTACACACAATGGTTATCGGAAGACCATATTACGTGCAGCTTCAGGACATTAAACAAGTTTGTGCCTCTCCACAGCTCATCTCTTTTTTATATATTGTGTATAATATTTTGTCTGTGTGCAGTTATATATTATGTATGTATGTAAATATGTCATAAAATAACGCAATGGTGACACCAGAGGACATTGCCCATATGTATGTTAAAATCTCACATTATGGTAGTTAGGTTATAGAGTTTCATAGAACAACCCCCAGATATTTACACATCAGAGGCAAACCTTCAGGAGCCAATGAAACACCCTTTTTGTGTGTGTGTGTGTGTATATACACTTACACTGCCTGCCTGGCCAAAGCAAGCCACCACTTGCCAAACAAGCATGTTCTAGGATCTGAGGTTGCTTCTGTTGGTCGGTTCTAGGTTCAGCAACCTTATATGCCCAAAAAAGGAGGTCTGAATGAGCAGGTTTGTCCATCAATGGGTTTTTTCTTCCCTTATGGCACAGCGGGCATATTCCAAGATGCCAGGAATCATCAGGCTCAAATTGTGCAAGAGTGGTTCAGGGAGCATGAGACACAATTTTCACACATGATTGGCCACCACAGAGTCCAGACCTTAACCCCATTGAGAATCTTGGGGTTAATGTACTGGAGAAGACTTTACACAGCGCCGCCACTCTTCCATCATCAATACAAGATCTTGGCCACAAATTAATGCGACTCTAAATTGCTGTGACATTACATAGGCTTATCAAAACGATGCCATCGTGAATGTATACCGTAATCATGGCAAACGTCTGTTCAATTGAATATTAGTGACTAATTTTGGCCAGTGTGTGTATATATATACACATTGTACATTATGTTATCTTTATATAATGTTATTTTCCATCATGATTACTATAATTGAAAAATGGAGTCCGGTGTCTGTTGCACCCAAAACCGAAAAAAAATTCTAATAGAGGCTGCTATCCATCATGATTACGATTTTAAATTAGTTTTATAAATTAAAGTTGAGATATTACTCTGATCTTTTTAAATATATTTATGTCCACTTTGGCTTCGTTTTCCTTGTTTGTATAATTTTTGAGAGTGGGATATTTATTGCGTTTAATATTTGCTTCTGTTTAGTTCTCTTGAGCAGCTAGATGATGTTTTATTAAGGTCTTGCCTTAAAATGCGTAACTTTGCTAATCAGTGGACTCTTGGGTGTTTTTGGAGACCGTGGTTTAATAAATGCTCTTCTTCCCAAGCCGCGCTATTAATTTCTTTCCTTTTTTCCCCCTCTCCTCTATCCTCAGTCATCCTGCTCATCCCAGGAGAAGTTACACCAGTTACCATACCAACCAACGCCCGACGAACTCCATTTTTTGTCCAAGCATTTCTGCACTGAAAGCATTGCCAGCGATGACAGATGCGGGACCACTCCGCTGCGCCCTCGATCCAGGAGCCTCAGGTGTGTGTGAAATCTGCGGCGTTTTTGTTGGAACGAGTGATGCAGCTTGCGCTTGTGCGGGGGAATAAAATATTGATGTGATTAAAATTCATTATGCAAAATAAATGAATGTATTTAATGGCTATCCAAAACATCGTAATAATTAAGTGGTTTTATTTTTTTAGTTTGCTGCTTATTTCCAAAGGGATTGTACCAGATAGTCCTTTAGGCTAAACTCATCGTTACACTAAATGGTAATCCTGAGCACATTTACTAATTGCCAACTTGCAGGAATGGCTGATGTTTTGTTAAGAGCGGTTTCGCTTCTGAAAATGTTACCAAAATAGATGGATTTTCAGATTCTCCCCAGATAGAGCTTAATTGTTCTCTGGCGTTCTTCTGGGGCGTCATTATGTCTTCACACTCGGTTTATTATCTGCACAACAAAGAAAATAAATAAATCTGAGGAGTATAGTAAGTTTTTTTTAATTGAGAGGGACATATAATTAGGTTGGACCCTTGTTAGCGTTCCATTTGGTTGTTCGTTCCAACATACCTTGCAGCTCTATGTAATTGGGCACCAAAATATTTGTGTAAATGACTCAAAACATGCAGACACAGAGGAGCATATTGTAACGAGTTTCGCCCCCAAGCAATGTTGGTATATAAAGAAAATGGCACATAATCACTTTAAAAGGCAAAATATTCAGGGGTAGATGAGCAATCTTGTAGAAGTCATATACAGCTAGCTATAAAAATGTAACTTCATAATATCTCGTATACAACTGGGAAGTTACATGTCCCATGTCGATAACTCAACTTTGGTAGTGAAAGTGTTATGAATTAACTTGATATTGCCTAGTAATACATTGGAAAGCAATCGTTAGCATATCCAAACTCCTTTTGCATACCTCTTTAAAGTAAGATTAGCATTCCCCCTTGTGGAGAAGAAAAATTCTTAAGACCCCGTTCACACCTGGGCGTTTTGCAGCGCGTTCCTGTATGCTGTAAAACGCCTAAACACGGAAATCCCATGATTTTCTATGGGGCCTGTTCACACCTGGGCATTTTACAGCGCATAGTAACGCGCTGTAAAACGTCCTACGCCCAAAGAAGTACATGAGCTTCTTTGGGGTGTATTGCAGCACGTTCGCAGCCATAGACTGCAGCGTGAACGTTTTTCACGTCTGCGATATACGTGCGTCAAAAAACGCGTGTATTACGCACGTCAAAAACGCTTAGGTGTGAACCCAGCCTTCTTTCTCTCCAGTCACTCTGTTACTGTAAACAAGCTGCAAATAGCAGCTCTAAACCTCACTCTAACAAAAAGTTTAAAAATTTTGCTGCAGCATTACAACAAAGAGGGATTTGGCAGAATACAGGGAGAGCTCTGAGGTCACTTACTACTGTACAGGGATAAGTTCTGAGGGTCACATTGACTGAAAATACCTGTACAGTACAGATACAAGGTGTTACTTTAATTTTCCATACACAGGTATTATGCAACACACAGATATTTTTATATTCTATTGTTATTTTCTGGAAGCTGCATTGCTAATAATCGCATTCTCATCACTACAAATACCCATAAGCAGAGGTTCTGAACATTTTTATTTATCAGTGTTTGACACACAAGCCGTTTCTGCCTGTATGCTGATAATGCAGATCCTGCGTGAAATTGTGGAAGCTAAAGGACACATTTAGAGTGTGTCCTTTGAAATCTTTCATTCCAACAATATTTCTATGAAGGATAAACGAAGACATTAAAAATTAGCAAATTTACATTATTTAACCACTTCCATGCGGAGGACGCGCTGAGCGCGTCCTCCCTTTGGGGTCAGCAAACCGATCGCTGGCCCCCCCGGTGCGGGCTGACATCCTCGATGTCCGCCCAGCATCCGGAACAGCCGCCGATGAAATTAGGTGTCATCGCGGTGGCGCGATGACACCTAATTCAGGCGCCCCCCCCCGCATGTGCGGAGGAGGCGCCTGAAAGGGAGGGGGGGAGGTCCTTCGGACCTCTCTCCCTCCCGATCGGCGGCGTTGCGGGGGTTAACCCAGGCACCATTTCGAAGGGCACAGCCTGCCCTTCCAAATGGTGCCTGGCATTAACCCCTGGGGAGCTGGATCGCGAATCGGCGCTGAAAAGCGCCGGTTCGTGATCCTTTCCCGGAGCTGGCCGACATCTTGGATGTCGGCCAAGCCTCCGGGAACTCCCCCTGAGGACTGGCGTCATCGTGCATAGCACGATGACGCCAGTCCTAGAGTTAACCCCTAACTGCCACCAACGGTGGAGATAGGGAGTTCCAATGAACTCCCTATCTCCCGATCCGTGGCAGCTAGGGGTTAAAGTTTGGTATGGTTGGATCGGCCAGAGCATGGCCGTTCCAACGATACCAAACACGAAAGTGAAAAAAGTTTTTTAAAAAAAATAAAAATTAAAAATAAAAATATATTTTAAAAAAAATTATAAAAAAAATAATTTTTTTTTTCTTTTTTTTGGTTCGTTAATGCAGCAATATTGTTCCCATTTCAATTATAATGTGAACAATGATGCTGCACTAACGATTTTTGTATGCGGTGCGTTTGTTAAAAATCGTGTAATTTTCCCCAAAAAAAAATGTAACGAGACCCCATCTCTAATTTTTTTAACAAGCACACCCCATACAAAATATAACCGCAATTGCTCGCATGTTAAAATGTGAAAAAAAAACACTTTACACATTGTAAATTATTGAAAATACATATTTTATTGCATTTTTTGTTATAATATACAGACAGGTCATGACGTATACATATAATAATGACATATTATGAATCTACCGAGTCTGACGGAAAGAACGATATATAATATGTCTGGGTCATATACTAAAATAAGCCTTCAAAACACGTTTAAACATGATGAGCAAAACCAGTAAAAATGACCTCAGCACAGAGGTGTGAAAAGCCTCAGCAGCGAAAGGGTTAATTTTTTTTTTTTTATCTTTTTTTAGTGATCTCGTTTATTTCTGTGAAAAAATTATATTTTCCACTATATTTCATAACTTTGCATATCATTGTTTCAAATAAATGTTATAACCGTTTTTCAACATAGTATTCGGTAGTTATGGGGTTAAAGGTGCTTTGATTTTAAATTAAAAGCAGCATATTAGTAACTGATGTTCTTTATCTCCTGCCGATATGGAGATATTCCTCTTTTCTATTGTCTGAGGACTATGGCAGCACTCCATGACCCCCCCCCCCTCCCTCCCACCACCACCCAGAGCGCACTCGGGTAATTTCGTCCTCTAAAATTACATTGACAGGTTGAGAACCTTTTATTTATAAAGGATTTTACCAGGAAGGATACATTGAGATTTCTCTCATTTTCAAGTATGTCCTGGGTTCAAGAGCATTGAAGTGTTACAGTTACAGAAATACAAAGTAATACAATGCAAGATATTAAAAAAAAAACAACACAAATATACGGATTAACAGAAAATAAATATGTAAGTAATCTAGTCATTATGTTACATGTTTACAGGTGCATTCTGTATATAGTCATTATGTTACATGTTTACAGGTGCATTCCGTATTGAGGTATGTTAGTAAGGAGCTCTTGAGTGACTTAAGACTGGGGGAAGATTTGATGGTGTCTGGGAGGTTATTCCATAACTGGTCATATCATGTACAATTTCTGTTGTGCACCAATTGTAAGTTATGGGAATGGTAGCCTTCAACAGAAAGGGTAAGATATCGAAGATGAGCAGTTTCCTCTGTGGTAGAAGAAAAATATGTCTTTGGTAATCTATTTCTAAAAAAATAAAAAATAAAAATTGTGGATGCTGTATATTCTAACGCCTTTATTTTTCAATGATAAAATATTATCAGGGTTATTCAGAGAGAGGTGAAAAATAGGAGAATGACTGGAGAAGTGAAAATTCTAGGTCAAAATAGCCGATTTGGAAAGTGAGATAAATGGGAGAATTTTTCTGATTTGTCTATTTTGACCTATAATTTTCACTTCTCCAGTCATTCTCCTGGTTTTCACCTCTCTGAATAACCTTGCATGCCTTTTAACCACGATCACATGCTTCTTCACATATTGTAGCATTATTTAAAAGCCCCAAATTCTAAAAGAGGCTTGTGTTTAAGTTTCCCAGCAGAGTCTGAGCGAAAGAGAATCTTCTGTCAATGCCAAATCATTGGTGGAACAAATTGAAAATAATTTCACATTTATCCTTGAACGAGTGCATGCTTCATTTGGTAATCGGCATCATGAAATTACCAGACCAAGCGCTGGCAAGCGTCTGAATCCACAATTATTTTCTCTATGCTTTTATGTGTTTGGTTGGTTTTTTCCTTTTTATTAAACTAAAAAGGGAAATATTTTATCTTCCATATCCAAGCATGTCTTAAAGTAATACGGTTTTGATATCTGTGCAGTATTTACATGTCGACAATTTTCTGTTTTTTTCCAGCCCTGGACGTACGCCTGCATGCTGCGACCATGAAATAATTATGATGAACCATGTGTATAAAGAGAGATTCCCAAAGGTAAGTTTATGGAATCTGCAGCCATTCTGTATTCCTAAAACACATTTTAAAAAGCAATAAACAACAATTATCAGCAATCGTGTGGGCATTCATTGCTTCGAGATGTTGGTTTTGGATCTAACTTAAAATGCTTCAATGATTGTGTTCTTATGATCCAACGTAAATTCATGAATGCTTTTCAAACGGTTGCCTGCTTGGGAAATGCTGAGGTTTCTCCTGCAGGCTGTGATCTGGCTTTTTTGTGCTTTAGTAGAGAATGGAAGGTAAGATCATAATGTTGATGGGAATCCATTCTCGTATTTGCTTCATGTTTAATTAGTAAGGGAATAGGAGGAAATCTTATTTCATCGGAAAAGTGAGATTGTCATCATTCTGATTGTTTTACGTCCGTCGCAGCATTGACTTTTTGACAGGACGGGCCACACATTGTAGCGCGCACACGCTACAACGGGTGTGCTGAAAACCCTCCCCATCCAAACGCTACAAGGCGTATTCGAGGGGACTGAAAAGCGCGATTCTCCAGAGGAGGATCTAGCTTTGTAGCAGTGAGCGCACTAGCTGTGTTCATCGAGGTGGCCACACGGTCTTCAGAGTGAAAAAACATCCACTCTCACGGATGTTTCTTCCACTCTGAAGTGCGCTCGTCTGACACCGGCTGAAGGCAGACGTCATATAGTGTTTTACATATGTAAAATAAGTATTTTATCTGTGTGTGGTTTACTTAAAAATGGTTTTTATTATATTATTATTATACAGGCATTTATACAGCGCCAATATATTCTGCTGCGCTTTACAATAGGGGAGCACAAACAGGAAATGTACCTGATGAAAAGATGACCCTGCCCGTAGGATAACTGTCCAGGTAGTACAGCACTTAAACAATCGCATCCAGTCAGACATCCCGTGAGCTTACAATCTAACGGACTGGGGTAGGTTAAACCGATAGGAGCAGAGGGTATGTGAAGATGGTTAGCAGGGCAGCATAGGAAGAAACAGAAGCCTGGGCTTAGTCAGCGTAATTAGAAAGAGAAGTGGAGACAGCTGGAGGAGAGACCTGAAATTATGGACCTGCCCTGGGTGGGAGGTTTTGGTGAGACAGCAGAGGGTAAGAAGGTGTGTGTGGGTGTGTGTTGTGAAGAGAGTGAATAAGGTTATGTGAAAAAGCACATTGTGTGACCATGCATGGGGAGGGGGATTTGAGATAGATGCATCAGGCACACATTAATAGTTGAAATTCCAAACTAGGCACTACACAGCTGGGGCCTGGCCACCAAAGGTCCCATAATAATGTAAGAAAGAGGATGTCATTCACACTGGGTAGATTTTCATCCAAGGCCAATTTTATTTGCAATCCAGGTGCAAAGTTTCGGCTTCATCTGGATTCCATTGTGAATGGAAATCTACCCAGTGTGACCGGCATTCTCCTTTCTTACATAAAAAGGGTTTGCGTTCTGGGGTATATCGAATGATCACTGATAAGTCCTGATAAAGGAATGGAGTCCTCTTTGAGTAGTGATGGTGTATCCCCGAAATGAACTCTATGGTGAAACACCGGTGGAAACATAATTCAACCTTCACGAAGAATTACGTTAAGCAACTTAGAAAAGTATGATGTGCTACAGTGGAAGTTCCCTAAACAATGAAATCAAATTATAACTAGTGAATAGTCTGTATTTTCACTGTACTTAATCTATGGAAGTTCACAGATATTTTTCAATGAGAGAGTGGCAGTTAGCGAATAAACCGTTGAGAATGCAGTTTCCAATATTCCTGTTTACCGAGTCAATGTTCGTCTAGATGGCTAAAGTATCTTATTTTACAGAATGTATGTCTTTCAGAGACATTTCATCCTGTTTAGTGTTTGAATCCTCTCGTGTAACAGTAAACGTAATCATCGATATGTGGTTGAAATTGACATTCGATGTTAAACCTGCAAATCCGATGGGAGTATTGGTACTCACTGAAGAATTCTTATGACTTGCACTTTTATAAAACCTATTTATGCAAAAGAAAAAAAGCAAAGTAGCTGTGTTACCAATGTATATACTCTGACTGCCTGCATTATTGATTTGTATTTTTTCCTTTTTCAATTAGGCTACTGCTCAGATGGAAGAGCGCCTCCAAGAGATTATCACTAATTATTCTCCGAATAGCGTGCTCCCTCTTCCTGACGGGGTTCTCAGCTTCACACACCATCAGATTGTTGAGCTTGCTCGAGATTGTTTGGATAAGTCTCACCAGGGCCTCATAACCTCTAGGTATTTTCTCGAGTTACAGCAGAAACTGGAAAAACTGATACAGGAGGTAAGTGTCCTACACCAGCAGGCCTTCACATCTAACCATACAATCCCTTTCATCTTTAACTTCTCCATTGTCTAGATTCCAATCGTTTATCCGATACTTCTAGATGTCAGCAAAAGGATAGTGGTTTTTTTTTTCCCCTTTTCTTGACGCGGTTTGAAAATTCTTTGTTTTAGTAGTAGTACACTGCCTGTTGTGCCTTTTATCGAACTTTATTGGATATTCAGTAATCAACCGCATGTTTCATGCCTTACGTTACACTTTACAATCTCCTATAGTCTTTCTCCGTATTGTTTTTCTGCACACAAATGCTATAGATGGTAATATCTCCTACCCTAAAATATATATATATTATTTCTTTTTTGTGGGGGTTTCAATCTACAGTTCTTCCAAATTGTGAGTTGAACAAGACATTTTATGTTCCTTATTCCTGTGTTGTCAGTTGTTGCTGTTTTACTCAATGACAATGATTATCGATATAGGAAGAGCCCAAGGCTTGGCAGACTAATTTCAAGGAGAAAGCAATTTGTCCTGGTACACAAGCTTGTAGATTCTCTTTAGAAGACAACACTATAGAACCTGTTCAGAAAAATGAAGTTGCAAATTCACTTAAGTCATTCAGGTCTATTCACTAAAGGGCTTCTTCAAAGAGAACCGGACGTGCCACCGAATTGCACCGAACGGTGAATTTCCCATACGGTGCACTTTCATGGCAATTCGCCAAATATTGACAAATTACCAGCGATGTACGATAACCTTATTCAGAGAACGCCAAGCAGCAGAGAAAGGTTGGCGAAAAGCCCTGATTTGCGGTGGTTCGTTCATCAGGTTTAAGGCTCCGGTCAGACAAGCGCAGCATTCACTGAACTGCGGACGCACAACGGCCGCGGCAAACGGACGCAAGTTAGGCAACAGCGTAAAACCCCTAGAACGGCCGCACAAAGTGCGCTCTGTCCGCAACGTCCACATGTATAGCTTGGATGTTGAAACATTTAAATACGTAAAGGGAATCCACAAGGTAGAGGAAAGGAGTATATTTAAAAGGAAACAAAGTAGCAAAACAAGAGGACATAGTCTTAGATTAGAGGGGCAAAGGTTTAAAAGTAACATCAGAAAGCATTATTTTACTGAGAGGGTGGTGGATACATGGAACAGCCTTCCAGGTGAAGTGGTAGAGGCCAAAACAGTAATTGAATTTAAGCAAGCATGGGATAGGCATAAGGCTATCCTAAACAAAAGATAAATCCAGGTAAAGTATCCATGTAATTGGGCAGACTAGATGGGCCGAAAGGTTCTTATCTGCCGACATTTTCTAGGTTTCTATGTAGTTCTAATGGTTGATTCAAGCTTACCAATAGGTTCCTTAACCTTCCTAGTGGTCTCCCCTACATAGAGGAGGCCACATGGACATTTCAAGACATAAACCATGAAGGAAGAATCACAAGTACATTTTCTATGTTTCTATGTTCTTTTTTTGGGGGGGGGGGGGTTTTGCCGGTTTTTCGATTTTAGTTTGGTTTTTCAGCGGTTTGCGGCTGCGTTCGGCGGGTTGATTGGCGTTCGCTGGATCCATTCGGTGCACTTCGGGGACCCTGAGGTGAATGCCGAATTCACCGCAGGGTCAAGGAATTGAGGTCACCGAAGTAGAGAGAGCACTGAAATATTGTTGCTTTCTGAATAACCCCCTGAAAGGTGAAACCGAGAATTCGCAAGAGAAGAGAACAATTTGGAAAGTGAGATAAATAGAATTGGCAGAGGTGTAAATTCTAGGTAAAAAATAGCCAAACCAGAAAAATTCAACAGAGTTTCACCTTTCGTGAATAGACCTGATTGTGATCACTATCATAATGTAAACAACAAATTATTGCAAGTTTCCAAGCGTAAGGCCATTTGTACGTATGAACTTTAAAGTGTTCTTTCAGAGTGTGTGTGTGTTTTGGATTTGTTTTCTGTTGATTTTTGCAATTACTCATGCAAAGTTCGTAAGATGTTGTTCCTCTTGCGATACAAATTGATGTTTCCTAGCTCTATCATCATGCAAGAATGGTACCCTACAATACCAGTTTCTAGTATGATCGAGGCTCAAGGGGGTATTATATATATTAACTAAATCCCCATATTTCATTTTTCATTATATGTATTGTTTAATCTTTCTATCCGAATGCCACTTGAGCATAATGCATTTTGTTACTGCTTTAATATGTTTTAAAATCAGCATAAACCTCCTTAAAGAGACCTTTTGAAGTCACATTTGCTATAAGCATGTTTGCATAAATAACTAAAAGGAGTACAAGCAATTGGGGAAAAGAGTAAATTCGTTTCTGAATTATTCATAACAGTTAGCTGGTTTATCTGCTATGGGAATCTCCAAGAACACAGTCTGGAGACTTAACAAGCAATTAGAAATAAAGGCGCCGAATGGTGTGTTTTGGTAGAAAATAAATTGCCCCTCCGTCTTCATCAGTCATTTTATTCTTTACGCAAACGCTGGTATATTTAATTAAAAGGAGCAGTGCTGTCTCCCTTGGGTTATGTTTCATTTTCAGAATTTATTGCACGAAAACAAATAATCAATGTGAAACTTGCTTTCGGAGTCTCCGTCCTCTTTGCACAGTAGAGGTTATCGGGTTACATTTCTCGTCTTAGCACAATCTTTTTGCAAAGTGAATAATGACAGGGACATTGATTTCTGACTGTACAATACTTTTTCTCTTCCTGTAATGTACTCAGATTTCTACTTGTCTTGGTACAAGCTAAAACCCAAAAAAGTAGATGGATAAATAAAATAAAAAAAATTAAAAGTTGATGTCGTCGTTTGGGAAGATTTGGAAATATTACTAGTGGTCTGTTTAAAGGAATACTCTATTAAATATACTGTATAGTTCTCTTTTATTTCCACTTAAATAATAATTGTTGGATGCTTCTGACCAGCTCTGCCCAGTTATTTTTTTTTATATTTTTTTATATTCGGTGAATTTACTCGCCTATTGTCCCTCGGCGTGTGCAACTCCTCCTCTTCCTCTCAGGGACTTCCGAACCCGGAAGTCTCTGAATCTTTACTATGCAATTTGCACTTCAATGCAACTTGTGTAAATGGAGCACAGCTACGGACTTTACATATAAAAAAGTTCCATAGCGCCTGCGTAGAACCATGGATCAGAGCTGCACACACTTGTGTAGATCCTATCCATGGACTCTATCTCTCTCTATATATATATCTCTCTATATATATCTCATATATATATATAATCTCTATACCTCTATATATATCTCCTATATATATATAATCTCTATATATCTCTCTAGCTCTCTATCTCTCTATCTCTATCTCTCTCTCTCTATACTCTCTATCTCTCTATCTATCTCTATGCATCTCTCTATGTATCTCTCTATGTATCTCTCTCTCTATGTATCTCTCTCTATCTCTCTCTCTATGTGTCTCTATGTATCTCTCTCTATGTATCTTTCTCTCTATGTATCTCTCTCTATATGTATCTCTCTCTATATGTATCTCTCTCTATATGTATCTCTCTATATGTATCTCTCTCTATCTCTCTATATATATCTCTATATATATCTCTCTATATATCTCTCTATCTCTAGCTCTCTATCTCTCTATATATATATCTATATATCTCTCTATATATCTCTATCTCTCTATCTCTCTCTATATAGATCTATCTATCTCTCTATATTTATCTCTCTATATATATATCTATCTCTCTATCTATATATCTCTTTCTATATATATCTCATATATATATAATCTCTATATCTCTATATAGCTCTCTAGCTCTCTATCTCTAGCTCTCTATCTCTCTACTCTATCTCTCTATCTCTATGTATCTCTCTATCTCTATATCTATCTCTCTGTATATATCTCTCTATATATATATCTCTATATAGCTCTCTCTATCTCTCTATCTCTCTATCTCTCTCTCTCTCTCCTCTCTCTCTCTCTCTATATATATATATATATAGATCTCTCTATATATATAGATCTCTCTATATATATAGATCTCTCTATATATATATATAGATCTCTCTATATATATATATAGATCTCTCTATATATATATATAGATCTCTCTATATATATATATATAGATCTCTCTATATATATATAGATCTCTCTCTATATATATATATAGATCTCTCTCTATATATATATATAGATCTCTCTATATATATATATAGATCTCTCTATATATATAGATCTCTCTATATATATAGATCTCTCTATATATATATAGATCTCTCTATATATATATATCTCTATCTCTAGCTCTCTATCTCTCAGTCTCTCTCTATATATATATATATATATATATATATATATCTCGCAAGTGGTCTCACAGATGGTGACATCAGCACATACTCTGCTTGCTGGCATCTTTAGTGACCGATCAGGTGCCCAGCAGCCGGGAAATTCAAAATCCTGGCTGGTGATGCTGTGTGGCGGAAACTCCACCACTTCACTCCATATTTCTTTCAGATCCAGACAGCCAGGGGGTTAAGGGGAAAGACTCCCTTTAAAAAGCTAAAGTGGTCAGGATGAGTGGAATATTCTTTGAAGATCTATGCGCTGCTGTAATTGATGGTCACAATAGAATGTAATGAATCATTGGTGATCGTAGGTATTTTAAGGGTCACAGAGGAGGAATTCTGTAATTTATGTTCATAGCACACTGTTATTTCATATGTGAAGTTTGTCTCCTCTCCTAATATTTTATCATAAAGCAAAGCTGCTGGCATTTTATGAGGAACTGTAAAGAGTCCCACTTGACCTTCTGCGTTGGTTAGTGTTTGTCAAAGTAAAGGACCACCAACAGATGGGAGTGTATGGCTAACGCACTTTTGTGCAAATGAGAACATCAGAAAATCCTGCAAAATTGGTTATCTGTGTAGCTTTTTTCCCCCCAGCAGAACTGTCTTCATGTAATATTATTTAAATGGGTGGGTTCCTGTCATCCTTGCACCTGACATTTCAGAGGAAGCTCTGCCTTTGAAGTGGAAGTAGCTCGTTTTCTCCCTTTAACTTCATAGTAGCTCATGTGCAGTAAATATTTTGGCAGGAGGTTACAATTTCATGACTGACAAAACAATTTAATTTGTCAATGGTTATTCTTCTAGCATATATATAAATTTGTTTGCTTTGTGGTGTAGGCTCACGAACGATCAGAAAGTGGAGAATTGGCATTCATCAAACAACTGGCTCAGAAAATACTTATTGTGATCGCTCGTCCGGCACGGTTACTGGAATGTCTGGTAAGGGATTGTCCTTTTCTTGGAAGAAGGAAAATGTGATGACAATGCATGTGTGTAAAAAAAAAAAAAAAAAAAAACATGGCAAGTGATACTGAATGGGAAATATCGCAAAAATAAATAAAAATTGAGTGCTAGAATATCTAAGGTCCTCTCAATGGACGCCAAAAAGGAGTTTCACTACTATCACGGTGATAACAAGGTGGAAGAAGTATATCCTCAGATTTATGGAACCCATTGAACGTTGTGTAGTAACATGCTTTGGTATTGTAATATTTACTGTTTCAAACTCAAATGGTAGAGTTCCTCAGCTTTTACATCTTTGCTGTTCTTCTTTCGAACACCTCTACCCCCTCCCATTTAACATTTTTGTTCTAGTCTACTTTTAACCCCTCTACCCCCCCACTTTTAACCTTATAGTATCCCTTTAATCTAGAAATAATGAATTGTCGATCCCTGTGGCCATACACCATAAACTCATTCTTCATTCAAACTTTGATTTCCAATTCTTGACGTCCAATGACTGATCAATGAAGACTCAATTAGGCAAAATTTTGGATGTACAGCCTTTCTCAAGCCAGAACCTGTACTGGATTTCCTGGATCCCTTTTCTAGATTTACAGTTTTCGGTAGAAGTTTGGCCGCTTGTGGATCCAGCTGTACCTGGACTTTTAACATTATACTATTAACGTGGATGTATCGAAGCGGAGTGTGGGGTCTTCAATTACTATGATGATCAGTACATACTAGCCTAAATGTATCAGCTGATTTTTCTTTTACTAGGAAAAAAGTGTTTTTGTGCATTAATAATTAAGGCTGCGGTCAGAACACATTTTGTACGGACTGTGCATCCGTGCAATGTGGACGCACGTTCTGACTGACGACAAGGTAGTGGTCACACAATCCGTTTTTGTGACTGACGTTTTTTTTGACTGATGTAGATGGGAAATAAATTAATATGAAAAACCATTTTGTCCGTCAAAAATGCTGGACGTCAAAAATGGAGTCCGTCTGACTACGTTCCATCACTCACACACAAAGCTATGCGGACGCTGCGCACTTCTAGCGGTTTTATGTTAAGGGAAAGGATTGTTGAACTTCTAAAAACACATAGATTACAGGATCAGAAACAACATGGGTTTACCTCAGGGAGATCATGCCAAACTAATCTTACTGATTTTTTTGATTGGGTAACAAAAATAATAGACACAGGTGGTGCAGTAGACATTGCTTATTTAGATTTCAGTAAGGCTTTTGATACTGTTCCGCATAGAAGGCTTATCAATAAATTGCAATCTTTGAGCTTGGATTCCAATATTGTTGAATGGATTAGGCAGTGGCTGAGTGACAGGCAACAGAGGGTTGTGGTAAATGGAGTTTATTCGGCGCAAGGTCTTGTTACCAGTGGGGTACCTCAGGGGTCAGTACTTGGACCCATTCTATTTAATATTTTTATTAGTGATATTGCAGAAGGTATTAATGGAAAAGTATGTATTTTTGCTGATGACAAAGATTTGCAACAGGGTTGACGTTCCTGGAGGGATCAGCCAAATGACAAATGATTTAGGTAAACTAAAAAAATGGTCGGAGCTGTGGCAATTGAGTTTTAATGTGGATAAGTGCAAGATAATGCACCTGGGACGTAAAAACCCAAGGGCTGAATATAGAATATTTGATACAGTCCTAACCTCAACATCTGAGGACAGGGATTTAGGGGTTATTATTTCAGGGGATCTAAGGGTAAGTAGTCAATGTAATAGAGCAACAGGAAATGCTGGCAGAATGCTTGGTTGTGTAGGGAGAGGTATTAGCAGTAGGAAAAGGGAAGTGCTCATGCCACTGTACAGAGCACTGGTGAGACCTCACTTGGAGTACTGTGTGCAGTACTGGAGACCGTATCTCCAGAAGGATATAGACATCTTAGAGAGAGTTCAGAGAAGGGCTACTAAAATGGTGTACGGCTTGAAGGAGAAAAGTTACCAGGAAAGGCTTAATGATCTTAACATGTACAGCTTGGAAAAAAGACGAGACAGAGGAGATATGATTTAAATACGTAAAGGGAATCCACAAGGTAGAGGAAGGGAGTATATTTAAAAGGAAACAAAGTAGCAAAACAAGAGAACATAGTCTTAGATTAGAGGGGCAAAGGTTTAAAAGTAACATCAGGAAGCATTATTTTACTGAGAGGGTGGTGGATACATGGAACAGTCTTCCAGTAGAAGTGGTAGAGGCCAAAACAGTAATTGAATTTAAGCAAGCATGGGATAGGCATAAGGCTATCCTAAACAAAAGCTAAATCCAGGTAAAGTATCCATGTAATTGGGCAGACTAGATGGGCCGAAAGGTTCTTATCTGCCAACATTTTTCTATGTTTCTATGTTCTTGCCTAACTTGCGTTCGTTTGCCGCGTCCGTACTTCTGTGCACATGTACTTCGTGTGTGGGTCTCTATTGATCATAATTGTATGCTACCACGACTTTAAAAGGTGCAGCAACACGGACGTGGTAGCAAGATTTATGGCATATAAATGAGTGCCTGTGTATCTATAATGAAACCCATATTTGTATGGGCTCTGGATGAGCAAAGTCTTTCCTACACATGTATTTAAAGTCGGCAACGAGGCTAGTAATCTCGAAAACCAACTTCAAGTCATTTTAGGCTTGGTCATGACATAACACAAAATGTTAGTCTAGCACATCTGTTACTCTTTAGGCTGGGGTCAGAGACCATACAAATATGGGTTTCATTATAGATACCCAGGCATTCATTTATATGGCATAAATCTCACAGAAATCAGCCCGTCTGCCAACTTAAAAAAGCAGATGAAGGTTCTGCATATCCAGTAACAATCACAAACGCTTTACTGGTTTTTCATTTTTTATAATTATATGTGAAGTTCTCTTCTAGTGTGTGGGTTTTGTTACAATGTGCTTTTAATCTGTTGTTATAATACAATTTGTCTCTAGTGTATTCTTCTATAGATCATAAATTAAATTTGATGATTAAAAGCGCCAGCGTGCGTTTGGCAGGTCCTCCCTGACATTTTGTCACCATTAACGTCTCGGCACCTTCACCCCATGAACCCTTTTCAGAATGCAATCTCACAGGATGTAGCTCATATTTAAATACACCTCCTCCTATTTTAATTAGTCTTCCTCTCACTAGACTGCTCTGGTTCATTGCGGATGTCAGACTCCTGGCACTTTGGGCACAACTCATTCCTGCTGATCCCTGCTGCCAGTATTTATCCTAGAATTCTACATTACTCCAAAATTTAGCTCCGTTTTTTTATTACATGAATTCAGACTAGTACTTATTGGTTTTTAGGACCCCCCCCCATTTTTTTCTTTCTTTTGCAATTCCAGCATCCCCTAAAAAGGGGGCTGTGGTGAACTTGCAACAGACTTGCAAAATATAAGACAAGAGACACTTTGTGCAAAATCTTTATAGCTGTGTGTTGGCTTCCTTAACCTCAAAATTTCAAGATTCTTGTCTCTCTTTGCACTGCCATGGTCTCCTATCCTATAAAACAGGATGGTGCTCTGATTGTGTTGTTTGGTTTTCTTCAACAAAAGAGAACTTTTGCACAAAAATATAAGAATCTATTGTCTTGTGTAATGTAAACCAACTGAGATCTCAAAGGAACCAATGCTTATTATAAAGTCCTGGATCCAGGATGGCCTTAGAATAGATTCTCTAAAATCGGGAATATTGGTCAAACATAAATTCCAAAACTTTGCTTCTCAGTTCTGTTCTTTTCATTGTGCAAAGAACAAAACACTGAGTAGATTATATTGTTTAGTATGAAAACATTTTTCACAATGCCTTCTTGTCCGTCTCCCAGGAATTTGATCCGGAAGAGTTTTATTACCTGTTAGAAGCTGCGGAGGGCCATGCTAAGGAGGGCCAAGGTATAAAGTCTGATATCCCCAGGTACATCATTAGCCAGCTGGGCCTGAACAAGGATCCCCTAGAAGGTAAGTGCTCCGCTTGCCATGTTACACATTCCACTGTTGTTTTTCTTTGTACTCAAGAATAACTTGGATCGGTATTGAGTTTTGAGTGGGTGTGAAATGCAAAACGCACATTTGAGCTGGTCTGTGATCATCATGTTGGAACCCTTGAGAATCGTGAATAGCATTCTCACTATAAGGCAATATAAAGGAATAATATAATTAAACCAGGGCAGAATAACAAGCCCAGTTTAGTAGCTTACCACCCTTACCCATAATGATATAGAAATTTAGGGAAGGCAAAACTCGACTATGGTAGTGAAAGGGTTAATGAGATGACTTTAAGAAAATAACACCTATTCGCTAGCTTGTAACTGAATGCAACAGACCATCCCAATGGGTCTGGTTTGTTGTATCACTAAATATCTGTTAATATGTGGTTCAATGCTGGTCTGGAATTATATCCCACGAGTCCTAAACAAACCTTGAGGCATCTTGTACCCATAAACTCTTCCACACAGACTCTTTAACGGAGTGTCATATTCTCTGATCCCAAAAATGATTACAACCAGCTATAATCGGCCTTTTAGACACTGTTATTTCATTTTCATTTAATGAGGATTATTGTATGCTACCCTGTAAAGCAATAAGGATAATGGCTAAAAACACAGGGTGGCACAACTGTGGGACAGAATTAACTAGGCCTTTAATTTGAGCTGTAGCCAAGAGTGGAAAATGGTAAGTATAAATGGACAAATAATAGTTTTCCTAGAGCGTTCAGCATTCACGTAGCAGAACGGGAGAGAGCTGCTAATTAGGGCAGATAAAAAGAAATCCCTTTAAGCTAATGGAGTATTACATGTTACAACTAATTAATTGAATGTCATGCATTTTGTAGCAGAATTAAAGTTCTGCTTATGCTGACTTTCACATTTCTACATTCTGTATTGTTTGGTAAATGACAGGGGCATAAAAAATTGTATTAACCATCACGGTGTTTTATATGTTGTCAATATTTTATGAATTATAAATTATTATGCTTTTCTTAAATGTCATGAGAACGTCGTGCAGAATCATTTGTTTATATTTCTGATTGTGCTACAGCAGCTCACATTGCATATACGCTGGGGGCTGTAGCAGGAAGTTGATCGCAGCTTTACCGCCACAAAGTGTTCTTTTGTATTCCGAAATTGGGAATAATCAGAAATGCTTGGGGTCCTGAGCATTCTTCGATAAGGGGTGGTCCACCTGTATATCTTTTCAGTTGTGTTTTGTTAAATAAATCAAATCAATATTCCTATTCATATTTACCAGAACATGCAATCCAGAAGACTTCTGGATTTCTCATGTAAAAATAGCAAATGCAACGCAGCGCAAACGTTGGCTAACAGGAGAGCAAAGAAGACACCCACACAATATGCTGCGTACAACTGCTCTCAGCATTCTTATGTTTATCAGGCTCTAATATAGAAAACAAGGGTGTGGTACAACAGCCAATCCTGAAACAGATCACGTCAGAGTTAAAAAAAAAACACGGATACATTTTCCATGTCAGGGGTAGTTGCACTTGTTTATATTGTAACTTTTGGAGAGACAAAAACATGCCTATGCCCAGAATCACGTGTCATGGAAAGGGGGGGGGACTTTTCTAAACAGTAGCCTGTCTGTAGCTTAAAAGGATATTAGAACAAACATTTCAAACTAAAAAGGGACATGCTAACCAAGGGAAGCTTTCATATGTGCTTAAGATACAAGGAGTTAAAAGATATTATTTTACGTTTGTTGTAAGAATTTTACCATCAGTTCTTTTACATTTCTGTGATGTAGAAATAGGAGTGTCCTGCACACAACTGTGATATTTCACTATACAAAATGGATGAGTGGGTGCTTAATTGACCCCAGAGCTACAAACGCCTCAAAACATCTAGAGGAAAATGGGGGGGGGGGAAGAGACCAGCCACTTCAAATTGCTGTTGGACATTTTATTTTGAACTAGGCCCAACATTTCATCTGTATAGATATATATATATTATATTACACAAGTCTGCAGAGAAGGTGCCTATGGTGGCAGAACATAGTCTGAATCCACTGGCTGCACACTTTATTTCTTTGCTTGCTTTCCCGATGACCTAATATTGCGATTAGAGATGGGACGCCCAAATAACTGAATGGTAGCGGCAGCTGCACAAGCTCTTACTTTGAAAACTGTACCACAACAGATTCATTGCTTAATAGATACCAGAGGATGCATTTCCGAAACATTCCCTGGAGAGATGATGATTCTTCTTCTCCCCGTAGCGTCTAAATTGCCCTCTTTACTTTTTCTTCCTTTTATCTTTGAACGGCTAGTCTTCAGAAATGAATTAAATCAATGAAATAAAATAGACAGATGTTTAATGGCATTTAGATGAGTTTTAAAAATCTCTTCAGGCATTTTAAAACGGTTCCAAAGCTTTGTGCTTTAAGTGCTGACTCCGGGATTCATTCCATTAATACCCACTGTTTGCAAATATTATGCCTTTCTCAGATAACTGCGATTGGACTGGATCCTCTTTGAAATGGAATTATGCTTCGACTTGTTCACCATGACATTATTTTCCATTCTGCAGAAATGTCAACTCATTGGAGATATTTTGCTGTGACTATAGAGAGTACCCTTTTGGTTAAACGGAGACTTGGGATTCGGTGGTATTTAGATGGAATGCGCACAATGAAAATATTATTATGTCACGTACTAATTTTAATGCCAACAAACGTTTTATTTAAATCACTCCTTAATGCTATATTTAGAACTTTATACAGGACATACTTGAAAACTAGAGAAATTTCATTGTATCCTTCCTGGTAAAATACTTTACAAATATATATAAATGTGGAAAGGAAGTACACCCTCTTTGAATGTTATGGTTTTATATATCAGGACATAATAAAAAATAGCAGATCTTTAAAATACGGTAAATACAATCTCAAATGCACAACAACACATGACTTATTACACCATGTCTTTATTTTACAAAAACAAGCCCAAAATAGAGTAGCTACATATATGAGAAACTACATACACCCCTAGTGCTTCCAAAGGAAAAAAAACAGAAACCTTTTACAAAATTGAAAAGCAGTTTCTCTCTGCGCTCAAATCAAAAGAGGCAAAATCTGTTGCCTTAGTTGAGTTAGTGCAGTGGCATTTTTTTTATATGTAAAGGCATATATTGCCTCTGCTGTATAATTTTTATTTTTACACATTACATGATCTTGTTTGGTATCATTGTAAAGACCAGACTCTGACCTTTTCAATGACACCTCACTTAACCTTGTACGGTGTACACTTTAGAGATGCAGGTTCCAAAGTCCCCCTGTCTCTCCTCAAAAAAAAAAGAGAAAAGTTATATTTTATTTTTACATAACTCTAACCTCATTATGTTTGGTATCAATGGAAAGGCCATAATCTGGTCTTTCCTCGTATGTCCCTCTAGCCCTTAGGGCTCCAGAGATACAGTGGGCTAAAATGATTGTAAATTGTAAAAAAATGTTTTTTTTAAACAGCGCAAGGCGCCTCCTTGTGGCTGACACCTGTAGGCACATGCCTGCTCTGCCTATTTATAAATCCAGCCCTGCGCCTCTGCGCCTCTATCAAAGCAGTGGTTTTTGGCATTTGCTGGTCTGTAGCATTCAGGTGTGTGCCTTGATGTGTAAAACCATTATGGGTGTACTTTCCTTTTCACATGACAGAAAGGTGTAACAGGATTTAAATAGATTAATTGTCAATAATAATTGTCAATGTTGGTTCTTACAGTTCTATTTTAATATGAATGAAGAGGATGTTGGCTAATCAAAAACTATTTTTTTATTCTTCTCTTAAGAAATAGCATTGCTGTCTAACTATGACAGTGGAACGGCCGAAACACCTGAAACTGATGAATCTATCAGCGTAAGTCAAACACAGAATTTTATGTAAAGGAGATTTGTCATTTTTTAAATATTAATCTTTACTAAACCCCGCCTGGTAAAAGAAGCATTTTAGCAACTGAAATGTTTCACTATTTTTCTACCTATAAGGAATTCTTCTTCTTTATTCAGCATTGCACACTCTGCTTTGTACACAGAAGGGGGTGGGAATTCCTGTGGCTTGGTCTAATGGGAAAGCGCATTGATATCAGGTTATAGAGGGGAGGCTGAAAACACTGCTTTATTAAACAAAAGATTCAGTCACTCCTCCGTTATTCATCTACGAAGATAAACCTTTTTATTATGGGGCAAGCATTATCATAGCTTTTAAGTGAATGATGCCACAGTTAATAGTAAAAAAAAATATGTTTATGGTACAATTGTACAAGAATAGAATATTCCTTTTAATTACAAATTCTATCAACAAATTAATGAACACCTGCACTTTTTCAATGGCTAATTCATATTCTGTTTACAATAACAAGAAATAATATAGGTTGCTATTACAAGGGATCATAGTCCTCTATGATTGCTCTTTTATTTTGCTTTTGAATTTGTGCTTGTAACCTTTGAGAATGTAACCAGGGCCTCATACCAACCAGGTCTGTTTTATTCCTGTCTCATTCCTGTCACCACTTGTCGGTTTAGTGTTGTTGTATGAAAAACATAAAAAAAGTTGAACTTTACAACATAGGTTCAGTATGGTGTGTTCACTTGCTGCCTAATACAACCCACCCTTGACAGATGACAGGTGTCAATGTAACAATATAATCAATGTTATCCACTACATCTATCAGTGCTTTTTGCTCCTTGGCGCCACCTGGTGTCTTTTGGCTGTCCTTGCATCAGGTGGGCTTAAACATGGCACTCCCCGCAGCTTTCTGTCCCCCCTCCGGCCCGCCTCCCTTCCAAGTGGGTGATCACTGTCATTGGCTGCAGGAAGACGCCCTGAACTCAGGCAGTCCCCCTGCAGCCAAAGAAGGCAATTGGCTTGCGTGTAGGAAACGGGCAGGAGGAGGGACTGAAAGCTACAGGGCAGGCTATGCAGCCATGCAGTGTTTAAGCCCACCTGATGCAAGGACAGCCAGTGGTGTTAAGGGGTAAAAAAAAAAACACTGACAGATGAAGTGGATAATATTGATTATATTGTTACATTGACAGCTGTCAAGGGTGGGATGCATTGGGTAGCAAGGAAAGCCAGAAAGCCTTAAGGTGTGCTATGCTACCCAGCGGCTTTTAAGCCGGTCTGCCTTCTGATGCAGAGGTTAAGAGGTTAATGTTGTGAATGATCAGTGTACTGGCAAATCTATCATTTTAACCCTTAGTTGAAATAGGTATACTATCATTGTTGTAGGAAGAGTAGAGTAGACGTTAAATTAGTCAAGATTTGTTTGTAAAGACGCTCATTATGTTTACACAATGGCACCTTACACATACATGTAACATGTTACCGTATGTATATTTTTCTGTGTATTTCATAAAGAAGGGCTCTATGATTAAATTCTAATATGTCAGATTAAATGTGTTAATTCAGAGCATACAAGTCATTACTGGCAGTTGGAATTTAATCCTGCACTGGTGGCTAGATCTAACCGGGAGCGGTGAATACTAAATGACATGAGAGAAAAAGAGGAGAGACATGTTACCAGGCAAACCGGATAACTCCTTTTAAACACTTAACTTTTTTTAATCAATATAATATCAAAAACACTCTAGTAACAGTTACTTTTACAATGTAGTCCCATGTTCCTTTGTATCTAATCTAACACTACTCATTTTAAGCGATGTTTACGTTTTCAGACTTTGTGTGTTTTTATTTATTTCCTTTCTAGAGCTCCAACACCTCTATGAAGATACGGAGGAAACCCTGTGAGAGCGATTTTGAAACTATGAAACTTATTAGCAATGGAGCCTATGGGTAAGTGTGACTGTACAGAAGATAATGTGTTGAGGATATATTTCGATTTTCAATCTGATCCTGACTGTCGTCCGGTTTCTGAGCATGGATTCTTATATGGATATGGAATACAGCACTGCCGACGTTTTTATTGATGCAAATCCATGAATGAAGCCAGTGCGCCAATCGAATGAGGATGTGGAATGGTTTTGGTACCATCTCCGATACTGCTTTTTGAACAAGTTCGTTTATGACTTTGTGAAGCCACTTCATATCTGATGGTCCAGGTCCAGTGAGTGCATCTGCTGTCAAAGGAAGGTAGAGTGCCGAGTAAACTTGCAAGGTCTCCGCTTGGTCAAAGCTCTCTACACCCGTGCAGTAAAGGAATTATCGATTGATATATGAATGTAGATTAATTTATAAGGGATTTGTTCACAAAGTGCCAGTGTTGTGAATACTGGTCCAAAGTGCCATTATTGCAGCACTGACAAACTCCTTATGTCACAAAACCAAAATCCACCGGGCAGCAGGAGCTGCACAGTAAAGATACCGCTGTCACTTTTTGGGTTTTAGTTCTGTGACATGCCAGTGTTTGTCAGTGCTGTCAGGTTTCGCCGTTATATGCACACTGGTGCTCTATGAATACCCCTTTTAGACCTAATTTAGCTTTAATGTAAGTATTCAATTATTTTGATCAAATTGATTATTTATGAATTGCCTTCTAACCAATCAAGGTATACAAAAAAGCTTTGTAAGACTCTTCATATGTGTGCGTAGGGGGAAGTGGTGCTGGCAGGATAAATGGGGCCTGTTTGCCCATTTTTATGTCCCACTCTGTGCTTATTGCATCGGTTTCTTAGGTTCGGTTCATGATATTGACCAAATATTTAAAATAAGATTCTGTCTTTACATTGTGTTGGTCAAATTACTAGCAAATGTGTAGATTTAGACAACATGGAAGGTGTCGGGTTGCCTATACGAACAACAAGAGCATAAAACTTTTCAACGTCTTAAAGTTGGACTATAAGGATACAGGGTGTGTTTACTGTTGCTACAGATTATATTACAGAAGCTTTATATTCAGAATTGCATACAGGTGTGTCCGCTTTGGCTCACCCAGCTCTGCTGTAACACTCGCTTCATTCTGAACCAGATTTGCATTTTGTGAATTATTAGCTTTAGTATATAGAGCAAATATTGACGTTTGCACTGAATCCCTGTGTAATAGAAGAGCCAGTCAAGTCTTCTGCACGGGTTACAAAGACTGATGTCACTGCTACCATACGGTGTGAGAAGTATTAACAGAAAGCTTGTTTATGCCAACATGGTAACAAACACATTTTTCATTTAATAATCATTAAACTTTGACTATCCTTGTTCATAAAGATAAGCAGCTAAATCTGTCAATACTTCAGCTCCAGAGATGTCAGGGCTTTGTCAACAGCCTATCGGCATGCTCTGATCAGTCTGCTTGGAGATCCAGTGGCTTTTCCCCATCTCTGCTGTAAATCAAGCCTCAGTATTCATACTCTGATTACTGCACACACCTTTGCAAAGAATTGGTTGACACGAGGGGAGCGAGAGGGTAACTGTTTACATTTTCAACCAAATTTATACACTTGCTGGCAGCTTTGGTATCAAAATGTATATACGGATTTGTGCTAATGTGACCTAAAGGGTTCACTTTTTAACCATTAGAGAAATGGTTACATAAAGAGCAGTTTGTACTCACCTGAATCCAGAGCTGTGCTCCCTCTGAGCAACTCCAGACATTGCAAGCTGCTGGCTTCCTGCAAGCCACTGCATGTCACGTGACCATAAGAGGACTGGATGCTCGATTGAGCTTCCTGCCAATACAATGGCTCTCAATGCTGGCCTTGAGGAATCCCAGACACTCCCTCTGCAATCTGTAATGAACGCCTGTGCCAGGCTCATCCACCTCACCTCATGGACCTCCCACACCTCACTCCTCTGTCACTCTCTACACTGGCTTCCTGTCTCCTATAGACTGGCTTCCTGTCTCCAATTCAAAATATTGGTGCTCACGTACAAAGCTCTCCATAGCCGCGCCCCTGCCTACATCTCCTCCCTTTTGAGCAGGAACATCCCATCCGGTCAACTTTGCTCCGCCAATGTTCTGAGGTTATCATCTCCCCTTATCCGCACCCTCAACTCTTGCCTTTAGGACTTCACCTGAACTGCCCCTTTCTATGGAACTCCCCTCCCCCGCAACATTACACTCTTCCCGTTCTCTCTACTCCTTCAAGAAGCCACTATTTTACATTCTCTGCCACTTACCTTCACCTAGTGTGTCACCACCCTCCTCTTAGATTGTAAGCTCTCGAGCAGGGTCCTCTCTCATACTGTTCTGTGTGTTTAACTTGTATGGATATTTATTATTCTGTCTCTCCCTTTGTACAGCGCTATGGAAATTGTTAGCGCTTTATAAATACCTGTACCTAACTGCATAAAGCGCTATCGGCAGGAACTGAATTCCCAAAATGTGTCTCTCTTCCTGGAACTACGTAGAAGTTGACATTCAGGCTTGCTTATAATTAGTTTCTAGGCAGTGTAACGATCCTGCACTCAGAGGGCTGAATCAGCCCTCAAAGACGCACACTCCCCTTCCCATAGAGAGGAGAGGATGCTCTTGCCTAGAGTGTCCCTTTAAGTTATCTTGTACTTTACCAGGCAGTTTCCCTATTTTGAGTGTTTATTTTGGACACACTTGCATCCTTCTGATTGGCACCTGAATCGCCAACGATGGAGGGAGTCATCTGCTGCTCTCTACATGCATTCCGATTCTCTAGAAGGTAACTGCTTGTATCCAAAATATAAAATCGCTGATACAAGAAACCCTTTAATTCCCACAGAATTATGCAGCTCGAATAATAACCGCTCGCATGTGTGAGTGAAGGATGGCTCCCAAATCGGTTATGACAACAAATCTGACACGCTATGATTTGTAAATGTCAGATTTGCATTAATGGAAGGTGTGAAGCACAGATCTTCTATGCTGCGACTCAGAATATTATGATTAATACTAATGTGTGTAAGTGATACAATGGCAACATATACCAGTGTGTATTTGCATCATCTCTGGAAACATTTGCTTTGAATTGTGGTCCCGTTAGAAAAGCGACGATCATGACGAAAATCAATGTATGAGAAGAAGCCATGGTCACGGCAAGTTTCTGAGGGTTGAATCCATGGAGAGCATAAAAAAACAAAATTGTAGGCGTACTAGGCATGAAGGGGAGCGACAAACATAAGTGAAAACACACACATAGATATAAAAAAGAGAAAACCCTTAATTTAAAGGAGAAATCCATCAAAAACACAACCATAAAAAATGCAATACCTACCCTGTGGAATGCAATGGGGAATATGCAACTGAATATGTCTGATTTACAATAACAACCACACCAGGGTTATTCGTGAAGGTTCTGTAATAGAAAGGAAATACTCTATAAATCCGGTCTAGATGATAAAGGATAGAGGTGTGAAATAATTGGTAATAAGGAATAAATACCCTATCCTTCTTGTCCTTCTTGTACTATCACAGTCCAATCTCTTCTAAAATTAATTTGGAATATCCGTTGCTGATTTTAGGACCTTCAAGCTCCAAGGTGATGTTATATTGATTTTCCACTTTCTTGAAATAATCAAGTTCAGCACTGATGGGTAATAACAAATCTCTGCACTCCAACGGAAGACTTGGAATATATATATAAAAAAGTTCAGCCTCCTCTTAAAATGAGTCTCTACAAAGGGTTTAGGCGGTCTCCTCTTGGTCTCCTTGACCACCTTTGCAGTTGGGCAGATTATCTTTTTTCGGCATTTGGACTACAGAGGATGTCTTGTTCTGTAATAGGACAGTGATGACCAAGTTAGAAATTGTTTTCACTCCTCCTCCCAACCTCAATCCTTCATCTCTTTGAATGAATTTGCTCCCAACTAGAACATCATCGATGATGTATCCCCCTACCATCACTAGTAACAGGATATGTAGTCCAGTATTTGGATGAGCGATATCAAAAGAATTGCATCAAGAGCTTGTGTTTCCCTGGCCTTTACTTTCAGAGATAATGTTGACTGCATTTGTAACCTGGCAGAGCAGGAGTTGGCAACCATGGCCCTCAAGATGGTTTGAGCCTACAATTCCCTTGAGTCTCAGCCATCCTAGGGCCCTATTCCTGGTTAACGCTTAGATGGGGATGCTAACAGGCAAAATCTGCGCCATCTGGTTTCCCCATAACCTCTCCATTTTAGCACGTTATCCCGGGGCAGGCGCGACCTCGGCACCTTGTCCAGGAAAGCATTGCTAACCGCTGGGATACTCCCGGTAGCACCTCCTGGAATCCATAGGACTCCTTAGAGGTTTGCAATTCCGGGCCACGAGCCTTGCGCAATCTCGATCGAGCAGCACCGCGGAGGGAGACTATTTGTTCCCAGTCTCTCTCTGCTTTCGGAGAGAAGCGGCGGCAGACCAGGCCATCGTTCTCACTGCAGGATGAGATGGAGTATGTGGGGGTGTTTTTAAGGAGTGCTTAATGATTTTGCAAAAGCGGAATCGGTTAGCCTCAGCTTTTGGTTGTAGATAAAATTTTGCCTTGCACATCAGTGCGGTAATTGGCACAAGGACTTTGTAATACATGGGAAGCACAGCTATTAATTTGCGTTAAGTATAGGATGCGTAAAGTACAGTAAGATGTGTGAAATGATTTTTTAATTTTTTTTTGTGTTTAGCGCTAGGAAGGTAATATGGTGCATGCGTTAAAGTCACTTATCCTAGCGTTAACGCTTACTCATCTGAACGCTACATTTTGTGTTCCCCAGGTAATAGAGCCCCTCGTCACTAGTGGAGCATCATGGAGGTTTGCTGACCCCTTTGGAAATGGGTTATGAGTGATGTAGGTTGTTGCCAGAGTGGTCCTCAAAACTCAGTTTAGGGCAATGCTGACCAAATGGTGCTAACAGGAACCTGAATCCCCCTCCAGCCTCTATAAATGCATTCTATATAACTTGGTCTCCTGACAGAACATCATTAGTTATTCTTTAATAAAGTGCAAGCCAGTCCTCCCTTCTTATTGGATAAGGTATGTTGAGAGGGTTTGTACAATAATACACTTGCAGTTGACTTTCACAACTTGCTTGATGGTTCCTATCGTTTCCTTGCCCTGTTTTTTGTGTGGATGAGGAAATTTAATCCCGCATTATTTATGCTGCAGAGAAAAGGCCTGTCTGGTCTGTCTCGCTTGCAAATAGTATAATCTAGAGCTGCGTTTGCTGATAGCGTGTGTTGCTTTAACAATAAAAAGAGCCACCCTGTAGCTATCAGCAGAAAGTCCTGATTTTATTTCTGCTTCTTTCTGTCCATTGCGACCTGTCTTTACTTTTTAAGGATGATTTATTTCCCGTTGTGTCAGAAAGCAGCAGCCGCTCAATGAGCTCAGCTGGACATTTGGCTTGAAAGTAAAAGGCAGAATATTTCTCATCTTCTTGATAAATTTGTCAAGGGTTCACTATGTAAATGCATAGAACACTGGCTTTTCCTTGTTATAAACCGAAGGATCATAGTAATTCTTTTACGTCTTGATATTTTATGCTATAACCCTATATTGATCCATAGTTTCTGTGTGTGTGTATATGTATATATAATAGTTACATAGTACATACATAGTTACATAGTTATATAGGCTGAAAAAAGACATGCGTCCATCGGGTTCAGCCTCTCCCACATAACCTACTGCTGTTGATCCAAAAGAAGGCAAAAAACCCAGTCTGAATGCTTGCCAATATGCAACATACTGGGAAAAAATTCCTTCTTGACCCCAGAATGGCAGTCAGATTTCTCCTTGGATCAAGAAGCTTTTACCCACATATTAAATATTATAACCCTTAATATTCTGTGTCTGCAGGAAGTCATCCAGTCGTTTTTTAAAAGTCTGTACAGACTCTGACCCAACCACCTCAACAGGCAGAGAATTCCACAGCTTGATTGTTCTCACCGTAAAATAACCCTTCCTATGCTTTAAGCTAAATTTTCTTTCTTCCAGTCTAAATGGATGACCCCTTGTCCTATGTATAGTCCTGTTAATGAATAGGTTATCAGACAATGGTTGATAATGGCCCCGTATATATTTATATAAGGTTATCAGATCCCCTCTAAGGCGCCTTTTCTCTAAACTAAACAGGTTTAAGCTTGTTAGTCTTTCCTCATAACTTAACCCTTCCATCCCCTTATTAATTTAGTTGCCCGTCTCTGCACTTTTTCTAGCGATATAATATCTTTTTTTAAGACAGGTGCCCAAAATTGCACGGCATATTCAAGGTGCGGCCTGACCATTGATTTATACAGAGGCAAAATTATGTTTTCATCCCGTGAGTGAACTCCCCTTTTAATGCATGCCAGTACTTTGCTGGCCTTGGCGGCTGCTGTTTGACATTGCACATTGTTACTTAGTTTGAAGTCTATGATTATTCCCAAATCCTTCTCCTGCTAGGATTTCCCTAACTCCGTACCATTTAGGGTATGCATTGCTTGTGTGTTCTTCACTCCAAAGTGCATAACTTTACATTTATCTAGATTAAATTTCATCTGCCATTTAAGTGCCCAGTCCCCCAATCTATCTAAGGCTAGGGTCAGACTAGCGCAGTTTTAACGTGCGTTTAGCCGCACGAAATCACGGCCGTGCTAGCAGCAAATGACGTCCAATGCCGGGGAACATACGACGAACGGCCGCACGAAAGTTCGTCCGCGCAACGCAAGTGGCCAACGAACGCATTTTTTCGAGAACGTCAAACCGCTACTACTGACGTACAGAGTGCGGCCCATGCGGCGTGTGTGTGTGATTAGGAGACGTCAGACGCTGCTAATGTCCGGCTAACATAACGTCCAGACTCAAAAAGTGTTTTATTGATGATCCGTACAAAATCACGGACGAAAAGCGCATCGTATGACCGCTATCGCGTATTCCGGGAAAATACGTACGTTCGTTCGACCGCACTTTTTCACGGACGACGTGAAAAATGCGTTCGTCTGACCCTAGCCTAAATCCCTCTGCAGCGAAGTAACATCCTGCTCACATTGTATTACTTTTCCTAGCTTTTTGTGTCATCTGCAAACACTGATACATGACTTTCAATGCCTATCTCAAGGTCATTTATAAATAAATTGAATAGTATTGTCCTATAACAGACCCCTGAGGGACACCACTTACCACTGGTGTCCATCTTGAAAATGTACCATTTATGACCACTCTCTGTACCCTATCTTTTAGCCAGTTTTCTATCCAAGAACAAGTATTTTCATCTAGACCATTTTTTCTTAATTTAAATAGTAACCTTTTGTGTGGAACTGTGTCGAAAGCTTTGGCAAAATCTAAGTAAATCACATCCACTGCGACCCCCTGATCTATACTTCTACTTACTTCCTCATAGAACGTAATTAGGTTAGTCTGACATGATCTGTGTTTCATGAAACCATGCTGATTTTTGCCAATTACATTATACCTCCCAATAAATTCCTGAATACTATCCCTTAGTAACCCCTCAAATACTTTCCCAGCCACAGATGTTAAGCTCACAGGTCTATAATTCCCAGGCACAAATTTTAAACCTTTCTTAAATATAGGGACCACGTCAGCTTTTCTCCAATCCTCTGGTACTATTCCTGAAAGAAAAGAATCTTGAAAGATTAAGAACAAGGTTTACATATTTCAACACATAGCTCTCTTAGTACTCGCGGGTGAATTCCATCTGGCCCTGGGGCTTTATTAACATTCACATTGTTTAATTTGTGTAAAACCTTGTCCTGAGTCAACCAGTCACTTTGTATTAGTAAGTTTTTATTAATGAATTTCATGTCTCCTGTTATAGGTTTCTCTTTGATAAATACTGAAGAAAAATAATCATTTAAAATTTCTGCCTTATCCTGATCTTCAGTTAACAATAACCCTGACTCAGATTTTAGTGAACCTACATTTTCACTCTTAGGTTTTTTGGAATTTATGTACCTAAAGAATCTTTTAGGGTTGGTCTTGCTCTCTTTTGCTATTTCTTTTTCATTTTCTAGTTTAGCCCATCTAATCGCTTTTTTACATGCTTTATTGGCTGCCCTATATGCTTTATAGGATGCCTCAGATTTATCAATTTAAAAGCTTTAAATGCCTTCTTTTTATTTCATTTCCTTAGTTACCTTCCTACTAAGCCACATTGGTTTCAGTCTGTTTCTTTTATATATTAACCAGTGGAATATATTTGACGTGTACTTTTCTAGTGTTAGTTTAAAGATATTCCACTTATCCTCAGTGTTTTTCCCGTGAAAGAGTTTCTGCCAGTCAATGACATTGAGAGCTTCCTTTATTTTAATAAAGTTGGCCTTTTTAAAATTATTATATTTTAGCATGCCCCTTATGAATGTGTTTTTTTGAGTTTATTTCAAAAGTCACCATGTTATGGTCGCTGTTTCCCAACTGTTCTTTTACATTAATATTGAGAAAAGATCCACATTATTTGTTATAACCAGGTCCAGACAGTTATCCTCTCTAGTTGGTGTTTCTACCAGTTGTGACATGAAGGTATCATTTAAAATGTTCAGGAACCGGATTCCCTTTGCTGAATTACTAGTCCCACTATCCCAATTAATGTCCGGGTAATTAAAATCTCCAATAATTAAAGTGCTACCATGATGTGCAGCCTTCCTAATTTGCTCTAACAGTTGTTCTTCCTCATCATTATCTATATTAGGTGGTTTATAGCATATGCCAACCAATAATTGACTTCCCTGTTTATTCCCCAACGAAATATTTACCCATAAGGATTCCACATTTCCCTCATCGCTTTCCAGTTGTGTAATATTAGGCTTTAAATCCTGATTTACATATAAAACACTCCACCCCCTTTCTTATGTTTCCTATCCTTTCTAAACAATGTATAACCATTTAAGTTTACAGCCCAGTCATGCGTTTCGTCCCACCATGTTTCTGTTATTCCTATAATGTCGTATTGCTTAGTGTATGCTATTACCTCTAGTTCCCCCATCTTGTTATTGAGGCTCCTTGCATTAGCAAGCATACATTTAATGTTGTCTCTACCCACACATGCTGAATGCGACTTTACATTACATGCCTCCACTGTTCTTACATTACCCATCCCCCGGCTCCACCCCCCTTAGTCTGAACTGAAACCCTTCCGCTATCTGCTCTGTCTCCATTTTGTAAGATACTGTATCCCTCCCCCCCTTCCACTAGTTTAAAGTCTCCTCCAACCTTTTAACCATCCTCTCCCCTAGCACAGCAGACCCTCTTCCATTCAGGTGCAATCTATCACAACTATACAGATTGTACCCCAGTGCAAAATGAGCCCAGTGCTCTAAAAACCCAAAGCCCTCCTTCCTGCACCAAGCTTTAAGCCACGCATTGACCTCCCTAATCTCCCGCTGCCTTTCCACTGTAGCACGTGGCACAGGTAGGATCTCAGAAAATACTACCTTGGAGGACCTCTTCTTCAGTTTACTTCCTAATCCCTGAAATCATTCTTCAGGTCCTTCCATCTTCCGCTTACTTTGTCATTGGTACCAATATGGACCATGACAGCTGGGTCATCTCCAGCCCCTCCCAATAATCTATCAACTCTGTCAACCACATGCCTAACACGGGCACCCGGCAGACAGCAAACTGTCCGGTTAAGGCGATCAGCGCGACAGATTACCCTGTCTACTCTCTTAATAGAGTCCCCTACCACCACAACCTGTCTAGGCTTACTTGCCCTCTTTATCCCTCCCTTACTTGGTGGGCTGATCCCCCGGCTGTTAGAGGGAGCAGCCTCCAGTACTGCTACACCTGAGCTGCTGCACCCAACATCTTCGCTCAAGGGGGCAAATCTGTTGGTGTGCGCAAGATCAGGACTAGCCAACCTTTTCCTCTTCCCACCCCCCCTGCTACCACGTGTCACTGACACCCAGCTACCAACCTGTTCCCCGGTTAACTCCACTCCTCCCACACCCCTAGATTCCTCAACTATACTTTGCTCCGTGAGAAGCAGGCTCCTTTCAAGATTGTCAATCTGCCTCAGCGTTACGATTTGCCCTTCCAGATCTCCAATACGAGCTTCCAGAAGAGCTACAAAGTCCTTCTGATCTAGTCCTAAAATATTAATGGCAATATTACAATCTTAACACTAACGACGTTAGCGCTCCGCTGTTTGTGCGTTAACGCTAGGTTAAGTGGCAGGACGCCCATATTACATTCCAAATGCTTTAGCACATTGGAGATTGCCCTGACTTCCATGAGCTATTGTACTTTGCGCTCCCTATACTTAACATGGGGAGCGCAAAGAGTAATTATCACATCACTGCGGTTAACTGAAAAGATAACCACAGCTAGAAGCTGTTGCTAACTGATAACACTTATGCGGAATTCGTTATCACCAGCTGAAAATCCCTACGAAAATCCGATATTCACCACTCACCCCGAAGCGTGAAAGGTGGCCTGATTCACCACTTCTGGCTGTAGGGAGCAGAGTGAGACTGGGGAAGAAAAGTCCCCAGTCTCCCTCCGCAAATCACACCGTGACCCTGCAGAATCACGCGGGATTGTGCAGGTCACATGACCCAGCAGCACAAGCCTCCACGAAGTCCTATGGACTCCAGGAGGGATACTCGTGGTGACTGTTTTGCAGGCGCAGGTTTTCCACCTTAGCCTCCCCGTTTTAGAGGGCACTATGTAGCCCTAAGTGTGGGAACTCAAAAACAAACCCTGATATATCACAATCCTTCACCCCACACTCAAATTTGAAAGCAATGTTTAAAAAGAGAGTAACTCCATTCCTCCTACAAAAATAATGGAGGAACTCCATTCCCTGTGCAAAAATAATGGAGGAACGCCATTCCCCGTGCAAAAATAGTGGAGGAACTCCATTCCCCCTACAAAAATAGTGGAGGAACTCCATTCCCCCTACAAAAATAGTGGAGCAACTCCATTCAAAAATAGTGGAGGGACTCCATTCCCCCTACAAAAAATTGTGGAGGGACTCCATTCCCCCTACAAAAAATAGTGGAGGAACTCAATTCCCCCTACAAAAAATAGTGGAGGAACTCCATTCCCCCTACAAAAAATAGTGGAGGAACTCCATTCCCCCTACAAAAAATAGTGGAGGAACTCCTTTCCCCCTACAAAAAATAGTGGAGGAACTCCATTCCCCCTACAAAAAATAGTGGAGGAACTCCATTCCCCCTACAAAAAATAGTGGAGGAACTCCATTCCCCCTACAAAAATAGTGGAGGAACTCAATTCCCAAATGAACCTGCTCGACTTGACCCATGTGTATATTCTTATTAAGTATTAAATTCAACAGCATACCATATGCCATGCCAAATACTCTATTGCTAGGTAGGCTGTAGCATAATTAAATTACAAGGTTGTGGGGAAATAAATACATACAAATCACATCTTTACTCAAAGAAAAGGAGCAGTTACATTGGTGATTTATCCAGCCCTTGTTTATTTTTGCCAGCTTGCCTATTTTTTGCTTATTTTTGTAATTCTTTTGTTAATTCTCTTGCAACTCCATTTATAAGCCTATACGCGTGGCTGTTAAGAAACCTTGGTTTAATCCTAACAGATGTTTCAGTATCAGTGGAAAACCAACCTGTTTTTTTTCTCCTTTATTTTCCTGGAAATTTTGAGACCGAATTCTAGCCAGATCAAAAAGTAACGCAGCCAACATGAGTGATTTTACTTTTTGCAAGAATCCGTCTGCCAAACCTTTCCATCTGATGAAGTTAATGAAAATGACCAGTAATTCCTCCTCAATTTAATCTCCTGTAACCATTACTTAGAAGAACATGAAACCAACGGCTGCATTTCATATTTTTCAGAGCTGTTTACCTTGTCCGTCACAAAGAGACACGACAGAGGTTTGCCATGAAAAAGATCAACAAGCAGAACTTAATCCTCCGAAATCAGATTCAACAAGCGTTTGTGGAGAGAGACATCCTAACGTTTGCCGAAAATCCATTTGTCGTCAGCATGTACTGCTCATTTGAGACCAGGCGCCATTTATGCATGGTCATGGAGTACGTGGAAGGTAAGTTATTCAGGCCTCTGCTTACGCCGATTGCTCATGCCGAAGACATGAAAATGGCTGTGGATTGTATCTCCTGACTTGTAAAAACAAATTACACTTTACATTGGATTTGTAGGACTCGGAGAAGCTGGGTAAATTTGCCAGCTTCTAATAAAGTCATGGATTTTCAGAGATGCAGCCAGTAATCTCGGCTGTTCAGACAGCTCTGCATCTCCTACATTTTCATGAAGAACCACAGCAATATATTTACTTATAAAGCTATCACCAGGAAGAACCACACTGATATTTCGCACATTTTCACATTTGTCCTTGGATAGGTCAGCAGACGTGTATTTAGTATTGTCATTTATATAGTGTATTTAGTATTGACATTTATATAGCATCAACCGTTTCCGCAGGGTTTTGAGGAATTATACAAAGAAATTCAACACAAAATTAGTAAACAAAGTCAGGAGGTGAAGATGAAGAGAACAATGCTCACATTAGCTTACAATCTAGAGCAGGGATCTCAAACTGTGGCCCCCTCAGATGTTGACCCACAATTCCAGATCCTGGCCTTTCCAATGACCCCAAACATGACCAGGTAACCTGTAAAAATAAAAATATATTTTTTTCCCCCCTCCAAAAGCAGCAGTATTAATCACTTTCAATAATAAAGTGAATAATATTGCTGCATAACCTCACCTTCTCATTTCCCACAGCAGCAAGTATGGAGAGGATGGAGCAATGCGTTATTACGCATTCTTTCACCGAAAACGTAATCTGCGAAGAGCGCAGGAGGCACTTTGAACCCCTGCATCACCATAAAGTACTTCCCACAAGGTCAAGTGAAGTGTGACTGTAAAAGATAGAGACTGGCCTTTCCAAGGATACCAAACATGACCATATCATGTGTGAAGAAAAAAAAAAATGTTGTTTCTTTTTTTTTTTCATGTTCTAAGTGGCATTATTCGCTTACAACACAAACAATGTCACTGCACCAATTCACCTTCTCATTTACCACACTGAGAAAATTTGAATGTGACGGCACAATGCATTACTACGCGTTCTTTCATCTAAAACATTGGGAGACACTTGCCCCCGGGCGCCTCATGACCTCTTTATGCCTCTGCAAATAGGTCTTTTATTTGTCTATTATAGAAACCAAAATAATGTTTTTTCATCAGGTTGGCCCATTCAGTGATCTATTCCTGTGTCCTGTAGAATTATGGCTACTGCTCACTGTTGGCAATAAGTGAAGATCTGTTAAACCAGGTGTTAACTGGTTTCCGCTCCCACAGCGTGGGGTAAAATTGCATAATGTGCCCTGGTCCTTCATGGTATGTGTACACAGGGCACAGCCATTCGTTTACGTCACCCCGGTGTATAGCTTCTAAGTGGAGATCGTAAACCAAAGGGCCGTCATCATGTTGTACAAATTACTCTTTGTCCTATATAATGGTCCACTGTAGCATCTTTGCATTATGGACACTTTGTAAAGTGCTGCCTATATTATGGGGCTGAAGCTGGAAGGTAACTCACGCTGACACTTGTGAATTTATTTCTTTTAGGGGGAGATTGTGCAACTTTACTGAAGAACATGGGGCCGCTGCCAGTCGACATGGCACAGATGTACTTTGCTGAAACGGTCCTGGCATTGGAATACCTCCATAATTACGGGATAGTACACAGGGATTTAAAGCCCGACAAGTATGTAATAAATACTCTATTGTTCTACTGCCAAACACTGTTTAAGTTTAGAGTGATGCCAATCAGGAAAGTGATGCTCATGTTTCCAGTGCCTGATTGCTTGTTGACTCCCAGGGGATCAATACTCTATATTATTATTAATCTTTATATAGCGCCACAAATTCTGCAACGCTTTACAATATCGTGTACAAGCAGTTGATACATTAGAATACCACACACATGGCCTGATTCAGGGGGACTATGTTCCCAAGGGAATTTACAATCTATATGAGAATTAGAAGTATTTTTGTGAGGTTGGTGCATCCATATCGTTAAGTGTCTTGCCCAAAGACACTCGCTGCTGGTGTCTTCTGACTGGGATCGAGTCGGCTTTCCATGATTGTAGAGCAGTTAGGTTGAATCCGCTTCTCGTAAAGTCGAGACTTGCTTCTCCACAGTTGTATTGGAGGGATGTGCTGAACGGGAATTGACCTCTCCATGGTCAAAGAGCAGAGATGTTACCACTGGGCTCCTCAGCCAATATTGTGTGGTATGACATGTAAGTATTAGGTCTCTTGCCCAAGGACACTTACTGGAGAAGTGCTCTGGCCGGGTTTCAAACCTGGGTCTCCACATGGAGTTTAGGTTTAAAGGCGAGAATAGGGGCTATTCAAGTACCTCACAAAATGCAAAAATACAGGGTTATCCAAAGAGATCCGACTTGCTTGAGAAAGGTAACCGAACGCTGAAAATCAGCGTTAGGTTACCTTTCTTGGCCATTCGGTTATCCAGAGAGCAGGCAATTCGCCAAATCCTGGCGAATTGCCTGCACATACGGTGCCTGTTCGGTGCCTGTTCGAGGGCAGTGAAATCCCCATGAAAAAGCACTGCTTCGGCTATTCAGAGAACACAAACCAGCAGTGAAAGGTTCCCGAAATGCCCTGCCATTCGGTGGTTTAATTCGGCAAGTTAATTCAGGAGAACCCCATAGGCTTCAATGTTAAAAATATTCCCGTTTAATTCAATATCTAATAAACCGTTCATTATAAAATTCTGCAGTAAAAAGTCTCTTTATTTATAGATTTTTTAGGATACTTTAAGCATTTTTCTTTTTTTTTTAAAAGTTTACTTCTTTTTTCTGTAACAGCCCTTTTTATTATCATTCCCTGGACCTCATATGCAAATTTCAGACATTTTCGCTCAGTAGTTTCATTGCAAATAGCTTTTTACTTTCACATTCATACAAACTGTTTTGCTAATTTATTCACCTCCCTCTGTCTGCGGTGTCGGCTTTTTCTTCGGCTTTTTCCGGCGGCTTCGCTGTGTGTGATCGGCTCCTGCTCGGGTTTTTCCGGCGTCTTCGACGGGTTAATCCAGATGTTTTTGCGTGTTTTCGGCGTGCATTCGGCAGGTTTTGCGGTTAGTTTTCGTCGGGTTTGCGGTAGCTTTTCCCTGCAATTTGGGGACCCTGTGGTACTTGCTGAATACACCGCAGGGTCACCGAAATGGGATCGACAACACAAACCGAATTGAAGAGAACGAAAAGTCACCGAACGTGCGGTGACTTTTCGAATCTCTTTGGATAACCCTGATACTGTCAGCAGTTATAAAGCAATGACCAGTGGTCTCAGAACAAATAAATTCAAGCAACACCGAACAAACAAGAAGTAGCACTTGGCGTCTTAGGGTCCACCCGTGCAACTCTTAGAACAGTGATGTTGAACCTTGGCACCACAGATGTTTCATAACGAAGTGTCCCATGACGCTCAGCCACCGTAATGTGTGACTACGTGTCATGGGGCATGTAGTTTCAAAATATCCGGGGTGCCAAGGTTCGCCGTCACTGCCTTTTTAATAAGCAAAAAAGCATTGTAGAAAAAACCTTTCAGGATTAATCCATTTTTCAATTTGCAATGCCCTTGGGGAATGGAAAGCCCTGACTCGCGCTGCCTGTGTTTCCAGTAACTGTATTTATGCCTGTCTTGCCCCTTGTGTGCAGGGTTTTACAGGCCAGGGCGTTTGTTTAGTTAAAACCCCGTTCTCAGCAGAAGGATTCTGTTTGAATACTCTGACTAGATGATCCGTAACAGAGCAGGCTCGCACTGATGTTTAATTCAATATTCAAATGGAACTAGCACTGTCTGCATATTTGTAAAAGCTAATTATTTTCTGTTTAGATTCTGAGCATTTTCTTCCGTCTTTATCCGGTCTCGAATCAATGACGCTGTATTACATAAGCTGTTAGTGATTTTTAACTCTTTTAGTGACAGGTTACTGTAATCAATTAGGGCATTTCCCATGATGCTTTTAACACGCTCTCTACCAAATTATATATACTCTATTTTACATTGTAATACCATTAAAATAATTGGCATATATAACCCAGTTTTCATACCTTTTTTAATGCAAGATACAGAGAAATTATCCAGTGCGATCTCACTCCTGGCACTCGGTATTACTGTAAAGAAGCTACACGGGGCAGTCTCTCTCCCTCATAGCAGAAAGCAGTTACTGCTGCATTACAGCATCCAAGTAGAGGGCAGAATTATCTATTTGCAAAGCATTTTACCATGAAGGATCATTGAGATTTTTCTCGTTTTCAAGTATGTTCTGGGTTCAAGAACATTGAAATTGTTAGTCGTTGCATTTATTACTTTGTATTTCTGAAAGATATTAAAAACAGAACACAAATATACAGATTAACAGAAAATAAATATGTAAGTAATATATTCACTCTGTTACATGTTTACAGGTGCATTCCGTATTGAGGTATGGTAATAGGGAACTCTTGAGTGACTTAAGACTGGGGAAGATTTGATGGCGTCTGGGAGGTTATTCCATAACTGCGGTGCTCTGTAGGAAAATGAGGATCCAGCCACTTTCTTTTTGTATTGTGGTATTGCAAGTAAGCTGCTGGTCCTGGATCAGAGGTTATAGGATGAGGAACTGCTGGAGGAATCAGTCTATTCAGGTACCGTGGTAGCTTCCCAGAAAAGCTCTTAACCACCAGGTTGGAAAGGTGAAGGGTGCGTCTAGATTCCAGCAACGGCCAGTTTAGCTCTTTTAACATGTCACAATGGTGGGTCATGTAGTTACATTGTAGCACAAAGCGGCAGAATGAGCTATACAAAGTAGTAAGCTTATGAAGGTGCATTTGCGGCGACAGGTTTAAATAGGGTTCAGAGGATCATAAGAACACCGTTCACCTGCGACTCGTAGGTGGAGCTGGGATACCTGAGTACTTGATAGGTTAATTGCTGGCGTACGAGGATCTCCAGTGCAGGTGTCATGCAGTACCCATAAGCTAACAGCAGAGGGCGACGGAGTTCCAAGCCCCTCGTGTCTTAAGAGATAGGCGATCGCGCATGCGTGCTTTGTTCTCTGGCATTCGACTCCTGTCGGCGGCGTGGGGCGGACCTCGAGCTCTCTCCTGCTTGTGGACAGCGAGCGTGGAGGGACTTTGAGTGAGTATTGCAGGCGTCCCAACATGGTGGCCGGGGCCGAGAGCGGGGCATGACAACAGGGCACATATTTTGGGGTAAAGTTTAGATGAGTTTTTCGATCTGGGGGCCAAAGGATAAATTTGGGTCTAACAACAGACCTGGATATTTGAGAGAAGTGACTGGTCAGTGTGCCATTTGATTTTGTCCTGACACATAGATGGGGATTTTGCAATTGGTGCTGTTCCAAAGAGCATCGTAACAGTTTTGTCAGTATTTATAAAACGTTTGTTATCTTTGATCCACTTTTCTATCTCTGTGAATTGTTGAGGCTTTGCAGACATTGGGCAGATCGTTTATGAATATCGTGAATAGCAGGGGGCCGAGTATGAAGCCTTAGGGTACTCCGCACGTGACTGGGAGGGAAGCGCTGTCAGAAATGAACACACATTGTGATTGATCGGATACATACAATTGAAACCAGGTACTAGGAAAGCTCTTGGGTCATTCACTATTTTACAGATATATAAAAAAAGAAATGCACTGAATCACTTAACTTTTTGGTATAAACAAGGTCTCCCCTCTGCAAGCTCCCGGTGGGCTTGTATATGGCATACAATTGATAGAAAGTGGAGGGTGATCCTGAAGCAAATTACATTACTTAGAAGTGCATGTAGGCACACAATTAAAATTAGGAATCAATTCATGCACATTAAGAAATTAAGATGTTATCACCGTTCCAGGGGTGCCTCGAAACCTCGTGTTAGAATAATCTCCTCCACATCCGGCGCACTCCAAAATCGGCCAACCGAGACCAAGAGTATCAGCATAAAAATGTATTGGTATAAAAGACTGCTTACGCTCAACACGTTTCTTCGAAATAGACTTCCTCAGGAGCATTTACATATGCAGTCAAAGGTACATAGTAAAAAACAAAATACATAAAATATAATCTCAAACATTGTCATTATATAGCCGCACCATTTAATACAATTGATCAATTAGGTCCCAATTATACCACTGTACCACCCCCTTCTGGCGTGTACACTGCAATCCAATCCTCGCAATGTTTCCTCCACCGAAAATATGGCACTCTGGTTCCTTCTTCCTCAGGCCGCTCCCTCGTTGGTATCCCTGATGACGTATTTCCTCCGCGACGTCTCCCATCGCTCCAATGGTGTCATACCATAATCGCGGCATACTTCCCCCGGATAATTCCATGTCCTCTGCACCTGCGTCCTTCATGTTACTTCTGCGAGGGAGCGGCCCGAGGAAGAAGGAACCGGAGTGCCATATTTTCGGTGGAGGAGGAGACATTGTGAGGATTGGATTGCAGTGTACATCCCAGAAGGGGGTGGGACGGTGGGTTAATTGGGACCTAATTGTTCAATTGTATTAAATGGTGTGGCTATATAATGGCGATGTTTGAGATTATATTTTATGTATTTTGTTTTTTACTATGTACCTTTGACTGCATATGTAAATGCTCCTGAGATAGTCTATTTAGACGAAACGCGTTGAGCGTAAGCAGTCTTTTATACCAATACTTTTTTATGCTGATACTCTTGGTCTCGGTTGGCTGATTCTGGAGTGCGACAAATGTGGAGGAGATTATCCTAACACGAGGTTTCGAGGCACCCCTGGAGCGGTTATAACGACTTCACTATTGTACAGGCATGATTCAGGCAGTTAAACTGTAATATCTGAAAATCCCTGTACATTTTTTATTTTTTGATTTATGATGCATTAATCTGTGTAAGCCTCTTATTTTCCATGGGAGCTCTGGTGATATCGTTATGTAACAAAATTGAGATTTTGAGCTTTACACAGGTATATTTACTACACTTTTCGATGCTTCCCAATTCAGTGGGTCATCCATCCGAATTAAAGATGGACTTGGGCTAGGACCGCATGAGCGCAGAAAGCATGTCTACTCTAACAGACATACTCTTGCTTGGATATACTTGGACAGCACACGATACGCAGGAATTTTGGCGTTGAAGTTAAAAAACTGAAGCTGTTGCATTTTGTAGTCTCCATTTCCTACAAACGAGACAGACGTCCATTAAGTTCTCATCAGTTGTTCTGCACTCCAGCCTGTAGAAAGCATAATGTCTGAAGACATTACCCAATGTGATCCTAACGTTTTGACGCTGACCAAAAATCGGCGTCCATTCTCATGTGCTGGAAAAAAGACACGTGTACTTTGTGTTCTGTTACCTGTATTATCTAACAAAATTCTATGATGAACGTAACGATGTTACAATGGACACATTTAGCGCGCTTGTGTGGCCCCAGCCTTATAGTTTAGTAGTTGCTCTAGAAATACAAGACTCGAGTGTGGGGGAGTCTGGCCGTCCTCTATACCTAGAGTCATTCTTTGCAATCATTCTACCATAAACATGGCCACCGTTATTTTATTGCGTGCTCATGGGATGTGCAGCTATTAAACAATACCTTGGGTCGGCTGCCATGGACTATCTTCTTATAGGAGAAAGATTTCACTCATTCCACGAGTCATGTCCCGCTGCACAGAGTCTACGAACGCAGGGTACGTATGTTGGAAGAGGACCGTAGTGATATCACTATGGCTTAGCTCCATTGTTAATGGGGAGCTTAACGAGATGGAATAACAGAACAAATGACAGACACATACTGATTGCCTAATCACTGGTAGCTGATATCACTGGGAGAACAAAAAATTAACTAGGGTAATTTGCCTTGGTATACCCAGCTCCTTTTATGACTAGCTGACCTGCGTCACGCTCGACTGCTGATTATTTGTCTTGGATGCCATTATGACATAAAAGGAGGATTATCGCTTTTTGTTCGTGCTTGTGGAGCACACATTTGTTTTATGTACGTTTATACAATATGTATCTGTGACTGTGTATATATGTACGCTAGAAACAGTCACCTGTTAAGAGCTGGAAACGGTGAATAATGTCTGAGCCTGTGCGTCTTGTACTAAAACATGTTTATCCTGTATCCGTTACCCAACAGCACAAAAATCTGAATTTTACTACAAATAACAGAACTATCTGGATTTTATTTGTCCTACACTGCTCAGCAGTCATATCATTGTTATTCTTTCTTCTGGAAGACTCTTTATTCTCATTGTACAGATTTAATTACAGGAATTAAAGAAGTAATTTACAGAGTATTTCAGTATTGTAGCAGACCTTTAACTTACTACAACACATTTAACGAGCAATTCCATCCGTTTTTATATTTTTTGTCTAATTGTAGTGTTCTAATCTAGCTAGACAAAAGTTATGATATATAGAATTTTCTCAACGCATATCTCTTAAAGGAATACTAGGAGATTTACACCGGGAGGAATAGAGGGGTTAAACAGTAACTCCTCCACAACCTTTTCCCATTTTAACCCTATAGTTTAGTTGGAAACTTACCTAAAATCCAGTGCTGTGCTGCCTCAATGTTGGTCCACACATTACATGCTGCTGCTTCCTCAAGCGAGTGTCGGGCCAACCCAATGGCTCTCAATGCACATTGAGAAGCATTGGTGGGAGCTGGTTCCTGAAGGTCCCGAACTCACTGCAGCTGAGCTCAGCACTTACACCTGTTTCCCAGACGGCTGAATAAACCCTCTGAGTCCCATCCCCTTTTCCCCTGAGAGGGGTAGAAGGCGTGGCGACCATCAGGGCTGTGTGGCATTTCAAATAGCGTTGAGTACTCTCAATGCATAGAGTATCTCTTTAAGTGATCTAAGATGTTGATAAAGAATGGTTTCCAGGAGTTTCCGTCTAGAGCAGTGTTTCCCAAACCTGTCCTCAGGACCTGCTGACACGCCAGTTTTGCCAGATATCTGAAGCACAGCACCGGTGATATGATTTGCTGCTCTGTGATTGCAGGATTCAGGCTGCATTTCTTCAAAGAGATCTGAAAAATCTGGCCTGGTTGAGGGTCCCGAGGAGAGGTTTGGGAAACCCTGGTCTAGAGGCTTACTTTCATTGAACTTGGTCCCTGATATTTATAGGGTTGCCAGATCTTCTTTGCTCTCATGGACACACATAACTATTTCATGCAGAGGGGAACACACGGAAAAGTGCTGCCCTGCAACAGGGTTCCTCTATGTTCCTCAGGTCGGGTCAACGAAGATACCAGCAATTTTCCTACTGGACCACGACATCTAGGGGCTGGTCAGAGCACTCTGGCTCATCATTGAGCCCTCGATTAGTATGGTCTGCACAAGGGAACACTTTTTATCCCCTTGCTGAACCGTCAGGGATTTAGCCCATTTACAGTAAAATGAGATTTGCAGAAGAAGACGCAAAATGCTTTATTTCTAATTAGTTTATTGAAATGGGGGCCCTGACCAGTGGTTCAGTAAGGGGCCCAAAATTTCTGATGGCACTATGGCAGCCCTGATAATTCCTATGCTACTCGAAGGAAATCCAGGCAGGCCACCAAAGATTCCTTTTACGTTTCTCCTAAATCCTATAGATTCTACATGCTGCAGCGCTGCATTTTTCATGCACTGCCATTCAGCCTGAATAAATTCTGTGGCCTATCTGACAACCCTAGCTATTTACCACATCTTTGGCTGCATTTCAGTCATGTTTCCCTGTGACGTATTTAATGGTTCGCCAGGATTTCAATTCCTCTTATAATATTGGCTCACTTATTGGTACTTGATAATGGAAATACTGGCTTTAGAATTGTTTTATTCTGGAATACTGATGATAGGAAAGGGATTGGTGAATGGCTCTTTGGGCAACGAAACAAAGAAACCCACACTGACCTTCTCATTTAAACATTGGATTTTCAGATACAAATGCTCAGTAGCCATAATATGATGGGGACTATAGTAGGCGCAATTTTTGTTAATTTTGAGTTAATCCTTTCCAATACTATATCACCAAGTAAAGTATCCTTAACATAAATTAGGTGGAAAAAAACAAATAAGCTACCAAAATAGAAAAACAATATACACACAGAGCCGTATTACATTCATAACGCTAATGTTAGCGCTCACCTCATCAGTCAGCACCAGTTGGACCCCCCCCCACAATAAATTAATCACCTTTCATCCTGCGGCAAGAACGGCGGCTTCATCCGCCTCTTCTTGTCGTCAGGACTGAGAGACTGGGGGAAAAAAGTTCCCCTAGTCTGCCCCTGCCAAGCAATCCCTACACTGACCTCCCGGATCTCGCAAGGTGAGATCCTGCAGGTCATGTGACCGGCAGCAAAAGCCTCAATGAAGTCTAAGGCGGCGCTTAGCACTACCGTGAGCATCCTGAGGCTTAGCGCCATGTTACGGTGCAGGCTGCTGGTTTAGCGCCTGCACCGTAATATCATGCTAAAACAGGGGCTCTAAGGAGAAACCTGCAGGCGCAGGTTTTTCTCCTTGGCGTTCTCGTTTTAGCGTGATGATTGTAATATAGCCCACAATGTTTTGCATTCTGTTATGTCACGTTATTTGCAGTAAATATGCTATATCTGGCTTTCTGCCTAACTAAACTAGGTAGACGTCTCTTGTTGCATTGCACAGTTCTTATTTCTGTCAGTCCTTTCAGACGTGTGCCCAGGCACAACATAGCAACGGGTCGAATTCTGTCCTTACCTAGACTTTATGAAGACTTCTCATATTAGTCAAGATGAAGGTTGCAAAATTTGACTATCTCTCTCTATACACTTGATAATTGCTAAACAAGACGTATTTTGAAGTTTCTGCCTCATTATAAGGCTTCTATTTTAAATTTAGCTGGTTATTTAAAAATGAATGACATTCTAGGTTATTAATGTTTCATGGGAGAGTGGCCTAATAAGATAAGATGTACTGCTGCACGCACTAGCTGTGATGTATCTGAAGCTTTTGGCAAATCACAAAGATCGCTTCATAACAAAGTGCTGAATAAAACTGATGTGATCGTCTGTTTTGTTAAAAAAAATAAAAATTGGGCGTTTAAGTGTATTTGAGCTTTGAAAATTCTCATTAAAATATCTACATTGTAAAATACTGACATCCTGCGCCTCCAGTGAATAAGGACATGTGTGATGTGACAGGCAGAAAACTAGCACGAGATACAGTGGGATTGTGTGTTAATGGGATGCTACAGTATCAAACATAACATTTCTCTACCGGCTCTTTGTGTGTTCCTTTTATTAAATGAGGCATGAAGGTGACTGTTAAATAGGACTGCAAACCAATCAGTCTGTTGCTTATACATTATATAGGGAAACAATCTGTCTTGGGTGCCACTATTAAATAATTCATGTTTTCTCTTCTCCGATCGCAGTTTTAATATAATGCAGAATTAATTGAATGGAAACGTGTGGTTCCATGGAGTATGTATGTGTGCATCATGCATATACAAATCTGTTTGTTTGAAGACTATCCGCAACAAAAAATCTAATTATTAAATGGTGTAATAGAATATATGAATAAAAAGATCTCGAACAATCCTCAAGTGCGAACACCCTTCCAGAGACAAACATATTTCTGCAAAAAGTCATAAATTATTTTCACATGTTTATACCTGCATGTACAGTATATGAGATATAGATATATATATATATATATATATATATATATATATATATATATTATAGGTCAATAAGTAATGAGGGGAGGCACACATGGACTTAAAGACAAAAATGTTTTAGTTACACTTAAAAAGCTGACGTGTCGGCTCCTAGAGGCCTTTATCAAGGTACCTACCTTGATAAAGGCCTCTAGGGGCCGAAACGTTGGCTTTTTAAATGTAATGAATAAATTTTGGGCTTTTAAGTCCCTGTGTGCCTCCCCTCATTACTTATTGACTATATACTGATACCCTTTGGGAGACAGCACCAGGGCATACATTACATGGTGAGTAGCCATGGTTTTTTGCTACTCCATTGGAAACGAGTGCCCGGCCTATATATGTTTATTTATAAAGTATTTTTCCAGGAAGGATACATTGAGATTTCTCTCGTTTTCAAGTACCCTGGCTTTTACTGTGTGTATAATATATTTATAGAACTTACGTTTTTTGTTCGGTTTATAAAGTCCATCCCGAGTATGTAACTATTACTAACCAATATCTGTTTACTTTTCAGCTTATTGGTAACATCAATGGGACATATAAAGCTTACAGATTTTGGACTTTCGAAGGTGGGACTCATGAGCATGACAACCAACTTGTATGAAGGTCACATTGAGAAGGATGCCCGTGAGTTTCTGGATAAACAGGTATGGTTTGTACATTACTATAGCTTAGATACAGGATGATTCATATAAACCCTAATGCAACATTTTTCTTTTAGATTGTAAACTAATGAAAGGGAATTAATGAGAGGTTTAAGAAATGTACCTCCACTTATGTTGAGCACATTCCATCACAGCAAGTGCTGGAAATAGCCACAGTTTTTAGGCACATGTGAAAGCAACACTGCACTGCATGTTGTTGCTAACACATCTCAAATATTCTATCAATGTTTTTGGATCTCAACCCTAATGCTATCTGCTAAGGCGGCAATTGTGTGGGACTTGTTGCTGTACATTTGTTCCTTTGATAATGCCACAAAAAGAAATCAAGGCTGGTAAGATCGGGAAGCTGGGGTGGCTACAGATTCTTGGAAATGACCGTCCTCCAAATATAAAAAAATCTAGATTGTCGCCATTGGTGCATGTGTTGTGTCGCATGTCACGTGATGTTGCTGTACGCAGCTAGGGATCAAGTTGAGTGGGAATGTGTGGGACACGTTCCTCCACTAACTCTGCTGTCCCACCTGCCCTCCCCATCCACCCTCCCACCCAGTATAGGTCTAAAATGTGTAGCTTCCTTTCCAGCTGTTCCCACTTTGCCAATCACCCTAATTAGCCCAAGGTTCTAGCCCTTCCCATGAATTCTTATTTTTGGCCATCAACTCCACCCCCCGTCCCTCTTGTTTCACATAGCCCCGTCCCTTTAGATTGTAAACTCACGGGACATCTGGCTGAGCACTTGTTTCACGTGCTGTTTTAGCATGACAATTTTCCTACAGGCAGCGCCGTCTGCACCTAATGTATCTTTATTTATTATGTCTCACGCTTGTGCTTACCCCATTGTAAAGTGCTGCAGAATCTGTTGGCACTGTATAAGTAACTGTATTTTCTCCGTGGGAATGGAGTTCCCTTTTGGCCCGCACATACAGAGAAGCTTTAATTAGGTTCTTGTAATGTTTCTTTATTAAGTCACCTGAAATATGACAATTACCATATGGATTCCCTTAAAACCAGCCTATCTTCATTTTTAAACAATGATATGAAATTTCCCTGTGGAATGGTGGGTTGAGTGAGACGACATGTTAATGGTGAATTGAGAAGCAGAAATCTTGGAGAGTTCCAGGTCCCAGTACTTATTCTTTTTAGGACTAGACCCCTGGAAGTAACCCTTTGTCAGTTCAAATGCATAATCCTTTTGTTCCATGGGATGCTTTTCTTGTGACTTTGCTGCTACCTAGCGGCTTCTTCCTGAAGTGGGATGTGCTCAACATAAGAGGAGCGACACCTTTCCTTAAACGATAATTAATTTCCTTTGTTTTGTTTATGATCTGGAACAAAAACTATGGTTTCGGGTCTGTATGAATCCCTATGTATCATGCATAATAATCCACAGACAATCAACACTTTTTTATCTTAAATATTTTTATTGTAATTTGTTTTTTCCGTCTACAGTATTATTCATGATGCTTTTTTCCTGACCTTTGTGACTTCTCCGTGTACATAATGCTTCAAAATCTGAAGCACCAGTGTGTGTGTTATTGCATCTAACATTTACAATTACAGCGACAGCGTACCAGCAGTGATATCCTTCTCTGGATGCCTTTTGCATTTTCTTCCAGCAAAAACAAACAATACATTACAATCATCCCTGTTGGCCTAAGCATTCTATGTAAGATGTACATAAAATGAGGGTCGGCGGCCGGCCGGTCACACAGATGTCATAAATAAAAAGCCATGTGGATGACAAGTTCATCTGCTACTAGCTATACATTTAATTTGTACATTATGAAACGGGCAGTAAATGTATGGCTTAAAGTGATTGTCACCTAATTTTTTTTTCTCCTTAAGTCACTATAAAACAATAACAAAAATAGCTTAGTATTATTTTCCATGCAGGCAATACTAATCTTGGCTGTGATTCCTTGTATAACGCCTGACTGTATTTCATTGTGGAGTCGGCCATCTTGGAATTACCTCAGTATTTTAAAGCAGTCAGCAGGGGCGGACTGACAACACTTGGGGCCACCGGGCAATAGGAGCTCACATGGTTTTGCTGCAGAAGCCATCACTCATTCTGTGTTATAGTGGAGATGATATAGTTATATATAGCAGGGCAGATATATACATACAGTTAAAGAGATATAGTGATATACAGCGGGCAGATATAGATACATTTGAAGCTGTCTCGATATTAATTACCCATGATTTTTATCTGCAGTGATGTGGGTCCCCCGTTGACAGGACAGTCCTGACCAAGCCTTATGGGGCCCCCTCCTAGGCCAGGGCCCCCTAGCACTGCCCTAATGGTCAGTCCGCCCCTGCCAGTCAGTGACTATTTTATTTATTTATTTATTTATAAAGGATTTTAACAGGAAGGATACATTGAGATTTCTCTCGTTTTCAAGTACGTCCTGGGTTCAAGAACATTAAAATGTTGTTACAGAAATACTAAGTAATACAATGCAAGATATTAAAAAAAATATATACAGATTAACATAAAATAAATATGTAGGAAATAGTCATTATGTTACATGTTTACAGGTGCATTCCGTATTGAGGTATGTTAATAGGGAGCTCTTGAGTGACTTTAGACTGGGGGAAGATTTGATGGCGTCTGGGAGGTTATTCCATAATTGTGGTGCTCTGTAGGAAAATGAGGAGTGAGACACTTTCTTTTTGTATTGTGGTATTGTAAGTAAGATGCTGGTCCTAGATCGGAGGTTATAGGATGAGGGAACTGCTGGAGGACGAAGTCTATTCAGGTAGGGTGGCAACTTCCCAGAAAAGCTCTTAAACACCAGGTTGGAAAGGTGAAGGGTGCGTTTAGAATCCAGCGACGGCCAGTTTAGCTCTTTTAACATGTCACAATGGTGGATCATGTAGTTACATTGTAGTGCAAAGCGGCAGCATGAGTTATACAATGTGGTAAGTTTCTGAAGGTGTTTTTGCGGGGCCCCTGCATACACTACATCTCCGTAGTAATCAATAGCCGGCATAAACATTTCTTGTACAATTTGCTTTCTTACCGTGGGGATCAGGCACGATTTGTTTCTGTACAGGGCACCTAGTTTGGGGTAAATTTTAGATGAGTTTTTCGATGTGGGGGCCAAAGGATAGATTTGGGTCTAACCACATACCGAGATATTTGAGAGAAGTGACTGTGGTCCGCATGCCATTTAATTTTGTCCCCACACCTAGATGGGGATTTTGCAATTTATGTAGTTTAGTTGCTGTTCCAAAGAGCATCGTTACCGTTTTGTCAGTATTTAAAAAAGGTTTGTTGTGTTTGATCCACTTTTCTACCTCTGTGAATTGTTCTTGCAGCACGGCCTCCAGCTGTGGGAGATTTGGTTTGCTGGTATAGATTACGGTGTCGTCTGCGTACATGTGTACAGTTGAGGCTTTGCAGATGTTAGGCAGATCATTTATGAATATTGTAAATAGCAGGGGGCCGAGTATTGAGCCTTGGGGTACACTGCAAGTGACTGGGCTGTGGAGGGAGTAGCTGCCAGAAATGGACACATACTGTGACCGATCAGATACATATGATTGAAACCAGGTTAGCGTGCGATCACCAATACCAGAGTCTTTAATTTTTTTAATAAGATGCCATGGTCTACTGTGTCAAAGGCTTTGGCAAAATCAAGGAAGATGGCTCCAGTTAGGTTTCTGACTGCATGTCCTTTCCTAGCTTAGCAATCAGGGTGGTGGCACAGCCAACAAAATGATCATTAAAGGTGACTATTCATGATATTCGTTCGTAAGGAGGCATGAGATAAATGGGGATTGGTAGTGCAGACACATTGTGGTTTGAGGTACAGTATCAAATTGCGAATCAAATTTTTTTTTTTCTCCCAAAATGATTCTAGCCACCCTCACTAAATGATGTCTCTCCCATAAGGTCATGCCTCAATGTATGTCACATTTCCTGCGTGCTCAATGCTTTCAGGCCTTTTTTTTTATCATGGTCTACCCACAAGATAGAATAAATTCCCCCTATCGTACATATATTGTGCAACAGATGCTTGAGAAATAGGGGCAGGGGGGGACGACACACCAGAAATATAAGACAAGCAGGCGAGCCAGTGGTTCTCAGAAGAGTAGTTTTGAAGTGCATAATGCATGGTACAATTAGAGGTGCTACAATTCTGTCCATGGACCATTTCACTCTGTCACGCCTCATTACCTTTCGCCTACAATCTGTGTATTTAAAGTGACTTGGATATATCCATCTAAACAAACATGATTGCTGCCTACGTGAATTATTTGCCTTTATAACTTCATCATTAAACCAAATTGCATTGAAAAAATTACTGTCGTTTCGATTCATTTAAATTTTTGCTAATTTTCGGTAAAAATAAGCACTAGTGAAAATATTTGCCTGCAAATTAGCGTTGTCGTATTTTATAATTCTGAAAAGACCCGAGGGTCTATAAATGCAATGACAACCCCTTTAGCATCTTGTAAAAGATGTGAACGTGAAGTAAATAAGCATGTGATTTATTGTAACATTTCTTGTGTGTTTATAACATGCTCAGTATGCGTCAAGCCCCCCCATAGCTCCAGAGTATCCATCCTGTAATTAAGCCACAGTATCTCATCCATCACAGGTCAGCAGAGGCACAGATACTTTGCATATTCACAACAAGGTTAACCATGTTGGCATTTCATGGCATACTCAGTGGTTCAGAAATAGAACTGATAAATAACCTTATATATGATAATAGGCTTCACTCTGAAATATTTCTCCAAATACTTCTCCCAAATGAATTTAATCAGCCTCATTAACTATTGAAGAAGGATGAAGCACACAATCCTCTCCTCAGTCACGTTGACATTAAATTATCCATTTAAAAATCTGCTTAGTTTAAGTCTGTCATATTTTTGTATTATTTACTTTGAATTTAATACTTTTTTCCAGTGTCCTGCAAAATTAAAAGTCAATTTATTTAAAATATATATATGTCTACTTCTTAATTTCAGGTGTGTGGGACTCCTGAATACATTGCCCCAGAAGTTATTTTGAGACAAGGTTATGGAAAGCCTGTGGATTGGTGGGCGATGGGAATTATCCTCTATGAATTCCTCGTTGGTTGCGTACCATTCTTTGGAGACACGCCTGAAGAACTTTTTGGCCAAGTTATAAGTGGTAGGTGCAGTGCTTTTTTCCTTTTTTTTTATATAGCAAAAATGTTGTGGGCACTCGCTACAAAGCGTCAGGCAGCGAGCAGCCAATGAAAAGATGAACTAATAGAGGGGGGGCAGAGGGTACAGCCAATGTATAGAGCTAGGCCATGACATTGTGTTGGTTGCCTGGGTCCAAAAATGAAATGTTGCCCCACACCCCCTAAACCTATTCACACAATGCACACCCATGCTTATCACAGATCAGAGTTCCACAGGAAAAAACACCCGGCAATGTGAATGAGTGTATCACAGAGCTTCACAGTAATGCGCAGCGTGTATGAACATATCACAGAGCTCCACAGCAATAAAACACACAGTAATGTGCGGTGTGCATGAGCGTATCACAGAGCTCTACAGCAGTAAAACTCACAGTAAAGTGTGGTGTGTATGAGCATATCACAGAGCTCCACAGCAATAAAACACACATTAATGTGTGGTGTGCAAGAGCGTATCACAGAGCTCCACGGCAATAAAACACAGTAATGTGCGGTGTGCATGACCGTATCACAGATCTCAACAGTGCAGCAGCATGGATAACTTTTATAATTGAAAAGTGAACAATAGTGCTCCATTAGGAAAGAATGAATATAGAAATAAAGGGAATTTATATATATATATATATATTTTCCTTTTATCACATTTACATGAAACCTAGTCATATTTGGAATCATTGGAGAGGCCATGCTCTAGTCGTTCCAATGACACTTCATATGACCCTCTAGCTTCTATGGGCCCAGAGATACAGGGATCCAAAGGACCTCCTCCATAGGGAATAGGGCATTCACTGCCAGGCGGCAGGGGAACTCTCACGTCCATGCACATTGGCGTCAGTGGACGGGGATAAGAACGTCAGCTCCCTGCGGGAGAAGTCCATGAGCGCGCCAGGCTGCAGATGTCCTCTGCATCCTAGGGGAAGAGCGCATGCCCTGCCGGTAGGGTATAGTAGTGAAATATTTACTTTTTCTCTTGTTATGTAATCCTTTATAAAGAAATATGTTCAATACAATCTTACTCTTTGTTTTAATTGAGCTTTGTCACAAGACCAAAAATATGACCAACCCAAGTAAGGTAGACATGAGTTCAGTGCATTTTACAGCTTGGCTTTGAATTACAAAACAAATCCGCTCAAGTGTACCATTACAGCTCATAAACCAAGGAGCCAAATTAAGCGAATGTAACCAATCCCAAAATCCAAATTACTGCTTATTATTGTAAATAATGCAAAACTGGAAGGAAAGAAAAAGCCCAAAACCCACAGATTGCTAATGATTTCATTGAGGGTTATTACAAGGTAATGTTATTTATATAACAGCTGTTCTTCTTTCATTTAAAATTCAATAACCTTTCAGGTCTGAACCTGCAGGCTGACCCCAAGCACCGTCACACAGCTTGTGGCAAAACTAAATGATAATTAAACAGAATCCCTTATTTCCCTACCTGCTGTTCCCAGAAATTTCCCAGAAGCATTAAAGGCTAAGGTTATGCCAGCGTGTTTAAGACCGTAATGGCATTTACGTTGCTGATCGTTACTTCTATGTGCCACGACATCCTGCCCCCAATCCCAGAGCAAAAATGTGTATATTAAATTAATATATATCCTGTTTTGTTTATAATTAAATGTTAGGAAAACATATACGTTTTTATTTTTATGTAGTTTCAACTGCAACAGGATATATTTTTATTACACAAAATATGCATCTTTGTGTGTGTGTGTGTGTGTGTGTGTGTGTGTGTATACAGTATATCTTTGCTACAAAGCCACAGTGTGGCATAGCATTGATTTTAGGGTTCTGTGTAATAACAGATCCAGGATGTATAAAAGTGAGTCAGAGGTCATTTGCATATCCTACCCAGAATTCCTTGCTGCATATGGGGAATGTGGCACAGGAGCTCTGGGATGCAATTCATCGAATTGCTGTGATGTGCAAGTGGCTTCTGCAATAATAAACACACTTATTATAGTGTGGAGGCTTTTTATCTCACTTTTAGTCCTTCACCACAACCCTTATAGACACTTATTTATATATGTAAATACAGTGTTTGTGTATAATATATATATATTGTGCCGTTTTTGGCCAGCAATATTTTTAACTATAAATCTAATTATATATATATATATATATATATCTATATATATCCTAGTTAATTCAATATACAAAGAAAATATCCAGAAAAATGCTTGAAATATCCTAAAAAATCTAGAAATAAAGAGACTCTTTACTGCAGATTATTATAATTAACAGTTTATTAGATATTGAATTAAAACGGGAATATTTTTAACATTGAAGCCTATGGGATTCACCTGAATAAATCTGCTGCATGAAACCACCGAATGGCAGGGCATTTCAGGAACCTTTCACTGCTGGTTTGTGTTCTCTGAATAGTAAGCTTGTGCACAGATTTTTTTTTCGGTTCGATTCGGTTCGATTTTTTTCGGATTTTAACTTTTCAATTCGCCTCGTTTCGACCGATTTCTGTTTCGATTCGGCTCGATTCGTTTTTCGTGTACTTTTTTCGGAATATTGACTTTTTTTCGGAATATTGACCATTTTTCGGATTTTCGTGTCACTTTGCTCATTTTTTGTAGCGACTTTTCGTGATTTCGGAAATTTTCATTTTTCGGAATTGTACATGTTTTCGGAATTTCGACCATTTTCGTATTTTCGTGTCACTTAGCTCGTTTTTTGTATCGACTTTTCGTAAGTTCGGAAATTTTCGTTTTTTCGGAAAGTCTGTTCTCCTCGTTTCAAAGCAATAAATTTCGATTTGACACATTTCAAGTCCATTCGAAAGTTCCGAAAATATTTCGTTTCGGCTCGGAAAACTTTTCGGAACTGCCATTTTCGGATCTAAAAATTTTCGGAAATTCGGCCGCATCCGAAAACACGAATCGGGAAATTTCGTGAAAATTCCGAAATTACGAAACCCGAAACGCACATCCCTACTGAATAGCCGAAGCAGTGCTTTTTTATGGGGATTTCACTGCCCTCGAACAGGCACCGTATGTGCAGGCAATTAGCCAGGATTTGGCGAATTGCCTGCTCTCTGGATAGCCGAATGGCCAAGAAAGGTAACCGAACGCTGATTTTCAGCGTTCGGTTACCTTTCTCCAGCCATTCGGATCTCTTTGAATAACCCTGATAATTTTTTATTTTTTTGTTGTTTTTGTCTTTGTTTATTGAATTTATATATACCAGATAATAATCCAGCACTCACGGGTTCTTGGTTTCATGCCCGGTGCAACGCCAAGCTTTATGTAAAGTCCAAAATACTGGCGGCACTCTGGGTATTTTCCAAAAATAGCAAAACTTCATTTTTTAAAAAAGTCAACGTTTCAACCCTGCTCATCGTGAGCTTTCTTCAGGACAATAAAGTTTTGCTATTTTTGGAAAAGTCCCAGAGTGCCGCCAGTATTTTGGACTTTGAATTATATATATATATATAATATATATCTATATATATCCTAGTTAATTCAATATACAAAGAAAATATCCAGAAAAATGCTTGAAATATCCTAAAAATCTAGAAATAAAGAGACTCTTTACTGCAGATTATTATAATTAACAGTTTATTAGATATTGAATTTAAACGGGAATATTTTTAACATTGAAGCCTATGGGATTCACCTGAATAAATCTGCTGCATGAAACCACCGAATGGCAGGGCATTTCAGGAACCTTTCACTGCTGGTTTGTGTTCTCTGAATAGTAAGCTTGTGCACAGATTTTTTTTTCGGTTCGATTCGGTTCGATTTTTTTCGGATTTTTAAACTTTTCAATTCGCCTCGTTTCGACCGATTTCTGTTTCGATTCGGCTCGATTCGTTTTTCGTGTACTTTTTTTCGGAATATTGACTTTTTTTCGGAATATTGACCATTTTTCGGATTTTCGTGTCACTTTGCTCATTTTTTGTAGCGACTTTTCGTGATTTCGGAAATTTTCATTTTTCGGAATTGTACATGTTTTCGGAATTTCGACCATTTTTCGTATTTTCGTGTCACTTAGCTCGTTTTTTGTATCGACTTTTCGTAAGTTCGGAAATTTTCGTTTTTTCGGAAAGTCTGTTCTCCTCGTTTCAAAGCAATAAATTTCGATTTGACACATTTCAAGTCCATTCGAAAGTTCCGAAAATATTTCGTTTCGGCTCGGAAAACTTTTCGGAACTGCCATTTTCGGATCTAAAAATTTTCGGAAATTCGGCCGCATCCGAAAACACGAATCGGGAAATTTCGTGAAAATTCCGAAATTACGAAACCCGAAACGCACATCCCTACTGAATAGCCGAAGCAGTGCTTTTTTATGGGGATTTCACTGCCCTCGAACAGGCACCGTATGTGCAGGCAATTAGCCAGGATTTGGCGAATTGCCTGCTCTCTGGATAGCCGAATGGCCAAGAAAGGTAACCGAACGCTGATTTTCAGCGTTCGGTTACCTTTCTCCAGCCATTCGGATCTCTTTGAATAACCCTGATAATTTTTAATTTTTTTGTTGTTTTTGTCTTTGTTTATTGAATTTATATATACCAGATAATAATCCAGCACTCACGGGTTCTTGGTTTCATGCCCGGTGCAACGCCAAGCTTTATGTAAAGTCCAAAATACTGGCGGCACTCTGGGTATTTTCCAAAAATAGCAAAACTTCATTTTTTAAAAAAGTCAACGTTTCAACCCTGCTCATCGTGAGCTTTCTTCAGGACAATAAAGTTTTGCTATTTTTGGAAAAGTCCCAGAGTGCCGCCAGTATTTTGGACTTTGAATTTATATATATATATATATTTCTATATCATAGCTATTCTATTGATGGTTAAAAATATTGCTGGCTAAATCTCCAAGAACTGCACAAAAATAAAATATATGTGTGTGTATATATATGTGTATATATCATGGCTATTATATTGATGGTTAAAATATTGCTGGTTAAATCTCCAAGAACTGCGCAAAAATCTCTGTGTAAAAATATATATATATATATATATATATCACAGAGGTGTGAGTACACCTCTCATTTTTTTGTAAATATTTTATATATTTTTGTGTAACAACACCTGAAGAAATGACACTTTGCTGTAATGTAGAGTAGTGAGTGTACACACAGCTTGTATTACAGTGTACATTTGCTGTCCCCTCAAAATAACTCAACAAACAGCCATTAATGTCTAAACCGCTGCCAACAAAAGTGATTACACCCCTAAGAGAAAATGTCCAATTTGGGCCCAATTAGCCATTTTCCCTCCCCGGTGTCATGTGACTTGTTAGTGTTACAAGGTCTAAGGTGTGCATGGAGAGCAGGTGTGTTAAATTTGGTGTTCTCGCTCTTATTCTCTCATACTGGTCACTGGAAGTTCAACATGGCACCGCTTGGCAAAGAACTCTTAGGATCTGAATAAAAGAATTGTTGCTCTACATAAAGATGGCCTAGGCTACAAGAAGATTGCCATGACCCTGAAACTGAGCTGCAGCACTGTGGCCAAGATCATACAGCGGTCTAACGGGACAGGTTCCACTCAGAACAGGCCTCACCATGCTCGACCGAAGAAGTTGAGTGCACGTGCTCAGCGTCATGTCCAGAGCTTGTCTTTGGGAAATAGACGAATGAGTCCTGCCAGCATTGCTGCAGAGGTTGAAGGGGCGGGGGGGGGTCAGCCTGTCAGTGCTCAAACCATACTCCACACACTGCATCAAATTGGTCTGCGTGGCTGTCATCCCAGAAGAAAGCCTCTTCTAAAGATGATGCACAAGAAAGCCCGCAAACGGTTTGCTGAAGACCAGCAGACTATGGACATGGATTACTGGAACCTTGTCCTGTGGTTTGATGAGACCAAGATAAAATTATTTGGTTCAGATGGTTTCAAGTGTTTGTGGCGGTAACCAGGTGAGGAGTACAAAGACAAGTGTGTCTTGCCTACAGTCAAGCATGATGGTGGGAGTGTCCTGGTTTGGGGCTGCATTAGTGCTGCTGGCACTGGGGAGCTACAATTCATTGAGGGAATCCTGAATGCCAACATGTACTGTGACATACTGAATCAGAGCATGATTCCCTCCCTACAGAGACTGAGTTGCAGGGCAGTATTCCAAAGTAACGACCCCAAACACCCTTCCATGTCGACCACTGCCTTCCTAAAGAAGCTGAGGGTAAAGGTGATGGAGTGGCCAAGCATGTCTCCAGACCTAAACCCTATTGAGCATCTGTGGGGCATCCTCAAAAGGAAGGTGGAGGAGCGCAAGGTCTCTAACTTCCACCAGCTCCGTGATGCCGTCATGGAAGAGTGGAAGAGGACTCCAGTGGCAACCTGTGAAGCTCTGGTGAAGTCCATGCCCAAGAGGGTTAAGGCAGTGCTGTAAAATAATGGTGGCCACACAAAATATTGACACTTTGGGCCCAATTTGGACATTTTCACTTAGGGGTGTAATCACTTTTGTTGCCAGCGGTTTAGACATTAATGGCTGTGTGTTGAGTTATTTTGAGGGCACAGCACATATACACTGTTACACAAGCTGTACACTCACTACTTTACATTGTAGAAAAGTGTCATTTCTTCAGTGTTGTCACATGAAAAGATAAAATATTTTCAAAAATATGAGGGGTGTACTCACGTCTGTGAGATACTTTATGTATATATATGTATGTGTGTGTGTATATATACATGATTGCATCTTGCCTGAGACAATTAATGTTTCCTTTTTTTTTTATTCCCCCTCTGACCATGCCATTTGGCGATGTACAACATCTAACACCCCCAACTGTGAGCCCTATGACTGTCCCAATGTTTAATTCTATTATTCTGATCAGTTAGCTTCTATACCTGAGGAAGGGAGGAATCCTCTCGAAAGCTTGTACTTTAAGGCTAGGGTCAGACTGAGGCAGTGCGAACGCGCGTGCAGGCGCACTTAATCACGGCCGCACTAGCAGCAAATGACGGGCAATGACGGCCAATATACGAAGTACGGTCGCACCAAAGTCCGGCTGCGCAACGCAAGTGGAAAATGAACGCATTTTTTCGAACGTAAAACCGCTAGTACAGACGTACAGAGTGCGCTGCGTCCGCTAGAGGCGTGTGTGCGTGAATTGGAGATGTCAGACACTGCTAATGTCCAGCCAACATAACGTCCAGATGCACAAAGTGTTTTATTGATGATCCGTACAAAATCACGGACGAAAAATGCGCATCGTATGACCGGTATCGCGTACTCCGTGAAAAAATACGTCCATTCGTTCGAACGCACTTTTTCACGGACAACGTGAAAATGCGTTCGTCTGACCCTAGCCTTAATGTAACGTTAGTCCAATAAAAAAAGGTATCACTACAGACTGCTATACTCGTGATTTTGGCATCTGGACTAACACGGCCGACCTAATATATATATATATATATATATAAGATTCTGTGTGTAGTTCTTGGAGATTTAGCCAGCAACATAAAAAATATATATTTTTTTAACATTTTTCGCAGATCATCTTTAGCAAGTTATGAGCATCCACTTGCAGCAGCCTATTGTGTTAAGGCACACGATAAACTTCCATAGTCTTGCTGTGGGGATGTATATTAAATCCATCAACCCTTGTGCAATAAAATAAGTATGCAAATGGACAATTTTGTTTAATTTAGTTTGCTTTCCCCTCCGCACACAGCCTAGCCTGCTGAAATCACTTGAAGTTTTAACTGAGCTTGGAAATTATGCAAATAGGCAGTGTATGTATAGATGGCGTAGCTAATAAAACAGGTTTATAAATGTATTAAAATGAAATATTTGCCCGTTAAAACACCAAAGCAGTGGTTTGGACTGGGTGTAGGGTAAAACCAGTATCTTTTCCTTGATCACTTTAAGAATAGGGTGAATATCGCACTGTAGACAAGTGTGGGTTATTGTTGACATGTTGATACTAATACAGTAAGGGAGAAGTGTTTTTCATGCTTTATTGAAGTGTTGTTTTGTTTATCGGTTCAGCTGTCGTGTGAACGCAGGTGTTCACCCCTTATCTGGAAACGCTCTCCTCTCGCTGTTTGATTGTGGATTGATATTAAGCTGGCTCCGGCTTCGTTATGATTCTTTAATTAGGATTTATTTTTGATGATGCTGAAAGTTTGTTCTGACATTTGATCTGCCGGAGAGCCATAAACCAGGAGTTTGCCAAATAATAGCTGGCTGACAGAATATTTATAATGGCACGAAGTGCAATTTTCTTTTATTTTAGTCTAATGACGAAGTAATTATTTTACTTAGGCATATCCAATTGTATTATTTATTTAAGAAAGCATCTATTATTTGTCTCAATAAGGATATTTTGTGAATTTGTTGTTTGGGCAGTATGCTTTAAGAGTCATGTACGTTCATTAAAATAATCTTTACAGTGGGGTTTATAAAGGAAATGAATATACTGATTCTCTGTTGTAAGGCCCTGCAAAAAGATGGCACAACATTTCACTAAGTAATTAAACTGTCATAATCATTACTATAAAAATGGGTGGGGGAGGGGTGTTACTTTATCCTTTAGTATAATTTTGTGAATTACGCTGATGTTACTTGTATGCATTACACAAAAATTGTATCCTCTTTTCAAAAGGACACCACCACTTACATAAACTGTAACTAGATTACTTGTGCATTACAAACAAAAGCACCTTTATAAAACACATTATAAAACACATGATACTGGTTTTTTTTTTTGGTTTTTTTTTTAAAGTAGTTGCATGTAAAATCAAAAACTAAAGTTAGTTTTTTTTTCCCTGTTTCCATTTTGTGCGTTTTTCTCATGATGCAACATTTACCGAAAACATATGCAGGTCTATTCACTAAACGGTGAAGTCAGTAGAATTTGCTGGAGAAGGGAACAATCTAGGTCAAAATAGCCAAACCAGAAAAATTATCCTATTTATCTCACTTTCCAAATCGGCTGTTTGGTCTACATTGTTCTCTTCTCCTGCCAGTTCTCCTAAACTTCACTCTTTAGTGAATAGACCTGCAAGTGAGTTTATCTTTACCGCTGTGGTTTAGCGTCTACATTATATATTAGTCAATGGGGTGGAGGAGGGAAGGTGTAGATTAGGCAGCAGGGGGGGTGTATTGTGTGATGTAAACTACTTGAGATAAGTAATGGCAGCTGAATGATATGACAGGGAGCTTACAACACTTCTAATCTACACCCTGATGATGTCCTTTGCATACACCATACACAATACAATGCTGGGAGGGCAGTTTACAACACGAAAGATCAAAGAAATGGATGCACGCAGTGACACATAAAGGAAAATATTTCTCAACTAAACATACAGAGATAAACAAAGCACATGAAAGATATCCGCAACATGAACAAAATAAGAACATTTAATTTTTTGGTGGCAGTGTCAGCTGGGGATCCTTGTTTTAGAGTCCCAGCTGTTCAAACTGTTTAACATCTTTGCAGGAGGTGCTAAAACTTTGGGGGCACATTCTGGGGCCCATTTGCGAAAATATATTGTTTGCAATAAACAAACTTACTTTACATTGCTCCATAATTAGACCAAATAGAGTATACTTGATATTGGTGCTTTGAAGGTAGAGTATACTCGATCTTGGTAGTGAAGCGGTTTAGTAGGTTTATGCAAAGCAGGAGAGGTTCCACTATACAGTATTCGGCATGCACAATACCCCATTTTTTGCAAAGCCACACGTGAGAGTCTTGCTCTTAATAGGACATTGAGATCTCTATAGGAGTTTTATATGAAATTGTTACATAAAACCTATTGATTTATAGAATCTAATCTTTAACTTGAAAAGAACACGTAAAGTTTTGTTGTTTGTACGTGTTCCCACACACTAATATATGTTCTCGCGCTTCTTTTTTTCTCTAATTGTGATTTATGTAGATGAAATAAACTGGCCAGAGAGGGATGAAGCGCCATCAGTGGATTCTCAGGACCTCATTACCTTATTGCTCAGGCAAAATCCTCTCGACAGACTGGGAACAGGTAATGTGTGGCGTAATAAGAATGCTCTTTTGACAACTCTTCTACTCACTCCTTTGATACAGTTGCCCCAGAAACCATATCTTTTATGTTTGAAAAATCAACGCTTAGCATTATGTTTGACTTCATTAATATTGTGTAATTCTTGGGACCTTTCAGTCGTGTGAATTATCAGAAAATTATGCCGAATTTATTCTGAGTCGCCATATATAAACAGATTAAATTGAAAATATCCCCACTCTTTTGTATTAAAAAAACAAATGTTTTTTCATTTGTGTCCAAAAATCCTAGAACCCACAGAGATTTTTGTTTGACTTATTATGGCGATCAGCAGTAAAGCCCATCAGCCATCAATAAAGCAAAGCTCAATGGTGGGTCCTACACTACACTACACTACGATTACATACTTAACGCTAACGTTAGCGCTCGGCTGTGTGAGCGCTAACATTAGCTTAAGTTGCCCTAGTGCGGGCCGATCATATTACATTCCGAATGCTAACAGGTTAAAAAAAAAAACGTTAGTGATTCGGATCTTGCGCTTTTCAGCGCGAGGTTACTGTACTTTGCGCTCCCTAAGCTTAACATGGGGAGTGCAAACAGTTAATTAAAGTTAGATTACAAAGTTTTAACACTAATTAAATCCTGCCGCGGTTAACTGAAAAGTTAGCACCAGCTCCGAGCTGTGGTTAACTGATTCTACTTTTGCGGAATCGGTCAGCACCAGCTGAAAAAAAATATCAGATACTAACCTCTCATCCTGCCGCGAGAACGGTGGGCTGATCCGCCTCTTATGGCTGCCGGGAGCAGAGTGAGATTGGGGGGGTTCTCCCCCCGCGATCACTGCACCGATCAGTAGGTTGTCACGAGAGGTGAGATCCTGCCGGTCATGTGACCCAGTAGTCAAAAACTCAATGGAGTCCTATGGACTCCATGGAGGGGATACTCGTGGCGGCGCGTAAGCGCTGCCTAGAGTATCCAGAGGTTTCAAGCTGCAATATGGGGCAGGCTGCTGGATTAGTGCCTGCCCTGTAATATGGAGCTAAAACGGGAATGCTAAGGAGAAACTGCAGCCGCAGGTTTCCCTCCTTAGCGTCCCCGTTTTAGTAGGCAGTATGTTACACTGCTCTAGGAGTGGTAAACAATTTAATAAAATCAATGAAGGGTGCAGAATTCCGACGCGTTTCTCCACATTGCTGTGACTTTCTCAAGGAAAAATGTCCACTATTTTATTTGCCTAAATCCGTCTTGGTTCATTGTTTAGTAAGTAAAGCGTTCACTAAATATGGCAAGAAACGCAAATTTGAATTCCTGGCTCGTTGCATTCCATGATTGCAACATTCCAAGCAAAGACTCGTCCCGGAGATTCCAATATATTCATTAAAACTATTTTGTGGTTCATTCAAGACCGCACACAAAGGTACAAGAATACGGTCCATTCCATGCACCAAGTGCTGTGGAATATTTCTTTGTTTATTTAGTCAAAAGAAGCAACAAGCCTGAGTTTTTATGATTCTAACCATTGCATGAAGCATCATATCGTTTCTTATGCCAGATGCCACATTCTGGATCCTCTTGTCACATGTACTAGGAATATATGACTGTGTATAAATCTAAAATTGTTTCTACAATCTTATTTTTTTTTTATTTTTTTTTTAGGTGGAGCACATGAGGTTAAGCATCATCACTTTTTTTGTGCCTTAGACTGGAACAGCTTACTCAGACAGAAAGCAGAGTTCATTCCACAGCTCGAGTCTGAGGACGATACCAGCTATTTTGACAGTGAGTGCCGTAGTCTGCTATATTTGTATGTTGTTGTTTTTCAATTTGTATCATTTCGTAACCACTCATGGAAAAATAAAGGCTGTATATTAAAAGCAAAGCTTCTAAAACGAAGACCGGACAAAGACTAATGCTAAAAAAGACCTGACCTGATCACCACGTACATTAAAAATGTACCCCTGCCCCCCCTAAACAAAACCATATTAAAAAAACGTATTATAATGCATGTGAGCTGAAGAGAATGTAAATAAATGTGCGTGATCGCTCAAAAATATTGTATGCTTGTTTTTACATAAGTGTAAAATCTTACTGGATTCATCCAAACTGCAATGTGAATAAATAACAAAAATAACACAAAAAATGCATTTTAGAATGAAATGCTACAAATAGAGAGATGTCATAGGGCATAAAGTCAAAGCATTTATAGTATATAGTCTGTTTTTTGAACATTATTTTAAAGTCAAATGCAATGTTATTGCCACCAAACCCCTTCTAACTGAAGCATCGAAAATAAATGAATTTTTTCCACTAAATTTATTTATTTAAATGCACATAATTGTAATTTCTACTAGTTATTTAGGTAATTAATTGGTTAAATAATCTGTGATTTCCATTGGCTTGATTGTTATGTATACTGTGTGGTTAGCAAAAAAAATAAATGTCCTAGACCTTCACTTGTACCACTGCAATTACTGCCCCTGTTAAGGTGGTGCCTTGAAAACTCTTCCTGCATTGTATCTGGACTCCTAGTTAATGGCCCCCATATCAACCAATGGCGCGGGGATTCCCTGTAGCAACTACGTTCCCAACGCCACTTGAGTTAAAATATTAACGACTGAGCAGATGTTGCAGCCCAGGCAGCAATATTGTTGGGGGGGGGGACAGAAATACTAGATTGGGTGGGGCTTACCCAACATGTCCCAGAATTACCCAACATGTCCCAGATACAGAGAGGAAGGCAACCGAAAACACAATGAGATACATAAGAAATAGCAGTAATAGGCATAGGTATACAATCAAGTCTCAGTGTGTTGTGAGCAACGTGGTATCACCTCTGAAGTCCAGTAGAACCATCTACGTACATGCTGCTCGTACTGCCCTCTAGCCTCATGGATCAGTTCATCATATGAACGGATCAGGTCAATCTCTCGCAGCCAATCCGTAAGCGGAGGGGTGATCGCCTGTTTCCAGTACCTAGGAATGACTGCTTTAGCAGCATTGATAAGCCGGATTGCCAGAGAGCTTTTGTACATTTCTATCCCAAATGAGACGCTATGCAACAGGTAGGCCTCCGGGCCAAACGTTCGAGGCGGGACAATCAGACTACTCACGGTATCGTGGACAGCCTGCCAAAAAGGAAGCAGTATTGGACACCGCCACCAAACATGTAGGAAGTCGTCTGAATCCTCCTTTTATCATACATGAAACACCTCTCTCCACCCATAGTTGTTGAGGTCGGATTTGACTTGGGGTGGACATGTACGCCTCACAGCCTCCTCTCGTGCAACAGGTGGTGTCTAATAATAAACCTGTGGATGGGACATGTGGTTGTCATCGTCCGCTCCAATCATGAGAATTGGGGAGGAAATGATTCAAGTCTTGGGGTAAATGCCATTATCCACCCGCACAACTGTAGTAACACCCCTGTGGCTAGGGTCCACAAGCCCTAGTCACTGCAGAAAAAAAATGACTTTGCCCCTGACCAAAAAAAGTAGGAAGCGGGACTTTTTAATTGTAGGATTATCTGAGTAAGTGTTATAAAAATCTAGGTAATATAGATAATTTTATAAAAATTATATTTCCTGTCGATGTTGTATTTTTTTCAGATTTTGTTTTAACATTATAAATAAAAAAGAATACCTGGCAGTGCAGGCAGCTCTGATTGGTTGGTTTCAAACAATCAGATGGCTTTGTGCCAGAATTGGAAAAGAGCCAAGGTCAGGTAGAGGTCACCAGCAATAGTAACGACACAAGGTTGGAAAACAGGACAACACAGGCCATACCTTGGATCTGATAACGAATAGTCCATGAGCGTTTTATAGAAATCTTCCGTCTTGGGAAAGGCAATACATAATACCTGAATATTGCGGCGTAAATGCTACAAAAGAGACGATGCACGACTCGATACAGGATCAAAGTGTTTAAAAATTGTCTAGAAAGCGAACCGGTATAAAATAGCTGCTGTGCAGCCTGTGCTTATTCAAAGCATTGCTTCCAGACTCACCAGGTAAACTTCTAATTAAATCAAGGTCCAGTGTTAAGCTGCTCCTAGGATGTTTAGTATCAAAGGATGCTCGTGAATAGCACTGTACAATACATCTTAAATGAATGGAGGTTTTATACATTGTTAAAGCTGTGCTCCAGCATATATAGTCTCCGTGTGTTCTACTCAAGTTTTGCAGAAATGTTGCAAATAATCTTAAATATTTCTATAAATCCTCAGCATTCTAAAGGTTTTTTGTGTGTTTCAGCACGTTCTGAGAAGTACCACCATATGGAAACAGAGGAGGAAGATGATACCAATGATGAGGACTTTAGTATGGAAATAAGGCAGTTTTCGTCCTCTTCACATAGATTTTCAAAGGTATTGCCACCGACCTTTCTAATCCATTTTAGAAAAATCTATTATATATTTACAGGTATTTATAAAGAGCTAACAAGTTCTGAGGTGCTGTACAATGGGTGAGACAGACTACCAAATATATATGCTAGTTAACACACAGAACAGTAGGTGAGAGGACCATTCTCAAGAGCTTACAATCGAAGAGGGAGAGGCGTGACACAATAAGCGAGGGTAAATAGAGGACCTGAAGTAGCGGATGCATGTGGACTGGGTGGGAAGATGGTGCAAGAAATATGCAGCTCAATATGGAGTGAGCCAATAGGCTTCTCTAAAGTAATGTGTTTTCAGAGACTTCTTGAAGGACTGAAGAGATGGGGAGGGAGTTCCATAGAAAGGGGGCAGCTCAGGAGAAGTCTTGAAGGTGGGATGCGGGTATGAGGAACTGATAGCATCAGATCATTGGCCGAGCGGAGTGGTCGGGATGGGACATACCTGTTAATAAGGGAGGAGATGTAGGCAGGGGCACAGTTATGGAGAGCTTTGTACGTGAGCACCAGTATTGGATTCTAAAGGAAACAGTGAGCCTGTTGATGAAAGCTTATCTTATTGCGATGGAAAATCATTTTGTATTGCAGGTGTTTAGCAGCATCGATCAGTTGATGCAAAGCAAGGTTGAAGAGAAAGAAGACACTGAAGAAAAACCCAAGAACCTAAGTTTACCACCGGTGGAATCGCTTAGCTGGAGTTCCGAATACTCTGAAATGTGAGTAAATAAAGTTACGCAAGCACATACCTGTGACCGGTGGTGGATTCTGGCTGTATGTAAGATAGCTGTATTTGGAGCTTGTATTATAAAAGATGATGTGGCTATTACCCTTTTTAATGTTTTCCATTTGTATGAATAGTGTCAAGAATGCTCACGGAATTGTTTGCTGATGGCTTCAGCTTTACCTTGTTACTAATTCCTTGTGTATGAGCCTATATTCGATGCCAGCTCACCAGTTTCTGTACATTCATACATCTCTTCTTTACGGGAAATCAGGATCAAGATTTTTGGTTTCTTCATATCTTGGTGGCAGCCTTTTGGGGGCCTAACCATGTCCCTTTGGCTAAGCCCCACTCACATGTGTTTTAAAAATATGTATATATATAAACCTGATCTCTGCTAAAAAAAAAAAAAAAAAGCCATCTAGTATGGCATGGCATTGAATTAAGGGTTCTGTGTGAAAACAGACTCAGGATACAAAAACGTGAGACAGATGTTATTTGCATGTCTTACCCAGAGTTCCGTGCTGCATATGGGGAATGTAGCATAGGAGCTCTGGGATGCAGGTCTTTGAATTGCTGTGATTTGTAAATGGTGTCTGCAATAGTAAACACTATGGGCAGTATTACAATGTTGGTGCTAACTTAACCAGAGCTGCTGTAAACTTAAAACCTCCATAGGCTATAATGGCTCTGGGAAGTTTACAACAGCTCTGGTTACGTTAGCACCAACTATGTAATCTGGCCCTATATATATTATATACACAAATAACAAACAAATATCCACCAACACACATGGAATCACAGCACCAATGAGCCCTCTTTGGTGATCAAACTCCTTCTGAACATAGACCTTTAAATGCAACTTGGCTTACTCTTTTTGACATAAACTACTTCTCTATAAGTACGCCAATTTCTTCTTTCCAGAAGACAAACACACCTAAAAGTGACCTGTCCAACACAGTGACACGCGACGCTTCACCAGTCACTCATTGAGTGTACAGCGCATGGAAGCCTCCTTTAGGCTGAAGGTCCTGTTCTTAACGGTGACTATCCATTGGCATAGTGTTCTTCTGAGACTGCTGTGCCAATGGTTGATTGACAGGTGTGGGTTTTGAGAATCTTACTGACTGACACTTTCTCGTTGGCACAATGTATACATTGTATATAAATCTGTATCAAATGAGTTCAAGTGACCTGACACATGACGGAATTAAATGTGATACTACCTGTGTGCTTGTTATGTTTGGGTTTGTCGGATTTGTTCTTGGCATAAAGGATTCTGGAACGAAGCCTGTGTTTAAATATTCTCATTAATCAACGCTGTATTTATTTTGGTGTCAAACAGGCAACAGTTGTCTATATCAACATCTTCTGACACAGAAAGTCACAAAGTCAACCTGCTGCCCAAGTTTGCGATCTCTTCTGATGTAGAACATGATACTCCCAGTGCTGCAGATTCTCTACAAGAGGCTGATAAGTCTACGCTAACATCAGAGGATTCTCCACAGGAGGACCCCGATATCAGTATTAGCAGCTCTACAGTGTCAGGTGAGTTCATAGGACAAAAATCTCTACTTGTATTGGTTGTAGTGACTATCTTCTGTAATTATTCCTAGCCTAGAGATCCATAATGTAGCCATTTGAGTGTTTTGTGTTTTTTTTACTTAAAATATTACTTACAATTGCCATGGATCACTTTGATCCTTTTGTCTTGAGACCGTTATCTAAAAAAAATTACAGAACACATCTTGTTCACGCCAGTATTAATATAATAATGGAGTCCTGTTCTTTGCCTTTTGAAGAAATTTCAAAACAAGGTTTTAAATGTTGCTGTAACCTCATTTGTCACCAATAAAGGCACTATTCAGGTGGTACGTAGTACTAGCATACTTTCGCTATTTTAAAGACCTTATACCTACAGAAGCACAATGAGACTCTGTCAGAGGGGCACCAGATAATACATCTCTGCCTTGGTACTCCACAGTCAAGAGTGTTAGCCACAAATTTCCACCGAAGAAAGAAGGACCGTCACACCAGATCAGATTTGAAAAGGAGCAACTTTATTTGGAACCTGTGCATCATTTCGTTCATATCATAGAACCTCACTGTGTGCGTGAGAAAGGGCCTCACAGGACCAAAACTTTCCATGGTATTATCATATTGCTCCTTTTTGTATCTGAACTGGCGTTACCACCATGGACAACACAGAGACCATAAAAGATCCAAGGACAGTGAGGCACACAGGTAATGACAAAGACACTGGCAGAGACGCCAACAAAGAATCCGAGAACTCTGTACAGACCTCTAGTAGAGACACTGAAATACTCAGAAATACTGAGGCACACAATGAAAAATGCATGGACAGACACGGGGAGGGCGGTGGTCAGGGACATATACTGGCAACCACACAAACGATAACAAAGCCGCTGGCAGCCGGAGTCAGAGACAAATACAGAAACACTAACAGACACCTAACACACACTCAATGCAACGTAGAGACCCTGACAGATTTGTTTAAGGGGTGATGTCAGGCTATGTATGATACCTACAGACTTTGGCACATACAGACCCTGACAGCCTTCCATAAAAAAATCCCGACACCTCCCACTCACACTGACATATACACAGAACCTAACACACCCCTCCACACACACATACACAGGCCCTGATATCCCCTATACAGAAACACTGACATATATACCCCATACACATACACAGATCCTGACATCCCCAGTACACAAATGATACATACACAGACCCTGGCATTCTCCCTCCACACACTGACCTATACACATGTTTAGGGTTGGTGGGGGCTTGGTTTTGGGTTGTACCTGCATGTAGTTACTCTGTATGGTAAAACCCATTATTTTCAGTAGGAAAGAAGCAAACCCTAATCCCCCCTCTCTAGTAATCTTATGGCCTTGCCAGACATATTTTAATCTTGATGGTGTTGGTTTTCGACAAATGACGATTCTATCTTAAATGTCACAGAAACAGCAGCTGTGCCAGTCTTCACAACTCTCATTTTCCCATTTAAGCATACTTTATAGATTCTTAAACTCTGTTTGGGAAAATAATTTTCCCAGTTTCCTTCAGCTTCATGACTTACTGATGTTGACTGAAGGTCGTTGATTATTAATGCCAACCCATGGCTCCCTGAATCCCTTTGCCTTTTGCCCGCATACAGTGGTGCGGGCGGGAGGAATGTGTGCGTGCATGTGTGTATCCGTGTGCGAGTGGTTCTACATGCACATGTGGGTCATCATTTTACTGAGCTCTCTCCTTTTGAACCGGTAACCTTTTTAATACAGATCTGGTTTGTACTTTGGTTTTCAGAGTATGCTGGTATTTTTCCATTGCAATGTCTTAATTGCTGCTACATTGTAAATAGGGATTAATATGTCTCAGGATGAACTTAAATGATTGACGTACAAAGTTCCTCTGCTTAATCCATCTATTTGGGTCCATCCTAAATGTTTGTCCCCTAACTGTCGAGCTTACAGTAGGCTAAGCGCAAGGCTTCAGTGTTGCTGACCCTTTTGTGTAGCATCGTTCCCTGGGCTTTGCAGCCTTCTGGGTATGAAGAATAGAACAGATATATTCTGTCAAGCTGCAGTTGTTTTAATATGTCTGTCCTTTCTTCTTTGTACAGTGAGTAGTTTTTCAGAGCACTTAGATCAGATAAATGGAAGAAGCGTGAGTGTGGACAGTACAGATAATTCCTCAAAGCCCTCCAATGAAACCTCCTCTCTTACGGTGTGTCAGCGATTAGAAAACACAGAGAAACAGAAAATGTCTGGAAAAGTCACTAAGTCCATCTCCGCTAGTGCTCTTTCTCTCATGATCCCTGGAGGTAGAAATACAATATTCCGCATGATATTCAATGGCATTGCATGACGTTTTCACTGTTTGTGAATCATTTTGGCTTACATTTCAAGCTCTCTTTATCGCATTCTTGTTTCAAAACACTCGCACATGCCTTGTGTTGTGGAATTCAGAATAACATGTAGGTACTTGTGCAGGAGCTACTAATCAATGCTCTACGTTGGTTATTCTTTCGCCGTCAAACTTATGAATTCAAAAAGCAGACTCTCTAATCCTAGTGCTATAGTTCTAGACCCCAACTGAACATAGAGCAGGAAGAGCAGATGACCAAGACTGAACACCCCTACTTTAAATAAAAAAAATACAGGAAACCGAGCACTCGACTGACCAACCTGCTACTTCCACAAACTTGCAACGTAGGAAATGTTTTGATTGTTTCTGGTAAGGGAAGCCTAATATTCTTGTGTTTTCTGGCTCTTTTCTCAAACTCCTTGTGATGATGTGGTTGTGTCTTGCAGATCCACCATGGCTTAGACTTTTTTGACCCTCTTTTGACCCTCTTTTGATTATCTTTTTTGAAGTGAATGCTAGGAAGAAGTTAAAAGCCAGATATGTTGTGATACAGCACAGCAGATTTGATTAATTTGGGTGTTTCTAGTGTTTGTAGCCTAAACAGTGTTTGAGCGTCATGATGGATATTGGCGTAGAATGTACACCCTAAACGTTACCACACCTCTTGGTATTGTATTAGTATTGACTGTACAGCCTTTGGGATTTCGTGTTATTCAAAGTTACAAAGACGGCTAACCTTTGTTAGAGTTTATTTGTATATTACACCTAGTTGGTCTTGGACTCTATATTCAATGGCCTTGATACACCCACCCGTTTTATTTAATAAAGAGTCCACCAAAAAGCTTTATAAATGTGGTTACCCCACCCCAGCCAAGCACTCCTGTTTTCTTGCTGGCTAAGCAGTTTTTAAATAATAAAATTGTCCTTTGAATTAATTCTTTACTTTGAGGATAGTGGATTGCAAAGGTGGACATTAAAATGGTCATAAATTCCACGTTTGCCTCCTTTCATGACTTCTACTTCTGTAACCACTGTTCTACTGTAAGTATGATCAAAGAACAAGTATGTCACGCACTTGGTGTAATCTGTAGCCCGAGATAGTGAGGAAACGAGTAATGGGACGTACCTTGAAGTCAAGGTTTCAGTAGATTTGTTGGGACTCTTCAAAAATTATAATATTAAAAAAATTCAGGTTATGGGCTCAATTTAATCCTATAGGCCAGTTATAGAAATCATATCAGTGAGTTTTGGGGGAAAAATTTCCCTGCAAAACATCAGCTGGTGCAATTTAAAGCATTTGTCCAGAAAAGAAAAATTATGCTGGTCAGCAAAAAAGCTGGCCGGTAAAATGCCCGAAAAAGCATATTTTGGGCCAGCATCATGTGGATTTCTGCTGTTAACTCCTTTACTACTATTATATCTGGCTTCAAAGGCACCATCTGGTGCCCTGATAGATCGAGATATCTCGATATGCTGATCTGCAGCCCAAAAGCAAATGACATTTGTTTGCTGCAAACTTATTTTGTTAACTTTTAGGATGTAGAAGGTGAGCCCAATGTTTTAACCTTGTGGGCATAATGCCCAGAGCTAAAACTGTAAAATCAGCTGCTGAATGCCCTGAAATATTGGGGGGGGGGGAAGAGACAAAGAGCTGCTGCTCAAACCTCCGTACTTGAAAACGAGAGAAATCTCAATGTATCCTTCCTGGTAAAATACTTTCTAAAAAAAAAACCTCCATTTGGCAGTAGATGGTGCCATCTATTGGCCAAAGAAGTTATTTACAGTAATTATTTATTTATGTGTAATTGATTTTACACAAAAAAAAACCCACTGGTTTCTGACAATGGTTTTTTGGAAAATCCCTTTATGAAGGGGTTAAGCATTGCCTATTTGAAAAACTTGACATGTAAGAAAAGGTTTCAGTCTGATACGGTTTCCCTACCATAAAATAGATTGATCAACTCCTTTCAGCATTTTAATTTTTTCCGGAGATATAGATATTTTTGAATTGAATTACTAAGGCTGAAATTTCCATTAAAAAGTATACACACGAATGCCAAATTTTTATCAGGAGTTGAAATGCCGGTGTGCTCTCATTCAAATCTCCTAAATAGAAAAATGTCCAAATTGCAGCTGAAAAAGTTGCAGATTTTGACGATTGGGCAAAATGAACCACTTCAATGCTAAGGACGCGCTCAGCGCGTCCTCAGCATTACCGCTGGTATGCGGAGGACGCGCTGAGCGCGTCCTCGCATTGGGGTCAGCGTTCGGCCGGGTTCCGGCCGATCGCTGGCCCCTCCGGTGCGGGCTGACATCCTGGATGTCAGCCCGGCATCCGGAGCAGTTGCCGCCATTATTAGGTGTCATCACGCCCCCGCGATGACACCTAATTCAGGCGCCCCCCCCGCATGTGCGGAGGAGGCGCCTGAAAGGGAGGGGGGGAGGTCCTTTGGACCTCTCTCCCTCCCGATCGGCGGCACACAGGGGCTTAACCCAGGCATCATTTGGAAGGGCACAGCCTGCCCTTCCAAATGATGCCTGGCATTAACCCCTGGGGAGCTGGATCGCAAATCGGCGCTGAAAAGCGCCGATTCGCGATCCTTCCCGGGAGCTGGCCGACATCTTGGATGTCGGCCAAGCTTCCGGGAACTCCCCCAGAGGACTGGCGTCATCGTGCGCAGCACGATGACGCCAGTCCTACAGTTAACCCCTAACTGCCACGAACTGTGGAGATAGGGAGTTCCAATGAACTCCCTATCTCCCGATCCGTGGCAGTTAGGGGTTAAATTTTGATATGGTTGGATCGGCCAGAGCATGGCCGTTCCAACGATACCAAACATGAAAGTAAAAGAAATTGTAAAAAAAAAAAAAAAAAAAAAAAATAAAATAAAAAAAAATTAAAAAGAAAAATTAAAAAAAAAAAAATAAACACTTTTTTTTTATTTTTTTTGGTTTGTTAATGCAGCAATATTGTTCCCATTTCAATTATAATGTGAACAATGATGCTGCATTAACGATTTTTGTATGCGGTGCGTTTGTTAAAAATGGTGTCATTTTCCCCAAAAAAAAATGTAACGAGACCCCATCTCTAATTTTTTTAACAAGCGCACCCCATACAAAATATAACCGCAATTGCTCGCATGTTAAAATGTGGAAAAAAACACTTTACACATTGTAAATTATTGAAAATACATATTTTATTGCATTTTTTGTTATAATATACAAACATGACATAACGTATACATATAATAATGACATATTATGAATCTACCGAGTCTGACGGAAAGAACGATATATAATATGTCGGTGTCATATACTAAAATAAGCCTTAAAAACACGTTTAAACATGATGCGCAAAACAGGTAAAAAATGACCTCAGCACAGGGGCGGGAAAAGCCTCAGCAGCGAAAGGGTTAAATCAAGCCTTAAGTCCCAAGTGCTCCCTTTCACCATTCGGTATGAAATATTGTATACAGTGATCTACAAAAACATTTATATGGCAGTCAAAGTGCTGGGATATCTCTAACTCTGTTTTCATTGACAAAGGGTTAAGGTCGCTTGCAAAACAGAGCTGGCATTTAATGTCTAATTGGACTTATCATAACTTTAAATGTATTTTTAGCCGATGGAGGCCAGTGATATCAAAACAGTTCAGGAGCCAAGTTTGCTAATTCAAGTCAGCTCGAGTTTCAGTATGGGTATATTCGATCACTTCATATCCCTGCTGGCCAGATTCCTAAAATGCTGTTAGGAACCTGCTTTTAGAAGCTGAGCATCCCTACGTGATATATTTTTGCTGATGGGATATTTTGCTCTTTTCTGTTGTCGTTCTGCTTTTATTGGGCCTACATCTAAGTGTGTAAAGAACCTGTGGGAATTAGTGGTTTATTAATTTAAATCTTTAAAATACACAGAACTGGTTTCTCTCCATCTTTTTTAAAAATTATTTTTCTGTCTCCCTGACGGACGGAAATTGATTCTTCAGTCTCGTTTCATCTTTTAATTTGAACGTGCATGCAGTGCATATTCACAGGTCTACTCCCTAAAGGTGACACTCAGGAGAACTGGCAGGAGAAGAGAGCAATCTCGACAAAATAGACGATTTGGAAAGTGAGATAATTGGGCGAATTTTTCTGGTTTGGCTATTTTGACCTAGAATGTTCACTTCTCCAGCCAATTCTCCGGAGTTCACCCTTTAGTGAATAGACCTGGTAGTCTTTCTGTGACTCTCATGACTAGTGCTTCTGGAACAAATTCTTCAGAATTCACTTGGACTGGTTTGGTGTGTGTGGTCTCAACTCAGTTTTTTCTCTGTCTTCCTCTTGTACTTTCATAGTGACTGCTTGGTTGTTTTTTGATACCTTATACACATATGCTTCCTTTAAATATTTCATTTGTTGCTACTCTTCAAAGAACTGGGAATACATAAACACCAAAGGTCTTGAAACCTTGGTTCTTCATCATCTCAATACCAAGACCGTAGTGCGGCAATCTCCTAACAACCTAGGCAGCAGCAGGGACACAAACCACATCATAATATAGAATTATATAGTGAAGTTATTCTCTGACCTAAAGCTGAATTCTTTTTTTTTTTTATCTCGCTTCTCCTCTAATGCTGCGGATAACTAATATACCATCATTGTGGCACGGGCTGATACATACGTTTTAGGAATGAATTATCTGCTGTGTTGGATTAAAATAATCACCATCAAGCATCACAATTGTTTATCAAATTCTGCATGGTGTTTTTATTATTTTTACACATTCCAGTTGCTTAGCATTGCTTGCTTAATATTGTTTCTGCCCCCTTTTTTCTGTTTAAATATTTTAATACAATTTATTATTATTTTCTTTAAAAATCTCTGTATAATGAACAATTTGAAACGGGAACATATGTTTTCTTATAGATGTCTACAGTGTTTCTCCTTTGGGAAGTCCTATTTCTCCGCTGTCGCTGTCCTCCGACCCTTCCTCGAGGGATTCGTCTCCGAGTCGCGACTCTTCCATCTCCTCCTCCTCATTCTGTCCCAGACAACCAATTATTATTCAGAGTTCTGGGAAGAAATTTGGTTTTACTTTACAAGCCATCAGAGTGTTTGTGGGTGACAGTGATGTCTACACAGTCCATCATATTGTCTGGGTAAGGGACGACCATTTACGCATTGTACAATAACTCTTATAGGACAAATAGCATGTTTACTTTTCAAGGATTTATTTGAAAGGTCGGCTTATTCCCCACACTATTGTTCATTGGGCGTATTGATTGATTTAGTAGTGCTATAAATATAGTGCACAAAGTACTTCAAGGCCCACCAATCATTCCCTAATCATAGGAAATATGATCCATATGATGAAATTGATCTTTTTTGTCTCCTGGGGTGGGTTGTTTATTGTTTTTCATCAAAGTATCGCAGCTAACGTTGCAATAATTCTCATGCGAATAGTTCTTTCATCATTGTGATTTTTTTTTTTTTCTTCATATTTTTAATCAGACTATTGATCTTTCGTTATTGCGTGTTTGTGCAGTAGTCCAAACATCCAGCTTAAATTATCTATATATGATATTTATTGTGACAGAGTGTTGAAGAAGGAAGCCCGGCGTATCAAGCGGGTCTAAAGGCCGGAGACCTTATAACGCACATCAATGGAGAACCGGTTCATGGGCTTGTGCACACAGAGGTTATAGAACTTCTTCTGAAGGTATTCACTTTCAATTAGAAAAATGTGGGTTTTATGTCTATTAATACAGTTTACTAATTTTATACAATATTTCATATATACCGTCGGTCTTGAATTGATTTTAGGACAATTTTTTTCTTCTTTCTTCATCAGAGTGGAAGCAAGGTAGCGATCACAACAACTGCCTTTGAAAATACGTCAATCAAGACTGGTCCTGCAAGAAGAAATAGCTACAAAAGCAGAATGGTTAGACGAAGTAAGAAGACCAAGAAGAAGGAGAATATAGAACGGTGAGTAGTTTTATTACAATTTCATTTTTTTTACCTTTTTAGAAAAACTAGCTATGCAGCCAGTTTCTGTTTGTAGGAATTGAGTCGTGTTGTCTTTTTCCTTTATATAGAGCAATAATGTATATAAAACGGTTCGTCTAACTATATCTTGATCAACAAAGTTGTGCGAGATTTTAATAATGACATTTCCTCAAAATAAGACCTCTGCTTTTAAATTTTTCTCGTTTTGGTTAAAGGAGGAGGTCTTTCTTCAAAAAGCTGGCAAAGCAACCATCTCCGCTGCTTCACACAAGCCGAAGTTTCTCCTGCTTAAACCGATCACTGTCATCCGGGGAAAGCTTGCCTGCATCTCCCACTCACAGCGTTTCTCCAAGTTGCCGCTCCACTCCAGATTTTCCATCTGGTTAGTACTCTCTAACTTGCAAAATGAACATATACTTGTATTATTGCTTTCATGGAGAGAACTGATGAACAATTAGTAAGTGGTTGCCTCCAGGAGAAATGTTGTGGCTGTATTGTTCATATAATTAACACCTTCAATACCCAGTTGTTTTCCATATAACCACTGCCAGGACCCGGTGGTTTTATGGGAAACCATTTTCCATTGCAGACGGTACAAAATTTAATGTACACTTCATATAATAGAGGAGTTCTTCCCAACCCTGTCCTTAGGGAGCTCTAACAGGCCAAGTTTGCCAAATATCTGAAGCAGAGCACAGGTGATCTGATTTGCTGCTCAGTGATTGCAGGATTCAGTGTGCATCTCCCCAAGATAATCCTTAAAATCTGGCCTGTTAAGGTGTACTCGAGGACAGCATTGGATACTACTGGTATAATGTATTTTAGAGACCTTTTTAAGGCATTAAGCTTATTTGACATGCAAAGGGCTCCCCGTGCTTGCCAAAAAGTGCTACTACATATATCACACAGGATCTGTGTTTCTGTAGAAGCAAAGCAGAACTCCAAGCAGCTTCAACACCTTGACTGATATTTCCAAGGTGCTGATAATATTGAAGGAGCATTCTGAAGCCTATATGCAAACAAACATTTTATCTACAGTAAACAAAATTATTTTCCATCTCGCCAGGACATGGCCATACCAAGTTTACTCTTTGTTGGACTCCTGCAAGGAGCTCGGAAGAAACAAAAACATGTCACCGTTCATATATTGTATATCTTGTTATAGTTGCATTTTTTAATTGTTTTCACAAACTTTTTTTATTTTTCTCTTTTTTTAGGCACAAATTCCTCACAGAGCAGTTCTCCAAGTTCTAGCGCACCGAACTCCCCTGCAGGTTCTGGCCACATAAGACCTAGCACTCTTCATGGTTTGGGACCGAAAATTGGTGGACAAAGATACAGGTCTGGCCGACGAAAGTCTGCTGGTAGCATACCGCTTTCCCCTTTGGCAAGGACACCATCACCAACACCTCAGCCACCATCTCCACAAAGGTCTCCGTCTCCTTTGTCTGGGAATCCACTGGGCAACTCAAAAGCAACCCCAAACATTTCTACAAAAATGCACTCCCCGCCGACAATTGTAAGGCACGTTGTTCGGCCTAAAAGTGCTGAGCCACCAAGGTCTCCTTTGTTAAAGAGAGTACAGTCGGAAGAAAAACTGTCTCCATCGTACTGCTGTGAGAAAAAACACCTGTGTCCACGCAAGCACAATCTAGATGTAACCAAGGAAGAAACCCACAAACAACCATCACAAAGGGAAATGACGCTACAAAGCCTAGAGGAAACAACATGTGACATCCCTTCATTGACGAGAGTTAGACCAGTAGAGCAAGGTTGCCTTAAACGCCCAGTGTCGAGAAAGATAGGCCAGCAAGAGTCTTTTGATGATCCAGACAAAGAGAAACTAAAATCCAAAATAGTCATGAAGAAGAAAGACATTTTGGATAGGCAGGACTCTCTCTTAAAACAAAGCATGCTTCACGATTTCCAAAATGACCAAAGGAGTGTGAACAGTTTAGGTCAGGAGGAGAAGGAGGAAACTCAATTCTCTAATTCGTTGAAGAGAGCAAGTGTATCCGAGAACAAGTTTTCCACTTACGAGAATCGGTCTGTAGCGCATATATATAAGGATGGTCTCTGTAAGAGTATAAATTCGCGTGCGAACAGTGCCAACATTTCTTTAGATACCCAACTGTTCTGCCATGCTGCTCAGACACCACCAGAAACTGCTCACATTTCATATGAACTAAAGAAAAACCCGCCTTCTGCTTCTCTTCAAGATAAGCTTCCTCATTCCTCTGAGCGGATGTTGAAAGAAGAAATATTAGACAAATCAACCAGCGTTGATTATTATAGAAAGAAAAAATCCTTTGACGAGAAAGACTGTAGCCTCTGTCTTGTCCCACAGGTAAAGCCTGCTTATTTACAGACTGATTCTGTAGCGTCACATGAGAACAAGAACTGTATTTCTATCACTCCAAGCATACCGGTCTCATTTACATCATTAAAAGCCACTACCAGCAGGTCGGAAAATTGCACTGACAAATCTATGGTTGCATCCTCTGAGCCATCTGCACGAAAAAGTCCTTCTGAATTTAAAATAGAAACTAGGTCTGTTTCTTCTTTGAAGCCAATTGAAGGCACGTTGGATATAGCGTTGCTATCGGGACCAAAAGTTTCCAAACCAGAATTTGACTGCAGTGTGTTAGACAAAAAAGTTTGCCTTAATTCAAATCCTGATGCTGCCCGAAAACCAGATAATAAAAACAGCTTGACGTTTGGAAAACCAAATTCTAATAATCTAAGCCAGGATTCTAGGCACCAGAGTCCTATTAACGAGATGTCTGAATCGTTAAGGACTGGTTTTCATTCTGCTGACATGTGTCAAAACAAGGATCCATTGGGCTTCAGAGGAAAAGAAACGGCTGGTGAGATTGCAAACTCTGCTCAGAGTCAAGCACCGGGAGCAGCTCAGGCGACAGTAAGGTATACAGTAGCAGATGTGCCGGGGGCGTTTGTGAAAAGTAACAGACAAGATATGAAAAATGAGGACATGTCCTCTGTCAAGTGTTCACTGGAGCAAAGATTTCCTAAAACCTCCTGTGAAAGGGCAAACTCAGCGATTCAGCCCTGTGAGAATAACGTCAGGAATGTTGTGGTAAATTCAAGTAATTCTAACAAATTCTCATCCACTGCCAGCAATGCAGGGCGAATAAAACCGCAAACGGCAAAACCGAAGACTGAGGTAAACCCAGGTATTGGTAAATCTAATCCATTAATATCGAGAAATCTTAATTTCCCTACACAGTCTGAAAATCTGTCTCAGAAGGTAATGGACACAATACAGATGAAGTCGTCAACTGGTGCCTCTAGCAGCCAAGCTACAATGTTACGAGAAATGGCAGTCCTGGAAAAAAGTGGTTCTGGTGTTGTGGAGATGAAGAAAACCCAGCCGCTGGTTGGTCTAAAGCCACAGTCTACAGCCAAGAACATTTGCTCTACTGAAGCAGAAGATGTAAAAACAAAATCCCCTACGCATGTCAAGGAACAGAAATCTGCTCGTATGCAACTGGATGACTGCATCAATAAATCAAAAGTTGGAGCAGAGTCTAAATCCAGTTTATTAAAAGTACAGCAGGTGGATAGATCTTTATCCGTGCAAAATCAAAGTCAAACGGTCACTGTTGTAAACAAAGACCCACTTGTCCAACACGCTGCAAGGACTGTTGGTGTACCTGGCATGGATTTAGCTTTCCAAATCAAAGATTCCACTAAAACAGAAAGGACTGGTGTTCCTTCAGTTTCAAAGGGAAATACAAAGAGCACTGCAACTATTACCCTTCACGAGACCTCGAACAGGAGCCTGACCTCTAATCCCGATGCCACTTTGTGTCCCAGCACTGTTAAACTCAATGAATGCTCTGCAAAATCACATTTAAAAGAGAAAACAAGCCAACATACCAAGCTTGCTCGTGTGGCTGCGAGCAAAAGCTGCTTTCAAAGCCAACCATGTCAGGTGAGCATGGATCCAGGACTATCTGTTAAAGATAAAGCACAGCAAAATAAATGCACTGAAACACTTTATGCCCTTAAGGACAATGGGAAAACAACCACATTTAGTTGTAATGTTACAAAGAGAGATACCAGGGAAGTGACTGTTGAAAAGCCAAAACCTGGTACCTCTGCTGACTTGACCGGGAGAGAGGACAAGTTCAGGCATGTACCATGTGAAGGAGATAACGGTGGGGCTGCCTTGTCCCTGACTAAGACCTTGCCTGGTGTTCAAGGTTCCTTAACGACAATGCATTCATTTGAATATCTTGCAAGCACTTCTAGAGGAAATGAGCAGAGCCCTAATGTAAATGTTACAGGCAACAAGTTTAAGAAGGATATTGCGGTATCCTCTAGTAAATCCAATGCGTTAACAAAGGCAGAGAACATGCCCACCAAATCTTCTACGGAAAATCATCCATATCTCTTTACGAACACTGTAAATGCGGTGGTAATTCGGAAAGATCCACCTTTGTCTCCTGTCAAGAAAAACACAACAAAAAACCTACCCAAATCACCAGCACTGTCACTTGATATTCCCTTTACCCTTTCGTCTGACAGAGACTATAAAGGACAGAAAAGAGGGAAGGACCCATCACAGAACAACCTCAACCAAAAGACGTTATAATCTGCCAACGCTCTCCATGTGATGAGACCTCCTTACTGTAGTAGCTGCTAGATTCCGGCTACTGTCAGAAACCAGCACTGTGTAGTGTTTCCATTGTTTCATGTTGTGTGATGCTTTTAGGACAGTGGAGTAAAAGAAAGAAGTAGGTAGTGTAATTTTTTTTTTAATTCCCTTACCATCGTCAATTGTCTGGGTGCTGGGGGGAAAAAAGAATACAATTAACATAATGAAAACTGTACACATGCAGTAAGGAGAGGGAAAGGGCTATGGAATAATTAAAAAAAGGTCTGTGTAAATTAAAATGTATTTTGTGTTGAATGTAGAATATACTGTTTGCTGCTGAAATACAGTTTTACTTGTTTCCGTAAAACAATACCACTAAATCAAACGTGAACAAAAACCTACTTTTCTGAATGTCATAACTTGAGTTTTGGGGATCAGAACAGGACGTAGAGGAAGTACACATAAATGGATTGTACCTGATTCCCAGTGTTACTGTAGCTTAAGCCAGTCTTTCTCAACTGTGGTCCTCTGAACCCAGTAACAGGCCAAGCTTTAAGGATTACCTTGGCGGGAATGCAGACTGAATCCTGCAATCACTGTGCAGCAAACCATTTCACCTGTGCTGTGCTTCAGATATCTGCAAACCTGGCCTGTTAGTGGGCCCTGAGGACAGGAATTGAGAAACACTAGTTTTTACAGACATTGGTAACATTCGGACTCCCGAGTAGTAGCACGTAGTTCCTGCTGGTGTTGGCTCATTACCAATTCACAATGGTGAATGAAGCCTGGCCCTTCCAAATAAAAAATAAGCAGATTATTGAGCACTTGTGTAGCAATCTGAATAAATAGAAACGGTTGCCATATGTTTAATGTATAGATTCAACGTATTCACATTTTTCATTCTCTCTATAAAGGCAATCATTTCAACTGGGTATTCAATATGGGTTTTCGGTATGCAAATAAAGGGCAGCATCCTTAAAGCACATACTCCTGTGAATCCTGGGCATAAATCCCATTATGTTCTTGTTTGTCAGGTTTTAACTTCCCTTTCTAATCTTTTTAAATTAACCCAGCATAGACAATCCCCTAGGAAGTATATGACGTTTTCTTTTTACCTCCTTGCAAAGCTGTGGCGGTTTGTAAAGATGCTGGATATGAAGAGGACTGTTACATTTTTTTTTCTCTCTCCTGTAGACATGAATGCAACATTAAATTTTAAAGAAGTCCATAAATTAAAAATGCTTTCTTAATCTGAGCACTCTGTACCACGTACTCCTAGGTAACTGAGCAAATATTAGTGCAATTAAACGCAACACAAACATTTCCATGAATTCCATTTCAGTGATGAAAGGATTAGAGTTGTATGCACTAGAGTTGTGACTCTTGCACCATGTATCCACGATTTTAATCAAACATATATATATGTGATGAAGCGAGCCAGTTAATTAACCTGCTTTTGAGTGGCTGCATCTTGTAATCTTTTACTCTTTTCTGTTCCATCAGTCCCTTTTTCTTTAAATTTTGATCTAAAAAGTACATTGTGCTGTGCCTGGCGTCTAGCTGAGAACATTTGCTAATGAAGACGATTAATAATGGGCATTTTCTTTGCTACAATTTAGTTGTGTATCTTTTTCTTACTTTTTTTTCTCATATGCTGCATATTTTAATGGGTTTTGGGTGATGTGTGAATAAAAACCAAAATCTGCGGTACCTTTTCCTTATAATCTGCACTTAACCGGGGCCTTACTATGCAGTCCTTGGCCTACACTGCTGGCTTTTGCAATATATTCTTTCTAAGTGCATTAACCCTTTAATTGGCAGAAGGTTTGTGTTCTGTTCACTTCTCTGACTCTTAAAGGCATCAAAAGCTCCGTACATTGCAAAACACTGCATTTAATGCAATATATGTATGTCTTGGGTTTCCCCCTCCCTTTTTTTATATAATTGTGCGTGTGTCCTTAAAACCGCTGGAGCTGGATCTTTGAATGTGGCTCACGTGTTTTCTGAAGCCTTATTTACGTTGTTTAAGTTATGCTGAAGACAATTCCTAAAATTGGATTAGCATCTCTTCTGGGCAAAAGATCAAGGGTTGATTGTCAAGGATCTATGGCTGTTCCGTTTCTATAGTTTTGGCCACTCTCTGCTTCCGTCCTTCAGCTTACCAGAATGTTCTCGGCTTGGTAATTTGGGTTCTTTTCAGCTGGCAGTGCAACTCGAGTGACGTTTGGTTTCTAATCTGTAGAATGTGGGTTACTTACGCACTGGTTAATCGGTAGAATAGGTAAAACGTTGAATGTCTTTGAACAATGTAAAACTTTCATTACCTTTTTGAGTCTCTGGTTTAAAGAGGGCGTAAAACAACGTAAACTTGGTAGTTATCTGCTTTACCAAATATTTAGTTCACTTGGGCATCATAACATTCAGGGGCTTTTCATTCTCTGCCTTTTCTTCATTTGTTTACAAAATTACATCATAAAAATCTGCTGTGTTGTGTAAAATCACATCTACGTCGCGCGTAATACATTGAAGTCTCAAAGTACCTAATGTGTTTATGTACTACTTGTTTGTAAGTGTTTACTATGTAAAAAAAAAAATACAAAATAATTGCCTTTGTGTACTGTCAAGTCTCTTCTATGTATCGGTTATTATGTGCTTCTTTTGTAGTTCCTTCCTGCTGTAGAAATACTAGCTTCGTATCTGTGCAATAAAGTGTTTGCTGTCTTAACTTTTTATAAAAACAAAATACATGAGTAAAAAAAAAAAAAAACTCCTTCCTGAATGTTGTAATTGTTGTATATTGAACCAAGTATTTATACGTATGCAGCTGCAAAGCCTAACATTGAAATAAAAAGTCGGCATGAATGTTGAGGTGGTATTCTTTGTCTTTTCATTGCCTTTTATTTTGGAATTGGATCATCTCTGTAGGCCTGAGTGCTGTAGACTATATAAGGTCAGTGTTACATACTTGATACAAAGAATTATTTGATATAATAAAATTTCTTTGTTTGCTAAAATGCAATTTGCTTGTTATCAGAGTAACTTCTATAACATTTAAAGGGACATGCTACACAATGTTAGCAATCAATCTTCTCTGAGTGGTCACTCTGCTGTGAGCTTCCTCCCTCTGAGGGGCGCTCAGAGGGCTGGTTCAGCCAATCAAATGCAGGGGATTAATTCTGCCCTAAATCCTCAGCTCAGGGTTCCCTCAGGTCAGCTTTTCAGGGCTTGGAGACCTTTTTGAGAACTAGTCTTATCCAATGGTATCCCAGCCACTGGATTGGCTGGAATCTATGCCCCCCCCTGCGGACACGTGACATGCTGAGCTGGAAGCATGTTATATCTTCCAGAGATAAGACAGATATCAGAGCTGTATTTAGGTGAGTTTTTAACTATAACTAAAGTTAAAAAACTGGAGGGGGTGTGTGTGGTTAACGTTAACCCTTCGGTTTCTCACCAACTCATGTTTTAACCATATAGTACCCCATTAATTTTTATTCTCCCATAACCTAAGATCAGAAATATACAGTACAGGTGGATTTATAAAAAAAATGTGTTTGTTGCTCGTTACTTTTGTTTACAAAATTTGCATTATAATCAATGACATACAGGGTTATTCAGAGAGCGTAAAAACCAGGAGAATGACTGGAGAATGAAAAATTCTAGGTCAAAATAGCCGATTTGGAAAGTGAGATAAATGGGACAATTTTTCTGTTTTGGCTATTTTGACCTAGAATTTTTCATTCTCCAGTCATTCTCCTGCTTTTCACGCTCTCTGAATAACCATGTAAGGGTCATTTACTGCACTTCTACAGCACTAGCAGTCAGTGCGGTTAATGAGGATGCCAAGTATAGACTGTCTCTCACCGTTTCTCCAGAAATCTCCTGGGCACAGGGCACACTATGTCATAATAATTCACTTTGTGATATGAATCCCAGCATCTGTCTCTGCAAAGAACCTAGAACAGATCCTGGGAGTAGTGACCGCATGTCTGACATGTATTGTCGTATAGGAAAGCAGATGCTGCAAGATATGAAAAAAATATAATTGCTCAAAATGAAAAGAGTAGGAGTGGTATATCCTGATAGAATGCCCGGGGGTAACACAATTTCTGTAGAAAACTGACATGTAGTGTGTCTGAGCCTTGCGTGTCCATGGGCAAAGGGAGACCAACAAAATGTGTTCCTTGTGATTGCATACTAGTTAACCTTGGGGATTCGCATATATTTTGGAAATTATTAGGATAATTATAAAATAAATCTAAAACCTATTATAGCTGATTAATAAACTAATCCTAAACTGCGATTCTAAATTAAATATTGGGGGCTATCCACTAAGCGCCGGTGTTTTTCGGGCATTGCAAAAACAGTCTAAAATATTTGATACTGCAATGCCGAGAAACACTGGTGCTTCTCAAAACTAAAATTCAAACGGTAAAAGGAGAAGCTTTACAGGGCAATTTCTCCTTTTGCGGTTTAGATTATAGCTTTGAGAAGCGCCAGTGTTTCTAGGCACAGAGTATCAGCAATTTTAGCTGTTTTTTTCCAACACAGGAAAACACAGACACTTACAGGGTTATTCAAAGAGAATCGAAAAGTCACCGCACGTTCGGTGACTTTTCGTTCGCTTCAGTTCGGTGCGATTTGGCGATCCCATTTCGGTGACCCTGCGGTGTATTCAGCAAACACCACAGGGCCATCATAGTGCAGGGAAAACTTGCCGCAAACCCAACGAACACTCACCACAAAACCTGGTGAACACACACCGAAACCCGCAAAAACATCTGTATTAACCCCGCCGAACACGTCGGAGAAACCAGAGCAGCCGCCAATCACGGCGCAGAGCAGCCGCTGGAAAAACCAGACACTGCAGACGAATGGAGGGAAAAAAAAACAGTACGCTTGAATGTTTGAAAAGTGAAACTCTGTTTGCAAAGAAACTACTGAACGAAAATGTCTGAAATTTACATATAAGATCAAATGAATGACAATAAAAAGGGCTGTTACCGAAAAAAGAAAATATGATTTAAAAAAAACGGAAAATATTTTTTCTCAAAAAAAACAGAAAAATGCTTAAAAGATCCTAAAAAAATCTTTAAAGAGACTTTTTACTGCAGAATATTATAATCAACAGTTTATTAGATATTGAATTAAAACAGGAATATTTTTAACATTGAAGCCTATGGGATTCGCCTGAATAAACCTGTCGAATGAAACCACCGAATGACCAGGCATTTCGGCAACTTTTCACTGCTGGTTTTTCTTCTCTGAATAGACGAAGCATTGCTTCTCTATGGGCATTTCACTGCCCTCGAACAGGCACCATATGTGCAGGCAATTCGCCAGGATTTGGCGAACTGCCTGCTCTCTGACTAGCCGAATGGCCTGGAAAGGTAACCGTACGCTGAATTTCATTGTTCGGTTACCTTACGGCCCCAATTCAGATCTCTTTGAATAACCCTGTTAGTGGATAATCCCCATAGTTTACACACATAAAATAAACAATGTGGTTCCTAAAATTTCCGTACATCGTAAGTGACAATTTAAAGAGTAAGAATAGAGTGGATGAGTGACTCCTGCTGTCGAACAACCCTCCCTATCATACGCTATTGCATTGTGGGATGTTAAATAAGCATGTTGAAATCCGGATCATCCAGAAAACCTTCCCTCCTTCTAAACAATAAGAAAATTGAATGATTCAGTGTACGATGAAAATTGCACGCATATATTGTGAATGGGGCTTAGATTTAACCCTTTCACTACCCCCAAAAAAGCACACGCATGATTTTGCAGTGGAAAGAAGAGATGGGCATATGAAACTTCATTGTCATTTTTAATGTCCTTTTTTTTTCTTCAACAAAAAGTGTTTGTTGGTGAAAGGATTAATTGTGAGTATAAATTAAATGACTAATGTACAAAAATGAGAGCGAGTCACAGCAGTAATTTTTAGGTATTGTGGTTGTGTAGATAATGAAAATACAAAATGTTTGAATCTCAAGTGACGCAGTTTACATAAATTTTTCAATTAGCACATCACAAAACATTACAGTACAAAAGTAAGAAGGAATACTACGAGACTAGCAATTACTTAAACCAGAAATGAAATGTTATCTCCATCTGAAGTTGAGCAGAACAAAACCAAATGAAATTAGTTGTTGAAGGCAAATTTAATTTGCTTTTGGACTCCAGAACATGCCCCTAATGTTGTAGCACTGTGAGCATTAAGCCCAAGGTGCTAACATTTTTTTTTAAATCCGCTGGAAAATGTCTGTTGGACTCTTCTCCAGCTGATTCTTCATGGAGCCCAGAATTGCAGTAACGCCTTTTGACCAGCAGATGATGAAATCTTCCAAATAGTTAATACAGTACGGAATACATGGTAATATTCCCATGTCTTTCTGTAAAATTATGGTAAACTTATAAAGCTTGGAGTTTTGATGATTCTGTGAAAAAGGAATACCACACAGATGTAGCTATTCGCAATAAAATCAATGGGTGTAATACATATCACTCACAGAATAGATTGATGTCACCAGCTCGTCCTGGTATTCGGTTGCCTTCAGGAAACGCCCTGGAGTTTTTGCCGCAATAACTGCTTCGGGACAGTGATCATCTGATAAAATTTATTTGTGTAATAAAATGGTAAAAAAATGCTTAACGTGTTTCATCTCTTAGACTTTCTCAAGGACTTAGTCTCACAATGAAATAAAAAGTACAACAAATTTATACATATTCCCCCCTTCCCTTTTGAAGTTCCTTATATAGTTCCTCTCCTCCTCCCATTGGTCCTTCCAAATGCTTGGCGTCTTCCATATATGGTCCAGTAGTTATGATTCTTTGATGCATCCGTCACTTCCGAAGATGCCAAGCATTTGGAAGGACCAATGGTAACGACGGGGGTTAATATTTGATAACGGTGGGAGATACCAATGCTGTGGGTGGTCCTGTCATCACAGAGCTGTTCAAAGCCTGTGTGTGGCTTTATGAAGTGGCTTTTGTAATAGTGGGCAATCGAAATACAAAGCAGGCATTCTTTGCTGTGTTAGGTTCCTCGATTCCATACAGGGGCCCAAACGAGTAGTTGAGCATCATGGTAGATGTAAAACATCTGTGGACCAAAGTTGAACCAGGACCCACAGAGAAAGAGTGTGGCGCTCGCAGTGCACATCTCTGGAGGACACCACCGCTGGAGTTAAATTATATTTTGGCATTTCCTTAGTGTTGTAGCATTTCTATGAGGAACATACTTTGATGCAAACTCTCAATTGTAGTTCATAATCATGTGGAAAAATGCCCAAGTTAATACTTGTGACACGCACTAATTGTCTATTGCTCATATCACAAGATAATGATCACTTTATGTGAAACAAAATTATTCGATAATTCATTTTGCAACAAATCAACATTTTCTCCAACTTCATTTTACTGCGTTCCATAAGATGTGTAATGAATACGGTCATCTTTTCTAAATTGAAGAATACCTTTTCTTTCTGTAATACCTAATGAAAACAGTGAGTGTGATTATGAGGACAATCACTGCCAAAATTATAACAAATATCTGACCAGATGACAACCCGCAACGTATTGCTAGTTTTGAAAGCTCTGTTCCGTTCCTCAACTGAGGAAACCAGCATAGAGTATTGTCATTCTCCTCAAACATCTGAATGTTTTGCTTTTGCCATAATATGAATTCTATATTGGCGCATGAACAATCAAGCGGATTGTGACTTAAGTTGATTACACTGGTACCTGATATGCTATGAACAACATGCAAAGGTATAACTGTAATCCTGTTGAATGCAAAGTTGAGGTGGATATGGCTCAGATCTCCAAAGGCATTGCTATAGAACTGAAGTAGTTTGTTTTCGCTTAGATCTATGTATTTGAGTGTCTTCAAGCTTGAAAAGGCTTGTTCCTCGATTACTGTTATTTCACATGAAGACAATATTAGGACTTCTAAATTTAATGTATGTTTAAGGAGGTTGTTTGATTTGATAACTCCAAATTCAAAAATGCTTTTCTTAAGGTTCAAGTAGAGGAGGCTATGAAGACCCTGCAGGATCTCCTCATTACTTGCATTAATATAGGTATGTGACAGGTTTAGAACTTTTAAGAGATTCAGATTGCCGAATGGACCAGAAGACTCTCCAATGGAAATGGGAGTGTAAGCTAAATCTAGGACTTCCAGTTTATCGCTATCTGGGAAGGGAAGTCCGTTGAGTGTGTGCATGTTATTGTAGCTGAAATTTAGATGTTTCAGGTTGACGAGACCACTAAACTGATCACGGCAACAGTCAGTTGTAGGTCCAATGTTACTCAGACTTAAGTCCAGAAACTGAAGTGACGAAAGGTTCTTAAAACAGCCGGATCCCATTTTGAACAAGTCATTGTGGTTTCCACGAAAATGAAACCTTTTCAGCAAAGTTAATCTCTCTGTGTTTATATCACAAATACTTCCAAATTTGTTTCTACTCAATACAACTTCTCTTAGCGAGTTTTTAAAGGTGGGCAGGAAATCAATCCCAGTGTTTGTCAAATCTAAGCATTGTACATCAGTGAAACAGGAAAATGTATCTGATGAGAACTGATCGAAGTACACATACTGGAAACTAATGTGCTTTACTGAAATATTGCACAGACCATGCAGCGTGTTTGGGGTGATTAGAAATTTCCTTTCCACTTCTTCAAACGTTCCGATTCTAAGAATGTTGGTCGATAAACCGTGAAGGCCAGCTAAGAGAACTGCCAGGTCCATGTTCTGGCCGCAAGCTGTCAAATCCAAGTTAAACAGTTTGCTTGAATTGAAAGAACCTGGTTCTATATAGTCAATTTGGTTTCCCTTTAAGATCAGACTCAAGTTTTTAATACCCTGTATAACGTCTGTATCTTTCGCGTATATCTTCTTTATGTTGTTAAATTGTAAATCCAAAGTTTGCAGCTTTTCTGTCGGCAAACCGTCTGGCAGTTTCACAGAAGAGATAAAATTGTGTCCAAAACTCAAAGTTTCCAAAGAGTCTAGACTCGTGAGTTTAATATCTGATATGTTTGTAATTGATGATTGCTGAAGGAAAAGGCTTTTTAATGATACTGCTCCAGAAAATGCATAGTCTTTTATGTATAACACAGGGTTTCCAATCAGAATGAGTGTACGGAGTTGAATGTTACTTTGAAACACATTGTCAAATATCCAGTTTATCTGGCATCTGCAAAATAGCAATAATATTTATGTGTTATTTTTATAATCCACTTGCAGACCTTACACGGACAGCAATGAACTGCATGCATTTCTAGTGTAAGAGATGCAACAAATTGAGGGGAGGTAGATTGTCCACAATTATTCCAGCAGGGAAGCAGAAGCACAAAGAAACTCTATGCTTACAAAGACTACAATGCTAACAATTATTTGTACATTATCAGTAAAAGTGGGTTAAGTAGAATTTTTTTTTTGTGCCTTGTATTAGAAGAGTATTTGTTAATCACCATAAACTAAACATTCATTACAGGAGCTCAAATACTCACATTGTGCTTTTCAAGGTTTGCTACTTCGAAACGGAAGCCGAGAAACACAAAATACGAACTGCACAAACACAAACTTCCCTTCAGGGAGTTCAGGCTGTTCCGCAGCACCCAACAGTGCACTCTGGCTGCTGGGCGGGTTGAGGCAACCCATAGAAGTCAGGGTGTACTAGTACACCCCACGTCTTTTAAGCCCATCCGCCGCTGGGACGGCATGCTACACTCTGTCAGAAAAGGGTTAAAGACCGTATTCAATTAAAAATATCTTTAATTCTGGCCTGTGTAAATGCGTTTCCATGAGAGAGGTCACTTTTTTATGGCTTTCGGCAGTCATAGGGCCCTATTCTAACTGTGTTGTAAACGTAACCAAAGCTGTTGTGAGCTTTCCTCGGCCACTGATGTCTATGAATCTGTTAAGCTGAAGATGGGTCTGGTTAAGTTTACACCAAGGTTGGAATAGAGCCCATAGATTGTTATGAAACAGCTCGAAACGGTGTGATGCTTTATAAAAAAAAAAAAAACTGTCGAAGATACCAAATGAATGTGGCCTGCTTTTTTATGGATGTCACGTTAAAGACTATTCCTGAAAAAATGACAAGGTCAGCTAAACTGAATAAACCCTTCTGACGATTTTATTTAAAAAACTCAAAGAAAACGCGCCACCCCTTCTCCAGACTAGTGTGTGTTAACATTAATTTCATATTTACCAAGACATGCAACTTAGAAGATTTCTGTATTCTCTTTTGTCCATCATGTAAGACGTGGCAAGCGCAGCGCTAGCTAGCAGGAAGCAATAAGACACATACACAAGGGTGTGCAGAGTGATTGCTTCAATCTGATGATCCGTGCATATGGCTTTATATAGCACACATACAATGAAGTAACAGTGACCAATCAGTGTACAGATATATTTCCACGTCAGAGCTGACCTGTTCAGTACAGTCAGCCCAAAGGCACTGTTTATTACCATATATGGTTTACATTTAACTTTTGAGTTTCGACAAAAACATTCTTTATGCCCAGAATCACGTGTCGTAGTATGGTCATAGAAAGAGGAGGGGGAAGGGGGGACTTTCTAAGTCATATGGTCCCACTTTCCTGAGACTTTCTACAGCATATTGTCTGTAGTTAAATTTATTTAAGAAAAGGGCTTATTAACCAAGTGGTATATTTGAATAACCTTTTTATATGTATAGAACAGGGAAATTATTATTTCAGTCAGACACCTACTATACTCCACTATTAATATTAAATATGGTGTTTAATTTTTGATGAAAATTAATTACAAATATAATTGGAATATACATAAAATTTGTTTGTTTTGACTGATTATGTGGTGTAAGTTGGAGATAGAAATTCTGGTATTCGATTATCTGTACCCAGTTAGAAAAGAAAAATTGCATCTGTGAGAGGGGTTTGCAGCACGCCACTCATGCTGCATGTCAATGAAAAATTCTACTTGTGACGCTTGTGCCTCCAGCATCAATCATTACAACACTATGCTATATTAAAAATAAAACAGATTTAAAAGCTGTAGATTAAATCCGTGCGAGAGGGCTGCATTAAAATGAGAATGATAGTTTGTGACTGACATGCATAATTAAGCAAAAAGAAGAGCTTCACCTTGTCAAATCTAAATATGTAAGGTTTCTTAGTTGGCTGAAGGTCGAATCGTAAAGGCTAAAGAGGGAATTGAAGCTGAAATCCAGAATTTTTGTGGTCAGCGGTATGCCTTTGGGAACCTCTAGCAGTCCAAGGCCTTCACAGCTGTAGCTCTGATTGGCAATTACCTGGTAATAAAAACATACAGACAATAGAATGAATATATTTGTATAATACAATGAATTGTCAAAGCATGACCTTTATAGTAAATGAGACATTTAATACCAAAAATGGAATTTAACAATATCTATGACTTTGGATCAGCTGAAAGAAAAATGGAAACGGTGCACTCTTTAGCAGCGGATAATGTGACAGTTTTATTGGAGGAGACACAGCATCTTTCGGCCAACACAGTAGCCTTTATAAAGCTATTCCGGTTGCTGTGGATATTGGAGTGTATGGACTCCCTCTTTTGCTTTTGGTGATTAGGGCACATTTAAATTTGTCCGATTGGTCGAAATCCAAACCATTTTTGACCATATCTCGGCGATTTTTCAGTTTTTTTTGGCATATTCAAATAGGGGTTTTAAGAAATTTCAATCACTGAAAAAGAATTGGCTCAAATATCAGCTCTTGCAGCTATACCCTTTAATGGACTTATAGGTTATATTGATTCAATATGAATTTAACACCTTTCAGTGTTTGACATTTTATTTTCAGGTAGGAAAATAGGTGGAATAACTGTGTTATTTCTAAACTTGGAAATTTTATAAAAAGACCTGTTTAAAGGCATAAATCTATATGATGCTGGCTGAAAAAAAAATTTCAGGTGTTTTTACGGCCATTTTTTATTCGGACCAGCGACATTTATCAATTATCGGATCGGGCTGAATTTTACAGCTGAATCAACCAATTTTTTTTATTGTGACAATGAGTGTGATGTTTATTCATATAAGAATAGAAGATGGAACAGTTTGTTACTGTCATGATCCACAGGGACTTGCCCTCCAGTATCCAGATGTCACTGCACCACCTCTGCTGACCAGGCCAGTCCTCCATTCCAGCAGCTTTGTGGGCAACCACATGCGCAGGTTGCCACTATCCTGATGCCATGAGACCCCGGCACTGATGCACATGCATCTAATCTGCTCCTGATCCCATTTATGGACCTGATTGCCCGTGTTCCCAGACTGACCATCTTGCTACCAACTCCAACTTTGCCTCTGACCATGCTTCCTGCCTGCTCACATGTTACGGACTGGCCATCTGGCCTAGAATTGTGTGAGGTCTCCTAGCGATGTGCAATTAGGTTCTTCTTCCCAAAAAACCATGCCCGTCCCGTAACCGGACATGACCGTTACTAATGTAGTTACCAAAGTAACTAAACCACAACTTGTGCAAGGTTTTTGACAGTCCTGTCTCTTGGTTCTGTATTTCCAATAAACCTAGTGCTTATTATTATGCCCTACTTTGTAAATACACTTCTAGGGACGTTAAAGGAATACTTTCACCATAGATAATTGGGTATGTGTTTAAACAAATCATACAGCAGTTTGACTAGTTACATGTTAGACCAATTAATGCTGTGGTGGGAGGCCTGGCTCAGACTCCTTTTTTGCCGGGGACCTGCTGTCGCCAGAGGTGTCTCGTCTCTGTGAAGGCATGGCCCTCAGCTGTTTGCTTGGGAATCAGGTTTTCCCTTGGCCTGTTAGGGGGTGAGGCTGGAAGCCCTCTCACAGGTGGTGTGTGTTGGACAGGGCTCCCTATTTAAACACTTTGCTGCAGTGGAAGGATGCTTGATGGTCTTCTCCTGGTTTCTATGCGGATTGGGGCTCTGAACAGACTTCGTCCTGAAGAGATGACCAGGGGAAGGAATAACAGTCTTTGTCTGTATTATGGCCATCCGGACCACCAAGTATGAACCTGTCCCGAGAAAAAACACAGAGGAGGTAAGCGATTCCATACTGCCACAGAAAAGGTATCTGGTCAATCCCCTGTCCCTTTCTTCTCATCTCTCGATCATGGTTTCTCTACAGTAGGGATGTGTGTTTCGGGTTTCGGAATTTCGGAATTTTCACGAAATTTCCCGATTCGTGTTTTCGGATGCGGCCGATTTTCCAAAAATTTTTAGATCCGAAAATGGCAGATCCGAAAAGTTTTCCGAGCCGAAACGAAATATTTTCGGAATTTTCGAATGTACTTGAAATGTGTCAAATCGAAATTTATTGCTTTGAAACGAGGAGAACAGACATTCCGAAAAAACTTTCCGAAAATACGAAAAGTCGATACAAAAAACGAGCTAAGTGACACGAAAATACGAAAAAAGGTCGATATTCCGAAACCATTTACAATTCCGAAAAACAAAAATTTCCGAAAATACGAAAAGTTGATACAAAAAACGAGCTAAGTGACCCGAAAATACGAAAAATGGTTGAAATTCCGAAAAAAAAATGTACGAAAAACGAGTCGAGTCGAACCGAATCGAAACAGAAATCGGTCAAAACGAGCCGAATCGAAAAGTTTAAAAATCCAAAAAATCGAATCGAACCGAAAAAAAAATCGGTGCACAAGCCTACTCTACAGTGGAGTGAAAGAAGCATTCCAGTTTTGGCAATGATTGACTCCAGGTCAAGTGGGTGCATTATGGATCCTGACTTTGCTTTGTATCCCCAAATTAAAGAAAACAAATCCAGTAATCCTACAATAAATTGATGGGTCTCCCTTACGGTCTGGTTGTCCATGAAACAAGTCCTATTCAGGTCCTCATTAGTACATGACATTCTGAAACCCTTTCCTTCAATTTACTGTCTTCCCCTGTTCTTCCCTTTGTCTTTGTGCGGCTTCAGCCAAGGTAATCACAATCCTATGAGTCATTGGCATACTGGTTTGATATCATTTTCCTCCCAATTTTGTATACAGAAGTGTCTGAATACAACTCCTTGCATCTTTAAGTCCTTGAACTACATCCTCGATATATGCATGAAGAGAACCGAAGTTGTAATACCAGAAGCTTACCATCTGACATTTTTGACAAACTGGAAGGGATTCCATGCCCTTTAAGTCGCCCATACGACTGTCCTATAGATCTCCTTCCGGGGGCACCTATCCCTTTTGGCCATATTTATCCTCTCTCAGCACCAGAGTTAAAGATCCTGAAGGAATATCTGCACAAGAACCTCTAAAAGGGTTCATCATACCGTCTACATATCCCGCAGGAGCGGGTATATTTTATGTAGGCAAAACAGACGGGGGCTTATGTCCATGTGTGGACTACTTTGAAATAAACGCCATCACTGTGAAGAATAAAAAAACCCTGCCATTAATACCCGAATTGATGGAGCGCCTAAAGACAGCTACCATATACACCATGCTGGATCTAAGAGGGGACTATAATTTACTACAGGTCCGGAAGGGGGACGAGTGTAAGACTGCCTTTAGGACAAGATCTAGGCATTTGAGTATTGCGTTCATGGGCGGACTGACCACTTGGCTGGATCAGACCTGGGCCCAGGAGGGCCTGGTATAGTCGTCCTGACCGTCCGAGAATGCAAATCGCGATGTCCGGCCATCGCAATTTGCAATTTGATGCGTGCCCTTGTGCCTGCTGGCTGCTGCAGGTCCTCCTCTCCGTCTGCTCTGAACTCTGTGTTCAGAGTGCGCTGCGGAGGTCCCCGTCGGCAGTGTCCCCCTTCTGCACACGTGACGGCGGCGCGTCACTGTCACGTGAGAGCCAACGTCCGGGCTCTTGTGCTGCTGCATACAGGGGGGCCTGAGTGCATCCATGATGCTGGGTGGGGTGGGCCTGCCCATCGCCCATGGGGACCAACCAGTGGCAGTGACTGACATGTTCTGCCTCAGCCGCTCACACCCTGTCAGACGTCACGCCGCACACAAAGACAGTGACAGTGACACAGACAGAACAAAGAACGGAAGCCACTGCATGTGCCACCTGGGGGACCCATGAGAAGGAGCCAGTTCATTTGCCAGATCAGGCCTAGGCCTAGCCACTGCCAGCCAGAGACACTCGTGCCAGTGCCACTGCCAGCCAGACACCCGTGCTGCCAGCAAGACCCGGCCATTCCACAGCCAGCCAGATGCCAGTGCCAGCTAGACACCCATGCCAGTGCCAGCTAGACACACGTGCCAGCCAGACTCCATTGCCAGCCAGACACCTGTGCTGCCAGAAAGACCCGGCCGAGCCTGCCACTGCCAGCCAGACACCGTACCAGCAAGACAAGTGCCACTGCCAGCCAGACACCGTACCAGCAAGACAAGTGCCACTGCCAGCCAGACACCGTACCAGCAAGACAAGTGCCACTGCCAGCCAGACACCGTACCAGCAAGACAAGTGCCACTGCCAGCCAGACACCGTGCCAGCAAGACAAGTGCCACTGCCAGCCGGAAACCGTGCCAGCAAGACCAGTGTCACTGCAAGCCAGAAACCGTGCCAGCAAGACAGGTGCCACTGCCAGCCAGATCAGTGCCAGTCACACAGGGCCACGCACAAAATTAAGGTGAGTTTGCACATTGTTTAGTGCTGCTGCGGAATATGTTGGCGCCATATAAATAAAGAATAATAATCCTATGAAATGTTTTACTGTGAATAGGCCAGGGGGACACAGAGGCTTAACAGTGTTGTTAACCCTTTTGCTGCTGAGCCAAAGCTATTCACTTCTGTGTGCTGAGCACATTTTGACAGTTTTTGGTCATCCTGTTTAAACGTGTTTTGAAGTCATGTTTTCTTATAGGACCCAGACAGACATATTTTATATCCTTTATCCAGCGGACTCCGAATATATCATTATGGGGTCTAATTCCAAAGCACCTAAACTCCTAAAATTTCAGGGCCCTATTACATTGTCACGCAAAAACGCACGCGTAACGTGTGAATTTTTGCCTAAAGCGTTAACGCGCGTAATTCAACGCTGGTATTAAAATCTATGTGCATTTTTTTTTATCTGTCGAGCAATAACGCGCGTAAAACGGACACGCACAAACGCGCGCGCAGCAACGTTGCGCACATAAATCAGTGTACGGACTGTGTTTTTCACGAGATTCAGCCAATCAGAATTAAGAACCACAATTGTCTCCCGTTAAGTTTTTGCACCTGTCAGTCAATCTGAGTATATATGCTGCAGCAATAATAAATGCACACACAACTTCTCCATTTTATTGGTTTGGTATGAGTAGAAAGTGTAACTATACTTTACTGCTGTTTTTTTTTTTGCACTGGTGTATTTGGTTTTGGCCAGGTTGATAGAATTTGCCATTAACACCAGCTTTTGGGAGTTGCTAAAATTATGCGCGCAACGGCTGTGCGTTACAAACTGTGCATAGATTGTAATACCATCCTCGTACCAGCGCACAAATGCATTTGCGCTAACAATGTTAAGTATAGGATTCGCGCGGTGTTCGCGCAGGTTCACCCGCGGTAGATGCACGTTTTTTCTGGCGCCAAAAATAAAGTAAAAGCTTATTTAAGATGGATCCATATGTATAGACCCATCCATAACTGATGAAGCCGCCTTTCTGAGCGGTGAAACGCGTTTTATTAAGGACATTTACAAGGGCAATTTCTATTTGACCATTTTAAGTCCATTTTTTATTTATTTTATATATCATGTGAATAAATTCCACTCCTTTTACTGGCAATCCATGTCTCCAGCGTATGCTTGACCAAGGCATCACTAGAGGATCCTAACACCCCCACCAAGGGTAGCACTGGATCTATTGAGCCCTGAGAACAACGCAGCAGGAGCAGAAGAGGAAAAGCCCTAGGAGGAAGGTGGTCTCACTTTGCGGCAGCTCACAGCAAACAACCATCATCCGTGTAAGTGTGAAATATTTGGCTATAACCATCTACACACCTATAGTATGTGGCAAGATCCTAATCTCCCTTTCTCTCTCGGAGGAACAAGAGAGACATAGGATTCTTCAGACGTGCCACAGATGGAAGCCTGACATTCCAATCACAGAAAGACTCTGATGTATATGGACACTATGGTGATATACCACCAAAATTATTGAATATATCATCATTGTATGGACAGTATGTTGCTTAGATTACCGTGAGATATATCTCTACCTATGCATACCATCCGCTGGGTACCTATCTGTGCTCTGGAATGTGTTTTTTGTTTTCTGTATATGCGCGTTTGTTGCGATGAGATTGTAATACGACGTTCAGCGCAAAGGGTTTTGCCCCTCGCGTTAATGCATTTTTGGCGTGTTAAATTAAAATTCTATAATTACCATATATGGAATGCCATAAACCTTTTTCAAGTTTCTTCTTATATATCAAAATTGAAGTAAGATGCTGCGCTATGCTGCGCGCGCAAACGTTTGCGTGGAGATTGTAATAGGGCCCTCAGTGCTTTGCTTTTTGTCGGATTTCGGTGACTTAATTTCACTGAAAATACGGTGATTTCACTATTTAGCAAATGGTCACCGTATTTTGCTGAAAAAGGATTTGCCAAAGCAGTTATTTAACATCGATTATAATTGCCGATAAAGTCTGAAATTGCCCTGGCAAATGCTGCCGAACTGGTGAAAAAAAAAGTCTATTCTCCTAATTGGAGCTTAAATCCTTAAAGCGTCTAAATAATAAGTCTGTTAAAAAAAGGGGGAAAAAAAGGTTCCATTCATTACATTGAAACTCGTAGGATTCGCCTGTTTAAACCTGTTGAACTGAAAATACAGGAATTTCGTTGTAATTTGGGACTCAGGGAATAGATGAATCTATAGTTGTCAATGCCATAATTTTGATGCCGAAACATGTATTGTACCTTATTTCGCTGTCCATATGCCTCTGGTGAATTGACAGCTTTGTGACTAGACAAATTCCCCTGAAATTGCACCGAATGGTGAAGTAAAGTTTGCAATTTCAGCGCCAATTCAGGGGTTGATGTATACCCATACGGGGTTATTCACTATGTCACGCCAGATTGCTATAGCACAAAAATTTCAAACTCGTGTATAGATTTCCATTCAGATTTAATTTCAAGTGTGTAAATTTATATTTCCACATTGTATCATTGTCTTTTAACTCACATAGCGCTTCCCTCGTCAAACCCCAAGTCAGATAATCCTGTTTGAACATACAGCTCGTCTGGTGTCTCATTCAGGGTACCCACAATCCACCCTCCAAGATTTTACTGTATATCTAATCCATATGTCACATTGCATACACAGGTCTAAACCTGGTGCCACATTCTTACAGAGTGCTGCAATGTCTTCTTATAAGCACAAACGTGGTGCAACGAAGAGAAAGGAAAGAAAAGAACAGAGGAAAATTGTTGCTTCAACAAGCAAAATTGTCAGTTTTTTTCAAAAGAAAACTGATCCTGAGCAGGAGGATGCAGGTAAAATGTCAGCAGAGGCTGGAACCTATGGTACTGACATTTCAAATCCTGAAACTTCGGTCAATCTTTTAGCTGAAGATGAGACCGAGGAGACAGAACCACCCATGAAAGTGCCAAGGGTCCTCCACTGTCTCCACTACAGGAAAAATCACCTTCCACAAAGGATTTCTTTCTCCATTGTCATGTTTTGAGAGATGCTGGAATCTCTCCAGAAATGTTCTGGGAATTTCATCCTAAACAGCCTAATCAAGACATCCCATTCAATGGAAGTGTAGTGTAGTTTAGAAAAGGTATTCAAAGAGGTACCATAATAGAAAATGGGTTACTTTCAATGAGAACAAGAAGACCCTACACTGCTCAATTTGCCTAATGTATGCTGCACAAAAATACCATCATACTCACTGGATACAGGGCAGCAACGAATGGAGACATATAGCAACAAGGCTCACAGAACATGAGCAGTCTCACTGCCATAAGCATGCTAGTGAAGCCTATATGATCAATATTAAAGGCAAGTTGATTATTAGGCATAAGCTTTCAGTTGACCAGCTGTCTATGCGGCACAGCCAGGTACTTAAGCGCCGTGCTGTTGTAAGTACCATCATTGATGTAGCTTTTTTATTGGAGTCCAAGCATTGCCATACAGAAGCATCCATTTAGAATCTGCAGCCAATGTCTTTGATGACTATCTTGAAAACAGAGGTAATTTTTTGGAAGCTGTTAAGCTACTTGCAGAATACAGCCCTGTCCTAAAAGACCATTTGGTAAGTTACCGAAGTGCCCGAAAAACGTGACCCATCTCAAAGAGGACGAGGAAAATTTGTTACGTTCCTTAGCAAGTCCTCTATAACAAAACTATTCAGTTATTGGACATGATTAAAGAAGACCTTAAGAATGTTAATGCAGGGATGTTTTCCATGCAAATGGACTCTACGCAAGATGTCTCTGCACACGATCAATGTGCTATTGTTGTGCGTTATGTTGTGGAGGATACAGCTAGAGAGAGGTTGGTACGCCTACTGAATGTTCAGGACTCAAGCAGCAAGAGTTTACTTTGTAAAGAGATTCTTTGTCTGAGATTGGACTGAACCTGGAACATTGCATCGGTGATTCATTTGACGGAGCAGCTAATATGAGTGGCCTTTTCACAGGATTACAAGCTTTAATGAAAGAAGTCCGTCCCAGTCATATACATGTATGGTGCTATGCTCATGTCCTGAATCTTGTAATAGGCGATGCTAGCACTGTTTGTGTTCCAGCAGTGCGTCTCTTTGGACTGCTTAGTAATCTGTCAACCTTTTTCTCAGAATCCTACAAAAGGATTACAATTTGGGAAGATTAGTTTAAAGCCAAGACTGGAAGTGCTAAATTTAAAAGACTTGAAAAAATTGGTACTACTAGGTGGTCAAGTAAAGCCAGAGCTCTTTGGAAACTTTGTGGAACATATATAAACCACTCTGTGGAATTATATTCTGACCTCATTCTTGTTCTCAAGCAAATCAGCAGTTCATCTGATTTTTGGAATTCTGTTCGTCATGAGGCACTTAAATTAAATGAAAGTTTATGTAAATTTGAGACCATCCTGGCAGCTATTACATTTATTCGAATATTTGACATTACGACTCCAGTGTCCGACTACTTGCAGTCACCAGCTCCTGACATTATGCAGGCTTGGCGAATGATTGAAGATGCTACAAACAATTTATTAAAAATTTCAAGAGACTTTTCAGGTGTCTATGAATCTGCAATTATTTTTGTTGATCACCTCAACAAAAAACTGGCTGCCGAGGACATCTGCATCAGTAAAGATTTCACACAACATAGGTCAACAAGATGTATAGATCCTTCAAGTCAGAAAAAAAACTTTGACGTTTCATGCTACAATCTAGACATGTGCATTCGTTTTAGTACTAAAACGATTTAGTCCGAATTTTGGGATAATTTCGTTTTCGTATGACTCAAGAGAAACTAAACTGCTCAGTACAAAAAACAAAAGAAACTAAAACAAAATGCACTACATTTTAGTTTCAGTCCTTTTTGTGATATTACATTGAGTGAAGGAGACCAGCAATGAAGAGCGCAACATCGCAACATCTGAAGTTCTGCACCCTCCACATGCCAATGCAGTAGGATGTTCTATACAGAGAGGGGCATTAATTAATGCAGGAGGATGTTCTATACATTATACAGAGAGGGGTATTAATGGAGGAGGATGTTATATACATTATGCAGAGAAAGGTATAAATTGAGGAGGATGTTCTATACAGAGAGGGACATTAATTCAGGAGGATGTTCTATATATTATACAGAGAGGGGTATTAATTAATGCAGGTGGATGTTGTATACATTATACAGAGAGGGGTATTATTTAATGCAGGAGGATGTTCTAAACATTATACAGAGAGGAGCCTTTTTTTTTTTTAGCCCTTTAAATCCAGTGGCTGTGAGCGCTGAGATCGGCTGCTTGTTAAATTATCTCTCAGTGCAATCAGGGTTATTCAGAGAGCGTGAAAAGCAGGAGAATGACTGGAGAATGAAAAATTCTAGGTCAAAATAGCCAAACCAGAAAAATTCTCCCTTTCATCTCACTTTCCAAATCGGCTATTTTGACCTAGAATTTTTCATTCTCCAGTCATTCTCCTGCTTTTCACGCTCTCTGAATAACCATGAATGTATCAGGCTCAGATGTTACAGTAACTGACTGTAACAGCGCTCAGAGTTTCAGTAAAACAAGGAAATAATATTGTTCTAACCTCCTTTTATATTTATATATATATATATATATATATATATATATATATAAAAATATTATTTACTCGTTTTACTGAAACTCTGAGCGCTGTGATGAGCTGCAGTCAGTTACTGTAACAGCTTTGCCTGACACGGGGCAGTATTACAATGTTGGTGCGAACTTAACCAGAGCTGTTGTAAACACTTAGGCGCACTTAATCACGGCCGCAGTAGCGGCAAATGACGGGCAATGACTGCCAATATACAAAGTCCGGCCACGCAACGCAAGTGGAAAACAAACGCATTTTTTCGAGAACGCAGAACCGCTATTACTGACGTACAGAGTGCGCAGTGGCGTGTATGCGTGATTAGGAGATGTCAGACGCTGCTAATGTCCAGCCTACATAACGTCCAGACGCAAAAAGTGTTTTGTTGACAATCCGTAAAAAATCACGCTCCAAAATGTGCATCGTATGACGGTTTTCGCGCATTCCGTGAAAAAATACGTCCATGCGTTCGGACGCAAATTTGACGGTCACTGGGAATAATGCGTTTGTTTGACCCTAGCCTAAGCGTTAGGGATGTAATATGGGAGGCATGCATTAAAGTCACTTATCCTAGCGCTAACACTTATCCGAACGCTACAGTTGGCGTTCACTAGGGAACAGAGCCCTAATAAAGTATCCTATGGAAAAGACACTCTGAAAAAGCTGTCAAAAAAAGAAGAGTGGGAATAGATTCGAGTTCAAGTCTTAGAGAGCATTTTCTTAATGCCTCAAGTCTGAAAATAGAGGTAACCACAGGGTTAACAAAATGCAGGTGCATTATGTGGCTCCAGAATCGCCTCTAGGCCTCCTATGTTGCATGGAAGGTGGGGGAGTGGACACTTGCACATTACTCTTATCTCACTTAGTTATCTTGCACATTCAACCTCAACACTCGCTCCCATTCCACACAGCGAACACTAAAGTCACATACAGTTGTGTTCAAAATTATTCAACCCCCAATGCTGTAAAGGGTTTTAGGGAATTTAGTGTACATTTGTAATTGTATTCAGAATGAAATCCTACAAGGACTTTTTAAAGAACCATATGCAACTAAAATGACATCAATTGGTTTTGTAATACAGTAGTAAATGTTTCTTTTGTGAATTCTTCATTGACACAATTATTCAACCCCTTAAAGACTACCACTCTGAAGAACAGAGGTTCATTCAAGTGTTTTCAATCAGGTATTGAAAACACCTGTGGATGTCACGGAGCAGCAATAAAGCATAATAAGCACCAATTAGGCAGCTTTAAAATGACTGTGATACTCGGCTCCTTCTAGACATTTACTGGTGTGGTTACAAACATGGTGAAGTCAAGAGAATGGTCCAGGAAGACCAGAGAAGAGGTGATTACTCTTCACAGGAAGGGCAATGGCTATAAGAAGATTGCAAAGATGTTAAACATACCAAGAGAGACCATAGGAAGCATCATTCGCAAATTCAAGGCAAAGGGCACTGTTGAAACGCTACCTGGTCGTGGCAGAAAGAAGATGCTGACTTCGACTGCTGTGCGCTACCTGAAGCGTAGATTGGAGAAAAGTCCCCGTGTGACTGCTGAGGAACTGAGAAAAGATTTGTCAGATGTGGGTACTGAAGTTTCAGCTCAGACAATACGGCGCACACTGCGTAATGAAGGCCTCCATGCCAGAACTCCCAGGCGCACCCCCTTGCTGTCTCCAAAGAATAAGAAGAGTCGACGGCAGTATGCCAAAAGTCATGTGGACAAACCACAGAGGTTTTGGGATAGTGTTCTGTGGACTGATGAAACAAAATTAGAACTGTTTGGGCCCATGGATCAACGCTATGTTTGGAGGAGGAAGAACAAGGCCTATGAAGAAAAGAACACCTTGCCTACTGTGAAGCATGGCGGGGGGTCAATCATGCGTTTGGGGCTGTTTTGCTTCTGCAGGTACAGGGAAGCTTCAGCGTGTGCAAGGTACCATGAATTCTCTTCAGTACCAGGAGATATTGGATGACAATGTGATGCAGTCCGTCACAAACCTGAGGCTTGGGAGACGTTGGACCTTTCAACAGGACAATGATCCCAAGCATACCTCCAAGTCCACTAGAGCATGGTTGCAGAATAAAGGCTGGAACATTTTGGAGTGGCCATCACAGTCACCTGACTTAAATCCGATTGAGAACCTCTGGTGGGACTTAAATAAAGCAGTTGCAGTGCGCAAGCCTAAGAATGTGACTGAACTGGAGGCTTTTGCCCATGACGAATGGGCGAAGATACCCGTAGATCGCTGCAAGACACTTGTGTCAAGCTATGCTTCACGTTTAAAAGCTGTTATAACTGTAAAAGGGTGTTGTACTAAGTACTAAGATTGAATGTCACTTGGGGATTGAATAAAACTGATAATGATGTGAGCACAGAAAAGACATTTGTGGTTATTTCATTATAAATGTTATGTTATATTTGTCTGACCTACACGTGCCTCTTTGATTTAAATGTAAGCAAGATGACTGAATGATCAAAATCAATGTCAAACTGGCCAAAACACTCATTTTGAGTGGGGGTTGAATAATTTTGAACACAACTGTACATTCAACATGTATATCCATCATGGACTCCGTTCTTTTGCATGACTCTCATCATGCAAATACATTATCACCATCTTGCCCCCAAATCCCCCCACTGGTCCTGCTGGTGAATATTCTATACAGTATGTGAATGCAGCTTGATTAATGGTAAACCGGGATGTAATTGCATGTACAGTACATGGACCTAAACCAAATCTCCGAGCAATTAGATATTAAACATAGAATTCTGTGGGGAAGAAACAAAGTTCCTGCAAAATTGAACGCAACTCACAAATACCGCAAATAGCTCTTTCAGGCCACTTCAGACACACTTATTTCCTGGCACATTAATGGAGTTAGGGAAATCTCCCTCTTTTTTCCCGTTTCCATCACACTCGAAAACTCTGCGGGTAATCGGTATCCATGCAATAGAAAGCTACAGAGAAGCAAAAATAAGACTCCACTACACCATAGGCTTACCTGACTTTTACGGGATTATGAACGATATATTTAATATATAAAATACACTGGAAAGATGGAAAAATCCATTACTGAACCATTAAGTGAGAGATCCGCATAAGAGGTAAACGTCGAACCTGTAAATCCAGAGTCGCAGTGGCTAACATTATGGAGGAGAAACGTGGCTCTTTAAGGCTTAAGAGCGGTCAAGAATAATTTGTACGGCAATCTTTGGATTTGGAAGCAATTTCAACCATTTCTCACTTCATATACTGACGCAAGCAGTGAACTAGAACTGTGATGAAGAAGAAAATTGTATTTACTCACATTCAAAGAAAGTTTACTTTATTAATATTATTTAAAAAAAAAGCCAAAAAGAAAAACCTTTATTTCTAACCACAAACGGGACAGGTAGGTGTAAGCAGCTGGGCAGACAAACTGAACCATCAAACCCCCACCACTTGTTTTCCTGCCAATGCTTCGTGATTTATCCCCCCCCATTTCTTGCTTTTGTCGCCACTTGTCTTTAGGCCCTGATATGTCTTCACCGCAGGGTCCCCGAAGTGCAGTGAAAATCTGCAATACCGCTGAATCGAGGGAGGGTTGGGGGGGAAAGGAACGCTGAAATTATCGGATACGATCCACCAAGTAGCCGGCAAACATCGGACCTGATCTGAAAAGCTGCCGATGATCTGCCAAACACTGCGCCGACCAGCGACCGGAAAAAGCCGACAACAACAAAAAAACGATTGAAACTTTCAAGATTTGAAACGTGGTTTGCAAAAAAAAAACTACTTTATGAAAATGTCAGGAATTAATATATAAGGTCCTTTGAAGAATAATATAAAGGTTCGTTACAGAAAAAAATAGCTATTGTAAAAAAAATCCAAAGAAATTATTTTGCCGAAAAATGCCCAAAAAAAAAGTATTTTTGCTGAAAATTAAAAGAATAAATGGTTTAATAGATATAGAATAAAAATGGGAATATTTTTAACATTGAAACCTATGGGATTCGCCTGATTTAAACCTGTCGAATGTAGCCACCGAACAGCAGGGCATTTCATTGACATTTCTCTGCTGTTTGGTGTTCTCTGAATAGATTAACCATTGCTTCTCGATGGGGAGTTCACTGCCTTCAAATAGGCACCGTATTTCGCTGGCAATTCGCCAATATTTGGTGAATTGTCATTTTTTGTATTGTCGAATGGCCCCGAAATTGCACTGTATGGGGTAATTCCCGGTCCGGTGCAATTTCGGGGCCAGCTTGGCTCTCTCTGAATAACCCTATTATACATATTTTGATCATTGAAAATTAGTTGTAGAATAATCACTTGCAAAACCAATAATACTAAAAAAATAAATATATTTTTATTATTTAAAATGTCTTTTAACCCACAAGGCACAAAAAGCAATCTTTCCATAAAATCATATATTTATAACAATGATATAAACCTCTGTGTATTCATTAATCTACTAACCGCTCATGCTCTTTAAGCAGAACAGAATATGTAACTTGCAGTAAAATAAATCCATGACCTTTTCTTTTTCTATAGCATTGATATCGGCGTTGGAAAATAGCAAGAGGGAAGGGTTTGATTGAATTCTCCTCCCCTCAAAAAATATTTAAAACTTCCTTACCTCTCGACACAAAAGTTCTTGTCTCACTGCAGGTACTTGGGTGGACACGGGGCATAAAGCGTACAATGCAGACAAATAAAGTATATAACCCATTACAATGAAGTCTGCTTCACTGGAGCCGACGGCACGTTCACTGCTACTGGTAAAAGGAAGTTGTGACCTGCAGGAGGGAGAATTTATTGAGTAGTAGGCTTTTTTGAAGTTTTTATAATTTACTGGGGAACAAAAAAAGAAGAAACTATCTTTTAAGCCAATCAGTCGTTGTTCTCAACACTGACATCAGCCCATGTTTATTGCTGCGCAATGAGGAGTATAAACACATCACCCAAGATGTTTTTATTGATTTCTTGAATATTTCCTGAGGGTGATCCCTGAATAAAATATGTACTGCATAGTTTAATACTGTATTTATAAAGCAAAAAAGTTTGGAGGAACGCACATTTGCAGAACATAGCTGAACAAATTGTGGTAACCCTATGTCCTGGACACTTTTTGAGAGTGTATGGCTTCACAGGTTGTACATTGTACATGGTCATGCATGGTATCATTAAAAAGGCCACAGTCAGTTTCCAATGACATGGTCCAAGTTAATTGACTGTGTGTAGGGTGCAGGGAACCAGAGATACAGGGGTCTAATGAACCCTGTATTTCTTACAATGTGATTTCATCTCGGGGAGAGCACAGCCCCCTGTGCCCCCCTCTCTGGATCCACCAGTGATGTCACTGGCCCTTCCTTTTGTGCATTGCTCTCTTGTTTGCATTTGCATCTTGTGTGCTTGGCTCTACTTTCTTTCCTGTCTCCACTGTGTCCATGTAGCCACATTCCATACCTTCACCTCCCAAAGTGCATGATATTATTCCCCTTCCCTTACTCCCCGTGTGCATGGTCTCGATCTCCTTTTTCCCTCCCCTTGCGCATGATCTCACTGAACTTCCTCCTAGTGTGTATGGCCCAATTCTCCTTCCCCCCCTTGTCTGTATAGTTCCATCTCCCTTCCCTCATCTGTGTGTGCATGGGCCCATTTCTGTCATAAACCTCATGTCCTATGGAGGACATTTAATGTTAGGTGGATCCATGTCATATTGGGGTTACGGGGAAATGTGAATGCAATGAATAAGTCCATGATAGCCTTGTTGTGGCTTCTCAAGAGTTGAAGCATTAGGGGGATGGAACATATTGGTAAGACGATGCCTGGTTGTAACTTCGATGACCCAGCATGTGGTATTCACAGGCTAAGAACCTCTGATTTTGCTAGTAAAGCCACTGGGAAGCTTTAGCCATGTAGACAAATTCTTGACTAGGATGTCTAATGGGTGGAGCCAACACTACAGAAAATTTGTCCCTTGGGTTTATGAAGAGAGCAAAAGGAAAAAAATCTTGAATAAGGAGACCTAATACTCAATCGTTGAGTTCTTGATTCACCAGATGCTGCATTTCGTTAATGCCCTCCTTCACGGGGTAATGCAAGAGGCACATCATCCCTTGCTGGAGTATTCAGAGGTGTTTTTCCTCCAAGGCTCTGTAAATCAAAATTTATTAATGTTCTGCAGCCTCAGAACTCAGGAAATCGTACGGTGTGGAAGTGTCAGACGTTTTCCAGGAAATCTTCTCATTATGACCAGATATGCAATGTAGTGCGCCATTGTGTGCACTAATGAAAATTGACGGCAAGGGTGAAGGCCATTATCTTGTGCAAATCTCTGCAGAACTGAGCTGATGAATGCAAGTATTCTCCACTGGATAATGCTTGAAAGAAGGAACACCACTAATCAGCTCATCAAACTTCAGGTTAAGAGGGGGATGTCCAATGAATAACTTTCGATATGAATACGCCACACAATGGCGCAAGTGTGTGATGTTCTTCAGTCTGCAAGTTTTGAGTGGTAGAATCATGACAACCCAGAGAGTTCTTTAATTTGACTAAGGGGTGCAGTTAATCCAAGGCTAAATTTGTGAAATCAGAAAATGTGGCTTTTAAGCAATCCCAATGAATAGTAAAAGCAAAAAAAGCTAGAGAGCCATGAATCTGCCAAACAACTCGTGATATTGCTGTACATAATTTATAATGCACAGTTAAAAGTGTACTGGTAAGGAATGATTATTTTTGATTTACAAGGATGAATTCTTGTAAAATGAGGCTCGTTACTACATATCTGCCAAAGGTTAAACTTATTTAGTTTAATGTTGGGAAAAAATGAACTTGCCTAAACTTTTTTTTTTTACTATAAAACCACTCACCTTATACAGGCTAACTACCACCCACTGAAAACTCTTATTGTTATCATTTAAAGGACCCTATAAGTATGACACACACCAAAATATGAATAAAAATATAATTCTTTATTCGGCTAACAATAAATACAAAATATATAGTAGGAATGCATCCAGCAGAATATGAATAGATGACATTGGTTCAAGTACATGTATAATGTCTAATCCCTGTACACAATCTACCGACTCTGCCGTTCTTTAGATAACTGGATCTCTAAATACAGGATATAGATAGAGCCAACGGTTAAACAGGTTAATCAAAATAATGCCAGGAGTCAGTGCCAAATCGGATAGTCAGCCAATGTCGGGGTCAGTGCTAAATCGAATAGTCAAACAGCACCAGGGTCATACACAGAGGAGCAATAGTAATCATACACACTAGGAATGCACTGAGGGGATAATGAACCACATCAGGGCAAGGAGCGATGGTCAGACACTTGTTTATAAATCCGGCGGGTGCTATATCATCATGCGGCACCCCGCCCACATCACTGACCTATGCCCGCGATCGGCAGTTATTTCACTCGGCAGCTGACCAGCAAGCAGCAAGGATGGTGCTGCTGGCCCGCTTGGATGCCATTGTGGGGCGTCACACCTAGTGGTGGTCTAATATTGGACTATAACAAGGAAAAAAAGTGTCATCTGCGCTCGTTTCTATGTGTTCAATGTACAACAAAACACTGAGGTTTTTGTTTGTTTCAATGGCCATTGCAACGTAAGCTCACTCGCCACTTCAAGGCACCTCTTTACAGAGTGAGTACCTAACAAATGTAGCCAAAAGGCCGCTCTACTGAGCAGCTCCAAGCCCCTCCTGCTGCTTTTCAGCTAAGGAGAGGCAGAGATATGGTGGGTTTTATTTATACACGCACCAAACACTTCCCATTTGGGATTGAAAACAAAAACAGGGAAAGAGGAACAGCTGCAGAATGACGGACTGGTGTTACAAGCATAATATACATAAATACAGAAAAAATGGCGTCACGCCCATACTCACCGGAGTGGCAGCAACTGCCAGGAGTAACAGCCCAGTTAATGTATGAAACATAACAAGGAAAAAAAGTGTCATCTGCGCTCGTGTTTTGTTGTACATGGAACACACAGAAACGAGCGCAGAGGACACTTTTTTTCCTTTTTATGTTTCATACATTAACTGGGCTGTTACTCCTGGCAGTTGCTGCCACTCCGGTGAGAATGGGCGCGTCGCCATTTTTTTCTTTAATATTGCACTATACAGTGCAACGTGCGCATTTTGTAATGATAATAACATACTGTAGAAAGTAACACATGTACAGTATTACATTAATAGACAAACAAGTGTTGCCTTCAAACAAGTGTAGGACACAGGTAGCCAAGACATTGACTCAGGACCCCAGTATTTTGAATTGAAAGCCTGTTGGCTTTGAATCTGAAAGTGTTTCATAAATGCCCCATGGACACAAACTCTACTGTTGGGTTGCGATTTAAAGCGATATCTAAATGATCAAGTTTGGGCCTAGCACTATATGCTCCATTGCCACGAAAAGAAGGGCCTTACTAACTTGATCGAAGGCCTTCTTCACATACGTAGATGATAAAAGAAAGTCCTCCAGGAAACTCTTAGTGGAGTCTCTGGACAGTATTCTTGGGCCTTTCTTTGGGATACAAAGCCAACCTTATCACTGTGTAGGAGGGATTGAATTTATGGCTTAAGGTGTTTGCCTTAAAAATTAAGGAATGAAATGAAACCCATCTATTCAATGGTAAGAGGGGAATATGTATATTTATGTTTACAAAAGCGGATGATAAAGTAATAAATTAAATATACTAATAGTTCTATGATGCAATGAAATGTACAATGTAACTATTTATCAAGGAATCTCAAATACGTAGTACAAAGACAGGATGTTGAACCGACCTTGGAGATTAGTAGTCCTGTTCAAGACAACCACTGTGATAAGGGCTGGAGATATACCGACACAGCAACTTATATACAGTAGAGGTGGTGTCAGGGTTGTGGGGGTTCTTCTATTCCAGATCTCTTCTAGCGACAGTATACAATTATATAAGAATAGTATCTTACTTTGATGGAAGGTCCACAGGCTCAATAATGGGATCCTTTGAGGATGGTAAGGTGGGTATACTGGGATCGTCAAACGTAAGCGGAGATTCAATGAGGCAGGCGGCGTTCAGGGATCGTCAGACAGGCTAAGATTCAAAGAGGCAGGCGGCGTTTCAAGGATCGTCAAGTACAAGCGAAGGGTCAAAGAGGCAGGCGGCGTTCAGGGATCGTCATATATTCACAGCAAGGTATCAGCAACAGGAGGTCATTAGGTAAGGTAGCTCTAAGCGTTCTGGGAACAATAAACGAGCGATTACTCACCATCCGCTGACTTCTTTTATGGGAGGTTGATTGGAGGCAGGAGCCGGCGTCTTCCCCTGTAATCCGTAACTCACTTCCGGGTCTGCGTCACTGGTGTGCGACGCCATTCCCTGGAACGCAAGCTAAAGGCGCCTGTCTTGTCCGCGCATGCGTGGCTTGGCGTGGACGCAACCAGGGAACCCGGTGGATCAAGGAGGAGACGTTGGTCGTTGGCTGTGTATGACGATGCGGTATGTGCTGGAACCGGGGTCCGAGTGCGTGAGGGCGCGGGCACATGACAGGCCCCCCCCCACAAACGACCTCTCCGAGGGCGATCAGGATGGCTTTTGTGAAAACGACGTATCAAAGCAGGAGCACTAACCTCAGAAGCTAGGACCCAAGAGTCTTCATCCGAGCCGTAACCTTTCCACCGTACCAGATACTCCAGCTTGTTTCTTCGTATACGTGAGCCCAATAGATCTTTTACTTCATATCTTTCGTCATCAGAAGATACAGGACCCGGACGAGGAGGTACTCTACCAGGGAAAGGATCTTCGGACGCCAGTCGTAGTAAAGAGACATGAAATACTGGGTGTATCTTGTATGATTCTGGAAGAGAAAGCTGGACAGCTGTGGGTGAAATAATCTTGGTTATAGGAAACGGACCTATGAATTTTGGACCTAATTTCCGGGAAGGACAATGTAATTTAATATTTTTTGTGTCTAACCATACATTGTCTCCTAAAGCATAGGCAGGAGGAGGGGATTGTTTTTGGTCTGCGTAAACTTTATATCTGAGTTGGGCATGATGAAGATTATCACGGATAATCTTATAATTTTGGAGAATATCCTTGAGTCTTTGGTCTGTCGTAGGTGTATCACTATTGATAGGAGCGCCAGGAAGCATAACAGGATGTCTTCCATAATTAATAAAAAAAGGTGAATACTTTGTAGCAGATTGCTTCTGATTGTTGTATACAAATTCAGCAATCGAGATATATTGAAGCCAATTGTCTTGTAGGTGAGTGATATAACACCAAAGATACTGTTCAAGGATGCCATTAACATGTTCTGTCTGTCCATTAGTTTGGGGATGAAACGCTGTAGATAGATTACTTTGGATATGGAGGCCCTTGCAGAATGCTCTCCAGAAGTGAGAAGTAAATTGGGTCCCCCTGTCGGTAGTGATGCTCTCTGGAAGGCCATGTAATGAAAAAATGTGTTTTATGAATAACGTAGCTGTTTCAGAAGCAGTAGGAAGGTGTTTGATTGGTATGAAGTGAGCCATTTTTGAGAATCTGTCAATGACTATCATGAGTGTGTTATGATTAGAAGACATGGGGAGGTCAGTGATGAAATCCATAGATATGTCTTTCCAAGGACTGGACGGAACGGGCAAGGGTTGTAACAACCCTTGAGGAGAGGTGCATAGGGCTTTTGCTTGTATGCAGGCAGGACAATGCACTATATATTTTTGTATGTCGGTGTTCATACCTGGCCACCAGAAGGTTCTTCGTATCCGGTCGATTGGTTTTATGGATTCCTCCACAGCCCCCAATGGTAGTAACGTGAAAAAATTCTAGGACCGGTACTCGAGCTTCTTGTGGTACTACATATTTATCCTTCCGTAATAGGAAACCTTCCTTTCTTTGTAAAGCAATATCTGATATATCATCGGGTATTGTGGAGCTATGCGATTTTATTATGTTCCATAGGGTGTAATCAGTCGTAGAAAAACAAGATTTGGCTAATTTCTCTTCTTCCATGATTCTTGGTGAAGCGTATTCTTTCCGGGATAGGGCATCGGCCTTACCATTTTTGTTTCCGGGTCTATAGGTGATATGTAGATCGAAACGGTCAAAGAAAAGAGCCCATCTTGCTTGTCGAGGTTTTAGTCTTTTGGCTTTTCGTATATATTCTAAGTTTTTATGGTCTGTGAAGATAGTCACTGGATAGCGAGAGCCTTCTAATAAATGGCGCCATTCGTCCAGGGCTAATTTGATGGCAAGTAATTCTCTTTCTCCGACATAGTCATTTCTTTCTGCAGGGTTTAGAGTTTTAGAGTAATAGGCGACTGGATGTAGGATTTGTTTTTCACCTACCCTTTGAGATAATATCGCACCTTTGGCGTGTTCGGAGGCATCAACTTCAACATAATACGGAGTAGTGGGGTCCGGTAATGTCAGTATAGGAGCTGTAGAAAAACATCTTTTTAATTCTTCAAATGCTTGTTGTGCAGCCTGTGTCCAGACAAAGCGAACTTGCGAACGAGTCAGTTCATTTATAGGTTTAGTTATGGCAGAAAAGTTTTTAATAAACTTGCGATAAAAGTTGGAAAATCCCATAAAACACGGTACTCCTTTTTTGTTAGCCGGAACAGGCCACTCTTCAATAGCTGTAGTCTTGGAATAATCCATTTGGATTCCTCCGGGGGTGAGCACGAATCCAAAAAATCAATTCTTTGACTGTCAAATATGCATTTTTCTAGTTTTGCGTACAGGTGATGTTCTCGTAATCTATATAATACGTTTTTTACGTGATCATGATGCTGCGAAAGGGAAGCTGAATATATCAGGATGTCATCTAGGTCAGTGGTCCCCAACCCTGGTCCTCAGGGCCCACTAACAGGCCAGATTTTGCAGATCACCTTGGGGAAATGCAGACTGAATCCTGCAATCACTGAGCAGCAAATCATAACACCTGTGCTGTGCTTCAGATATCTGGCAAACCTGGCCTGTTAGTGGGCCCTGAGGACCAGGGTTGGGGACCACTGATCTAGGTATATAACGACGTATTGATCAAGAACGTCTCTGAAAATATCATTTAGGAATCGTTGGAAAGTCGCCGGGGTGTTACACAATCCGTAAGGCATCACTAGGTATTCGTAATGCCCGTAACGGGAACGAAACGCTGTCTTCCACTCGTCGCCTTGTTTTATCCTTACTATGTTGTAGGCTCCTCGTAAGTCTAGTTTAGTGAAGTAAGTAGCTTCACTTAGTCTATCCATGAGCTCCGTAATTAATGGAAGAGGGTATTTGTTTTTTATAGTAACGCTATTGAGAGCTCTGTAATCGATACAGGGCCTCAGGCCTCCATCCTTTTTCCCCACAAAAAATATAGAAGCTCCTGCCGGGGAGGTCGAGGGTCGGATAAAACCTTTCTTCAAGTTGTCATTGATATATTCCTTTAATACTGATAACTCGGGTTCGGAGAGAGGGTATATTCTCCCAAATGGTATAGGGGAGCCTGGATACAGATCAATAGGACAATCATATTGTCTATGAGGTGGTAGAGTGTCAGCCCCTTTTTTGAGGAATACATCATTAAATCCAGTATATTTATTTGGTATAATAGTGGCTCCAATTTTCTTATATGTATTAGTTATCTTGGTGATTTCCTTTCCTGTAAGGTCGGATGACTGTATCGTTATGGTACCTTGTTTCCAGTTTATAGTTGGGTTAACTTGTCTTAACCATGGACGTCCGAGAATCACGGAGAAGGCAGGAGATTCTATAATATCAAAGGAAAGCGTCTGTTCATGTACTGGACCTATGGAGATAGAAAGGGGGATGGTTTCATATAGAATGGGACCCGACTGAGGAGGGTTCCCATCTAGTAATTGGATGGTCACAGGGCGATTTTTGGTAACGAGCGGTATGTTGGAGGTGGAAGCGAGAGTCTTGTCTAGAAAACATCCGCTGGCCCCTGAATCGATCATAGCCTTAAGGTTTATCTGTTCTTCTTTCCACTGGAGAGATATGGGAACAAGTAAATGAGAAGACATATAATTATCAGAGTTTTTTGATTATTACTGAATAAGGAATGCATCTTACCCCTAGGGAGGTCAGGTCTTTCGCGACATTCTCTTAATTGATGCCCGGATCGCCCGCAATACATGCACAGTCCTAGCGATCTTCTACGAGTTCGTTCAGTATCGGATAAAGGACCTCTGGCAGTGTTAATTTGCATTGTTTCTTCTTCAGATGCAGGCAAGGCGGGCGAGGCTCGTGGAGGAGGAGTAAGGGACCGTGTAGGTCTTCTTGGCACAAGAGAACGGTTACTAGAGGCTCTTTCTGCTCTTCTTTCTCTGAGTCATCTATCCATTTGGACACAGAACGACATTAAGGCATTGAGAGAAGGAGGTTCTATTTTTGCTAATTCATTTTTTAGATAATCCGACATTCCAGTTTTGAATTGGGCTAGGAGAGCCGGTTCGTTCCACTCAGAATTTAACGCCAGATGTCTAAATTCGGTTATGTAGTCTTCGACATCATTTCTACCTTGCCGTAGTTCTGAGAGGGTTCGGGCCTCATTGGAGGTTTTATGTGGGTCATCGTATAAGTCCTCCATTGCTTGGAGGAAGGCATTCCAATTCAATAGAATGGGGTCTTCGGTGTAGATTAGATGATGCGCCCAGCATTGAGGTTTTCCCGTCAGTAATGCAATGATGGTATGGATTCGTGCATAGTCAGTGTCATAGACTCTAGGTTGCAAGGAAAAAACGATTTGGCAGGAGGTTATAAACCGACGAAACTGGCTTCTGTCACCATCAAATTTCTCTGGTAGAGGTATATGAGGGATATGTATTTCGGCATTAGATGCTGGTGGTCTGTGCGGCGGTGGGCTAGCAGAATGAGGTAATGGTGTAGCAGTAGCAAGTCTGAATTCTAGACGGTCATAAGCGGTTTGTAAAGTGGTCTGGTTTCTTTGTATGTCTTGTACCGCTTGTGTAAGCGTAGCCATTTGTGCTGTAATACCAGCCAGGACTTCAGCTATCCTCGTCGGTTCCATTTACGCTCGTTTATTCTCTCAAATACGTAGTGCAAAGACAGAATGTTGAACCGATCTTGGAGATTAGTAGTCCTGTTCAAGACAACCACTGTGATAAGGGCTGGAGATATACCGACACAGCAACTTATATACAGTAGAGGTGGTGTCAGGGTTGTGGGGGTTCTTCTATTCCAGATCTCTTCTAGCGACAGTATACAATTATATAAGAATAGTTTCTTACTTTGATGGAAGGTCCACAGGCTCAATAATGGGATCCTTTGAGGATGGTAAGGTGGGTATACTGGGATCGTCAAACGTAAGCTGAGATTCAATGAGGCAGGCGGCGTTCAGGGATCGTCAGAGACAGGCTAAGATTCAAAGAGGCAGGCGGCGTTTCACGGATCGTCAAGTACAAGCGAAGGGTCAAAGAGGCAGGCAGCGTTTCACGGATCGTCAAGTACAAGCGAAGGGTCAAAGAGGCAGGCGGCGTTCAGGGATCGTCCTATATTCACAGCAAGGTATCAGCAACGGGAGGTCAGTAGGTAAGGTAGCTCTAAGCGTTCTGGGAACAATAAACGAGCGATTACTCACCATCCGCTGACTTCTTTTATGGGAGGTTGATTGGAGGCAGGTGCCGGCGTCTTTCCCTGTAATCCGTAACTCCCTTCCGGGTCTGCGTCATTGGTGTGCGACGCCATTCCCTGGAACGCACACCCGGCTAAAGGCGCCTGTCTTGTCCGCGCATGGGCGGCTTGCCGTGGACGCAACCAGGGAACCTGGTGGATCAAGGAGGAGACGTTAGTCGTTGGCTGTGTACGACGATGCGGTATGTGCTGGAACCAGGGTCCGAGCGCGTGAGGGCACGGGCACATGACAAGGAATAAAAATGAAACTGTGACCTTTTTATATCCCGCTCCATTAAAGGTATATTTTATATGCTAAAGGTTGGGCTGGTAAAGAAATATGCACCCCAGACCTGCTGGGTGTCCAAAATTACTTCATAAAAACATGAATCCGTAACATTTACAATGTAATCTGTCACGAGGTCACAGGATACCACTGCACCAGCACCAAGAAATGCACCCTTCCCAAAAATCTTCACTTTATTAGATAATATATTAGAGATACTGTTGTTTCCTCCTAATATGAGTAAAGTTCCCACTCTTGTTTATCACAGTGTCACTTTAATGGAGAGTTAGGATATTTTTGGCAGATCATTTGCACTTCGACCTTCGTTTTAGGAGGAGGGTGTGTGGTTTAATTGCTCTGTCTTCTCACTTCCTCTTTTTAAAACTGTTCTAGTGCCATCACATCAACATCAATAATATTTGCAGAACACTTGGAGCAAAGAAATTGTAGACTATGTAGAACTTTCTACTTTTTATTTCAACTTTGTATATGGCAGTGAATGCAACACAACACACACTATATATCACTGTCCTGGGTTCCGACATATATACATCAGACAATTTATAGCAAACCACAAAATATCCTTAATAAAGCACATTGGGTTCAATGCCTACTTTGATGTTTTGTATTACAACAGCTGCTTCCTGTCTTAGTAAAGTTTTCAATTAAGCCAGTGTACGTGGCACTGCCAAAACAAGGGCAAACAAACATATGTTGTTCGTACGTTGTTACTGCAAAAATATCTATTCAGTTTGACTCCTTCCAGTTGTTCCTTAACAAATCTCTATCCATCCTACTAGAACCATGGAACCCGTTACAGATAGCATGCAGCAAATACGCAATACCAGAAATCCATTTGTCACCTTGCAAGCTTCGTGATTTCACACATCACTATGTCTGTCTTGGAACTCCAGGCAAAATATAATATTTAAAAGCAGAAAGCTAGCGCAATGACATCTATTGTCCCCGCCGGTGTCCAAGATGTCAGCCCGCACCGGGGGTGCAGCAATCTGCCGGAATCCCGGCTGATTGCTGCCTCCTGTGCTAAGATGCGCTCACCGTGTCCATAGCACAGGAGAACCACTTGGCTGGATGCGCTGAGCGCGTCCTTAGCAGCTAAGTGTTAAATACAAAGTAATAAAATGCAAGATATTAATCTGTAACTAGTGTAAAAGTCAATGTTCTTGAACCCAGGACATACTTGAAAATGAGAGAAATCTCAATGTATCCTTCCTGGTAAAATACATTATAAATATATTAAATTTAAAAAATGGAAAGGTCTTTTTCATGCTGTTAATGGAACATTAAAGGAGGGTGTCAATGAAATATGTAAACGAGTTTCAACATATCCCACAACAGTGCAAAAAGATACAGATGGAAAAATTGATTTTTTTTTTGTAGACTATTGTATAGTAAAAATTGATTAATTACTTAATATATATAAAACATTATTTGCTGTAAACATAAAACAAACAAATCCATGATAATGAATTATTATCCTATATATCTCAATAATTCCAACATACATAAAATGCCCCCACAAAAAATTGACATCTACATTAAACTTCACATAAGATTTATCTGACATGGTGTAATATGGTATTAGTTCAGATGCATCCGTGACAACAGTCAAATGAGATAAGTGTGTTTATATTGACAATGGAATTTAATATTCTTTTTAAATCAATCATTGCTATTCTTTTCTCCTTGCGTTTCTGTCAGAGTAAAATAGGATTAACGGTACATAAAGATAACATTGGAAGCCTTTGTTAGGAATAAGTAGAATTTTCCTTCTTTGCTGTGTCAATATTACTGTGTGAAGCCACTGGAGCTTGCGTTTTTAACTTAAACAAACGACACATCTTTGCTTGTAATGATTTATTTTACGCGCTTTATATTTTTCATTATTGTTCAGTAAGATAATTTATTTTGATACTTTTAATTTTTCATTTGTGCCACTAATGTTTCATGTTCAGGGATAAAAGCAGTAAAAGTAGACTGCCTTAGAATAGCGTGTTAGGAAAATAAAATAATATGCAGAGTCTGAAATATTGTCATAGATAGAAAATAATTTCATCTTTGTTGCAAACTAATGTTAAGTTTGACAGCAAATTTTAATTTAGTTTTAGTCATATTTTAGTCATCGGAATTGTTTTAGTCTAGTTTTAATCGGCTAAATCTAAAGTAGATTTAAGTAAAATATAATGGGTTTAAAATGTATTATTTAAGCAAGTCTCTAGAATTCCTGCACTCATTCTGTACTCCTGGAGTACCATCGGAATACAGAAAATTCCTAATTTCTCTTCCTTGAGTTTACCTCTGGCTGGAACTTCTCCGATAGTCCATCCCTAACATCTTAGTCTAGTCTTTATTAGTTGACTAAAATCTCAATGGATTTTAGTCAAAATAACTTTGCTTTTATTTAGTCTTAGTCACAAAAATAATTAGTCTACTAACAGGCTTATTCAGAGAAAGGTGAAACTCTGTAGAACTTTTGGAGAAGTGAAAATTCTAGGTCAAAATAGCCAAACCAGAAAAATGATCCCTTTTATCTAACTTTCCAAATCGGCTATTTTGACCTAGAAATTTCACTTCTCTAAAAGTTCTCTGAGTTTCACCTTTCTCTGAATAATCCATTATGTGAAAATTTTTAGTCGACGAAATAAACACTCTTGCAAACTATCTTTATGATATCCAGTGTTTGAGACAAGTAAAGAATGGTGGAGCAGATAGAACAAAACAAACAAACCTCATAGTGCAAGTCTTTGAATAACCCTGTTAGTCTAGCTATATTTAAAGAGATCCGAATTCTGGCCGAAAGGTAAATGAACGCTGGAAATCAGTGTACGGTTACCTTTCCTGGCCATTCGGCTATCCAGAGAGCAGGCAGTTCGCCAAATGTTGGCGAATTGCCTGCACATACGGTGCCTGTTCGTTACCTGTTCGAGGGCAGTGAATCCCCATAGAGAAGCAATGCTTTGTCTATTCAGAGAACAGAAAACAGCAGGGAAAAGTTGCCAAAATGCCCTGCCATAAGGTGGTTTCATTCAACAGGTTTATTCAGGAGAATCCCATAGGCTTCAATGTTAAAAATATTCCCGTTTTAATTAAATTTCTAATAAATCGTTTATTATTTTATTCTGCAGTAAAAAGTCTTTTTTTTTTTAGTATCTTTTAGTAATTTTTTGGTATTTTTTGGCAATGTTTTTTTCTGTTTTTTTTTTATTTAATCGTTTTTTCTTTTCTCTGTAACAGACATTTTTATTATCATTCATTGGATCTTGTATGTAAATTTCAGACATTTTCGTTCTGTAGTTTCTTTGCAAACAGCGTTTCACTTTTCAAACATTCCAGATGTTTTTGCGGGTTTCGGTGTGTGTTTGCCGGGTTTTGCGGTGAGTGTTCGGCCGGTTTGCGGCGACTTTTCCCTGCACTACGATGGCCCTGTGGTGCTTGCTGAATACACCGGAGGGTCACCAAAACTGGATCGCCAAATCGCACTGAATTGAAGAGAACGAAAAGTCACCGAACGTGCGGTGACTTTTGATTCTCTTTGAATAACCCTGATAGTCCTGCCCACTTATCGCATACAAGAGAAGTAATAAACAGACACATCCACCAGTTAATAGCAGTCACCATTCCCAAGCTGTGTGGGCCACTCTTCATCTAGTGGTTTTGGTTCATGAACCTGGCACTCGTAAAGCTTCGTAATGAGGTTCTTGATAAAAAGGGGATTTATTAAGTGACACAGAAAAGATAAAAATACAATAATGTAACGTGTTTCGTGGGTAAATGCTTCCTTGGGTATCTGGTGTTCTTCATATTCCTCCCAGCTTTTTTTTATCGGCGTCCCAGTCCACTGTTCGTGCATGCACAACACGGCGGAGTTCCGCCTTCCAGCGACTACAGATTGCATATTTCGAATTTTCTTTTCAGAAGTGTCATCAGCTCGCCGGCATCTACTGCACATGTCCTAATTGCTGACGGGGATAAAGCCGAGTCTAGCCATATCGTACGTTTTAACCTCATTAAATTTAGAAGGGTGACATTTCGACTTTCACTGGTCTTTCTAAGTTTCACAGAATGGCCTTTGCCTTTGAAAAGGCGTTTGTAATGTCTTCGTGTAATCATGATTACATAATAAATTAGCAGGGTAATTCAAAGCGATTCGAAAAGTCACCGCACGTTCGGTGACTTTTTGTTCTCTTCAATTCGGTTCCTTTTGCCAATCCCATTTCGGTGACCCTGCGGTGTATTCAGCAAGCACCACAGGGCCCCCGAATTGCAGGGAAAGGCCGCCGCAAACCCGACGAAAACTAACCGCAAAACCCGGCGAATGCACGTCGAAAACCCGCAAAACATCTGGATTAACCTGCCAAAAACAACGGAGCAGGAGCCAATCACACGCAGCGCAGCCGCCGGAAAAAGCTGACACCGCGGAAGAGGCAGTGAATAAATTAGCAAAACAGTTTGCATAAATGATTGAAAGTGAAACGCTGTTTGCAAAGAAACTACTGAGCGAAAATGTCTGAAATTTACATATGAGGTTCAAGGAATGATAATAAAAAGGCTGTTACAGAAAAAATAAGTTAACTTAAAAAAATAAAAAATCCAGAAAAATGCTTAAAATATCCTAACAAATCTCTAAATAAAGAGACTCTTTACTGCAGAATTTTATAATGAACGGTTTATTAGATATTGAATTAAAACGGGAATATTTTTAACATTGAAGCCTATGGGATTCTCCTGAATAAACTTGCCGAATTAAACCACCGAATGACAGGGCATTTCGGGAACCTTTCACTGCTGGTTTGTGTTCTCTGAGGGCAGTGAAATCCCCATGAAAAAGCACTGCTTTGGCTATTCAAACAGGCACCGAACAGGCACCGTATGTGCAGGCAATTCACCAGGATTTCGCGAATTGCCTGCTCTCTGGATAGCCGAATGGCCAAGAAAGGTAACCAAACGCTGATTTTCAGCATTCGGTTACCTTTCTCAAGCAATTCGGATCTCTTTGAATTACCCTGTAGGTTTTGACGAAGAAAAAAAAAAACTGGAACTATCCTATTCTCCCAATAGAGGATTAAACCCATAAAAATTTTGTAAAATGTTTGTAAATACTGAAGGCCTTTAAAAAAAATAATAAAAAGGTCTGTTACAGAATAATAAAAAAAGCCCTTTAAAAAAATTGGGGGTGGAGTCGAGCCGGCAATGCAAACGGAAGCTGGCTGAGTGAGCTCCCGAAACGACCCGTCCAAAACCCTCACCTATCAGCCCCAACCGACCTTAAAACACCATTAAAACGGAGCCACAAAGACTGCCCACCATGAAGAAGGCTGCAAAACCGAAAAAAGATGCGGGGCTATCAGTTGCGCCGATTTTTTTTTTCACCCCGGCCTAGGCATACAGAGTCCTCCCAAGATGGCGGCCGCTCTCCCTTGCTCCACAAGGACCCGGACTGAGGACCCGGACGGAGGACCCTCGCAGGACTTACATCCGGCGACTAAGGCGGACATACTTGGCCTCCAGCAATTCATTGCGATGGAGCTGGAAAAAACCTTGCGCTGTCTCTCCGCAGATATAAAGGAGGTGGGTGAGCGCACCGCGAGGCTGGAGGACAGAGCGGATAACATCTCAGCTTACTGTAACAAACTGGCTGATCACGCCGACGGCTTGGAAGCGCGGGTTCTCTTCCTGGAGGATATGCTGGAGGATCAGGCGAACCGCTCGAGAAGAAATAATGTCCGCGTACGCGGTCTACCGGAATCGGTTCTGGGGGATCAGTTACAAGCCACCTTTGTGGGTATAATGCAGCGACTCTTGCCAGATGTGCCCACCTCTAGCCTGTTGTTGGACCGCATACACAGAGCATTAGGCCCCCGAAGAGACAAGTCAGCCCCACCCCAAGATGTGATAGCCAGACTTCATTATTATACCACCAAGGATGCCCTATTAAAAGCTGTAAGGGATCAGGACGTAGATTATGAAAAAAACCGGCTCTCTTTTTTTCCAAGACCTCTCACCATCCACGCTGGCAAAACTAAGAGAATGGAGGGAGGTCACAGAAATCCTCCGGCGTCACAAGATTAAATACGCTTGGGGATACCCTTTTAAAATTCTGGTCATGCACAACAATCGCAGTCACCCTTTTTTTCATATTCATCAAGCAAAGGATCTCCTTACACTACTGGATCTACCAGTTCCACCCATTCTTGCGGAATTGGGGACTCCCCTACCACTGCCTCGCCTGGAACTGGACTGGTCCACAGTGGGGGACTCAATTTAGCGACTTCTGTGGTTGCCCTCCATTGATGACCCTCGGCTGAGGGGCCTACGGGAACACACCCCGGATTAATGGGACCCACTCTACCCTGTCAAGGGGCAGGAGTGTCCAACTTTGGGTGTTACGTAACATTGCACATTTTTCTAATTGATATGGTTATATAGTTTCGGTCGGTTGTCATACGGTTATATATAAGGAATTACATATAGGTAAAGTAAATATTCTTTAGAGTTTGTATAAATATGGACGGGTCGTTCTCCGTCTCTGACTCTTTCTTCCCTTCCCCGTCACCATTTCTGACTCTTTTCTCTCCTCCCTCTAATGACCTCCCCTCCGGTACCCCCATTCAGGTGGTGCTTCTCCCTTCTTCCCCGAGTTTGCCCAACCCGGGATGCTTTCTTTTTATGTCCTTTTCTCTTTCTATTCCTCTCACCCCTCTTCCCTCTCCTGCCCAACCTTCACTGTATCTCCCCTGTTGCCCCTACCTGGTGGCCGTTACCTGGCCTCCTCTCAAGCCTTTAGCCCTTCGGGGTGGGGGGGAGAGGGGGGTACCCTGGAAGTTGTATAAGCCGCTTTACCTACGGACAAACTGATGTCTTCAATAACAGTAATGTCCCTGAACGTTAAAGGCCTCAACTCACCCCGGAAGCGTAGACTACTCTTTAGAGAGCTCAAAAGAAAAACTGTAGATTGCTTTATTGCAAGAGACCAGGATCCCCAAAAAGGCGGCTTTTCGCCTTACTCACCCAGCGTACTCCAGAGTCTCCCTCTCCTGCGCATTGCCTAAACGGAACGGGGTTGCAATCCTAATTCATGACTCATGCCCCATGACAGTAACAGAGACATATACTGACGATATGGGCCGCTGTGTGCTGGTTACAGGGAAAGTAGCTGACCAATTTTACACTTTTGTTTCAATATATGGCCCGAACACCCCTGACGCAACTTTCTGGGCCTCTACACAAGAGGTTATCGAATCCCACGCAGTAGGGAAGGTGTGGATAGGAGGGGATTTTAACGCCACTCTCTGCCCCCCTGTGGACCGCTCTGGTCACCACGGGGTACACACTTCTTGCACCCCCTCATTACAAGACAGGCAGTTTTATGATTTTGTCCGCACTTCCGGTTATATAGATGTTTGGAGGGTACATCACCCCTCGGTCAAGGATTACACTTACTACTCCCCTCCCCACGACACATATTCACGAATTGATTATTTATTAGCCTCCCCAAATTGCCTCCCCACCGTCATATCTTCCTCTATAGGTTCTATCACATGGTCGGATCATGCAGATGTGACTGTACAGCTACGCCCATTTGCTCCGCCGGCAGGACACAGATGGCGTTTAGATCCCTTTCTCTTGGACAAACCCGGGGTGCGGGACGCAGTGGCCGAAACTTTGAAAGACTACTTTTTACTAAACAATACACCTGATATTTCGATACAAACCCTGTGGGCCGCACACAAACCGGTAGTACGTGGAGCTCTTATAAGTACGGCCGCACATCTCAAAAGAACAAAGATAGCCGACCTCCAAAGCCTCCAGCATAAATTGCGTGAGTTCTCATAAATCCTCCTGCTGCTCTCTCCCAGGCTCGACAGGACTTGAATAGACTGCTTTTGGATGACATTGGCCGCTCGCTGCTGTGGTCCAAACGTAGGTATTACAAAAGATCCAAAAAAATGGACACCCCCTTGGCCCGTTTAATTAAACCCAGACCTCAATCTCAATCTCTTCTATTAAAAACAAACTAGGACCCCCCCACACTACCCCCATAAAAATCAGAGATGCCTTTACAGACTATTTTAGCTCTATTTACAATCGCACTCCATCCCACTCGACCACGAACACCTCACTTCTAACTGACATTTCAGACTATCTTTCCCGTGCCTCTATGCCCTCCCTGTCGGAAGCACAAGCTGCTGCTTTGGCCGCGCCCATCACAGAAGAAGAAATCACTCGGGCATTAGGCCTGATGAAACCACATAAAGCCCCTGGCCCGGATGGACTATCGGACTATTATTAGAAGTCATTCCCAAAAATCCTACTCCCCCATCCTACTCAGGACGTTTAACCATATGCTGGAAGGGAGCACCCCCCCTCAGGAAGCATTACTGGCCTCGATAGTCTTGATCCCAAAACCAGGTAAAGACCATCAAAGGTGGAAAACTACCGCCCGATATCGCTCATCAACACTGACCTGAAGCTCTTTGCTAAAACAGTAGCCCTACGTTTACACTCTCTATTACCCAGTCTCATACACCCGGACCAAGTCGGGTTTATTTCCAACCGCCAAGTTTATGAAAACACACAGAGGTCAGCGGATTTGGTGTGGAGGGCCTCGAGGTCCGGAACGCCTTCTCTGTTTCTGTCTTTGGATGCAGAGAAGGCGTTCGATAGAGCCGAGTGACCTTTTCTCTTTTCCCTTTTAAAACATATGCGTTTTCCTGACCCCTTTCTCTCAGCCATTAAGGCCCTCTACTACGCCCCCTCGGTCCAAATTCTTATCAGACCCACACTTTAATTCAAGCAGTAATCCAACAAAGCACAACCATGGACTCATGGGTCTATTTGCTGTCTCGACCTTTTCCGGAATTATCTAGTTCAGAAAACAAATTGCTTTCCAAAATTACTTTGGCGGCCCGCAGAGTGCTAGCGGAATCGTGGAATTGCCCTAACATCCCCTCCTTCTCAAGGATATATCCGAAAATAAGGGATGTTCAGATAATGGACGAGCTTTCTGCAATCACCAATCATACTCTCCCTTCGTATTACAAGACTTGGACTCCTTGGCTGGAACAGATGGGGGCGGCTGATTAGTATTAAGAATGTCTAAACGGTTGAGTCGAGATGTAGGGGGCAGTAGGCTTCGAATTTAATTGTGAAAACTTAATAAGTCGACTGCACTAATAGTCATCGGGTTTTCTGGGCCTCCTCCTCTTTTTCTCCTGTTCCCCTCCTTCCTATCTTCACCCTCTTTGATGCTAATTCTTTCTTTTCTTTGGGTCTGGGCATCCCTTCTCCCCTCCCTCCCTCTTATTCTTACTCTGTGAATAACTTATTAGTGTTGTTGGTATAATACATGTGTTGTTCCTCTTTTCTGTTGAATCATCTTGAAAAACAATAAAAATGTTATTAAAAAAAAATAAAAAAAATTGGAAACAAATTTCGTTTAAAAAATACAAAAAGGTGTTGTAAAAAAATAAAACGGCTTTTTGCTGAAAATGAAAAATCCTTTTTTTTTTTAAATGAATTTAAAAATGCTATTAAGTTTTTTTACATTGAATCCTATGGGATTTGCCTGTTTAAACCTGTTGAACGGAAACACCGAAAGTAAGGTAGTGTCGACGTTGTGTGAATAGACTAATGGGACAATTTCAATGCTGCCCAAGATGGGCAAGCTTTACCGTATTTCGCCGTTAATTTGGCGAATTGACAGTTTAACGAATAGACTAACTGCCCTAAAATTTCCCCGAACGGTGAAATTCACCATTCGGTGGTTAGTGAATAGACCCTTTAGCGTTAAACTTATAATACAAACCATGAGCCTTTTTTGATAAAGAAGCAAAGTATTCTCTCACTTTATCCTTTTAATTGACTGTGTCACATTAACACAACAGCAATTATTCAGCAGACCTATAAAATGTTTTCCTGCCTCATCACCCTTCATTTTCTACTCCAGTGATTTACTGAACGTTAATAAATAATTATGTCTCGAGCTAATTTTGTACAGATGCTTCTACATATCTGCGCGCACAATAAATTTCTAGGGTGTGGGTATACTAAGGAATGCCGCATGGCGTTGGTTTTTGAAATTGCAATTTCGTTTTCTAGTCCGGAGACCTTAATATTATTACTATGATAGATATTCTGAGTTTACTAATCCTCTAAACCAGGAATCTTAAAATCTCGCTCCCCAACAATTCCGAGGATTCTTTGAATGCAACTGACAGCCAGAGAATAATGGGAGTTGTAGTTTATAAACATCTGGGGGACCAGAGTAGCGTTCCCTGATCTAACATTGGTTGTTCGAAAGGGCTGTTAGGGACTTACTGTAGATACTCGAGTATACCGCTAGATTTTGGAGCCAAAAATTTACCTTAAAATTTGAGGGGTCGCGTTATATTCGAGACATCTGCATCACGTGTTAAAAAAACATGACTTGCTCAGGGATCCCAAGTCAAAAAACTACACCTCCCGGCGTGCTGCGCGGAGCAAGGGTGCATGCTCGGTTCTAAGCCAAACTTATCACAAGTAAGATGACGGGTGGCCGGTGGCTTCACACCAGTGACGTGCGGTGAGGTCAGTGGCTGGTGAGACACTGGCTAGTATCAGAGCCAGATATACACAGGATTACGCAGTCGCAATTTACGCATTTGATTATCGTTATATAGGAGAATAGAGTTTCACTATTTATAAAGTAAAGTTTGCGGCTTTTTTTACAGTTCTAAGAGAATGCACTTACAATACTAACTAATAGAGGGCGCTATTACAACTCTTACTGTAAAAAAACATTTGCATACATGTTTTTAATGTTGTAAGAGCATGCGCTTACAATACCGACTAATACTGGGTGGAGTAGAGGTAACATCACTCTGCGTGGAGAGAGCCTGTGGAGTCATGGGTTTCGATCCCGACGAGCACCTCTCCAGTAAGTGTCCTTGGGCAAGACACCTAACGGTACATACTCGCCACCCAGGACATACACTATATTGCCAAAAGTATTCGCTCACCCATCCATATGTGAGTCAAGGCAGGTGAGCGAATACTTTTGGCAATATAGTGTACTTGAAAACGAGAGAAATCTCAATGTATCCTTCCTGGTAAAATACTTTCTTAAAAAAAAAAAAAAAAAAAATAGAGGGCGCTATTACAACTCTTTAAAATAAAGTTTGCATATAGGATTTTAATGTTCTAAGAGAATGCACTTACAATACTGACCAATAGAGGGCGATATTACAACTCTTTAAAATAAAGTTTGCATATAGGATTTTACTTCTTACAATACTGACTAATAGAGGGCGCTATTACACACATGCTGACTGCTGAGCTCTGCCTGCCCCCCCCCCACGACTGACGAGGACAGTCACGTGACTGTCCTGCGTCAATCAATTCATGGGGAGCTCTGCCTCCCAAGGGGGTGTTTTTTTTTAAAAAAAGAATTGCTTGAGACCAATGGAGCTTTCACATTGGCTCAAGCTTTCAATTGCTCTCAGTGCATCTGGGAGGCACAAAGAGCGTAGAACCAGGAAGCAAAGCCAGCTTGAGCTATGCAATTAGTGTAGCATTCAGATGCGCAAATTGTGTAGGCTAGGCTGGCTCAGTGCTGCCCCTGCTGTCTATGTAGTGAATCACACACACACACACACAACAGCCGGCAAACTGAAAGTGCAGGGGAAAAAAAGCGGAGGACAGAGAAGCAGCGAGGGAGCGTGCAAAGGTGAGTATGAGAACTTTTTTCAATAAATAACATTTTATTTACAGTTTAAATATACACACAATACATGTCATTACAGCACAATGAGCACATTAATTTACTGGAATGGCATGGGAGGCTCTGCCTCCCCTGACTGCACGTCCCTGCTTCACACTTAGTAACAACTACAATCATTCTACAGCAAAGCACCCTGCCTGAGGGGTAGCCTGACTGTGTTAAGAGAACCTCAAAGGATTTTAATTGTTTACTGGTACTTTCATAATTTTGCTCCTCGTGTTATATTCGAGTCGTTAGTATTCTCTCATTTCCATAATAAATCTCTATCCATCGCGTTATATTCGAGTCGCGGTATAATCGAGTATCTTCGGTATTTCAGTTCTGTATCCCTGGTTTCCTGGCAGCTATGATTAAATTGTGTGCATAGAAGGAAAATGATGGTGATAATCAGAAGCGTTTGGTAGGTTTGAGAAACACCTAGGGTTTAGGTTGCCAGATTAGCCATATTTACCTGGAGACACACAATTTATTCATGCTGATTGACCTGAATCCATACAGAGCTCCACAACAATAAAACTAAAAAATAATTAACAGTTGTTGTCCCCACTTTGACTCATATTTTCAACCTCTCCCTCTCCTGTGGAGTCTTCCCCTTTGATTTCAAACTTGCTCTGATCTCCCCCATTTCAAAGAAACCATCTCTTAATCCCACCTCCCTCTCAAACTACCGACCCATCTCTTTGCTCCCCTTTGCCTCCAAAATCTTAGAACGCCTGGTCTATAACCAGCTCACCAGTTTTCTTACTGCTAACGCTCTACTTGATTCCCCCAGTCCGGCTTTCGCTCCCAGCACTCCACTGAGACTGCTCTGTCCGAGGTGACTAGTTTAGTTGCTGCTAAAACCAAATGTAATTTCTGCCTCCTAAGGTCCGTGTCAGACGAACGCAGTGATCACGTCCGTGTTGCCGCACAGTTTAACGTCCATCGTAGCATAGAATCAATAGAGACCCAGGCAAGAACTTAAAACCGCTGCCACGGACACTCAGAGTGCGCCACGTCTGCGTAGCGTCCTGGGTGCGTGATGAGACGTCAGGCGCAGCGCATTTGCAACGTCCAGCACCTTGACGCACAAAATGCCTTTTCACATCCTTTCATATTAATTTTGTTTTCTATATTTCCCTTTTTTTTCTACGTCTGTCATAAAAAAGTACTGTATGGTGTCTGTGTCTTCCATCAGAACGTCCGTCCGTCCGTTGCGTGGGCACGCACGCAGAGTGCTCTCAGACTGTTCGTCTGACTCTAGTCTTATTCTTTTTGATCTTTTCACTGCATTTAACATAGTTGCCCACCCTCTCCTGCTCCTCGCACTGCATCAACTTTGCTTCAGTGACATCGCTCTCTCCTGGTTCTCTTCCTATCGCTCGCTTTGCTCCTTCAGTGTCTCCTTCACTTGTGTCTCTTCTCCTTCAGTGTCTCCTTCACTTGTGTCTCTTCTCCCCCAATTCCTCTCTCAGTTGGGGTACCTCAAGGCTCTGTTCTGGGTCTCCTACTCTTCTCGATCTATACATCTATATGGCAACCTCATCTCTTCCTATGGATTCCAATATCCCCTCTATGCTGACGACTCCCAAATCTACTTTTCCTCTCCCGATCTTTCTCCTCTCGTGCTGGACCATGTTACAGCCTGCCTGTCGGCTATATCCAACTGGATGACTTCCCATTTCCTAAACCTCTCTTAAACTGAATTTATTGTCTTCCCTCCATCTAAAACCAACATTCCTGCACCCATTTCAGGTGAATGGTACCACTATTACTTCTACCCCCTCAGGCTCGTTGCCTCAGTGTCGCTAACCAAATTTTGCTACTTCCACCTTAAAAACATTGCACGTGTCCGTCCCTTTCTTAATCAGGACTCTGCTAAAATGTTCATCCAAGCTCTTATCTCCCGCCTTGACTACTGTAACCTCCTTCTCTCTGGCTTTAAGAGATCCCAGATTATCCCTCTGCAGTCTGTAATGAACGCCTGTGCCAGACTGATAACGCCTCACATCCCACACCTCTCACACTTCGTCCCTTTGTCTCTACACTGACTTCCTGTTTCTTTTAGAATCCAATTCAAAATATTGGTGCTCATGTACAAAGCTCTCTATAACAACGCCCCTACCTACATCTCATCCCCTATTAACACATACATCCCATCCTATTCTGCTTCCCTAAGCAAAGCTGTGAGGCGTGGGTGCTTTAGACTAGCTGAAGTCTGTATTTGACCAGTACTCACACAATGAAGTTCAGCAGATAGCTTCAACTCAGCAAAACTGACGTGTAGAAAGATGAATCCAGTTGAAGAGTTTAATGATCAGACTGACCATCTTGTTAGTGTACAGATTATGCAGATAAAAAGTCATTAATTTTGTCCAGCAGTGAGCACAGAATGGCTGCTATGTAACCAGTAAGTACCTTAGAACAAGACACTGAGCAAAGGGGTGGAACTTGCTGAATGCAGAAGGCTAAGGAAACTGAGCAGGGACAAAATGGCTATGAAATCAATAGCATGTAAGCAGCAAAGGCAGATTCAACACAAAACAGAAAAATATAAAATAAATCCTAAATCATGGGGCCTGACACATCCAGACCACTTCACTCGGCCAATGATCTGAGGTTATCGTATCCTCAGACCCCCCCATCCCAACTCTTGCCTTCTGGACTTCCCTTGAGATGCCCCCTTTCTATGGAACTCCCATCCCCATAACATTAGACTCTCTCTCCGTCTCTCCAGTCCTTCAAGAAGTCTCTGAAAACACATTACTTTAGAGAAGCCTATCATCTCTCTCCCTAATCCCCCTCTGTTCATCTCTTACTCCATCTTTCCACCCAGCCCACATGCGCCCCAGTAGTTCATGTTCTCTACTTACACTCACCTAGTGTGTCACTGCTCTCCTCTTAGATTGTAAACTCTCGAGCAGGGTCCTCCCTCCTACTGTTCTGTCTAACTTGTATGTATATTTGTTACTCTGCCTCCCATTGTACAGCGCTACTGAACTTGTTAGCGCTTTATAAAAACTTGTAACAAATTATACATTCAATAATTCTAGTAATAATATATAGTATATATTATAGTAAAATTAAATATTGATTAAATTATATAGTAAAATTATATATTCATACTCTATTAATATACATTAAAAATTACTATTAACCCTTTCACTGCTGAGCCATTTCACCTCTGTGTGCTGAGCTCCTTTCTACCGGTTTGTGCCCATCATGTTTAAACGTGATTTGAAGTCCTGCTGTACTGTACGGCAGACTCATAATATATCATTATTATATGAATGTCATGTTCAGAGAGAATGCTGTAGCAAAAAATGTAAAACAAATTGAATTCCCATTAAAATTTCAATCTTCTAAAGTGTGCAAAATATTTTTTTAAATTTCATCATCCAAGCCATAACGGTTATTTATTCTATGGGGTAGGCTTGTTAAAATATTTAGAAATGGGAACCCGTTACTGTATTTTTCTGAGAAAATACGCGATTTTAGCTAAAACTGAAAAAAATCTAAATTTTTCGTTAGTGCAGCATCATTGTTCACATAATAATTGAAAAGTGAATAGTGCTGCATTAATTAAAAAAATATACATTTTTATTTTTATTCACTAAACCTGGTCATGTTTTGTATCATTGGAAGGCCATGCCCTATATTTTTTTAATACTTCAAAAGCGAATAATGTCACTGCAGTAACTCACCTTCTCATTTCCCACGCTGAGCGCAGATGTGGAGGTGATAGCACAATGCGCTATTATATATTCATGGTTATTCAGAGAGCGGTGAAAACCAGGAGAATGACTGGAGGAGGGAAAATTCTAGGTCAAAATAGCCTACCAGAAAAATTCTCCTATTTATCTCAATTTCCAAAACAGCTATTTTGACCTTGACTTTTCACTTCTCCTGGTTTTCACCTCTCTCTGAATAACCCTGATTGTTTCATCTAAAACACAAGCTGCTACACAACTGCGCCGAGAGACGGGGAGTCCTATGGACCCCTGTATGTCCATTCTGTATACCCGACAACAAGGTCAATGTCTGACTATAAAAATATCAAATCAATATGAACTTTTCCAATTAAAAATGAACCATGTCTGAATATAAATGAAAAAACTCGGGTTTAATCAGAATAGTAAAAAAATAGAAAAGTAAAAAGGTAACACTAATCATATGACACAGAAACTTTAACTCTAGCCCTAGCTTTAATCATTTGACACGCATAAACTGGAACCCTAAATCTAACCCTAACTCTGAATGTCTGTTGTTTACTGTATGTGCATGTATTTTGTGTATGTGTACAAATACATTGTGTGTGGTGTATGCAGTTTGTAATTTAGATGGAGAGCCATGCTGTGTGTGTGCAGTGTGTTGTGCCCGTGCAATGTGAAAAGTGCTTTTACGTCGAGGCCTAAATGGCGTCCGTTACCACCTGCGTGGTGCGCGCACGTACTTTGTGTGTTGGTCTCTATTGATCACAAATCAATGCTACGACGGACGTTAAACTGTGCGGCGACTCGGACGTGATGACTGCGTTTGTCTGACTCTAGCCTTGGCCAGCATCACATTCTGTTAACACACTTACTCCTATCATGCTCAGCCACACACTCATTCCTACCTCACTCACCCAACCACAAATTCACTTCTTGTTCAGTCCAGCCACACCATCTCCTCAACCTCTGACACACATCCTCACACACATGCTTCTCCGCCTCCCAATTCCATCATATTCAGTCACTTTAATGAAAAAAAAAAGGCCCAACATTTTTCCTGGCCCGGCTTATACTAGAGCTGGCCTTGCATAAAGTGCAGGTAAGGAAAGGAATCCCAGGTGACCTGCCTTGAGTTCCCTAGTCATACGGCATACAAAACATACATGTTGCAGGCAGCAGTATTCCCTGTGTTCTCCTCTGCATGAAATTGTAAGATGTATCCAAAAAAACATGGCCGATCTGACAACCCTACCGGGGCTTGAGCTCAAAAGTAAAACTAAGGGGTTTATTCAGAAATTATCATTGGTTTTTGAAGTTGCAAACGCTGAGGAAAATCGCCGCTGTCGCAACCTCAAACACTGGTGTTTTCAAAAGAATTATCCAAACAGCTGCAGGGGATGTTTCACTGATTCTGAATATCCCCCTAGATGATTTCCATCATTACCCTCTCCCAGCTCCCCTCTTAGGCTAATGTCAGATGAACGCAGTCTGAGCGCACTCTGCGTGCGTGTATAATGGACAGACGTACTGACGGAAGATACTGTAGACACCATACGGCGTGTTTTTTTTATCGGATGTAGAAAAGAAAAAGAACTATGGGAAACAGAGTTAATTACAATACAGGTACAGTCAGCCAGACCATTAAAAACCTCTGAGCGTCAACGATATGGCCGTCGCAGATGCGCTGCGTCTGACGTTGCAGCATAACGCACACGGGCCGCTACGCGGACATTGCGCACTATGTGCGTCCGTCTTAGCGGTTTTACGTTCTTGCGTCCGTTTCCCACGTGTTGTGCATGCGCAGTTTGGTGCGTACGTACTTGGTGTGTAGGTCTCTATTGATTATGATTCTGTGCTACAATGGACGTTAAACTGTGCGGCGACATGGACGGGATCACTATGTTCGTCTGATGCTGGCCTTAACCCACTACTGGAACAGCTTCTTGACTCTTGACATAATCCGATTACTCCTTTCCATTTTCTACTTATGCTCCAATCACAACATGTTCAAAGGGACCGGAAATGGCCTCTATATTGAGAAAGCATCTAGTGTCTCCGTTAATCTTCCTCCAGCTAGTATCGCCAGCATTAATATATGATTTTACAACCCCATAAAGTGTCAAGATCCCCAGCCCTCTCTACATATTGCTATTCCTCGTCCTGTTACCATCATTTCCACCTCTTCTCCACATCAGCACCAGCTCCATCTTTTTTGCAGTATTATTATAGCTTCGCCAAAGTCACAATCCCTCCAGGTTCTCCTTCCACGTTTTTCCGTTACATGGGCTTCCACTGTTGGAAGGGTTTGTTGTAGCTGTTCTACAATATATCCGGGTGTTTTTATTTTCTTGTATCTCTGTGTATAATTGTATTATACCTTCTCAATTCAACCTATCTCTCTCCACTGGCTCCTTTCCATCCGCTTTCAAACACGCGCTAGTTACCCCTTTACTAAAGAAACCATCCCTAGACCCCAACTCTCCATACAACTACCGCCCTGTATCCCTGCTTCCCTTCACATCAAAGCTCTTAGAAAAACTAGTCTTCAACTGGCTCTCCCTCTTCCTGTCCTCCAATTCCCTACTTGACCCCCTGCAATCTGGCTTCCGTCCCCTACACTCAACTGAAACTGCCCTCACCAAAGTCACCAACGACCTCCTAACTGCTAAAAAACACAGCCACTATTCTATTCTTATCCTGCTTGACCTCTCGGCTGCTTTTGACACTGTTGACCACCCCCTCCTTCTACAGACTCTCTGGGTCTCGGTGACACTGCACTTGCTTGGGTTGACTCCTATTTATCCAACAGGTCCTTCTGTGTGTCCTTTGCTGGTAACTCCTCCTCTTCATTGCCTCTATCTGTTGGTGTACCTCAAGGCTCTGTCCTTGGTCCTCTGCTCTTTTCCATCTACACCTCCTCCCTGGGCAAAATCATCAACAGCTTTGGCTTTAATTACCACCTCTACGCTGATGACACTCAGATCTACCTCTCTACCCCTGATCTCTCTCCCCCTGTCCTTTCAAAAGTCAGTGACTGTTTATCTGGCATCTCCTCCTGGATGGCCTCCCACCACCTAAAGATCAACATGTCAAAAACTGAGCTCCTACTTATTCCTCCCTCCAATGCCTCCTGACTTCTCTATCACTGTGGAGGGTATCACCATCTCCCCATCAAACCAAGTTCGCTGTCTTGGAGTTACACTTGACTCTGCTCTTTCCTTCATCCCCCACATCCAGTCTCTTTCCTCCTCCTGCCGATACCAACTGCGTAATATTTCCAGAATTCGGCCATTTCTTACCGCTGTCACCACAAGACAACTCATACACGCCCTGGTAATCTCCCGACTCGACTATTGCAATAATCTCTTATCTGGCCTCCCTCTGTCCCGCCTCTCCCCCCTACAATCCATCCTGAACGCCTCCGCCAGGCTAATTCACCTCACCCGCCGCTCTGTCTCTGCCGCTCCCCTCTGCGAGTCCCTTCACTGGCTCCCCATCCACTGCAGAATTAAAGTTCAAAATCCTTATCCTTACCTACAAAACCCTCACTAACTCAGCTCCCCACTACCTGTCCTCACTAATCACCAGATACACCCCAGCCCGCTCCCTAAGGTCAAACAGTGACCTGCGCCTAGCTTCTCCCCGCATCACCTCTTCCCATGATAGACTGCAGGATTTCTCACGCGCAGCCCCCACTCTCTGGAACGCTCTCCCTCGTACTGTCAGACTTTCCCCTAACTTCTCTTCCTTCAAACGCTCCCTTAAAACATTCCTATTTAGGGAAGCCTACCACCCAACTCACTGACACAACCATCAATCACTCTCACCTTACAGTCCTCTCCTCCTGTTTCCAACCCCAACCCTCCCAGATTGTGAGTTCCTACGGGAATAGGGCCCTCATCTCCTCCTGTACTGTTTGTCAAATGTTGTTCAATGTATTGTAACCCTGTCTGTACTGTGCTTATTGTACAGCGCTGCGGAATATGCTGGCGCTTTATAAATAAAGAATAATAATAATAATAATAATTGGTACATGGCATTTTTCTAGTGCACAAAACGCCTATAGAAATTATGAACGTATTGTTAAAAATGTACATTAAATACGAGCTTAAACTTTGCAAAATAATACTGCTTTTGTATTTAAGATCCTTATGAACATAAAATGCTTTTTTCCCCCATTTGTTCTATGGAGGAGGCTGTGTTTATTACTTTGTACTGCCATCTAGAGTTCACGAAGGGAAATGCAAATGATATGCCGAAGCCAGACCTGTCAACTTGGAAAATTATTTTATAGGACGTTCTCATTTCATTTTATATGTCCACTGTAAGCGTTCATTCTCATTTGCATTATATATATATATATATACTGTATATTCAAAAGGCTTGCTTGTATACCCATACTCTGAGCTCTCTCCTTCAGGACTTCTCCGAGCTGCACCCTTTCTATGGAACTCCCTCCCCTGCAACATCAGACTCTCCTCGACTCTCCAGTCCTTCAAGAAGTCTCTGAAAGCATATTACTTTAGAGAAGCCTATCGGCTCACTCCCTAATCCCCCATGGTTCATTTCCTGCTCCTTCTTCCCACACGCAGCCCACATGCGCTCCAAAACTTCATGCTCTCTAGTCACCCCTCTCCTCTTAGATTGAAAGCTCTCAAGTAGGGTCCTCTCTCCTACTGTTCTGTTTGTAATGTTTATGCATATTTGTTATTCTGTCTCTCCCATTGTACAGCGCTACAGAACCTGTTGGAGCTTTATAAATGCTTGTAACTGTACAATTGTTTTTCAATCCATCTTAAGGGTAAAAAGACAAGTCAACATTTCAGTCCTATTCTGGACTTTTATAAAGACATTATGAGTGAGAAAACAAAAATGCATATAAATACCAACACATTAATTACAAGCAGACTTGCACCGGTGGAGGCCGTCAGAACAAACCACTTCTGGCCAACGCCATGACCATGGAAGCCATACAACATCACAACCTAACATCCGCATCGAAGCCAAGGCCCTGGCCGAAGGTGGGGGAGCAGATATGGTAGGGATGACATCAGGGTGGCTATGGACAGTGGGTAATGGTTAGTAAATAATGTGAAATGTTGATCCCACCCGCACAAGTGTAGGACCGTAGATGACAGAAGCCCAGGCAGGAGGGGTCTATCCCTCAGAGATACTCATAACAGGACGTACAATGCGTGTCCATGCATGTATGCCGCCTCCACCCTCATCCACTGTGGCAGGGCAGGGGAGTGGAACAGCTTCGATACGGGGGCCAGACAGACGGCCCAGTAATATTTGTGGACGTGGAATAAATTAAGGCACCCATCCCGATGTCGATAATTTAATAGCTTCCTTGGGACCCTAGGGCATTTGTTGTTCCAGACATAAGTCATAAGGAGGGATTGGAGGGAGTCAAGGTATGATTTTGATATCTTAAAATAAAAATATTTGATTAACGCAGCACTATTATTCAGTTTACAATTATAAAGTGAACAGTGATGCTGCACTAACTCACCTCATTTCCCACACTGCCAGCGAGTGTGGAGGTGATGGCACAACGCATTGTTTCATCGACAATAGAGCTCTTGGTGCTGCAGTGAGGAGAGACCAGGGGACTTTGGAACCTGCATCTCTGATTTTGAAACCACGAAAGGCCAGTCTTTAACCTTTCCAATGATCCCAAACATGACCATATAATGGGTAAAAATATATATTTTATATTAAATATAATATTTACTTTTTTCTCTGTTCTAAGCTGGGGACATTATATGCTTTTACTGAAAAAGCAAACAATGCTTCTGAGTTAACTCACCTTCTCACTTTCCATGCCTGAAGCAAATGTATAGGTGATGGTGCAATGAGTTATTACACATTGGTTCATCTAAGGCTAGGGTCAGATGAACGCATTTTTCACGTCTACTGTCAAAAATTGTGTCCAAACGCATCTTTTCACGGAAGACGCAATAGCGGTCATACGATGCGCAATTTCGGCCGTGATTTTTTACGGATCCAAACCAGGAAAATTTGGGTGTCTGGACGTTATGTTGGCCCGACATAAGCAGCATCTGACGTCTCCTAATCACGCACACACGCCGCTATGCGGACGCAGCGCAATCTGTACGTCAGTACTAGCGGTTCAATGTTCTTGCAAAAATGCGTTCGTTTGCTGCTTGCGGTGCGCGGCAAAACGTTCATGCGGCCGTACTTCGTGTCTGGGCCTGTGTTGGACGTTATTTGCTGCTACCACGGCTGTAATAAAGTGCGGCTAAACGCACGTTCCCATTGCGTTCCTCTGACCCCAGCCTTAAACCCAAGCTCTGCTGTGAGAAGACCAGGGGTCCTTTGGACAACTGTCTCCATTCTTTACACCCCATAAGTTCAAGTTAAGTTTCATTGGACCGGTCAGAGCATTTGTAATGATACCAAACATGACTATCAGGGTTATTCAGAGAAAGGTGAAAACCAGGATAACTGGCAGGAGAAGAGAACAATCTAAGCCAAATAGCAGATTTGGAAAGTGAGATAAATGGGAGAATTTTTCTGGTTTGGCTATTTTGACCTAGAATTTTCACCTTTTGATATCCTAGTCAAAAAATGGCGAAAATAAAGCAGCATCAAAAGCTGAAGTGATACAAAAGTCACTTCTTGAAGAAGATCCTCAGCAGCGTCTGTGTTTTGATGGCCATAATTTTGGATGCTCTGGGTTGAAATGGAGCCTCATTTTCCATAGCTAGGGTTAGAAATTGGAGTTAGGCTTAGAGATGAAGGCTAGGGTTAGGTTTCTATTTGTGCTTGTGTAGTGCTGTTTAAAACTCTGTTGCTGTATTGCTCGGGTTTGGCCACCAGAGGGAGACAAGCGCAATGTAAACTATACTGGACACAATGGGACTACGTTTTCCAGCATGCTTTGGGGCAGAGACAGGAAGTGGGTGGGGAAGGAGGAAAGGACATCCGCAGCCTCGTCGAAGGAGAGCCAGTGTGAGCCGAGCAGTGAACCAAGTGAGACGCACGTGAGACTGTGAGCGATTGTTACCAGGCCGGAGAGCAAGCGCTGCCTTGCCGATGCTGTGGATCGATACAGTGACTTGCCAGAGACCTAGTAATCCACCGCTGAGAGGTTTTGCACAGACACAGAGTTCCAGATTGGACCCCGAGTAAGGAGACCGTGATGATCCAACGATCCGAACCGAATCGAAACAGAAATCGGTCGAAACGAGCCGAATCGAAAAGTTTAAACATCCGAACAAATCGAACCGAAAAAAAATCGGTGCACAAGCCTAATATTTCCCCCAGTTCACATATGGATATATTGCCCCAGCTCACACATGGATATATTGTCCCAGGCCAGCTCACATGGATATATTGCCCCAGACCAGCTCACATGGCTTTATTGCCCCCAGCTCACATGGATATATTGCCCCAGACCAGCTCACATGGATATATTGCCCCAGGCCAGCTCACATGGATATATTGCCCCAGGCCAGCTCACATGGATATATTGACCCCAGCTCACCTCTCACCTCCAGCAACCACTGTGTTCTTCAACAAGCGGCTGCCTGCATGAATATCTGCCGCTCGCCTGGGATCCATGCTCCAGCTGTCACATTATCCCCAGTCATGGCCATGCCCCCTGGTGGTGAAGGGCCTCTGTGTCTGTTCTCCTCGGTTTTGTGTTTGGCTGTGCTGTCTGTGGCTGATCTGGGGTCACATGGCCCAATCACACAGACCCACCCCCTATATATATCCCAGCAGCACAGAGCCTCATTGACCGTTTGTAGTGTTTCATGGTGGTTGTGTCCAGTTCCTGTTCCCAGCATTGCTGTAAAGCATTCCTGTCCAAGTATATTCTGGTTTTGACCTCGGCTGTATTTCCTGACTATCCTTTTCTGCCTACTCCTGGTACTCTGTATGCTGATCTGTTGCTAACCTTTGCCTGTACGACCATTCTTATGTTTCATGTTCTGTGTGTTTTCTTTGTCTTAGTTTTTATATATTTAGAGGCCACATATAAGGACCTCTTTAGTATAGTCTTTCTGTATGTCTTGTTAACCCTTGCTCTTCTTGCCCACCTTGCTCTGTTAATCTTTGAGGGTTTCTTAGATAGAAATCATTCCCAGCACAAGGATCCCTTTAGATTTCTTCCTGGCCCTCCCGTCCCTTGTGTCTCAGTCTGGTTCCTGCTTAGCCCTGGAATCTGTATTATTGATCTGTTCTGTATCAAGTCAGCAGCTCACCTGCCTAAAGGGCTACACTCCTTGTTCCAAGCCACCTCGATGGTCCAAGTGGGTGCCAATCGTTACACCAGCCAGTCGTCTTCTCACGAGATCGAGGAGTTCACGTGAACTCCGCGATCTTGAGCGCGGCTGGCTGGATGATGGATCCCAGGCGAGCGTCAGATATTCATGCATGCGGCCACTCGTTGAAGGAAAGAACGAGGCGGCTGCTGGATCTGCCCCTGCGCTGACCAGACAGCTTCGGATTCGGACTCTGAGAGTCCGGTACCAGAGCTGTCAAAAATGAAAGGGTGGCTGGCGATGAGGTGCCGGTACGGCGTACCGACGTGTACCGCCTAAAAAAACCCCTGCTCTATATGTGTCACTGCGTGCATTCATTGTTTGGAATTTTGTATAGTGAACTGCACCCAATGGCCATAGAATGAAGTCTATTAGGTTGATCACTGTTTCAAATCTCATTGTATCATGTGGAATGTATTCAAAGGACATTACCAGGGGCAGATCGGAAGTCTGTTAAGCCCTGTTTTTTCTCATTCAGCTGATAGCTTTTATCTCGAGTAGCCTGAAGCCAAAAGCCCTCTTCAGCCTTATCTAAACATTCCCTCATCCACCTCATTTAACGGTTTACTTCCATGGTTTACCTAATCTACAGTATTTAAGAGATACCTTTTTGGTAAAAGTTGCCTAATTGAAAAAATCAACAAAATGAGGAGATAAAAAACAAAAAAACATTTATTTTTGCTTTTACATGCAATTATTTAAAAAAATGGCAGCATGTGTTTTATATGGTGGTTTCATTTGTAATGAACAAGTAATCTAGTTACAGTTTATGTAAATGGTAGTGTCCCTTTAAGAATTACTCTTTATACTGCGAACACAGTCAAAGTTGAGTGGCTAATGTGGAAGGTGACTTTATATTATAAAGACCATGCATAATAATGTAATACAAGGGTAAAACAAAAGTTTTAGCTTTTACTGTACTTTGTCATTTACTCAACATCCAAGCGATTTATCATTGTTATAATGAGACAACTAACAAGGGCAGATTCTGCGTGATTGATGCAACTACATTATCTGTGTCAAAAACATTAATAGATTATGTCTAAGTATCTATAAAGTACATGATGTGTCTTGGCCGTGAGTAGAATGTGTGTTTATGCCGACCCCTTGTGGTCACAAAATATAAGATTACTCCGTGCAAATGTAGTATAAACAAAAGAAAGAAAAATACATTTTTCAGGTATATGGAATGTTGAACATCATATATATATATATATATATAAACAATTGTTTTACATTGTTATGCAATTAAGTATAACTCGAAGTGTCCAGGAAAACAAATATCTTTACCATCCTTAACCCCTTCACTGCTGAGACATTTCACGTCTGTGTGCTGAGCTCATTTTTACAGTTTTTGCTCATCATGTTTAACCCCTTCACTGCGGAGGACGTCCTTATTGACTCACGCTATATCCGGAGGACGTTCCCCACATGTCACCCGCAAGCAGGAGCCCCGGCGGAGATACTCCCCTCCCTGTCCGGGGTCCTGCGGCATTCTGGCTTCAGGGAAGCCAGGCGCTGAAGATAGGCCGGCCCCCGACGTCTGATGTCATCGTGCCATGCAATGCCAGGAGATCGCCTGAAAGGGAGGGGGGGATCCTGACGCGATGATGTCAGTTAGCCGGGGAACCCCTAGCTATCCCTCCTAAGGTTAACCCCCTTCACTGCTGAGCCATTTCACGCCTGTGTGCTGAGCTCATTTTTACTGCTTATTCTCATGTTTAAACGTGATTTGAAGCCACGTTTTATTATACAATCCAGACATATTATATATCGTTCTTTCCGACAGACTGACACATAATACATCATTATTAAATATATACGTTATGCCCAGCCTGTATATTCTAACAAAAAAATGCAATAGAATTAGAATTTTTAATCTACAACGTGTAAAGTGTTTTTTTTTCACGTTTTATCATGCCAGTTTTTGCGTTTATATTTTCTATGGGGTGCGCTTGTTAAAAAAAATTAGAAATGGGGACCGGTACATTTTTTTTGGTCGGAATTACGTGATTTTTAGCAAACGCACCCCCTAGAAAAAAATCATTAGTGCAGTATCACTGTTCACATTATAATTGAAATGAGAACAATATTGCTGCATTAATAAAAACAACACACAAATAAAAAAAAAATTATATATATATTATTATTTTATTTTAGTTTTGAATTTTTTTTTTTACTTCAAACATGGTCATGCTCAGGCCTATCAAATGATACCCTACATGACACCCTAGCTGTCACGGTTCGGGAGATATGGGGGGTTCAAAGCCCCTATCTCCACCATGGGATTTCTTTGGGAAATCCATGGGCAGCTAGGGGTCCCTGGCTAACTGATGTCATCGCGTCATGCGCGATGACATTAGGTGGCCAGGGGGGACCCGGACGTGGAGCCGCCATCCAAGATGGCGGCCCCCACCTGAGCTAGGCTGTAATCCAACGCCGGATGGTAGGTGGGACTGTCGCAGTCAGTAGACGCTAGCAGGGTGTGCTATGCCGCATTAAGGCCCACCCGCTGCAGGGACGACTGGGTACGCCCCACGGCAGGAAAAGGTTAAAGATTGGTCATGACTGAACCTATGATGCTGAGCTTTTGTCTTCATGGAGGTTAGTCAACACATTTGTACAATTTAAGTATAAAATATTATAAGTAACCAGTAATTAACCAGTTCCATATGCAAATTGTAGGAAACCTCTTGGCTCCCATTAAACATTTTATAGAAACTTGTATGTTCTAAATTAGGGAAAGTTAAAATTTAGCAGAAAGAAGTACAACCACCTGTATCCAATAAAGATGACCATATCCTCTCATGCTTTTAAACTTGACAAAATCCTCCCAATTTTTATTTTTATTTTTTTTATTATAAGATTCAAGATGTTTACTTATAACTTGGATACCAAAAACATTTTATTGGATAAAAAGATTTTGTTTTAAATTTCTCACCGCTTTATACATTTTAGTACTGGTGGTGTGGCGGGGGGTACAGCAAAACACCAGGGGCAATTTTCCCCTCTAGCTATGCAACTGTGTAGGGTTGCCATCACGCAGGGCCGCTATCAGGGCATTACAGCCCATGCTATGGTAAGGGGCCCGGGGACTGGGGGGGGGCCCGCCGGCGGCAGCAATCTTTACTTTAGGCCGCAGGCCTCAGATGAGCCTACCTGGGCCCGGACAAGCAGAGACTTCCAAGATGGCGGCCGGCGGCAGCCAACGGGCCCCCTCTGATGATGTCAGAGGGGGCGCACCAAATGTCTGCAGCAGGCAGCGTCATGCCCCGATCCATGGCCCTGCCTTCCTCCCGAGTCGCGCCGCCGCACGTTTACTCTGCGGCGCTGGAGGAAGTGGTCTTATAACGTCACTTCCTCCCGGCGCTGCAAGATGCACGTGGAGCGGCGGAGGAAAGTCCCATCCAGGCCAGGTAATACTGGGAAGGAAGGGGGGGGTGGTTTAAAACAGAGGGGGGTGAAATTAAAAGAGAGGAGGGGGTGAATTTAAACAAGGGGGCTATGAGTTTAAAACAAGGGGGGTGAATTTTTAACCAGAAGGGGGGTGAATTAAAAACCGTAGGGAGGGGGGGTTAAATTAAAACAGAAGGGAGGGTGAATTTTTAACCAGAAGGGGGGGTGAATTTAAAACAGAAGGGGGGGTTACATTAAATCAGGGGGTGAATTTTTAAACAGAAGGAGGGGGGGGGTGAATTTAAAACAGAAGGGGGGTTACATTAAATCAGGGAGTGAATTTTTAACCAGAAGGGGGGTGAATTTGAAGACAGAAGGGGGGGGGTAAATTAAAACAGGGGGTGAATTTTTAAACAGAAGGGGGGGGTGAAATTAAAAGAGAGGAGGGGGTGAATTTAAAACAGAAGGGGGGTGAATTTTTAAACAGAAGGGGGGGGTGAAATTAAACCAGAATGAGAGGAGATTAATTTAAAATAGAGGGGGGCGATTAATTTAAAATGAGGGGGGGGGTGAAATTAAACCATAAGGAGAGGAGATGAATTTAAAATGGAGGGGGAGATTAATTTAAAATGGGGGGGGAATTAAAACAGGAGGGGGGATGAATTTAAAATGGAGGGGGGTTCAAAGAGAAGAGGGGGTGAAACTAAAGGAGAGGAGGGGGGAATGAAATGAACATGAGAACTAAGAGTGGGGTCACAGGAGCCACAGCAATATTTTAGTTTAACGGTAAAGGCAGTGAGTGAACGTACACAGAATTCCTGTGTACGTTCATACTCCCTGCCTTTACAGTGAGAGTTCTATTGCTGTGGATCCTGTGTACGTTCATACTCCCTGCCTTTACAGTGAGAGTTCTATTGCTGTGGATCCTGTGTACGTTCATACTCCCTGCCTTTACAGTGAGAGTTCTATTGCTGTGGTGCTCTGTGATGCTTAACCAGTGGAATTATCTAATTATACTTTTATGCTACATTGTTTGCATTAATACACATTTTATGTGATTTTTAAAGGTATTGGGAGCAACACTCTGTAATACGATCTAGATTCATATTATTTTTTAATCACAATTTCATTCTGTCTTAAATTATTTGAACCAGATTGGTACTTTTTTATGTCAAATGTACTGTTGTGCGAGCAATATGTGTGTGATTTCAAGATATTGGGACTACCACTCTGTAATGTGATCACGATTCACACTAGACATGTGCACAGCACAAAATTTCGTTTTGAACTAATGCATTAGTCCTAAAATGCAATTTATTTAGTTGCTAAAGAAATTCGTTTTCAGTTCTTTAGTATGAAAACTAATTTCATTCATCCGAAAACCAGTGGATACAATTACTATTGTAGTGGCTCCTCAGAGGGCTGAGATCGCTGCTTGTTACAGTATCTCTCACTCTCAGTACAATGTGGGCCATATTATATAGCTGGTGCTAACTTAACCAGAGCTGTTGTAAACTTCCCAGAGCTATTATAGCCTATGGAGGTTTTCAGTTACAACAGCTCTGGTTAAGTTAGCACCAACATTGCAATACTGCCCCGTGTCAGGCAAAGCTGTTACAGTAACTGACTGCTGCTCATCACAGCGCTCAGAGTTTCAGTAAAACTAGTAAATAATATTTTTATATATAAGACGTTAGAACAATATTATTTCCTTGTTTTACTGAAACTCTGAGCGCTGTGATGAGCAGCAGTCAGTTACTGTAACAGCTGAGCCTGATACATTGTACTGAGAGATAATGTAACAAGCAGCCGATCTCCGCGCTCACAGCCACTGGATTTAAAGGGCTAAAAAAAAAAGGCTCTTCTCTGTATAATGTTTAGAACATCCTCCTGCATTAATTAATACCCCTCTCTGTATAATATATACAACATCCACCTGCATTAATTAATACCCCTCTCTGTATAATATATAGAACATCCTCCTGAATTAATGTCCCTCTCTGTATAGAACATCCTCCTGCATTGGCATGTGGAGGGTGCAGAACTTCGGATGTTGCGATGTTGCGCTCTTCATTGCTGGTCTCCTTCACTCATCAATATAATATCACAAAAAGGACTGAAACTAAAATGTAGTGCATTTTATTTTAGTTTCTTTCGTTTTTTGTACTGAGCAGTTTCGTTTCTCTTGAGTCATACTAAAACTAAATTATCCCAAAATTCGGACTAAATCGCTTTAGTACTAAAACGAATGCACATGTCTAATTCACACTAAATATTGTATTTATTATGGGAAGACGGGATCATGGGGGGGCCCGTTGTGCGGGTCAGTAAGGGGCCCCAAAATTTCTGATGGCTGGCCTGCCATCACGTGCCCCCTCTTGTTCAGCGTCAGTACTCCACATATTGGCACCAGGCCACGGATTGGTGACAGCTATTGTGAAATCCATTCTTAAATATTAACAGGGTTATCCAAAGAGATCCGAATTGCTTGAGAAAGGTAACCGAACGCTGAAAATCAGCGTTTGGTTACCTTTCTTGGCCATTCGGCTATCCAGAGAGCAGGCAATTCGCCAAATCCTGGCGAATTGCCTGCACATACGGTGCCTGTTTGGTCCCTGTTCGAGGGCAGTGAAATCCCCATGAAAAAGCACTGCTTCGGCTATTCAGAGAACACAAACCAGCAGTGAAAGGTTCCCCTAATGCCCTGCCATTCGGTGGTTTAATTCGGCAAGTTAATTCAGGAGAATCCCATAGGCTTCAATGTTAAAAATATTCTCGTTTTAATTCAATATCTAATAAACCGTTCATTATAAAATTCTGCAGTAAAGAGTCTCTTTATTTATAGATTTTTAGGATATTTTAAGCATTTTTCTGATTTTTTTTTTTTTTAAAAAGTCCAATTTTTTTTTTTTTTTTTTTTTTTAAGTTTACTTCTCTTTTCTGTAACAGCCCTTTTTATTATCATTCCCTGGACCTCATATGCAAATTTCAGACATTTTCGCTCAGTAGTTTCTTTGCAAACAGCGATTCATTTTCAGACAATCATACAACTGGTTTTGCTAATTTATTCACTGCCTCGTCTCGGCTGCTTCGGCTGCCTGTGATCGGCTCCTGCTCGGGCTTTTCGATGGGTTAATCCAGATGTTTTTGTGTGTTTTGGTGTGCATTCGGTGGGTTTTGCGGTTAGTTTTCGTCGGGTTTGCGGTAGCTTTTCCCTGCAATTCAGGGACCCTGTGGTGCTTGCTGAATACACCGCAGGGTCACCGAAATGGGATCGGCAAAAGGAACCGAATTGAAGAGAACGAAAAGTCACCGAAAGTGCTGTGACTTTTCGAATCTCTTTGAATAACCCTGTAAATGTTAAATGTTAAGCAATTCCTTCTGCACTTGTGATAAATGACATTATTTATCATGTCTCACATCCTATCTTCTAGTAGAGTCCATGGTCTGGTGCCAGATCCAGCAAAGCAGTCACAGCCAAAGAGAAATAATTACGGTCATTAGGTTGCGATGCTTTGTGAGCTTTCTTGTGTTGCAAGAGGTTAAAGTCCGTGCAAATTACCCAAACCCTGTCTCACCTCTGTGCAAGTTAAGAACTATTTGTAACTCCCTGATGGTGGAGCTGGTAAATATTATTATTTAATTGATTATTCTAAGGTCAATGTAAATGTACATCTAGAGAAGTGATTGATTAAAATGTGGAAATTCAGCTCAAACGTCATCTTCATATCTAGAATAAAACATTCTTCGTGTTCCGCACATTTTTTATTCCATCTTACAGGGTGTGTAAATGCTTCCTTGTCTTCTTGTTATTTGTAGTGTACCTTCAGTTCTAATGCTACTGCAATTTATCATGATAAGGAAAGAGAACAGGTACAAAGTTTGCAGATGATGTGATACATTAAATCACTTAATGCTATACAAACTGACTAGCCAGGCACTAAGCTAATAGGACTATTTAAATTACTTCTCCCGATTAGCGAATGTTTGTGATAACAAACGTCTGAAAGCGACGATCTGAACATTGTGGACAAAGTAGCATGACATTTCTTTCTGCCCTAAAGCAGGACAATATGTGTAAATAACCCTTCTATATCGTCAGCGAGCACACTGTGTTCCAGGGACTTGTACAACGAACTCACGGAAACCCAAGGTTAACCGCAGGAAATAATGTGGCTGCAATAAATACTGTGCTCTGCTTCTTCTTGTTTTACTTTAACAGCAAACTTGGCTACAAAATATGTATGTGATAGAGCTAGAAACAAACAAATGCAGTTAGCTAAACTGTTATATTTGCTAATGCTATGCTAATGTGTCGCATGTGCATTGTACCCGTGGCAATAACATTATTCCCCCTCAGAGATACGTGACACGTTTAATCCTTTCACTACCAAAACTGAGCTAACTCGATTTTGCATTTTAATACATTGAAAAGTACTCCTTAGTGTATCAAAGCCTACTTGCATATCTTTTTAAAGCAAGCTCAGTAGCCCCCTGTGGAAAAATAAAACTCTTTAAAACAGCCGGGGGGGGGGACAGAATACAGGGAGAGCTCTGGGGTCACTCACTGCTATACAGGGATACGAGTCAGGGGGTTATAATGACTGAAAATCCCTGTACATTACAGATACAATAGGGGTTATTCAGAGAGCAGCAAAATTTCATTGCTCTCTCCTTTGGCGCACTTCGGTGCTGTTTGGCGATTTCTGTTCACTGACCCTGCGGTGAATTCACTATTCATGCAGGGTTCCCGACGTGTGCCGAATGGGAGCCACTGAAGACCGCTGTATGCTGCCGAACTGCAGGAAAAACCCCCTCTGCTATTCTTTAAAAGGTGTTTAAAACAGTGAAAATGCATGGAAATAATGAAAAAGGTCCTATAAAAAAATAATTAAAAGTAGGGATGCACCGATACCGATACTAGTATCGGTGCCGATACTGCCGTTTGTACGAGTACTTGGTACTCATGCAAATGACCCGATACCGGAAGCCAGCGCTGGGCCGAATGGCCCATATCCGCGGGGCTGGGGAAGCTGGCTGCGTGCATGAAAAGCACTCGGCCAGCGTTCCCCTCCAACGGGCCGCATACTCACCTAGCGATGGGTCCAGTCGCAGGGCTTTGACGCGGCGCCGGGCAGTGGAGGCTGTGACGCTGCCGCCAGCCGAGATCTAGCCGGAGCCTCCCGTGAGATCTCAGCTGGAGGCAGCGTCAAGGCCTCCACGGCCCGGCAGTCGTGTTACAGCCCTGTGACCGGATCCACCTTCCTCCTTCAGTGTCCTCAAATCCAGGTGAGCTGGGGGTAATATCCATGTGAGCGGGGGCAATATCCATGTGAGCGAACTGTACCATATTTTGATGTCAATTCGCAAGTATTTGTGGAAGATAACGGACACAATCTACAGTTCAGAATCTTTCATTCCAACAATACTTTTGTAAAGGAAAAACAAATACATGAGAAATGAAAAATGAGCAAATTTACATTTTTTTTCTATCTCCCAACAACAATTTCAATCCAAAAATTATTTTTTACCCTATATTGTAAGGGCAGAGGCTTTGACCCCTGTATGGTGTTGGGTGGAAGGAGAAGACCAGAAGGAATATGATTGATTAAACTTTACTGAAGGCAACAAAATATAAGTCCAGAATAACGTAATGTAATGTTTCTTTTGACAGAAATAAAAGTCCAGAACGGAGAGTTGTAAGGATAAATAAATACGGTTGCAATCTTGGAAATAGTCCAGGGGTAGAGGTAAGCTGGGAGGTGGAACTGGCACTGCGATGGCAATCTTGAATATGGAAGCGGAATGGAGCTGTACCGTGGTGACAGGAACAGGAGTGGAGCGGTATTGTGGCAACAGAAGCGGAGCTGTATCGTGGTAGCAGGAACAGAAGTGGAGCTGTACCGTGGCAACAGGAACAGAAGCGGAGCTGGTACTGTGATGGCCGGAACGGAAGTGGAGCTGGCACCGTGGCAACAGGAACAGATAGTGGAGCTGGTACCGTGATGGCCGGAACAGAAGTGGAGCTGGTACCGTGGCAACAGGAACCGGAGGCGAAGCTGTATCGGCAGTAGGAACAGAAGCGGAGCTGTACCGTGGCAACAGGAACCGGAGCGGAGCTGTACCGTGGCAACAGGAACAGATAGTGGAGCTGGTACCGTGATGGCCGGAACAGAGGTGGAGCTGGTACCGTGGTAACAGGAACAGAGGCGAAGCTGTATCGGCAGCAGGAACAGAAGTCAGAATCCTTTTAGAGGAACACGAAGGGGAACCACTGGGTAACGTGGTGTAACCACAGTATAACCTGGTTAGTGAACTGGAGAAGGCGGCAGGTTTAAATAGGGTTCAGGGAATCATACGAACACCGTTCACCTGGGACTCGCAGGTGGAATAGGGATACCTGAGTGCTAGGTAGATTAATTGGTGGTATACGAGGATCTCCAGTGCAGGTGGGATGCAGTACCTTAACTTGACCAGCAGAGGGCGCCAGAGTACCTAGGTCTTCATGCTCTAGGATGGACGATCGCGCATGCGCGCCTGCCTTCTGCTCAGATGGATCGCGGAGGCGGCGTGGAACACATCCTGGCTCTCCTCCCTCGAGCTGCAGGTCAGAACCAGGGAGCGACGCGCCACGAGGGACCTCAGGTGAGTTTGTCAGACGTCCCAACATGGCGGCCGCGGTCCGACCGCGGCGCGGGGCATTACATATATTTAATTATTATCTAGGCATCCCATGTTTTGAATAAGTGTTATGATAAAAAAAATTAAGCAAAAAGTACTTGGAACTAGACATTTGCACGGCATAAAAATTTGTTTCGGATCGCTCCGCGGGGCTGCTTTCGTTGGTACCGTATAGCTTTCAGCACCATACCCTTCCGAACGCAGCAAGACTGAAGGAAAAAAAAAACCTGCTGCATTCAGCTAAGACAAAAAACCTCATTGTTTTAAAATGAATTAGGAATACAAAAAAATCTCAAAATGCCTAAAACTTTTTTAAAAAAATTGACTTTTTGCTGCAAGTGAAAAGAATAAATGGCTGAATAAATATTTAATAAAAACAGGGAATATTCTTTACATTGAAAATTATGGGATTATTTTGTATGGCTGGTATTTATTTTTATTGTAGTACTGGCTGTATTTTATTTTGTACGGCTGGTATTTATATCCCGAAAAATACCTAATCCTAAAAAATAAATAGACTTTTGCTGCAAATGAAAAGAATAAACATTAACGGTTGAATAAATATTTGATAAAAACGTGGATTATTTTTACATTGAAACCTATAGGATTCACCTGATTAAACCTGTCGAATGAACCACCGACAATCAGAGTTAGCAATTAGGGTTAGATGCTAGGGTTAGAAATTCTAAACCTAATTTCTAACCTTGGCGTCTAACCTTAATTTCTAATTTTAGCGTCTAATCCTAATTTCTAATTTTGGCGTCTAACCCTATTTTTGGCGGTTCATTCAACAGGTTTAATCCGTCGAATCCTACAGGTTTAAATGTAAAAGAAAATCCCCGGTTTTATTAAATATTTATTTAACCATTTATTCTTTTCATTGCAGCAAAAAGTGTATTTTTCAGGATTTTTTTGGGTGAAATTGCTAAACCATTTCGGACTGCATCACGAAATACAACGAATTAAGGCTAATGTCAGACGAACGCAGTCTGACGCACTCTGCATGCACAACAGACAAACGTACTGACGGAAGTTACTGTAGACACCACACGGTCCGTTTGTTTTTGTTTTTTTTGACAGACGTAGAAAAAAAAGGGAAATATGGAAAATAAAATTAATATGAAAAATAATAAAAATTTGAAAAGGGATATGAAAAGCCATTGTGTGCGTCAAGGTGCTGGACGTTGCAAATGTGCTGCGTCTGACATCTCCTCACTCATACAGAATTCTACGCGGACGTGGCACACTCTGCGCGTCCGTCTAGCGGTTTTTGTTCTTACCTAACTTGCGTCCATTTGCCACGTGCGTTGTTCGTGCGCAGTTCGGTGCGCATGTACTTCGTGTGTTGGTCTCTTGATCATGATTCTATGCTACGACGGACATTAAACTGTGCGGCGACACAGACGTGATTACTGCGTTTGTCTGACACGGGCCTTAGTCCTTAATCAATTTGTGCGGTAGTACTTTGTTTCATTTCATTCCGTTTCATTTTGTTTCGTTCTGTTTTTGTTTCGGGCAGATCAAATTTGGGTAAATTATCTTTTATTACATGATGGAATTAAAAACTGAGCAAGATGTCATCTAGTTCTCAAACTCGTTACAGCCTTGCAGTTGCACATATCAATTTTGAAAAAATAAAAAGCCCTAAAGGTGTTATTCGGAAAATACCGAAATTGCAGCTCTTTCTAGTTCAATGTACTTTGGTGCGCTTCGGCGATTCCATTTTGCTGACCCTGGTGTGAATTGAGTATTCACCGCCAGGTCACTGAAGATGGAGTCACCAAAATAACCAGGGCAGCCATCAGAAATGATGGGGCCCCTTACTGAACCTCACAATGGGGCACCCCGTAAACTTCCTCAACCTTTAACAGCTTTTTGGCCCCTTACAAAACAAAAAAAGGACATAACACAGTTCCACAGCAATAAAACTCACAGTAATGTGTGGTGTGTATGAGCGTATCTGTCACGTCTGGGGCTCAGAGGGGGCCCGGCACCCAGTGGCGCCATTGACAAGCTGGGTGCCAGGAGTTGTGCCGGCTTCCGGAGCTCACAGGGCTGGCCAGGAGGCGTGGCGGGCATTATGACGTGCACCTGCCAGGTTTAAATACAGACAGCGCAATAAGAACCACCCCCCATATACCAGTCCTTGGCTATTCCTTGAACACTCTAACTCTGATTGATTTTGGCTTATATGATAGATACCCCTTGTGTACCGTTTTGGCTATCCCTGACCACTCTAACACTGATCGATTTGGGCTTGTGTTAGAATGCGTCCTTGTATACCGTCTGCCCTATTTCAGGTATACCCTGTCCTGTGTGTTGGTAAAACATTTCCCACTCGTTATTGGTAAAACATTTCCCACTCGTTGTTGGTAACGCTTTTTCACTCGTTGGTGACACGTCTCCCACTCATTGTTGGTAACACATCTCCCACTCGTTGTTGGTAACACATCTCCCACTCGTTGTTGGTAACACATTTCCCACTCGTTGTTGGTAACACATTTCCCACTCGTTTGATAACAGTGTCGAGTAATCTCGTCCTGTGCATACCTAGAAACATATAAACATAGAAAAATGTCGGCAGATAAGAACCTTTCGGCCCATCTAGTCTGCCCAATTACATGGATACTTTACCTGGATTTATCTTTAGTTTAGGATAGCCTTATGCCTATCCCATGCTTGCTTAAATTCAATTACTGTTTTGGCCTCTACCACTTCAACTGGAAGGCTGTTCCATGTATCCACCACCCTCTCAGTAAAATAATGCTTCCTGATGTTACTTTTAAACCTTTGCCCCTCTAATCTAAGACTATGTCCTCTTGTTTTGCTACTTTGTTTCCGTTTAAATATACTCCCTTCCTCTACCTTGTGGATTCCCTTTACGTATTTAAATGTTTCTATCATATCACCTCTGTCTCGTCTTTTTTCCAAGCTGTACATGTTAAGATCATTAAGCCTTTCCTGGTAACTTTTCTCCTTCAAGCCGTACACTATTTTAGTAGCCCTTCTCTGAACTCTCTCCAAGATGTCTATATCCTTCTGGAGATACGGTCTCCAGTACTGCACACAGTACTCCAAGTGAGGTCTCACCAGTGCTCTGTACAGTGGCATGAGCACTTCCCTTTTCCTACTGCTAATACCTCTCCCTACAAAACCAAGCATTCTGCCAGCATTTCGCTAGCATTTCCTGCTGCTCTATTACATTGACTACTTACCCTTAGATCCTCTGAAATAATAACCCCTAAATCCCTTTCCTCAGATGTTGAGGTTAGGACTGTATCAAATATTCTATATTCAGCCCTTGGGTTTTTACATCCCAGGTGCATTATCTTGCACTTATCCACATTAAAACTCAATTGTCACAGCTCCGACCATTTTTTTAGTTTACCTAAATCATTTGTCATTTGGCTGATCCCTCCAGGAACGTCAACCCTGTTGCAAATCTTTGTGTCATCAGCAAAAATACATACTTTTCCATTAATACCTTCTGCAATATCACTAATAAAAATATTAAAGAGAATGGGTCCAAGTACTGACCCCTGAGGTACCCCACTGGTAACAAGACCTTGCACCGAATAAACTCCATTTACCACAACCCTCTGTTGCCTGTCACTCAGCCACTGCCTAATCCATTCAACAATATTGGAATCCAAGCTCAAAGATTGCAATTTATTGATAAGCCTTCTATGCGGAACAGTATCAAAAGCCTTACTGAAATCTAAATAAGCAATGTCTACTGTACCACCTGTGTCTATTATTTTTGTTACCCAATCAAAACAATCCATAAGACATATACATATACAGTCAGGTCCAGAAATATTGGGACATCGACACAATTCTAACATCGTTGGCTCTATACACCACCACAATGGAGTTGGAATGAAACAAACACAATGTGCTTTAACTGCAGACTGTCAGCTTTAATTTGAGGGTATGTACATCCAACTCAGGTGAACGGTGTAGGACTTACAGCAGTTTGCAGATGTGCCTCCCACTTGTTAAGGGACCAAAGATAATGGGACAATTGGCTTCTCAGCTGTTCCATGGCCAGGTGTGTGTGATTCCCTCATTACCCCAATTACAATGTGCAGATAAAAGGCCCAGAGTTCATTTCAAGTGTTCCATTTGCATTTGGAATCTGTTGCTGTCAACTCTCAAGATGAGATCCAAAGAGCTGTCACTATCAGTGAAGCAAGCCATCATTAGGCTGGAGAAACAAAACAAACCCATCAGAGAGATAGCAAGAACATTAGGCATGTCCAAAACAACGGGTTGGAACATTCTCAAAAAGAAGGAACGCACCGGTGAGCTCCGCAACACCAAAAGACCCTGGAGACCACGGAAAACAACTGTGGTGGATGACCGAAGAATTCTTTCCCTGGTGAAGAAAACGCCCTTCACAACAGTTGGCCAGATCAAGAACACTCTCCAGGAGGTAGGTGTATGTGTGTCAAAGTCAACAATCAAGAGAAGACTTCACCAGAGTGAATACAGAGGGTTCCCCACAAGATGTAAGCCATTGGTGAGCCTCAAAAACAGGAAGGCCAGATTAGAGTTTGCCAAACAACACCTAACAAAGCCTTCACAGTTCTGGAACAAGATCCTATGGACAGATGAGACCAAGATCAACTTGTACCAGAGTGATGGAAAGAGAAGAGTATGGAGAAGGAAAGGAACTGCTCATGATCCTAAGCATACCACCTCATCAGTGAAGCATGGTGGTGGTAGTGTCATGGCGTGGGCATGTATGGCTGCCAATGGAACTGGTTCTCTTGTATTTATTGATGATGTGACTGCTGACAAAAGCAGCAGGATGAATTCTGAAGTGTTTCGGGCAATATTATCTGCTCATATTCAGCCAAATGCTGCAGAACTCATTGGACGGCGCTTCACAGTGCAGATGGACAATGACCCAAAGCATACTGCAAAAGCAACCAAAGCGTTTTTGAAGGGACAGAAGTGGAATGTTATGCAATGGCCAAGTCAATCACCTGACCTGAATCCCATTGAGCATGCATTTCACTTGCTGAAGACAAAACTGAAGGGAAAATGCCCCAAGAACAAGCAGGAACTGAAGACAGTTGCAGTAGAGGCCTGGCAGAGCATCACCAGGGATGAAACCCAGCGTCTGGTGATGTCTATGCGTTCCAGTCTTCAGGCTGTGATTGACTGCAAAGGATTTGCAACCAAGTATTAAGAAGGGGAAGTTTGATTTATTATTATTATTCTGTCCCATTACCTTTGGTCCCTTAACAAGTGGGAGGCACATCTGCAAACTGCTGTAAGTCCTACACCGTTCACCTGAGTTGGATGTACATACCCTCAAATTAAAGCTGACTGTCTGCAGTTAAAGCACATTGTGTTTGTTTCATTCCAACTCCATTGTGGTGGTGTATAGAGCCAAAGATGTTAGAATTGTGTCGATGTCCCAATATTTCTGGACCTGACTGTAGGTGTGTTTGTGTCCCTAAGCGGTAGTCAGTTTACCAACCACTTTAAGGATGGAAGGGGTAGATAGGGACTGTCTAAAGGGACTTGCGTCATGTGTATAGAGGGATCGTGACAGTATCACAGAGCTCCACAGCAATAAAACTCACGCTCATACACACCGCACATTACTGTATCACAGAGCTTCCCAGCAATAAAACTCATAGTAATGTGCGGTGTGTATGATGGCCTTTGGGCTTCCCTTGGCGCTTGGGATGGCCAGGGGATTGGGGCTTGGTTGAGCCCTGACTGGGTCTGGCTGGGCACTGGGGGTCTGGCTGGGCACTGGGGGTCTGGCTGGACCTGGGGGTCTGGCTGGAGCTTGGGGTCTGGCTGGGCCCTGCCTGGACTTTGAGGTCTGGTTGGGCTCTGGCTGGACCCTGGGGGTCTGGCAGGCCCTGGCTGGACCTTGGGGTCTGGCTGGGCCTTGGGGGTCTGGCTGGGCCTTGGGGGTCTGGCTGTGCCCTGGCTGGACCTTGGGAGTCTGGCTGGGCCTTGGGGGTCTGGCTGGGCCTTGGGGGTCTGGCTGGGCCTTGGGGTCTGGCTGGGCCCTGGCTGAACCTTGGGGTCTGGCTGTGCCCTGGCTGGACCTTGGGAGTCTTGCTGGGCCCTGGCTGGACCTTGAGGTCTGGCTGGGCCTTGGGGGGGTCTGGCTGGACCTTGGGGTCTGGCTGGGCCTGGCTGGACCTTGGGGTCTTGCTAGGGCCTTGGGGTCTGGCTGGTCCCTGGCTGGACCTTGGGGTCTGGCTGGGCCCTGGCTGGACCTTGGGGTCTTGCTAGGGCCTTGGGGTCTTGCTGGTCCCTGGCTGGACCTTGGGGTCTGGCTGGGCCCTGGCTGGACCTTGGGGTCTGGCTGGGCTCTGGGCCCTGGCTGGGCCTTGGGGGTCTGGCTGGACCCTGGGGGTCTGGCTGGGCCCTGGCTCACCTCTCCGCCGTCTTCTGTCTCTGTCCTCTCTTCTTCCTTCTTTTCTTCTCTCTTCCTTCTTCTTCTTCTTCTCCTCTCGGGCCCTCCGTCGCAGGCAGCTTCTCAAATGACTTGAGGGGGCGGCGCCAAAGCAGTGTGCTTGGGAGGCCCACGCACGCTGCTTGGAGCTCCCAGCCAGTAAGGAGTAGACACACAGTACAGCTCCGTATTCGGACTCATACAGGGTTATTCAGAGAGCGGTGAAAAGCAGGAGAATGGAAAATTCTAGGTCAAAATAGCCAAACCAGAAAAATTCTCCCATTCATCTCACTTTCCAAATCGGCTATTTTGACCTAGAATTTTCTATTCTCCAGTCATTCTCCTGCTTTTCACTTCTCTCTGAATAACCCTGATAGAGTCCGATACCGGAGCTGTTAAAAAAGGGCGCCTCCGCTGCCGACGGGGCCCCAGGCCCCTTACGGCTGCATGGGGCATAATGCCCTGATGGCGGTCCTGAAAATAACCTCCAAACTGTAGAAAAAAAAAACGGAACTCTTATTCTTCTGACAGGTGTTTACAGTGGCGTCACAAGGGGGCGGGGTGTGGCCTCACCAGGTGACACCACCCCCTAGAGGGAAACCTTAAAAAAATATATATTTTTTACACAAAAATATTTTACCAGGAAGGATACATTGAGCTTTCTCTCATTTTCAAGTATGTCCTGGGTAGGCAAGGCCTAGGCAGGCACTTTCCAGGGGCAGGGCCGGATTAACATAGGGGCAGATGGAGCGGCAGCTCCAGGCCCATGCCCCAGAATAGGCCCACAGAAAAGATAAATTTGTCTGCATTGATGGGCATTTGAACTACTATATATTCACCTCCATAGCAGCTACAGGGTCATGTGAGGTATCACCGGAAAGGTCAGAGCATGACCTTTCCAATGATACCAAACATAACCAGGTTTTATGTAACAATAAAAATAAAATAATAAATATTTCTTTATTTTTTATTTTTCGTTCTAACACAGCAATGTTTTTCAGTTATAAAGGGAAAAAATGATGCTGCAGTAACTCACCATCTCATTTTTCATGTCACTAACAAGCGTGGAGGTGATGGTACACTCCATTAGTACAAATTGTTACATCAAGAACCTAAACCGCCACAATGCAGCAAAGTGCACTGGGGGGGATTTGGAACCCTGCGCCACTAATCTTTACACCTCGCAAGGTCAACTGAGGTGTCGTGTCAGACAGGACAGAGCCTGGCCTTTGCATTGATACCAAACATGACAACATAAAATCTAAAAAAGAAAACAAAAACTTTATTATTTTTTGTTCCAAAGCGATGGTATTGTCCATTTGTCACGTATAAAATTACCAATACCACTGCCATTACCGTCTCCTTTCCCATGTTGGGAGCAAGGACAGTTTTATTCATAAAACAAACCATTATCCAAAGCACATGGGAAATACCAAATTCTTTGGCTAAAATTGAATTTTTCTCAGAAAAATGCAGTTACAGATTCCCATTTCATTTTTTTTTTACCAAGAATTCCCTATAGAATATATAACCAGAGGTTTGGATGATAAAATATGAAAAATAATTTTGCACGCTGTGATGATTGAAGTCTGAAAGGAAATTTACTCAAACAGTATCTGCCTGCTTAGATATACCTATATATGCAATATTAAATAGCCTAAAGTATGTTGCCATTTCACTAAATTACGAAAAAAGCCCACCAAAATATTCAGCTCCAGGCCCATAGAGATCTTGATCCGGCCCTGTCCAGGGGGCGGTAATAAAAGCACCACTAAAGGGAATATTCACAGAGCACCGAAAAGATGCAGACAGTTCAGTGTTCTGTTGTTCCCCGCACTTTGGAGAATCAAATTTCCCTGGTGAATTCACCACAGCGTCCCTGAAGTACAGGGAATCAGCCACTGAATGCCACCGCAAACCTGTCGCCAGCTGTTTTCAAAAAAACTACTAAACGAAAATGTCTGGAATTAAGGCTAGGGTCAGACTGAGGCAGTGCGAACGCGCGTGCAGGCGCACATAATCACGGCCGTGCTAGCAGCAGATGCCGGGCAATGACGGCCAATATACGAAGTACGGTCGCACAAACGTGCGGCCGCGCAACGCAAGCGGCAAACAAACGCATTTTTTAGAGAACGTGAAACCACTAGTACTGACGTACAGAGTGCGCTGCGTCCACTAGCGGCGTGTGCGTGATTAGGAGACGTCAGACGCTGCTAATGTCCGGCCAACATAACGTCCAGATGCAAGAAGTGTTTTATTGATGATCCGTACAAAATCACGGATGAAACTGCGCATCGTATGACCGCTATTGCGTATTCCGTGAAAAAATACGTCCATTCGTTCGAACGCACTTTTTCACGGACAACGTGAAAAATGCGTTAGTCTGACCCTAGCCTTACATATAAGATCCTATGAATGGTAATAAAAAGGACTGTTACAGAAACAAAACAAACCGCTATTAGAAAGAAGAAGAAATGCCTAAAAGATACAAAACAAATCAATAAATAAACATTTTTCCTGCAGATTAAAATAATAAACGGTTTATTAGATATTGGATTAAAAGGGGAATATTTTTAACATTGAAGCCTATGGGATTCGCCTGATTAAGCCTGCCGAATGAAACCATTGAACATCAGGGCATTTCACTGCTGTTCGGTGTCTCTGAACAGATTAATCATTGCTTCTCTATGGGGACTTTCACAGCCTTCGAACAGGCACCGTACTTGCTTGTAGTTCCCCAAAATTTGTGTGTGAGCATATCACAGAGCTCCACAGCAATAAACCTCACAGTAAAGTGCGCCGTGTATGAGCATTCAGTGTTATATGGGAGTACTGATTTATGAGTAAGAGTAGTTAAAAAAGGAAACTGTGAAACTCGGGGGGTGACACCACCAGGGTTATTCAGAGAGTGGTGAAAAGCAGGAGAATGACTGGAGAAAGGAAAATTCTAGGTTAAAATAGCCAGTTTTGAAAGTGAGATAAATGGGAGAATTTTTCTGGTTTGGCTAATTTAACCTAGAATTTTCCATTCTCCAGTCATTCTCCTGCTTTTCACCTCTCTCTGAATTTACCCTGCATGAGTTACCGCACCGGGTGACACCAACCCTAGTGGCGCCACTGGTTGTTTAAACCTATTAAAATACATTAAATGTGTGTAAATAATAAAAAGGATCCTTTAACAAATAATAAAATGGTCTGTGTTTTAAAAAAAATTGCATCAATAATTTAGTAAAAAGATACAAAAAGGTGTTCTAAAATAAACGGTTGAATAAAAAAATAAAAGATAATTTTTTTACCTTGAATCCTATGGGATTCGCCTGTTGAAACCTGTTGAACTTAAACACTGAAAATTAAATCACGGCATTTCACTGACACTTTGGTGCAGTTTGGCATTCTCTGAATAGATTAAGCATTACTTCTCTATGGGGCAATTTCGCTGCTGCTGAAGACAGGCAATCTGTGGGGAACTGCTTCATATTTTGCTGTCAATTCGCCAGTATTTGGCGAATTGACGGCTTTCTGAATAGACCAACTAACCCGAAATTGACCCTTCGGTGGCAAGTTTGGCCCTTTCTGAATAACTCCTTAAATCAATCCTTTCCTCCTCTGACACAAAGTTTAAACGTCTTTAAATGCATCATACCTTGATTTACGTTCTGCCCCCGTAACACTGTATAGGCCTGCACACACATTTGTGCGTGCCTTTGCACATTTCTGTCTGTGGTATAGCCGTGTATTATTTCAAACACAATAAGCTATTTAAACATGTTGAGGCGTGCATTCCCTTGCAGGTCCCTTTATGAGTTCTAGGTCTTGCATGCAGCATTCTATCACTAGATGGTGCTATAGTCACACTCTGCAGATAGCATGATTTTTTTTTTATGACCCTTCATTTGCTGATTTACTTGGAAAAAATCCATGAAATATCCCAGATTCTTGTTATATAAATATTCACTTTTTAAGCAGCAATGTAATTTTCCCTTTGACAGATTCTTGGTTTCCTAGAAAAAACATCCTATAAAATTGAAAAGAAATACAAAAAAAAAGTCCCCCAGAAAACTAGGGAGTGTTTCTCTTTCATGTATTTTAAATATACAGGGTTATCCAAAGAGATTCGAAAAGTCACCGCACGTTCGGTGACTTTTCGTTATCTTCAATTCGGTTCCTTTTGCCGATCCCATTTCGGCGACCCTGCGGTGTATTCAGCAAGCACCACAGGGTCCCCGAATTGCAGGGAAAAGCTGCTGGAAACCCGCCGAAAACTAACCGCAAAACCCACCGAATGCACGCCGAAAAGCTACAAAAACATCTGGATTAACCTGCCGAAAACCACGGAAAAACCCGAGCAGGAGCCGATCACACACAGCGAAGCCGCCGACACTGCAGACGAGGCAGTGAATAAATTAGCAAAATAGTTTGTGTGAATGTGTGAAAATGAAACACTGTTTGCAAAGAAACTACTGAGCGAAAATGTCTGAAATTTACATATGAGGTCCAGGGAATGATAATAAAAAGGGCTGTTACAGAAAAAATAAGTAAACTTAAATTTTTTTTTAAAAAAAATCAGACTTTTTAAAAAAATTAAATAAAAAAAAATGCTTAAAATATCCTAAAAAATCTATAAATAAAGAGACTCTTTACTGCAGAATTTTATAATGAACGGTTTATTAGATACTGAATTAAAACCGGAATATTTTCAACATTGAAGTCTATGGGATTCGCCTGAATAAACTTGCCGAATTAAACCACCGAATGGCAGGGCATTAGGGGAACCTTTCACTGCTGGTTTGTGTTCTCTGAATAGCCGAAGCAGTGCTTTTTCATGGGGATTTCACTGCCCTCGAACAGGCACCGTATGTTCAGGCAATTCGCCAGGATTTGGTGAATTGCCTGCTCTCTGGATAGCCGAATGGCCAGGAAAGGTAACCGAATGCTGATTTTCAGCGTTCGGTTACCTTTCTCAAGCAATTCGGATCTCTTTGAATAACCCTGATAATCTTTTAGAACACTTATCACTCATATCCTTAATAGGGAGGTTTGAATTGATCAGACACCCTAAACAATAATAAAAATTTTTATATATATATATATATATTTTTTTTAAAAAAGTGGAACGTAGAAAATTCATTTTTTCTTTTTTTAATATCTTCTTTCCCGAAATCGTATTAGATTTACAGGGGATAAAAGTGAAATACATGTATATAAGGAAAAAAAAATCCAAGTTGTGTCATCTTATTTTTGAAATTTCAAAAATGTATCATATTACATAGCAAAGCGAGTTAGAGACTAATTTCAAAGAACGCATTTGAATAGATCAGTTGCCCTAATTAATTAATGTGAGGCACTAATAAACTATAATTATTATTTTTTTTTATAAAGAAGGGCCATGCAAATTTATTTTTCTTTTTGTGAAACAAATATCAGCTTGCCTCAACAAATCGTAGTAGGTTTACAGGGCCTAAAAAGTGACCTATATTATTTATAAAGTATTTTACCAGGAAGGATACATTGAGATTTCTCTTGTCTTTAAGTATGTCCTGGGTAAAAAATAAAAATAATAATAAATAATAGTAATTTTTAAAAAAAAAAAAAAAAAAAAAAAAATATATATATATATATATATAATATATATATATATATATATATACCAAATGCAACCTGCACAAAGCCACATAGACAAATATGCCGGGGTGCAAAAAATCCTAGAAGATATACAAGTACCATGTAAATGGACGCACTCTAGGACTTCTCAATGGATCTAAAAAACAATGTTTTATTCAAAAATCAATGATTAAAAAATGCCCATACGCATAAGCCGACCCTTATGGCCTTAAGTCGGCTTATGCGTTTGGGCATTTTTTAATCAATTATTTTTGAATAAAACATTGTTTTTTAATCCATTGAGAAGTCCTGGAATGCGTCTATTTACATGGTACATATTTTTTTATAAATATATATATATATAAGTAAAGAAAAAAGAATACAAGTTGTGTTATATAATTTCTTTAAATTGCAAAAAATGGATCAAACCGCCCAGAAAAGCGAGAGAGATGTAGAATGCATATAAGAAAATGTGATGGACTGCTGGTCGGGTTAGCTCTGTCTGCAGTCTTCAAGAGGTTAAAATATTTAACTAGTTCTGTGCTGCGCTCAAATGGCACGCTGAATCCCCGAATGGTGCGCGTGTGATGTAATATTGACACTGGTATGTCTTGTTACTATCTCATTTAGTACACAGTGTACCTAGTCGTTCTGCGATAAACATTATCGTTTGTGCAGTTCATGCTCTGCATGCTTTGTGTCTGTCTGATTTCCTGCGCCTTTCTTACTGGCTCGCCGGGGAGGTGGGGCGCGTGGCCTCATTTTATAGGAGGATCTATATGTGTTTCTCTGCAGCGAATGCCATACGTTAACACTTTAGTGGAATGTTTCGTCGACCTACGTTTGAGTAACAGAACGAGTGTTTACGTCCGTGGCACATCCCGTGTACAGTAGTGACGTTTGCAATTATCAACAGCAAAACAAAACAAAAACAGAACTTGATAATTCGTTTGCACAGATGACCCCATAGAAAATGAAAAGGAATAAAAAGACGAATGAACGTCGTGATGAACATAGGCATTTTTGTCAACATAGTAATCACTTTAAGAAAAAGGTTAATGCAACAAAAAATAACTTTATAATTAGATTGCACTGATGACATCATAACATAATATGTGAACATCATTACTGGGGCTCATATGACATTTTTGTCATAATTGTAACTATATAAAAGGTAAAATGTTACATTGCTAGTCTAGAGGGTCTATCTGCTTAAAAGTGGAATTTTTTCACAAGGAAATGGTACGGCTGAGCTGGAAAGCAAATATTGCTTAAAGTGCATGAGAGCAAACCCAGCCCTCCTAAAATGTTTTAGATGTGCAGTTCAGCCGTTCGGCCTCATTATAGAATTATTAGGGTCTTTTCACAAAGCACTGTAATATGCGTGCGATTTCGGTGCTTTGTTTTTCGGCGATTCCACTTCGCCGAAATTAGTGATTTCACTATTTGGCGTATCATCACCGAATTTTGCCGAAAATGGAGTCGCCGAAGCAGTTATCTGATGTCGGCGAAATTGCCTCGGCGAATCCTGACGAAATGGAGGGAAAAAGAAAAACCCTCCTAATATGAGTGTGAATCAATAAAAAGTAATAAAAATTTATTTAAATAATAGGAAGGTCCTTTAAAAAATAATGAAGTCTTTTAAAAATGAAAAAAATCTGTTAAAAAATACAAACCTACAAAAATCTCTTAAAAATAAAAAAAAGATTCTCGTAAATTTTTTAATAGAATAGTCTTTTTTAAAAAACAATAGATTTACATTTTTTACATTGAAGCCTATTGAAACCTGTCGAATTGAAACACCGAAATCAGGGAATTTCACCACCGTTTCAGTGCAATTCGGTGTTCAGTGAATAGAAGACATGATAGTCTTCTATGGGACAATTTCAGTGCTGCCGAATTGCACTGTATCTTGCTGTTAATTCACCTGTGTTTGGAAATTTAACAACTTTGCTAATACATAAATCACCCTGAAAATTGCACTGAATGGTGAAATTCACTGTCCATTGCAATTTTGGGGCCTATTCGGAGGTTTGTGAATAACCCCTATAGTGTTTTAGGTGTTTTGAGGTTGCTGACCCCTAATCGAGAAACTGTAAAGCACACCTTTTGCTGACGAACAGAAATAAAAAAATAGCCTACTTATTGAACGAATATTTTTATTCTAAGGCAGGAGACGGAAACCTGGACCCTTCATGTTCTGAAACTACATTCCATTGATGCTTATGTACTAATTAGATTTTCTGTGTCTCATGGGAAATGTAGTTCAAAATCATCAGGAGGGCCAAGGTTGCTGACCTTTGTTATACGGCATTCTCAACATTTAACTCTTTATAGGGGAGAGATGAGCGTTGTCAATTCGTATGTTTCACAGGATGTTTTGAGGTGTTTGGGAGTTGTGCGTGGCAGGCAACATGGTATTAGGGATGAGTTGTTCGGTTCGATCGGTTCGGACTTCGATTCGAACATCGCATGTTCGCGAACTACGAACATTTCCGCGTGTTCACCGCATGTTCGCCCACAATGGACCACAATGCACTTTTTCCACTGGCCTGAAGCTTGTATTTGGCTACAGCCTGCACCTGACCACAGTTTAGGTGCAAGACAGGTGCAAGACTATGCCAATCACAGCTCAGAGTCCTGATTGGGCAAATTTTGCCCAATCATGGGCTCACAGAGCGAAGTCCCGCAGCACACTATATAAGGCGTCCCTTGCAGCCCCAGCACGTGTTTTTTGAGAGGAGATTGTTCTGTTAGTGTGTGTTCTCCCTGCCAGTCTGCCACCAGCTATTGGGGGTTCTCATTTCTACAAAATATCTGGGAATTGTTGTAATCTTTGTGTTCTCACTGCCAGCAGCAGTTTTGGGGGTCAGTCATTTATGCAAAATATCTGGAAATTGTTGTAATCTTTGTGTTCTCACTGCCACCAGCAATTTTGGGAGTCAGTCATTTATACAAAATTACTGGGAATTATAATCTTTGTGTTTTCAATGCCACCAGCAATTTTGGGGGTCAGTCATTTATACAAAATATCTGGGAATCATTCTAATCTTTGTGTTCTCACTGCCACCAAGTATTTTGGGGGTCTCATTTCTACAAAATATCTGGGGATTGTTCTAATCTGTGTGTTCTCAATGCCACCCATCAGGGGGTCTCACTGATTTATAGGAGGTTTCTGGGAATTGTAATCTGTGTCTTCTCACTGCCAGCTATCAGGGGGCCCCACATACTTCTAGCAGATTTCTGCGAATTGTAATCTGTGTCTTGTCACTGTTGCCAGCTATCAGGGGGTCCTATCAGGGGTCTCACTGACTTATAGGAGGTTTCTGGGAATTGAAATCTGTGTCTTGTCACTGGCTGCCAGCTATCAGGGTGTCTCACTGAGTTATACCAGAGTTATGGAAATCTTTAATCTTTATACCAGAGTTGAATCACAGTTCTGTATATCTTTAATCTATATATCACTCACCATGTCAGAAAGGACAGGCAGACGCTCCCAGGCACAGATAAGAGGGCAAGCAACTTCTGTGTCGGGAGGCTCTCTGGTCGTCGTGGACGTGGTGCATCCTCTGCAGGGGCACGCTTGTCCTTTCTAACTGGTGCTGGCCGTCTTAAGCTAGGATCAGACGAAAGCATTTTTCCCCGCGAACGTGAAAAAGTGCGTCCAAACGCATTGACGTATTTTTTCACGGAATGCACAAAAACGGTCAGACGACGTGCATTTTCGGGCGTGATTTTGTTCGGATCGTCAATAAAACTCTTTTTGCGTCTGGACGTTATGTTGGCTGGACATTAGCAGTGTCTGACATCTCCTAATCATGCAAACACGCCGCTATGCCGCAGCTGCGCACTCAGTACGTCAGTACTAGCAGTTCAGCATTCTCGAAAAAATGCATTCAAATTCCACTTGTGTTGCACGGCCGGACTTTTGTGCGGCCGTACATCGTATATTGGCCGTCATTGCCCGTCATCTGCTGCTAGTGCGGCCGTAATTATGTGCGCCAGAACGCACGTTAAAAGTGCGCTGGTCTGACCCCAGCCTTAAGCAGCAGCAACATACAGAGGATTTGGTGGATTGGCTAACCAGGCCATCCTCATCCTCCGAGTCCTCTGCCAGCCAGGCTTGTAGTGCTTTACAGTCCACCTCAGCTGCCACAGCATCTAATGCAGCCTCCATGTCCACAGCTACTCCTGCCATAGCCTCACTATCACACACGGAGGAGTCAGCTGAATTGTTTGACTACAATGAGAGTGACATGCTGCTTGAGGATGCGCAGCAAGTACAGTGCTCTGATTCAATCTCTGAGGTTGAGGAAGGGAGTATAATCAACCTAGAGGAAGGGGGTGCCAGTGACACACAAATAACTGGCACTCATGTTGTCCCAGCAGCTGCAGCATACTGCCAAGTTGGCTCCAGTGACGAGGAGATAGGGGGTGATGACAATGATGATGAGGTCACTGACTCCACCTGGGTGCCTGATCAAACAGAGGAGTCAAGTGAGGAGGAGGAGGCACAACAAACACGAGGCACAACATCCTCTATGACCAACCGTAGCACTAGCCAGTCCAAGGCATCAGATGTCAGAGCTGCTCAGGTGCAGAGCGCTGTTGTCTAAAAGCACACATCCAGGAACTCTGCTGTCTGGGAGTTCTTTAAGAAATGTGCAGCAGACCGCACCGTTGCTATTTGTAATCTGTGTCAGATGAGGCTCAAGCGTGGGAAAGACACCGGACACTTGGGTACCATGTGCTTGAGGCGACATATGACCACCTGCCATGCATCCCGTTGGCGCAAAACTTTGCGTAGGTCCTCCTCACCTGTCTCTACCCCTCACTATATGTCCTGCCATGTCATTTACTCCAACCTCCACTTACAGGAATGATGCTACAGTAATGGATGTACCAGGTCCTTCCTCACAATGTGACAGCATCCCATCAGCTGAAGATTTACGCAGTAAGATTACATTGCCCCAGCTTCTGCAGCGTAAGAAAAAATATAGTCCCAACCATCCCCAAGCACAGTGTCTAAATGCCAGTTTAGCAAAATTACTCGCATTACAGCTGCTGCCTTTCCAGCTGGTGGACTCTGCTTCCTTCCGTGAATTTGCTGAATGTGCTGTACCACAGTGGCAGCTTCCAAAACGCCATTACTTTTCACGAAGGCCATTCCAGCACTATACCAGCACGTGGAAGACATTGTTACCGAGTCATTGGGAAAGGCAGTCAGCAGCAAGGTGCATGTGACTTTAGACACGTGGTCCAGCAAGCATGACAGGGCCGTTACATTTCCTTCACGGCACACTGGGTAACTCTGATTGCAGCTGGGAGGGATCCAAGACGGGCTCTGTGCTGGAGCTTGTTCATCCACCACGCCTCCAGAAAGATGCTTGTATGAGGTCTGTCTGCTCCACCACCACCTCTCCCTCTTCCTCCTCCTCCTTCTCTGTCTTTGGTGAATGAGGCAGTTAAACTGACGGTGACAGGGGCTACGCAATGGCTCAAGCAAAAAGATGCCATACTGTGCTTGAGCTGGTTTGTTTAGGGGACAGGAGCCACACCGGGCCAGAAATTCTGTCAGCTCTGCAGGGGCAGGTGCAGAGATGGTTAACACCACGCCAGCTTGAGCTGGGAATGGTCATCTGTGATAATGGCAGCAACCTTCTCTCCGCCCTACGCCTGGGTAAGTTGACGCATGTACCATGCCTAGCACACGTCCTAAATCTGGTGGTACAGCGTTTCCTAACCAGGTACCCAGGGCTGGCAGAGCTTCTCAGCCAGGCCAGAAAAGTCTGCAGCCACTTCAGATGGTCATTCCCAACAAGTGTTTGCCTGGCAGAAATTCAAAGAGAATTCCACCTTCCCACAAACCGTCTGATCTGTGACATGCCCACCAGGTGGAACTCGATATTAGCAATGCTGCAGCGTCTGCACAAGCAGCAGAGGGCCATCAACGAGTACCTGTGTGAGTATGGCACGAGGACAGTTTCAGGTCAACTTGGTTTCCCCCCCCGCATGGCTGATGATCAAGGATGCGTGCACTGTACTGTCACCATTTGAGGAGGCAACGAGGATGGTGAGCAGGAACAGTGCATACATCAGTGACACAATTCCTTTAGTTTTCCTGCTGGAGCACACTCTGCGGGGAATTATAGATGTGTCTCTAGAGGCAGAGCAGCGGGAGGAAGAGGAGGCCTTCCCCAGCTCTCAAGGCCCCAGTCTTTCCGCGGACAGCATTCCAGCGGGTCCTCCTCAGATCAGAGAGGATGAGGAATATTTAAGTAGTGGGGGCATTGAAGGTGGGGATTCCTCAAGGGAGGGTTTTTTGTGCCCAGAAACACAAGGACTAGTACGTGGCTGGGAGGAGGAAGTGCACGATGGGGTCATCCTCATTGACCAGGAAGACTCGGAAGCTAATGCCACCTCCAACCTATGCTGCATGGGCTCCCTTATCCTGCAAAGCCTGGTAAAGGACCCCAGGATTCATGCTATCAAGGAGAGGGATCATTACTGGTTGGCAAGCCTTCTTGATCCACGATACAAGGGTAAAGTTGCAGAGCTCATTCTGCCCGCACAGAGGGAGCTCAGGATGAAAAAACTTGAGGACGCTCTAAAGCGACACTTGTGTAACACCTTTCCAGGCACTGGTAGGTTACCAAGTGATGACACAGGTGCTTCTGAGGCTGCGGATGATCAGAGGAATAGTGGTGAAGGCCGGGGTCGCTTGACTGATGCCTTTTTAAATTTTTTTAGTCCACGACGCCCAGGGACGTCAAATGTAGGCACCCATTGCCAGCGTCTTCACCGTATGGTGCAGGACTACCTAGGGGCAAGGGCAGACCTGGATACCTTTCCAGCAGATGATCCACTGGCTTAGTGATTGTTGAGATTGGATCGCTGGCCAGAACTTAGCCAATATGCTATGCAGCTACTAGGTTGCCCTTCATCCAGCGTGCTTTCTGAAAGGACGTTCAGTGCCGCTGGAGGCTTTGTCACAGACAAAAAAGTGCGTCTGTCCACCGACTCTGTAGACTGGCTGACATTTATAAAAATGAATCAGTCCTGGATCAACAGCTACCAATCCCCTGATGCTGACGTAACGGAATAGATCGGGGATGTCTTCTGCATTCACAAAACCTCCACCACTGAACTCTTCCACAATACCACAAAGGGGTTACAGTGTGAAGGCACTTGCTGCCACCAAAGGCACAACATTTGGCTGCACTGACGCCTGTACCAGATTTATATCATTTAAATTTTTTGGAACGCAGGGTCCAACCCTGCACTCTTCCACAATACCACAAAAGGGTTACGGTGTGAAGGCACTTGCTGCCATGAAAGGCACAATATTTGGATGCACTGACGCCTGTACCAGATTTATATCATTTAAACTTTTTGGAATGCATGGTCCAACCCTGCACTCTTCCACAATACCGCAGAGGGGTTACGGTGTGACAGCACTGTTGCTGACACTAAAGGCCCAATTTTAAAGCACCTATTGTTACTTTCATCCAAAGCCTGCATAAGTTTCACCATAATTTAGCCAAAAAATCACTAAACTTGTTCTGTGTGTCCTAAAAGGTCTCCTCTTTTAATATAGACTGCCGCCCCAAGCAGTTGTTTATGAATAGATTAAAGGAAAACCGTTTACCGTCATTTGAAACGTCATTTTTTGTTTTTAAATGTTTCTATACATCCTACAAATCCACCACTTCACGGGCAGGTTATGGGGACCTCCTAGGCACGATATTTGAAGGAATTGTTTAACCCTTATTTCATGGAAAACTCACTGTCCCTTTTAAAAACTTTTTTTAACTTTTTGTCCTTGTTTCCATACACCTTTTATGGCAAATATCTTGCATATATGCCCTCTTGCAGGGCACTCTAAAAACCGAACTTTTGAGTCCCATTGACTTGCATTGAGTTCGGTTCGTGTTTGCGTTCGAACTCCTACTTTTGAAATTGTTAGAGTTCGAATGCAAACCGAACACGGGGGTGTTCGGCTCATCCCTACATGGTATCTAGTTAAATGTGCATGTAACATGGTATTAAATACCATAAATCAATTACATTTATAGGCATTTGCAAAAGGGTGAATTGTTCCTTCGTTCAGTCTATTAGGGACCCTATTCCATACCTTGTGTAAACTTAACCATTGCTGTTGTAAACTTACCAGGGCCATTTGAGGGCCCTATTCCATTGTTGAGGGTAAAATGGAGACATTAAGCAGGAAACTCTGCACCTGTAGATTTTCCTTAACGTCTTAATTTTACCATCCGTATTCCAAGGTAAGTTGGTGCCCAGTCCCGGAACAAAGCGTGAGGCTGCCGGATACCATTAGCGGCGCAGCATGCTGCTGGGAGCATCGGTTCGTGGAGTCCATGGAACCTTGTGTATCCCAGCCATGAGCTCTGCACAAGTCTCTCTTGCGAGAACACACCGCGCCGCGGAAAGAGACTAGGAACTATTTGTCCTCAGACTCACTGCTTCCAGCTAGTGGAAGCAGCGGATCGAGCATACCATCTCTACCGCGGGATGAAAGGGGAGTATGGGATTTAATGGTGGGTTTGCGGAGCATGTTATGTGAGTTTTGCAAATGCATAATAACTTACCACCAGCTTCACAGTGAAATAACTTCTTCCGGGTAGAAGCACAGGCTACATTGGAATAGCTTGCGCTTCCATGCAGAGGTGTGAAAATTACCACCTCCTATAATAAGTATAGGAGACGTTAACTTTGTGTAGTGCACAGGGACTCCCTACATTCGAGCCGCTTGCACAGTTTGCAGCAAGAATGGAATGGCAATTCCCCACAGGAGACGTTATGTGCAAGTTATCTTATCTTACCTCTTATCTTATCTTATAGACAGCTATGGAATAGGGCCCATAGTGGAGTTATCACCACATGTGGAATACAGCCACAGGTCTGCATCTACAAATTTTTGAGGTTTTCATATTTGGTTCATGATCAGGAACATGAAAATCACTGATCAGCGGTTTGTGTTTAATTACAATTTGCAAGAAAAAAATTTAACATGTCTGCACACCCTGCAGAGGCAGAAAAGCGTGGCTACCACGGTGGGAGCAAACCTGTTGTATGGTAATCCTCTGAGTGCTCCACCAAGGGGTCCGCCGTCCAGTATCAGACTTTCACAAAATTGATGGGCCACAGCAAAGTAACCATAGAACCATAGATGTCTACTTGTTATAATGTATTAAGTATATAACTGTCAACATTGAAAGAGTTAACTATTGCAACCGCACCTACTAATTAGGACATTGGATTGTTTCTATGAGAGGTATTGATTTATGCATGTTCCAGTGAGATGTATTTATTTGCATTGAATGAGATATATACTTAATACATTTTAGCAAGTAGACATTTCATTCAAAGCAAATAAATACATCTCACTGGAACATGTATAAATCAATACCTCTCATAGAAACAATCCAATGTCCTAATTAGTAGGTGTGGTAGCAAGCAATAGTTATCTCTTACTATGTTCAGACAGTTATATACTTAATACATTCTAGCAAGTAGACAACTGTCTGAACATAGTAAGCGATAACTATTGCAACCACACCTACTAATTAGGACTTTGGATTGGTTTTATTGTATATAAGGAGTAGTGAGAAGGTGGAATATGCATGACTAAGGCCTAGAGCCGAAACGTTGCAATTTTAGCCCCCCCCTTGGGTGGCAAATAAAGATTTTTTTCTATGATTACTTTGTGACCCACCGTTTTTGTGAATGTCTGCACACCCTAAAATAAGCACTACACACGCCTATGAATATATCCATAGAAAGCATTATGTGTAATTGGGTTTCCATTCTCCGTGTTTGAATTGTGCATACTGTTGGACAGTACTTCTTGAAATACGGTTTAACAAACAAATACAGTTTTAAAGCTTTTTAATAAACCCTAACATAGGAATAAATTATGGTGATTTTGTGTTTTTAAACTCTTTAAAACTACAGTATATTAAAGATTGAGTGCTCTGTGTTTTGTATGTTGTGTTCATTAGTCTCGGAAGCCCACTTATGAAAAATGCATGGCTCAGGCTGGTTCAGAGTGCAGCCATTCTTGTTTTGTATGTACTTGTAATTAGGTTGCAATGCCAATTCGAATTTTTGTGCAGTTTGTTCTAGGATTAAAATAAGATACAAGAGAAACGGTCGGCTTCAAATCTCAACTTTTGCTCCAGCAGGAGAAATGAACAGTCAGCAATTGGTTATATTTTTCAACATTCTGGCAATTGGTTATAATATTCTGTGTTTTTTTGTTTTTTTTTTTCAAAGTTTTTCAAAAATATGACCACGTTCATCTATGATCTTGCCTAAATTTTCTGTAAAAGAATTTGTTACTCAGGTGATGATACATTTTGCCCCCTTTTCTAAACTGCATATATGTATGTGTGTAATAAGAGTTTCTGTGTGGAGAATGTCTGCAAGCTACATACAGTAACTGAGGGTAGGGTTGTCATCAGACAGTCCGTGCATTTGCCTGGTTGGCCCTAAGTGGACACTGGCTCCCACTGCTCCCAGCAGAGATTAGAGGAGGAGGCTGTAGGAGTTATTCAGAAAGAACAGAAATGTCAGTGAAATTTTGGTGCTTTTTAGCGTTAGTTTTAAGGAGGTGATAGAGCCCTTTGTGTTAAATAATAACTTTAAACAAACAAAATCAGTTTTCTTATTTATAATTACCATAATTGGAATTCCAATAAACATCTGAAAGTTCCTTCTCAAACAAGAAAATGAAGAAAGATGCGTGCTTACGCTATAGCAGAGACATTAAAATCAACTACACACAATGTATAGCTTTCATCATGTCTGACCACAGATACAGACAGACCAATTTATTAGATTCCAAACATACAATAGGAGCATTCGTCATAGACAGGGTTTCATTTCTGCCCAAAACAGGAATGTGATATAACAGCCAATCCGTATACAGATATATTTCCACGTCATAGTTTGGCCAGTACAGCTAACAAAGAAACACTTATTACCATATGTGGTTCAGATATGTCTTTTTCTGTCTTCCAGCTTTCGCTCACTTTTCCATCATTCCTAAGCCCTGGGTCATGTGCCATGAAAGGGAGGGGGGAAAACCACAGCCCAATATATTTACTACAGTACGTATTTGAATCACAATACATATATATACAGGAAATTAAAAATATCAATTCTTTCACTTTGTATTTTAAATACAGAACGCTAATGTGCTGGAATATTGTATCAATCAATTGGTTCAAGAAATTCTTGGTGTCCTATATCCTTCATGATGGCTGTAGTTAAATTGCATGGTCATTTATGCAAAAATGTGAACTCTCTGGTTGCTGCTGTACTTGGTGATGTGTTTGCCAGGAGACATTAGAGACAACTGCATAACACACTATTGCTCCGCATAGTCCTGCCATAGCTACCTGAGACATACTGTATGCTGACCAGAATGGAATATCACAAAAAATTTAGTTTTTTTTAAAATTCATTCTGCTAAAAATACCTGATTTAATATTGGCTATTAAGACAATCACAGCTATTTCAGTTTCACCCAGAATGGCACCATTGCAGCCAGCAGTGATAATGGCATTACACTATATCAGACACAACAGCCAATGAAGTGTTGTGGACTTGCGGAAGTACAAATGTGCATTTTGTTGCCCATTACATGGAGTATCCTAATAGGTACACATCTACAGGTGTGCACTTTGTCTACGGTTGCTACTCATTGATGTCTCTTGATGTGGGCTGTACTTGTATTTGAAGGAATAAACCAGGCTGTAGATCAGGGTTTCTCAGACCTGTCCTCGGCATCCTCAACCAGGCCAGATTTTGCAGATCACCTTGGGGAAAAGCCGACTGAATCCTGCAATCACTGAGCAGCAAATCATATCACCTGTGCTGGGCTTAAGATATCTGGCAAACATGGTGAAGCAGAGGGTCCTGAGGACAGATTTGGAAAACACTGCTGTAGATGAATGGGTTTGCTTATTTGGCTGTTAGGGTCTATTTACTGTGATGTGGACATTTATGTGCATTGACATGGCCATACTCTGTTTTGTATTTTGTGTGCGTATTGTTGGTTTGGTGATACTTCTTGTTGTTCGACATTTATAATGGCCAGATGACCTGAAGAATATAACAAAAGCGATAACAGATGGGCCAGTCCACACCAATAATGAGCCACCATCACAAGTAAAATAATGACCCGGACCTGCTTGGTAAAGACTTGTACTGTTGAAAGGTTTCCAGTCCTGTTGAAGAAACTAATGTGAGTGTTTCCACTTTAGTTAAATTACTTTGTTCATTACTGTTATCGGGAAGATTGTGATCACTGAAACTTATTATCTCTTTTAGGGTATTTTTTGTTATCTATGCGAAGCAATATTTCAGCTGGATTGTGATGGTGCCAAAGTAGATAAACTGCTTTCAGTAGATGAGAAACTGCTATAAGTGATGATAAATGGCCCAGCAGATTCTAACCTAATCCCAAATGTGTTTTAGACTGTGATATCCTCAATAAACATAGCTTTGTGATTGTTTTGTTCCTTGTCATCCCATTGTGCAGGAGATATACCTCTAAAATCCAAGTAGTCCCCTGGCTCTCATGACTATCGGAACCATATGAAATACTGTTTCATGATCTTCCTTCTGCCTCTAATGAAATACGTGTTTACACAACATGCAGTATACTACATATTTACGACTATAGTTTATGTACGTTGGTTTGCAGCCTATGGATTTCAGGTATGTCTGCTACAAACATGAATATACAATATGCTCCCTATAAAATCTTGTGTATACACTACTGCTCATGTACTGAGAAATAGTATATACTAATCTATGATTTATACTATATGATTTTATAGGATATATATATATATATATAAACGAAATAGGTTTGTGTAGTTTGTGAATAGTTTTTGCTAATTTGACTTTAAAACTGTGGCTGGCTACTTAATCTGTGAGCAACAGATGGGTGTACAGACAGCATTTTCTCCTAGTTTCCACCCATGCAAGTCTTCAGTTAATGCTGGTCAACATAACTCGTAAATAAACCCGCAGCTGAAGGAGGTCCTCACTCCCAGGCCTCAGTAACAGAAAAAAACAATAAAAAGACTCCATCTTACTGCAGCGTCACTTCAAAGTGGGTTTATTTCTCCACCAAAATACAGCATTTTGACTTGTAACAGGTCTTCGTCGAATCTATCCCTTGCTAAACAAAGTCACTTCTCATCCCTCATCTCCACCTTTTCTCATGATTCCAGACATCTGTTTCATGCTTTCAATCTGTTAATGCGGCCCGCATCCACTCAAACTCCCTCAGACCTCACTGCTGTCATCTTTGCTGACTACTTCACCAACAAGATTAACAAATTTAGACTAGAATTCGCTTCACTGCCCTCCTCCAATAACCATTCGACCTCAACCACTCCTTCACTCCCTGCCCTTCTTCTACTATGTCTTCTTTTTCTCAGGTCTCCGAGGACGTCTCGGCACTTCTCATGTCCTGCCCGACCACCTGTCCGTTCGATCCCACCACCATACACCTTATTCGGTCTGTCCCACCAGTTATTGCCCCTCCTATGACTCACATTTTCAATCTCTCTGTCTCCTCTGGAGTCTTCCCCTCTGCAGTCAAACGTGCTCTGTTCATCCCCCATTCTGAAGAAGCCATCTCTTGATCCAATCTCCATTTCAAACTGCCGTCCCATCTCTTTGCTCCCTTTGCCTCCAAAATGTTAGAACACCTGGTCTATAACCAGCACACTGGTTTTCTCGCTGCTAACTCAGTACTTGACCCACAACAGTCCGGCTTTTGCTCCCAGCACTCTACGGAGACTGTTCTGACCAAGGTGACTAATTAGTTCCTGCTAAAACCAAAGGTCACTTCTAGGAACTTGTTGGTACTTTATAAATACTTGTAACTGTAACTTCTGGTTGTTATGGAACAAAATAAACAATGGCTTTAAACAGTAATGTGGACTTTGGCAAGGAAAAAAAAATATAATTTTCAAATAGATTAAGGCATTTGGAGTTGTTTTTTTGCTGTATTAGCTATAAACCTGGAAATGCCGCTTAGCCGTGCGAATAGAGTACACGTTGGGCTGTATTCCATAGTTGGTGCTAATGTAGCATCTCGATATCTAATCGTTAGCACTAGAAGTAAGCTTAATGTCTGGCATCGATATTCCGATCTTGACACTACATTAAGGCAGCCCTGAAGGCAAAAGGAGGTCCAATCCGGTACTAGCAAGGTGTATCTAACAAAGTGGCCTGTGAGTGTCTATATAAATAAACATGTATGCTTATATGCCCCCAAAAATATATATTTAATTAGCTGACACTTGCATGGGAATCACAGCGCTGTATGGAAGGGTTAACAGTTGCAAAATACCAAGCGTCCAGCATATTTATCGGTTTATAAGATCTGTGGATCATTTGCAAATGCTCTGAGTTTGTAGGGATGTATAGTTCAAACAGCCACCAGCAGCTGGATGGGGAGTGTTCTCTTGCTGTGTATAGTCATAAATCAGTCCCCAGGGAATTAGGTCATGCGGCATGCCGCACCACTGAGAGCAAACTATCCTTCTGTCTGCAGTTTGGCTAACACAATGTATAGGCAGATTTGGGAGATCTTAGAAATAAGCTAAAGTTGCTTTGGGCACAATTGGTGTACTTTAAAGATGTGTATGATACTACATCATATCTCACAATCTATATAAGCATAAAGCCATTAAAAGTATATTAGTCACAAACTGTCCTCTCGGGATTTCCCAAAGCTATTTATTCTGTATTATACTACATGATCAAAATATAACACAAAATAAATTAAAGAGTAAATTAAAGCGTATAAAGTATAAAAATTGTACAAAGTAATGAGAGAAAAAGAAAACCATAAGCACTGACATGCAAAGACCCTAGTTAGGTATTTTCTGCACTGTAGCCTCGATTAGTGCTGCGTTGAATATAGTGAAGCTGCACTTTAACATGAGGTTGCGAGTTGCGACTGATCAAGTGCCAATATAGGTGAAATAGACAGTATTCATTCACCTATCATATTCTGTTTATGTGCATCCCAATAAGAACTCTGGAAATAGTACTGATTAATCCAAGTTGAGCCATAAACATTTTGTGTTAAGAAGTTTGGATCAGTATTTCCTGCCTAAAGAGACCTCCAAGTAGTGTACTAAAATAATTCAGACTTATTCCACAGGATATTGTGCTTGAAGATCCTATGTCTCAGTCTCTCTGAATATTATTTTTTTAACCCTTTCGCTGCTGAGCCTTTTCACACCTCTGTGCTGAGCTCATTTTTACCGGTTTCGCTCATCATGTTTAAATGCGATTTGACGTCACATTTTATTATACAACCCAGACATATTATATATCGTTCATTCCGGGAGACTCGGCAGATTCATAATATATCATTATTATATGTATACGTTATGTCCTGTCTGTATGTTATAACAAAATATGCAAGAAAATTAGAATTTTCAATAATTTATAACGTGCATAGTGTTTTTTTTCCCCACATTTTAACATGCGAGCGTTTGCGGTTATATTTTCTATGGGTTGCGCTTGTTAAAAAAATTAGAAACTGGGAATCGTTACTTTTTTTTGGGGGAAAATTATATGTTTTTTTAGCAAACGCCCCCCCATAGAAAAAATCGTTAGTGCAGCATCATTGTTCACATTATAATTGAAATGGGAACAATATTGCTGCACTAATAAAACAAAGAAAATAAAAACAATTTTTTTTAAATTTTATTTTAAATTAGTTTTTACATTTATACATGGTCATGTTTGGGATCATTGGAAAGGCCACGCTCTGGCCATTGAAATGATATCAAGCATTAAATCCTAGCTGTCACGGATCGGGAGATAGGGGGTTCCATTGAACCCCCTATCTCCACCATAGGTGGCAGCAAGGGGTTAATTTCGAAACTGGCGCCATCGCACTATGCGCGATGACTCCAGTCGTTAGGGGGATATCCCGGAAGCTTGGGCCAGCTCGGCCAGCTCCGGGAGGGGACCGCGATACGGTGCATGTTAGCGCCATATCGCGATCCAGCCCCCTAGGGGTTAAAGACAGCTGCCGCTTGGAAGGGCAGGCTGTGCCCTTCCAAGCGGTACCTGTCTTTACCCGATGGCCCACACGGATGGGGGGAGAGGACCCTCCCCTTCAGGCACCTTCCCCGCAATGGCGGGTGGGGGTGCCTGAAATAGACGTTATCGTGCCCACCGGGGTCCCGGAGGCTGGGCTGACAACGAGGATGTCAGCCCTCACTGGGGGGCCGCCGCGATCGGCTGGAATCCTGGCCGATCGCCGCTGCAAAGGGAGGACGCGCTGAAGTGGACATGCGGCAGGACGCGCTGAGTGCGTCCTCTGCATGGAAAGGGTTAATATCAGGGCTTCTATAAGCCTGCTATATTCACCACCAACCAATGACAGGGCAAAATGTAATCTCCTTTTGTATCAGTTGTACTCTGGATCATATCATCGGTTGGCAGACTCTGTGAAGATGCCTTAGCTGCAGCATGTGTGCATGAAGGGTCTGCCTGCTTGATTAATTTCTCCTTTTTTCAACATTTTGTTCACATCCACAGTTTTTGGATTTGTCTTCTTTAGTTTGTGATAAAGAGTAAAGTTAGGTATGCGGATGGTGATTGTAGGCTGGCAAGATAGCCATGTACAGCTTCCTTCACAACCTTGTACGTTGTGCTGTCATGTAACTGTTAGTAGTCACAATAAAAAACATGGGGCCCTATTCCAAAATTGTGTTAATTTAACCAGAGCTGTTGTAAACTTACCATAGCCATTATAGTCTATGGGGTTGTTAAGTTTACAACAGCTCTGGTTAAGTTTGCACCAACTTTGGAATAGGGACCATGATTTTACACCTCCCCAGCAATTTCAGCCATCTTGTCTGATGAATGGAATTGATGCTGAAAGGTTCTGACTTTGTAAAGTGTGATATTATCTATTTGTACGTTTGGGACTACACCAAAATGAATTATCTGTCACAAAGTGAGAATAATGAAACTACAGTACCTTAAGGATTGGAATGAACGGAGACATGGCATTTAAGTTTCAATCTCTATGGATATATATATATCCATAATCAAAAAATAGTGAAGTGAGGCACTCAAAGACTTCTCTAAAAACTGAAATTTCTTAGTATCACATTAAGAAACTGACGTTTTGGCCCCTAAAGGCCTTTATCAAGGTAACATATTATGACATAAAACAGAGATTAAATAGGTAGAAGAAAACTTTACTCACCCAACCCCAACTTGAAACACAACGCGCCACGCATTCAGGGAGCCCGGAAGTGCTTGGTGCGCGAGAGTGGTGATGTCATGGGGGTGTGACTAGATGCCGCATTGCCATGGCATGCATAGAGGCCGAGAGAGGGGGTGGGGGGCCTTTAAGGGCCGTAACGTTTTTTAATGTGATACTAATAAATTATGTTTTTTAGAGAAGTCCTTGAGTGCCTCCCTCCACTATTTTTTGATGTACATGCTTATCCTACAGGGGAGCTAAGAACCGGGGCAAATACCACCATTATCTTTTCTGGGAACCCCTAAGGGGTCTGCCACCCGTGGGATACGAGTGCTCGGCCTTTCATTATTTTCTAATTATATATATATATATTACAAACCACAGGGGGCTTCACTCAGCTGCACACGCTGTTGTTGCTAGTTTAGGTTAAGACATATAATACAAAACACCAGGAAAGAGCACTCCATATCAATGACCACCTTCTTCCATCATTTTCTGCAACACAGAAACTGTTTTTTTTGCTGCAGAAAATGATGGAAGAAGGTGGTCATTGATATCGTTGGTGGTCGTTGCTAGTTTAGGTTGAGTGCAACCCCTCTGTGGTTTGTATTATACATATAGAGAGCTGACAACTCTCATGGGTATGCACCCCCTCCCTGTTCACAGGTGTGTCCCACCGTGGAAACCTATAAAGGCCAGTGCCTGCTGGGGAGCTCTAGGGTGAGTTGATCCTGTAAATGCAGACTTGGTCAAGTTAGATGGGACCTGTCAACGATGGGGTACATTGGCAACTGTGACAGGTGTAAGCAAACTATGATCATACTTTGTGAACTGAATCCCCATCATTTATTACCTCAGTCAGGTTTTTTTTAAACTGTGTTTGCTGCAGAAAATGATGGAAGAAGTTGGTCATTGATATGGAGTGCTCTTTCCTGGTGTTTTGTGTATAGATATATATATATATTATATATATATATATATATTTATAAGTATGTTTATTATTGCAGAAGCCACTTCACATCACAGCAATTCAATGAATTGCATCCCAGAGCTCCTGTGCCACATTCCCCATGTGCAGCAAGGAATTCTGGGTAGGATATGCAAATGACATCTTTCTCACTTTTATGCATCCTGGGTCTGTTATTACACAGAACCCTAAAATCAATGCTATGCCACACTGTGGCTTTCTAGCAGAGATAAAGTTCATGCAACTGGTCAAAGCCACTCCTAGGTCAGCGCTGTTTCAGGTTTATTGGACCCTCATCAGCTAGGAGCTAGGCATGATGACCAGTTGCAGTGGATGCTTGGACCTGTAGGGTAAATCAGTGCTTCTCGGCCTTTTGGCTAAGATCAAGTGTAGTATCTTTGTGTATTACGCTTGGATCAGGTCCAGGAAAGATCCAAATTATTTTTTATTTAAAAAATAATTTTGATCCAGTACAGGACGGGAAACTCAGCGATCCCTCCTAGGCTTGCTGGGTAATTTATGGTCGGCACTGCGCCGCCCTCCAAGTTACTCAGTAGGTCTTCAAAAGAGGAAACCGGGAACCCTCTGCCTTTACTCTTTATTGGAGTACTGTTGCTATTGGGGGGGCTCGGTGGAATCCGGTAGAGGAACTAGGTGTGAGCAGACAAGGATTGTGTCCCTAGCCCCGAGAGGTGAAGGGTGCAGCGGGGGGAAGGAAGGAGAGGTCCTGCGGAGGACCCTAACTTCCCTGGGAGAAACGGGGCGTCCTTGAGGAGGGACCCCAAATCTCCCGCGAACCCCTGCACTCTGATCTTTGAGGAGCGACGGACAAGGGTGTCCTGCGGATGGACCCCTTGGAGCACAACCCACCCCCTGCCCTTCTAAGGGCACTTGGAAGGGGAAAGAGAACGTCACAGCGACGGCGACATCAATGAGGAGGAAGACTATGACGGCGACAGAGGAGGAGAGGACTTCAGCGACAGCGGAGACGGCGACATCGGAGGAGATGGAGGAAGAGATGGGCTCGCTGGACGCCACCGAAGCAGAACTGGAGTTCCAGACGGTGGAGAAGAAATCTGCGAAGAAGGTGGCCAAAGCAGCAAGGAAGGTGGCTGCAGCGGCGCTGGAGGTGGAGAATTTCAAGACCGTCAAGAGGAAGGGCAAGGCGAGCAAGGGCTCGTCGGCATCCAGGACCCTGACAACAGCAGCGAAGGCAGAAATAGCGAAAGCTTTTCTGTCGTAGCTGACGTTGGAGAAAATTTTGGCGGCAGGGGTAAACGCGAGTTTACCAGCAACAAGCAAATAGGCGGCTGAGGTGAGCGCAGGCTTACTATCGCCAAAAAAGACGGCGGCTGGGGCGAACACGGGTTTGCTAGCGCTAACACAGACAGTAGCGGGGGCGAATGGGGGTTCGCTAGCACCAAAAAAGATGGTCGCTGAAGTGAACGCTCGCCAGCACCAACACAGACAGTGGCAGGGGCAAAAACTGTTTTGCCAGCACCGAGCACATTGGCGGCAGGGGCAAACGCGAGTTTGCCAGCGCCAAACAAGATGGCGGCAGGGGCGAGAAAGGTTTTGCCAGCGCACAAAATTTTTACAGAGACCATGACAGAGGCAGCAGGAGCCCCTCAGGAGTCTGTAGAGATGGAGGATGCACCGGCTGCCAGCAGTGCTGGGGGGAAGGCAAGGCCAAACCCATTGGTAGAAACACCGGTGGCAGAGGCTGCGCAGTCCCCACCGGCAGGAGAAACCAGGAAGCAAATGGTAGCAATACCTGACGCTAACGCGGTACCCAAGAAAAGGCAGAAAAAGACAAAGCACCTGGAGGGCATCACCCAGGAGCCCTGGACTGGTGAGGACCCACCGCAACAGTCATAGAAAACCCCCTTTTGAGAATTCTGGTCTGGAGCCACCCCCTGGGGGGGGCAAAGGCCCAAGAATTCCCAAGGGGAGATCCCCCCCTGGAACGGTGGATGCGCCAGGCAGTGGTCCTGAAGCTTCGGGAGGTGGATGGCAGAATCCCTGCTCTGGACATTGTGACCTTCGGGAGGAAGCTCGTACTGAAGCAAGGCTTCACACATGACAATGTTCATGGGGTGCAGGCCTTCTCTGGTGGCGTCTTCTACGTGAGTTGCACGTCTATTGCCGCCTGCCGCCGCTACTGGGAGGCCTTTCAGAGCGCCACCCTGGACTCCCCCTTCTCCCGATTCACAGGCAATTTCCCACTGAAGAAGGAAGAAAGAGTCACGGTACAACTTCGGAGCATCTACACTCCAGGGAAGGATATCAAAACCTTCCTGAACCGATTCCGATTCTGAGCTTCGCTCAGATGAGTCGACCCCCAACTGTTTGATCCACCTCCTACAATCCTTTATGCTTGGGAGCGTCCCAGGAATTCTCTATTACCTGGGACAACCCAGAGAGTGCAGGAAGTGTGGGAGAGGAGGTCACGAGGCCAAGGACTGCAAGGCTGACGCCTGCAAGAATTGCCAAACTGACGGGCATGCGACCAAGGACTGTCCCAGAAGGACTGCCCTTCTCGCAGTTATGCGGCGGCAGCAAAGGCAGGAATGTCCTCCAAAGGGGCAACCCCTGCCAACGCCACCAAAGCAAAAAAAGCCCAGAGCCAAAGCTCAGGGGGATAAGGCACCTGACAAAACCCCTGCGGACCCACTGTGACCAAGGCACCCCTATCCTCATTCCAACCCCTGCCTCTCCTCTCTCCCCACCCTCCCTACTGCCTCCCCCCTCACCCCCAACCCGACACTAACCTCCCCACCCCCACTTACTCCTACTTGGAAGGGCTTTTTCCACCCTGTCCCCTGGTGCTACCGACCCCCCCCCCTCCTGGACCCCCCCTTCCTATGCCTGCAGGAAAGATGCCCTTCGACAGAGTTATGGGAACTCGAAAGAGGAAGGAGAGCGCTGAGGAGGTCCAAGAGGGCCTCTCTCCCAGCGGGAGAGCACAGGTGAAGGGATATGTTAACCCCCATTCCCCCCACAGGAAGGAGGACACAGACAGGGACCTCATCGACACGGACGAGGAGCATCAGCTGCTATCCGACGTCGAAGAAGACTATGTGAAACCGAATCTCGAGTTCGATGCGCTGCTGAACCTACAGGATCTGCTGGCAGATGTGGGAGCGCCTCGATCACCTGTAACGTTTCTGTCACTGGATGGGGGGGATGTCCCTCTACTGAGTCTGGTAAAGTATACCCTTCCCTTACAAATCTAATGTAATGGCATCGATTTTGGTCTTCTCTATTAATGTTAAAAGTGTGAAGGATAGATCTAGAAGACAGGCAATATAAACATTTCTCTCCACCCAGAGTAGTCAGGTTTTTATGTTACAGGAATGTTCTATCCTGTATGCCAGAAGTTACTGCAACCTGGCCAGAGATTGGCCTCATGGCCCTTCCTTCTGGTCAGGTGGAACGAGTGCAAGTCTGCGGGGACCGCTATACTCGTAAAGGGGGGTCATTTCATGGTAGAGTCAGTCCAGGAGCTTGTCTGCGGTCACCTTTTGGTGGTGGATGTCTCTTGGGCTGGGGAATAGACTTGTGCACTGTTTTTCGGTTCGTTCGGATTTTTAAAATTTTCGTCTCGGCTCGTTTCGCCCGATTTCTGTTTCGGTTCGGCTCGTTTTTCGTATCGACTTTTTTTTCGGAATATCGGTAATTTTCGTGTTTTCGGGTCTGCTCATTTTTTGTATGGACTTTTTGTTCGGGATTTCGGAAATTTTCGTGTTTTTCGGAACGTCTGTTCTCCTCGTTTCAAAGTGTGTATTCGTTTTGACGTAAACTAAACTAAAGGTTTATAATATAATAATAGTACTTGGTTTGTTTTTCGGATCCGATATTTCTGTCGATACGATAATTCTGCCGATTGATTCTATCGTTTTTTTTTATTAAATAGAGATCCCTTTTTTCTTATGAATATGCATTTCACAAATTTATTTAATCATATTAAAATGGTATGAAAGGAACAAAAAAAATGAACAAAACGATTTAAAAAACGCAAAACTGACCCAACCCAAATGGTCTGACTTTAAAAATAAAAACCAGAACAAAAGGTTTTAAAACGTAAAAATAGTTGATCAAAATTATCTGAAACGAAAAAAAAAACAAATAAAATGATTTAAAACAGACAAAAAAAATTAACCCTTTCGCTGCTGAGGCATTTCACGGCTTCACACCTGTGTGCTGTCTGGCATGCTGCTGAGCTCATTTTTAACGGTTTCGCTCATCATGTTTAAACGCGTTTTGAAGCCTTATTTTATTATATGACCCAGACATGTTATATATCGTTCTTTCCGGCTGACTCGGCAGATTCATAATATACCATTATTATATGTATATATGTATGCGTCATGTCCTGTCTGTATATTATAAAAAAAATGCAATAAAATTAGAATTTTCAATGTTTTTCAAGGTGTAAAGTGTTTTTTTTCACATTTTAACATGCAAGCGTTTGCGGTTATATTTTATATGAGTTGCGGTTGTTAAAAAAATTAACACATTCATCTACATACATGAAATATCACAATTTTCACGAATACGTAAAATCACACAAAAGAAGAGCTATGGCAAAAATGCATGTATGAGTCCTGAAAATGCAAAGCTATACACATTGCATGAATAAAGGACTAGATCAATCAACGTATTTCTGTGCACAGTAGCACATGCAAGCACATTATTATTATACAGGATTTATATAGCGCCAACAGTTTGCACAGCGCTTTACAATATAACATAACACTTGCGTTTGGCTATGACACGCCGGATGTGCCTCAATTGCTCCTCCTCGCGCGTCTTAAGGTCAGACCAGCGCTTCCGCAGCTGGTCGTTACTTCGGTCCTTATCAAACATTTCCAGGAGGGTGGTGCAAGGATACGGTCCTTGCGGACGTTGTTCTTCCTGCAGTAAGGGCCCTGACGGCAGTCATAGTCACGCTTCTCGAAGATGCGAACCAGATCCACCATCTCCTCAAATGCCATGTTGCTGGCCTGCTTCTTCCTGGGTGTCTCTGGGGTGGAAGGGGATGACATGTCCAAATAGGACTCTCTTTGAGTTTGAGCCATGATGGGATGTTTTTTTTTTTTGGTCTGTCCAAAAAATTCTCAAACTCTACAATGGCTCCGTAAAGTTTACGACAGGCCGTAATGGAGACAGACATACGCTCGTATCCCATCATGGACATATCCCATCATGCGCGAACCGCGGACGTAAATGATCCGACTACGACAGAATTATCGTATCGACAGAAATATCGGATCATTGGAAATAACATATAGGCAGTCAGATTTTCTAACGGTCAGGATCAGGACGCTGGACAGCAACAGTGCTATATCCAGTGTGCTGATGGTTAGAAAATTGTAATGTATATATACGTTTAACGGCCGCACGGACTTACTCTATCCAAACAAAGTTCAGATGTGAAACATCGGGACTTTGGATAGATTTCGACTATTTTATTTTTTTAACTTTGGGATAGTCGAAATCTATCCAAAGTCCCGATGTCAAACATCGGGATGTCGGATAGAGTAAATTCTGGAGTTAACCCCCTAGTTGCCAGCCACCAATGGTGGAGATAGGGGGTTCCAATGAACCCCTATCTCCTGATCCGTGCCGTGGCACCTACCTAGGGGTTAATGTTTGGTATTGTTGGATCGGCCAGAGCATAGCCTTTCCATGACCATGTTAAAAGTTAATTAAAAATAATAAATTCAATAAAATATTAAAAAATAAATAAATTTTTTAAAAAAATAGGTTTTTGTTTTGCTAATGCAGCAATATTGTTCCCATTTCAATTATAATGTGAAAAATTATGCTGCACTAATGATTTTTGTATGGGTTGCGTTTGTTAAAAATTGTGTAATTTTCACCCAAAAAAAATGTATTTAACAAGTCCCCCATCTCTAATTTTTTTAACAAGCGCAACTCATAGAAAATATATTTATAACCGTAAACGATTGCATGTTAAAATGTGAAGAAAAAAACACTTTACAAACACCTTGTAAATTATTGAAAATTCTAATTTTATTGCATTTTAAGTTATAATATACAGACAGGATACACATACATATAACACAGACGTATACATATTGTGAGATTTTTGACTCCTTTAATAGGTCAGGGATATATTAATTATGACGTGTATTTTTCTTATATATATATATATATATATCTAAAATATTATTGACAGTGCCTCCAATACCAGTGGTATAATTTGGTATTACCCTTAAAATAAGGATTAATAACCAATCAATGAATATACGTCTTAACAAATATATGGCGCGTTATCCCGAGTTCTTTTGATGCTATCTAGATATTTTTAGACACAATAAAATCAATAAAGATTATATGAGACTGCATAACTGTAAAACAATTCAAACCAAAATTTATTCACACGTCAAGTTTCATACAATCAAGAGAAAACACAACAGATCACTTGTCCCGAACCTGGGATAGTGAGAAGTGAGATAGGGCGCCCCAACCAAGAATGGGATTAAACCCTCTAAAAAAACCCTCGGTCTATGTAACACTCTTCTAGCCACCCTATGTCGTTTATTATGCCAGATGAACCGGTCCACATGGGACTGTAGATGCGCCAACGAGGCCGGAGGGACTGGCACCGGGAGGGTTTGGAACAAGTACAGGATTCGGGGGAGTAGATTCATTTTTACGCTAGCAATACGACCCACCCAGGAGACTTTAAAGGCATCCCAAGTGTCCATATCAGCTATAAGACGTTGGATCAGTACATCGTAGTTAGCTCTAATCATTGCTGCGGGATCACTGGTCAGCTTCACTCCCAGATATGTGAGAGAAGAGGTGGAGAAGTGAAATCCCGTGAGGAGACGCAACCGGTCGACCTCCGGTTTCGGTATGCCTATCGGCAACGCGAGAGATTTATCTATATTGATCTTAAACCCGGAAATATCCGAGAAATCCCGAAGAAGGGAGAGCAAATGGGGCACAGAATGGACCGGGTCAGTGATGGTCAGGAGAAGGTCGTCCGCATATGCTGACACCAGGAATTCCTCCCCACCAATCTGTAAACCTGTGATAGCCGTGGAGGATCGTAATTTATCCAGCAGGGGCTCAAGGGCTAGAGCGAAGAGCATGGGTGACAGGGGGCAACCCTGTCGCGTTCCATTACCTATGGGGAAAGATTCCGGGGAGGCCCCCGTGGTGATTATTTTCGTAAGGGGGGAATTATATAGGACCCGGATAGCAGCGCAAAAGCCAGGGGGAAATCCCCAGTGCTCCAGTAGGTGAAATAAATAAGGCCAGCCCACCCTATCGAACGCCTTCTCCGCGTCCAGGGAGAGGAGCAGAGAAGGCGTCCCCGTTGCGCGAGCTCTCTCGATCAGGACCACGTTTCTCCTTGTATTTTCGTATGCCTGCCTCGTGGGAATGAACCCGACCTGGTCCGGGTGAATAATGGAGGGGAGGAGTGCTCCTAGTCTGTTGGCCAGGATTTTCGTAAATATCTTGTAATCTACATTCAGTAAAGAGATCGTCTATTATTGTGGGGGAAGGAAGGATCTTTGCCCTCTTTAGGAATCAGTATCACATCAGATCGGAGGAAATCCGGAGGCACCGATCGTCCCTCCAAAATTCCATTATATAGTTTAACTAGATATTTGCTCAAGTGAGGAGAGAATTTTTATATAAAAAAAGCCGTAAACCCGTCCGGGCCCGGGGCCTTATGGGGTTTCATTTGTTTAATCACTGAAGCCACCTCGGCCTCTGAGACTTCTGACCCCAACCCCTCCAGCAAGAGGGGGGAGGAGCTCCGGGCCTCTCCATGTGGCCAAGAATTCCTGCACCTCCCGCACATGTTCCGGATTGCGGAGGGAGTGATCCGGGGAGTGGTTATATAAATGCTTAAAGTATGCAGTAAAAATCTGGTTTACCTCTCTGGGGATAGTAGTGATCGAACCCTGGGGCGTATGGGCCGAGGTCACCTGTCTGGATCTAGTTTGGTTTCTCAATTTGCGCGCTAACATGGTATGTGCCTTGTTAGAATATTCATAAAAGGTCCGCCTGGTCCAGGCTATGGACCGGGCCACATCCGTCAGTAAGGCTGACCGGAGCTCCCGGCGTACCGTTGCCAGGGCATCAAAATCAGCCTGAGAGTGAGAGACTTGTGCGCTGCTTCTCGGTCAGCTAGCCTCTCCTGAAGTTCCACCAGCAGACTCATCCCTCCCTCTTCAGCCTGCTACCAATCTGAATCAGGTGACCTCGTATGACCGCCTTATGGGCCAGCCACAAGGAGTCAGGACCAGTATCGTCTAGGTCATTCTCCTCAAAGTATCTGTCCAGGTGGGCAGACACTTCTTCCAGCACTGCAGCCGATTGTAAGATGGAAGAGTTGAGGCGCCAGGACCAACCCGATCGAGTTCCCGGCAGTTTCACCCATACTGATACAGGCGCATGGTCAGACCAGCTAATGGAGCCTATCGCCGAGCGGGTAGTTAATGGGATCGTTCTGGTTGGCAACAAGAACAGGTCTATCCTTGAGTATGAGGAGTGGGGGTGAGAATAAAAGGAGAAATCGTGGTCTCCTGGGTGATGGAGTCGCCAAATGTCGAGCAGCTGCGCGTCATGTATAAACCGAGCTAGCATCGCATCCTGAGGAGACGCCGTAAGTCTGGCACCTAACGCCCCTGAGTTCCTGTCAATTGCTGGCACTGGGGCCGCGTTAAAGTCTCCCCCATGACCAGAAAGGAACCTTCCGTCAGCTGCAGGAGCGTCGTAAGCTGGGCCCAGAAAGAATCGTCCGGAATGTTGGGGGCATAGACATTCAGCAAAGAGATAGCCACATTATTTATTGTCCCCCGGATTAGGATATACCTGCCCTCATCATCTCTATCCACAAGTTGAACCGTCATCTGGCATGATTTATGTAGTAAAATCGCAACCCCCCGGCGTTTACCGGTGCTGGAGGCGAAAAAGGAGCGTGGGAAGGTGCGGTCTGTGAGACTGAACTGGCGTGCCCGGGCAAAATGCGTTTCTTGCAGGAATGCTATCTGACATTGTGCGCGTTTTAATTCTCGGAGGACCAATCTCCTCTTCGTAGGGGAATTTAGTCCCTTAACATTCTGGGACAAAATATGGCATTCAGGAGTCATGGGCGGAGTGGAGGGGAATGCCACGGGCAGGCCAGATCAGGTACATAGGACAGGGCGGCACCCCTGGGGACCCCAATGGGGGGAAAGGAGACAGAGGGATAGAGGGGTAAAAGACTGGGAGGTGAGGGAGGGGAGGAAAAGATGAGAGGAGAGAAGAAGACACATAAAGAAAAAGAAGAGAAAAAACTTCCGGACTTATCCATTGCCGGAACGACCATGGGGATGGTCAGAAGGGAGACGCGACCCTGGTTGAAGACCAGTAGGATCGCAGAACGGACGGCACCGAGCAAGTAACGGAGCATGAAAAAACAATCTGAAAACAGCATTACAAAACTTTACAACAACGACAGTATCCCCACCATTATCATGAACATTATCAGCCGAACATTACAGGGTTATATAGCACTTGGGGGACATTCTCAACTCAGCTAATGCAACCACCTGATACTATGTGGGCAAGTAAACAAAAAGAGAAAAATCAATATCACCACCAAGGTTTCCCCATCATCTCAGCCGCGATCCCTGTCCCCCTCCTCTCGAATCCGGGAGGGCACCTTCTCCCAGAGCGGTGTAAGCTGAGGTGCCGGGGAGGGGGACGAGAGCAGGTTACCCGCGTCCGGTAAAGGAGGGCAATCCAGGCGGGTGAAGAATTGCTGCGGGTCTGACTGTAGGGTGAGAGTGGAGGTTTTACCACCGGCGAAGGCCAATAGCTTGAATGGGAAGCCCCAGGCATAGCGGATGTTATGACGGCCCAGGTGGGCTGTGATGGGGCGCCAGGCCCTTCGACGCTGCAAGGTCTCCGGTGCCAGGTCCTGAAACAGAGCGAGCTTCACATCTTCATACACCAGGTCCACGTCTCTGATTTTTCGCATGACTTCCTCCTTAATTGTGTAATAATGAAGGCAGAATATGACATCACGAGGTTGTTGGGAGTCAGCCCGGGGAGCTCTCAGGGCTCTGTGAATCCTGTCCATGATTAACCTGGCCGGGGGCACCTCTGGCACCAAGCGCTTGAGAAGGCCCAGCACCGTCTCGTGTAGCTCCCGTGTTTGTACAGATTCGGGCAATCCCTGCAGGCGGATGTTGTTGCGGCGGGATCTATTGGCGACATCCTCCAGAGCAAGTTCCATACGGTCCATGCGGTGAGATAACGTGTCAGTAGTGCGCGCCAGCGCATTGTGAGCCGCCACGAGGTCCCCCGTGCTTTCTTCCAATTCTCCAATGCGTAGGCCCAAGGCCCCCACTTCAGCACGTACCTCCGTGGCTATTTTAGCAATGTCCAGCGCCAGACTCGCTTGCATGTCCCCCATCCTGGCCAGAATCTGAGAGATATCAGCTCTAGACGCTGGTTGGGACCCTCCTGGGACCGAGTCCAGGCCTGTGTCCTCGCCGCGGGTCCGGCCGCCATCTTGGCTGTCATCTAGGCCGCGGCGCTGGAAAATTGGCGCCACGACAGGGGTCGGTGGATCCGTTTTTTTGCCCCCTCGGGTGGTTCCCGGCATGCTCCCGGTAAGGGGGAATCGAAACGGTGGGTCAAATTGATCTGTGTGCTGCTGCTATGCTCCGTTTTGACGGCTAGGTGCGGGAGCTCCTACACCATGCGTCCGGCTCGGTCGGCGTCCAGACTCCGCCCCTTGGTTTTTATTTTTAAAGTCACACCATTTGGGTCAGTTTTGCATTTTTTAAAATCGTTTTGTTCATTTTTGTCCCTTTCATACCATTTTAATATGATTAAATAAAGTTGTGCAATGCATATTCATAAGAAAAAAAAAGGATCTTTATTTAATAAAAAAAACCGATAGAATGGGCAGAATTACCGTATCGACAGAATTATCGGATCATTGGAAATGGAAATTATACAAAATTTACAGAATCAGCTATATAACTGATAAATAATACGATGTCCAAAATTACCGAAATGGAAATGAAATCCCGAATGGAACCAAAATCACGAATAGAGCGAAAATAAATTTCGATTTGACACATTTCAAATCCATTCAAAAATTCCGAAAATTTTAGTTTCGGCTCGGAAAACTTTTCGGATCTGCCGTTTTCGGATCCGATCCGATTCAGAAATTCGGCCGAATCTGAAGACACGAATCGGGACATTTTGTGAAAATTCTGAAACCCGAAATGCACATCCCTACTGGGGAACCTGTTAGGTTCATCTCTGTGTATGCCTCCCCTGATAAGAGTCAGCGGCTGGACTTGTTCCAGACCCTAAGGACCCAGCTCGTGACCAATAGGGCGATTGTCCTAGGCGGCGACTTCAATTGTGTCATCGAGGCAAGCGGAAGAAGCACATCCCTGTCTGGTAAATTGGACATCACGTCCAATTTGCTGTGGGAGATGATCACAGAGGCAGGGGCGGATCCAGAGACTAGTCTCGGGAGGGGCACTGACAGAAAATAAGGTGTTTTAGCAGAGAGCCCGACTCACGAGAATTTACAGAGGGCCCGGCTCACAGGAGCTTACAATCTAGAGGAGCAGAGGGCCCGGCTCACAGGAGCTTACAATCTAGAAGAGCAGAGGGCACCCAGGAGCTTACAATCTAGAGGAGCAGAGGGCACCCAGGAGTTTACAATCTAGAGGAGCAGAGGGCACCCAGGAGCTTACAATCTAGAGGAGCAGAGGACACCCAGGAGCTTACAATCTAGAGGAGCAGAGGACACCCAGGAGCTTACAATCTAGAGGAGCAGAGAGCCCCCAGCTCACACATGGATTTGCCCCCAGCTCATGGATTTGCCCCAGCTCACACATGGATTTGCCCCAGCTCACACATGGATTTGCCCCCAGCTCATGGATTTGCCCCCAGCTCATGGATTTGCCCCCAGTTCATGGATTTGCCCAGCTCATGGATTTGCCCCCAGGTCATGGATTTGCCCCCAGCTCATGGATTTGCCCCCAGGTCATGGATTTGCCCCCAGCTCATGGATTTGCCCCCAGCTCATGGATTTGCCCAGCTCATGGATTTGCCCCCAGCTCATGGATTTGCCCAGCTCATGGATTTGCCCAGCTCATGGATTTGCCCCCAGGTCATGGATTTGCCCCCAGCTCATGGATTTGCCCAGCTCATGGATTTGCCCCCAGGTCACGGATTTGCCCCCAGGTCATGGATTTGCCCCCAGGTCATGGATTTGCCCCCAGCTCATGGATTTGCCCAGCTCATGGATTTGCCCCCAGCTCATGGATTTGCCCCCAGGTCATGGATTTGCCCCAGCTCATGGATTTGCCCAGCTCATGGATTTGCCCCCAGGTCATGGATTTGCCCAGCTCATGGATTTGCCCCCAGGTCATGGATTTGCCCCCAGCTCACGGATTTGCCCCAGCTCACACATGGATTTGCCCCAGCTCACACATGGATTTTCCCCAGCTCATGGATTTGCCCAGCTCATGGATTTGCCCCAGGTCATGGATTTGCCCCCAGCTCATGGATTTGCCCAGCTCATGGATTTGCCCCCAGGTCATGGATTTGCCCCCAGGTCATGGATTTGCCCAGCTCATGGATTTGCCCAGCTCATGGATTTGCCCCCAGGTCATGGATTTGCCCAGCTCATGGATTTGCCCAGCTCATGGATTTGCCCCAGCTCACACATGGATTTGCCCCAGCTCACACATGGATTTTCCCCCAGGTCATGGATTTGCCCCAGCTCACACATGGATTTGCCCCCAGCTCACACATGGATTTGCCCCCAGCTCATGGATTTGCCCCAGCTCATGGATTTGCCCAGCTCATGGATTTGCCCCCAGCTCATGGATTTGCCAAGCTCATGGATTTGCCCCCAGCTCATGGATTTGCCCCCAGCTCATGGATTTGCCCCCAGCTCATGGATTTGCCCCAGCTCATAGATTTGCCCAGCTCATGGATTTGCCCCCAGCTCATGGATTTGCCCCCAGCTCATGGATTTGCCCAGCTCATGGATTTGCCCCCAGCTCATGGATTTGCCCAGCTCATGGATTTGCCCCCAGGTCATGGATTTGCCCCAGCTCATGGATTTGCCCAGCTCATGGATTTGCCCCCAGGTCATGGATTTGCCCCCAGCTCATGGATTTGCCCAGCTCATGGATTTGCCCCCAGGTCATGGATTTGCCCCCAGGTCATGGATTTGCCCCAGCTCATGGATTTGCCCAGCTCATGGATTTGCCCCAGCTCATGGATTTGCCAGCTCATGGATTTGCCCCCAGCTCATGGATTTGCCCCAGCTCATGGATTTTCCCCCAGGTCATGGATTTTCCCCCAGGTCATGGATTTGCCCCCAGGTCATGATTTGCCCCCAGCTCATGGATTTGCCCCCAGCTCATGGATTTGCCCCCAGGTCATGGATTTGCCCCAGCTCACGGATTTGCCCCCAACTCATGGATTTGCCCAGCTTACACATGGATTTGCCCAGCACTCACCTGGATATTGTTGCTCCAGCTCCGGCAGGGGTTGAGGGGACCCAGATGCCGGGCAGTGCGGGAGTGCCTGCCCGGTCCTGAAGAGTCCGTCCTGTTGAAGGGGATGCGGCTGCGTGGCGTGCGTGCGCAGGTCACGTGGTCCGGCCAGTCAGGTGGTACAGAGACTCAGTACCACCTGATTAGCCGGACCACGTGACCGGCTGCGCCTGCACGCAGCCACTTCCCTTTAACAGGACGGACTCTTCAGGACCGGGCAGCAGCACTCCCGCACTGCCCGGCATCTGGGTCCCCGGCTCAAATCTCGGGGGGGGGGGCAATTGCCCCGTTGCCCCCCCCTGGATCCGCCCCTGCACAGAGGCCTCTCTGAGGGACGCAGTGGACTCGATGGACGGTGGTGTCACGCATTAAAAGTGGTGTCGTCCGGACGGTTCAGTGCAATCTCGGATTGACTTTGTGTTCACATCCCAAACGGTAAAGCAGGGCCAGGCCACCACTGTTCCCTGTTACTTCTCTGATCACAGGGCAGTGATGCTGAAGGCGACCGTGGGAAAGGGGTTTCCCCCTGGCCCAGGGTCCTGGAAGCTGAACTGCTCTTTGCTCGAGAAGCAGGCGCTAGTGGAGGAACTGCGCAATGCCTACGCCGGGTGGAAGGGGGACAAGCGGTTGTTCACTTCCAGCGCCCAGTGGTGGGAATACACAAAGGAGAGGCTGCGTAGCTTTCTGCAGTACAAGGGCCGGTGCCTGGCGAGTGCCAGAAAGAGGGAATTCAGGAGGCTGCAGTCTCGGCTGCAGAGCCTGTCTGACCTCGAAAGCTGCGGTTGGCCGATACGCGATGAGCTGGAGGAAACCAAGAAGTGCCTGAAAGGGCACTTTGAGGAAGAATCCAAACGCATCGTGTATCGTGCCAAGGTGGAGAATATGGAGAAGGGGGAAAAGTGCAACGCCTTCTTCTTCAGAAAACTCCACTCAGCTAACACTCCTTTATCCGAGCTGCGTGACGGTGACGGAAATTTGCACGAGGGTCGCGAGGGGGTCACTAGAGTGGTACACGACTACTATAGTGACCTCTACTCCAGGAAGGAAACGGACCCTGAAGCCGCCGACAGACTGCTGTCAGGCTTCAAACGTAAAGTAACTGCTGACTCAGAGCTCTCGCTTGATGCCCCCCTGTGCTTGGACGAGCTGCGCTCCGCCGCCATCTCCTTTAGGAAAGGCAGAACCCCGGGCTCTGACGGTCTCCCAGTGGAACTTTATGTGGCACTGTGGGACCTGATGGCACCGGATCTGCTGGAACTTTACGAGGAGATGTTGGACGAGGGTCGTATGCCGGACTCGCTCAGGGAAGGTATGATCACGATCTTGTACAAACGGAAGGGGGCAAAGTCGGAGCTGAGAAATTGGCGCCCGATTTCGCTCCTGAATGTGGACTACAAGATCTTGGCAAAAGTGTTAGCATGTAGGTTACGGAAAGTACTAGGACAGGTGATCGACCCAGACCAGACCTGCGGCGTCGTGGGCCGCCGGATCGCAGACAGCCTTGGACTCATCCGGGACACGGTTCACCTCCTGGTGGACCGCCGTTCGAGGGCGGCCCTGGTTTCACTGGACCAGGAAAAAGCCTTCGATCGGGTGTCCCACGTGTTCATGGCTAGCGTTCTGAAAAGGCTTGGTTTTGGGGAGAGATTCTGTGCCTACGTACAACTGATGTATGCCGATACGTCACTGTCTTCTGTCAGTGACGACGTCACTGTCTTCTGTTGGGATGCAGATTCGGTTAGAACGCTAAAAGATACCTGCGACCTCTTCGGCAGAGCATCAGGTGCTAAGATAAACTATGGGAAGTCCGAAGCCATGCTGTTTGGTGGTTGGGAGGTGGCTACGGATCCCATTCCCTTCCCCAACGTCCAGACACTGCACCTCAAGATCCTGGGTGTCTGGTTCGGCGGAGAAGGGGCGGCCCTGAAAAGCTGACAGGAGCCCATGTCAAAGGTCAATCAGAAGGTCGGGCTCTGGAGTCTTTGGGACCTCACGATGGAGGGAAAGAGACTAGTATTGCAGACCGAGATTCTTCCCATGCTGCAGTACGTGGCCCAGGCATGCCCCCCCCCTGATTTCGGTCAGGAAGACCATCGCCAAAGCCGTCTTTCACTTTGTCTGGGGTTCAAAGATGGACAGGGTAAAGCGCGTAGTGATGTACAAGGACCCCTCGAAGGGTGGGAAGGGTCGCAGCGTCGCATTTTTGGAGCAGACGGACTTGGCTCGGCAGGACGCTCCATGTCTCTCTTTTTCTTAGCTCCTCTTCTTCGGAAGCTCGGCTGGAAGAAGTGGGACAGCTCTATTCCGTACAGCTGGATGACGCTGTGGTTCTACCTGGATGTCGCCAAGTTCGTGCGGGAATTCCAACTGGAGTGAATCCAGACTTGTGGAAGCCCCGCGTCATCTACAAGCTGCTGAGAGCCCAGGACATCGAGGAGTCGGTCTGCTAGTTGTTTGGGGCCATGGGACGCCTGGTATAGCAGAACGTGGCTTCTGACAGGTTAACCAACCTACACAAGGACCTAGCGTGGATGGTGATCCAGGGAGGGTTGCCCCTCAGGACTTTCATGCACTCGAGGGGCCTGTGCAGGTACAGACATTATCAGCACTGTGTGGTGTTCGAGGAGACTGCGATGCACACCTTCTGGGATTGTCGTTTTGCTCGAGCATTGCTGGCTGCCCTGGAACCGGACTTTAGAGGCTCTGTCCCTGTTGGAAGCATGACGTATCACGCGTCTCTCTTGGGAACACACACCGAGGCCGCCATTGCGTGTGCGTGGCGCCTGATGTACTGTTACAAGGATGCCCTGTAGTTCACCCGGAACCGCTTGGTATTGAGGCGCGAGAACGTCACCATCAGGGACTGCGTAAGACTGATCCGGAGCATGCTCAGAGAGTATGCCATCATGGACAACTTCGGAAGAAGACAACACGACGATGACTAAAGGAGAAGAGGAGGCAGAAGAGGATCCCCAACTTCATCACAGCTGTATTTCACTGTTTTGTATTTTCATGAATGCCTTTTACCCTCCCTCCCTCCCCTCCCTCCCCTCCACCCCATACCCCCTCCACCCCATACCCCCACACTGGTCCCAACCAACCCTTCCCCTTCCTTCCTCTCTAGTCTAGTCAGGGACCAGGATTGGTGCTAATAAAGGTGGTTCACCACCCTGTTGCGCTACCTGGTGCCCTTAGATTTCTCAGGTTGCATAGCTTAAACTTAATTTAGCTAGCAAGTATTTACTTGCAAGGGGGCCGGGACTGGCTCTAGGAAATAGCGTTACCCGGTCCCTCATAGCCTATTAGAACACTAGGATGCATGACCATGTGAGTGATTGAAAGGGGTGCATCACATATTTATTTTCGTTGCGGTTTCATCGGGGTGATGCACCTCTGTATGTGGGGCTGTGTTGTACTGCACAGTACTTTGCGTGTCTGTGCTGCGAACAGAGCTTCCTTCTCCTGTGGTGTAATGCACAGGTGATAACTTGTGTGCTGCGCCTGCATTTTTGGACTCGCAACCAATGCGTTGACGAGGTTAAAACCTGTTTTTTATTGCCAAATATAAGCAATTTTTTCAATCAAAAAATATATATATATATATATATATATGCACTAAAGCACACTTGTTTTGTAAAAAACTGAGGACTCTATCACCTCCTTAGCGCTAGCGCTCACATAAATGAGTTTTAGCGCTAGGTTAATTGATGTGATAGTGTTACGCCTGTATCACCTCCCGATAACTAATGGGTTGAAAAAAACATTATCTAATCGTTATTAGCGCTTTTTAGCTCCAACTTACTGTACTTTACGATCCCAATACTTAACATGGGGAGTGAAAAGTGTAAGCACCTCTCCCCCTTTTTTTCTTTTCTTTCTCTCTCTCTTCTTTTTCTCTTTGACCCTGCTCTGTCTCTTTTGAGTTGTTTGTTCTGTGTTGTCTGTCTGTGTTGTTTGTTTTTGCCTACTATGTAGTCTGCTGTTCTTATTAGCCGCACTGACCGTACGACTACTCCGCCCTTCATCCCTCCCTATATATTATTAGGCGGACCCCGTCTGGCAACCGTCCTATAGCACGCTTTTATTTTGCCCTTTGGTTCCTAGGAGTGGTATCCCGGTCCGGTGGGACAGGGAGGGAATTGTCATACTGGGGATTACCATTTGAGGTTAATATACTGCTTAGTATTACTCTTTTTCGTGCTGCTGACTACTGCACTGATATCATTTAGCTCTATTGTTAGGGACTACTTGTTTGTATAGTATGTGTTATTTGTGTCTCATGACATTTCTAATAATAAAAAAAATGTTATGCAAAAAAAAAGGAAAAGTGTAAGCAGAGAGTAATTTGCGTTCGGATCACATAGTCCTAACTGGAAAAGTTAGCATCAGCTTAGAGCTGTAGCTGCAATCCTCCCCCAAAAAAATCAAATACCACTCTTCCCGCGGCGAGAACGACAGCCATATCCGCTACTTCTGGGAGCAGAGTGAGACTGGGGCAAAAAGTCCAGTCTCCCTCTGCGATCACTCCGCTGACCAGCAGAATCTCGCGAGAGGCAAGATCCTGTCGGTCATGTGACCCGGCAGGAGAACCCTCCATGGAGGCAGTAAGTACAGCGTAGTGAAAAGCCGAATTGCCCCGAAATGGCACTGTATGGGGAAACTCAGCGTTCGGTGCAATTTGGTGGACAGATTGGCTCTCTTTGAATAATCTCTTTAGTGCGGGACCTGACGAGATGGGATAGATTGACACTGCGACAAGCTTAAGCGAGACATTATCATATTTTATGAACTAAACTCCCATCATGTATTATCTAAAATAGGTTATGGAAAAAGTTGAAAAAATAAATAAGTTAAATCTTTGAAAACTGGGAATGTCTTTAAATTTTGGGAAAACTTTGAGATGGTTTAGTTTGTGAAATGCTCTCCCCTTGGTGTACTGTGTCTATTTGCCATGAGAAGCACCTCCCCGTTGGGTTTAGTAAAGGTTTTGAGTGCTTCCCTCCTGCTGTATTTTATATACTGTATACTATATATATGTATATATATATAAACTTTAGAACCTCATTACATCAACACTTCCAATAAATGCATGCTATTGCCAACCCTTAATTTTATAAATATACCGTATGTTGTAAGGCTTCCAATTACATGCTTCTTGGTTATCGGAATAGCATTTAATGAGGTTCTTTAAATACGGCGATCCGTCCAGTCCAGCAATTTATGATTCGGGACAGTGGTTATTTTGGATGGGAATTTACTTTTACAAGAGACACAAAGGGCCTAATAAACTTATTTATAAAGACTCAGACGGCTGATGTCATTTTCAACCCTCAAGTGAAAATCGGACACATAACATGCTGTCAGATATAAAAAACAGATACGGACTGTGGCTGCTTTGGATAATATCCAAATTCACATGGTTGAATGAGGTATACCAAAAATGGCAGGACGTTTAGATTTCCATGTATGAAGGTCCATATTTCCATGCATTCGAGTAACAGGGAAGTTGCGGCTGTGGAAGAGCCAGGTGGATTGTATCGATGCAAATGTTGCAGTAGTGTCCTGCTATTTTGGAGAGTGAGCGAGAGAGCCCAGACCAAGTCACAGAAATTAGAAGATGAAGACGATACGCTTAATGGGTCTGCAGCAAAAAAGAAAATAAATATTATCCGGACCAATTCATAATCATCCCAGAAACAAAGTGAGGTTGTGCAAAGAAAAATAAATCCACCGCCTTTCCTGTTTTATTAAACCCCTCAATACCTAGCGATTTTTTTTTTTATCACAACATTTATTTGAAACATGGGATGAAAAGTTAACCATTAAATACAGGGTAAAATAGAACTTTTGCAAAGATGTTGTTCTGAGATAATTTAAATAATGTAAATTCGCTCATTTTTAATTTTTCTAGCGTTCGTTTAGCCTTCACACAAACATTGTTGGAATGAAAGGTTCTAAACTCTAGATGGTGTCCTTTATCTTACTTAGTGTCACATGGAGTCTGCATTATCAGCATACAGGCAGAAATGTACTATTTGTCAACTACTGTAACTGTGATAAAGATAAATAATAAAAATCTTCAGATCTCCTACTTGTAGGGATTGGTAGTGGTCATAATGAGATTATTAGCAATGCAGCTTCCAAAAAAATATCAATAGAATATAAAAATAATATTCGTACGTGGCATAATGCCCGTTTATGTAAATGACAGTAGCAGCTTGTTTCTGTACTGTACAGGGATTTTCAGTCATTCTAATCCCCTGACTCTCATTCCTGTACAGCAGTGAGTGCCTTCATGGCTCTCCTTGTATTTTGCCCTCTCCCTAGCTGCTATAATACAAAAGTAATGTGCTTGAACTTTTTTGTTACAGTGAGGTTTGGGGCTTCTATATGCAGCTTCTTTTAAGTCAGGTCCAGAAATATTGGGACATCGACACAATTCTTACATCTTTGGCTCTATACACCACCACAATGGAGTTGGAATGAAACAAACACAATGTGCTTTAACTGAAGACTGTCAGCTTTTATTTGAGGGTATGTGCATCCAACTCAGTTGAACGGTGTAGGATTTACAGCAGTTTGCAGATGTGCCTCCCACTTGTTAAGGGACCAAAGGTAATGGGACAATTGGCTTATCAACTGTTCCAGAAAACGCCCTTCACAACAGTTGGCCAGATCAAGAACACTCTCCAGGAGGTAGGTGTATGTGTGTCAAAGTCAACAATCAAGAGAAGACTTCACCAGAGTGAATACAGAGGGTTCACCACAAGATGTAAACCATTGGTGAGCCTCAAAAACAGGAAGGTCAGATTAGAGTTTGCCAAACAACACCTAACAAAGCCTTCACAGTTCTGGAACAAGATCCTATGGACAGATGAGACCAAGATCAATTTGTACCAGAGTGATGGGAAGAGAAGAGTATGGAGAAGGAAAGGAACTGCTCATGATCCTAAGCCTACCACCTCATCAGTGAAGCATGGTGGTGGTAGTGTCATGGCGTGGGCATGTATGGCTGCCAATGGAACTGGTTCTCTTGTATTTATTGATGATGTGACTGCTGACAAAAGCAGCAGGATGAATTCTGAAGGGTTTCTGGCAATATTATCTGCTCACATTCAGCCAATTGCTGCAGAACTCATTGGACAGCGCTTCACAGTGCAGATGGACAATGACCCAAAGCATACTGCAAAAGCAACCAAAGAGTTTTTGAAGGGACAGAAGTAGAATGTTATGCAATGGCCAAGTCAATCACCTGACCTGAATCCCATTGAGCATGCATTTCATTTGCTGAAGACAAAACTGAAGGGAAAATGCCCCAAGAACATGCAGGAACTGAAGACAGTTGCAGTAGAGGCCTGGCAGAGCATCAGCAGGGATGAAACCCAGCATCTGGTGATGTCTACGCGTTCCAGACTTCAGGCTGTGATTGACTGCAAAGGATTTACAACCAAGTATTAAGAAGGGAAAGTTTGATTTATGATTATTATTCTGTCCCATTACCTTTGGTCCCTTAACAAGTGGGAGGCACATCTGCAAACTGCTGTAAGTCCTACATCGTTCGACTGAGTTGGATGTACAGTACGTACCCTCAAATTAAAGCTGACAGTCTGCAGTTAAAGCACATTGTGTTTGTTTCATTCCAACTCCATTGTGGTGGTGTATAGAGCCAAAGAAGTTAGAATTGTGTCGATGTCCCAATATTTCTGGACCTGACTGTATCTCTCTGCAGAGTGCTTGGAGATGGATAATACGAATTAATTTCTTCACATGGGGCACACTAATCCTACCTTTAAAAAGTGTGAAAATTGGGTTTTGCTATGCTAATGAGTGCTTTTCAAAGTATTACAATGCAAAATTTAGATAATCACTTCACTCCCAAAGTCGAGTTAAGGGATGGATGTACTAGATTTACATGGTCATTTAATAGTTAAAGGACATTCTATTTATTTCTTCATAGCAATGAAAAAATAATAATTTACCCCTTCTACAAAGCTCTCACTAACTCAGCTCCCCACTACCTGTCCTTACTAATCACCAAATACACCCCATCCCGCTCCCTAAGATCAAACACTGACCTGCGCCTAGCGTCTCCCTGCTTCACCTCTTCCCATGATAGACTGCAGGATTTCTCACGTGCAGCCCCCATCCTCTGGAACGCTTTCCCTCGTACAGACTTTCCCCTAATTTCTCTTCCTTCAAACGCTCCCTTTAAACGTTCCTATTTAGGGAAGCCTACCATCCAACTCACTGATAGGGATGAGCCGAACACTCCCCGAGTTCGGTTCGAGCCCGAACCCGAACTTCCCATTTGTTCGGGACCGAACCCGAACCCCCATGCAAGTCAATGGGATTGAAAATTCGGTTTTTTAGAGTGCCCTCCAAGAGGGCATATATGCTACATATTTGCCATAAAAGGTGTATGGGGGTCCGGGTAGTGCCCTGGGGGACAGGAAACAAGGACAAAAAGTTAAAAAAAAAACGTTTTTAAAGGGACAGTGAGTTTTCCATGAAATAAGGGTTAAAAATAAAAACGAAAAATTCCTTCAAATATTGTGCCTAGGAGGTCCCCATAACCTGCCCGTGAAGTGGCAGATTTCTAGGATGTATAGAAACACTTAAAAACAAAAAAATGACGTTTCATATGACGGTAAATGCTTTTCCTTTAATCTATCCATAAACAACTGCTTGGGGCGGCAGCCTGTATGAAAAGACATTTTAGGACGCGCAGAAAAAGTTTAGTGTTTTTTTTGGCTAAATTATTGTGAAACTTATGCAGGCTTTGGATGAAAGTAACAATAGGTGCTTTAAAATTGGGCTTTTAGCGTCGGCAACAGTGCCGTCACACCATAACCCCTCTTGGGATATGAATCTGATACAGGCGTCAATGGCAGTGCACCCAGATATTGTGCCTTTAGTACCAGGCATGCAAGTACTATCATACAGTAACCCCTCTGTGGTATTGTGGAAGAGTGCAGGGGTGGACCATGCGGTCCTATATTAAAAAGTAGGCTTGTGCACCGATTTTTTTTTCGGTTCGATTCGATTTTTCGGATTTTTAAACTTTTCGATTCGGCTCGTTTCGACCGATTTCTGTTTCGATTCGGTTCGGCTCGACTCGTTTTTCGTGTACATTCTTTTTCGGAATTTCGACCATTTTTCGTATTTTCGTGTCACTTAGCTCGTTTTTTGCATCGACTTTTCGTATTTTCGGAAATTTTAGTTTTTCGAAATTGTAAAAGGTTTCAGAATATCGACCATTTTTCGTATTTTCGTGTCACTTAGCTCGTTTTTTGTATCGACTTTTCGTATTTTCGGAAATTTTCGTTTTTTCGGAACGTCTGTTCTCCTCGTTTCAAAGCAATAAATTTCGATTTGACACATTTCAAGTACATTCGAAAATTCCGAAAATATTTCGTTTCAGCTCGGAAAACTTTTCGGATCTGCCATTTTCGGATCTAAAAATTTTCGGAAAATCGGCCGCATCTGAAAACACGAATCGGGAAATTTCGTGAAAATTCCAAAATTCCGAAACCCGAAACGCACATCCCTATTAAAAAGATATGAATCTGGGAATGGGCGTCAGTGCACCCAGATATTGTGCCTTTATTGCCAGGCCATCAAGTATCATCATACAGTAACTAGACATGTGCACAGCACGAAATTTAGTATTGAACTAATGGATTAGTCCTAAAATGCAATTTATTTAGTTGCTAAAGAAATATGCTTTCAGTTCTTTAGTATGAAAACTAATTTCATTCATCCGAAAACCAGTGGATACAATTACTATTGTAGTGGCTCCTCAGAGGGCTGAGATCGCTGCTTGTTACAGTATTTCTCACTCTCAGCACAATGTGTCAGGCAAAGCTGTTACAGTAACTGACTGCTGCTCCTCACAGCACTCAGAGTTTCAGTAAAACTAGTAAATAATATTTTTATATATATATAAGAGGTTAGAACAATATTATTTCCTTGTTTTACTGAAACTCTGAGCGCAGTTACTGTCATTTACTGTAACAGCTGAGCCTGATACATTGTACTAAGAGATAATATAACAAGCAGCCGTACTGAGAGATAATATAACAAGCAGCCGTACTGAGAGATAATATAACAAGCAGCCGATCTCAGCACTCACAGCCACTGGATTTAAAGGGCTAAAAAAAAAGGCTCCTCTCTGTATAATGTATAGAACATCCTCCTGCATTAATTAATACCCCTCCTGAATTAAATTATGTCCCTCTCTGTATAGAACATCCTCCTCAATTTATACCTTTCTCTGTATAATGTATATAACATCCTCCTGCATTAATACCCCTCTCTGTATAATGTATAGAATATCCTCCTGCATTAATTAATGCCCCTCTCTGTATAGAACATCCTACTGCTTTGGCATGTGGAGAGTGCAGAACTTCAGAATGCAATGCTTATCCAGCACAGGAGAGGGAACTTTTACTTAAACTTTGTATCTCTGTGGGGGAGACACAGGAATATAAAAGCAGGGGAGAGGGAAAATATTAAAGTAAATCGGTCTGAAAGCTCAGAGAAGAGATGACTGGTGCAAATTTATTTTTATTATTAAAAAAAGCACTTTAAATCCAGGGAAAACATTCAAATAAATCACACTGAAGGCTCATAATGAGAGAGTAACTGAGCGCTGGATCCTAAATGTATCAGACGTAAAAAACCCTTTATATCAAGCAGCACTGGGAGAGGAGAGGGACTTTATATAAAACGTGTATTATAGATGAGGAAAGGGGGATAGTGCTCCTGGATAATTTATCAGACCTAAGCCCCTATTATGCAGACCGGGAGGGGAGATAACACACGTTTTATAAAGTCCCTCTCTTCTCCCAACGCTGCTTGTTATAAAGGGGTTTTTACTATCCAGCCCTCCTGTCATTAGCTTTCAGTGTGATTTATTTGAATGTTTTCCTTCTCCAGCTTTTATCATCTTGTCTGCCTCATAGACATGCAAGGGTTAAGTAAAGGTTTGCTCTTCTGTGCTCGCTGTCTATGCTGCGAGTGAGTATTCTGGAGCTCTATCACTGTCCGATTTTCGGGTAGGGGTCGGGAAGGATTACGCATACAAACCTTTTCTGTAGCTTTGCGATGTTGCGCTCTTCATTGCTGGTCTCCTTCACTCATCAATGTAATATCACAAAGAAGGACTGAAACTAAAATGTAGTGCATTTTATTTTAGTTTCTTTCGTTTTTTGTACTGAGCAGTTTCGTATCTCTTGAGTCATACGAAAACTAAATTATCCCAAAATTCGGACTAAATCGTTTTAGTACTAAAACGAATGCACATGTCTAACAGTAACCCCTCTGTGGTATTGTGGAAGAGTGCAGGGATGGACCATGTGGTCCTATATTGAAAAGTTTTTGATCTGGTGGTAATGGGCATCAGTGCACCCAGATATTGTGCCTTTAATGCCAGGCCATCAAGTATCATCATACAGTAACCCCTCTGTGGTATTGTGGAAGAGTGCAGGGGTGGACCATGTGGTCCTATATTGAAAAGTTTTTGATCTGGTGGTAATGGGCATCAATGCACCCAGATATTGTGCCTTTAATGCCGGGCCATCAAGTATCATCATACAGTAACCCCTCTGTGGTATTGTGGAAGAGTGCAGGGGTGGACCATGTGGTCCTATATTGAATTTTTTTTTTATCTGTATCTCATTGTAGTCAAACAATTCAGCTGACTCCTCCGTGTGTGATAGCGAGGCTATGGCAGGAGTAGCTGTGGACATGGAGGCTGCATTAGATGCTTTGGCAGCTGAGGTGGACTGTAAGGCTAGGGTCAGACGAACGCATTTTCGCGTTGTCTGTGAAAAAGTGCGTTCGAACGAATGGACGCATTTTTTCACGGAGTACGCGATAGCGGTCATACGATGCGCATTTGCATCCGTGATTTTGTACGGATCATCAATAAAACACTTTGTGCATCTGGACGTTATGTTGGCCGGACATTAGCAGTGTCTGACATCTCCAATTCAGGCACACACGCCTCTAGCGGACGCAGCGCACTCTGTACAACCGTACTAGAGGTTTTACGTTCTCGACAAAATGCGTTCGTTTTCCACTTGCGTTGCGCAGCCGGACTTTTGTGCGACCGTACTTCGTATATTGGCCGTCATTGCCTGGCACTTGCTGCTACTACGGCCGTGATTAAGTGCGCCTGCACGCGCGTTCGCACTGCGCTCGTCTGACCCTAGCCTTCAGCACTAGAAGCCTGGCTGGCAGAGGACTCGGAGGATGAGGATGGCCTGGTTAGCCAATCCACCAAATCCTCTGTATGTTGCTGCTGCTTAAGAAGGCCAGCACCAGTTAGAAAGGACAAACGTGCCCCTGCAGAGGATGCACCACGTCCACCACGACCAGAGACACAGCCTCCCGACACAGGGGCTGCTTGCCCTCTTATCTGTGGCTGGGAGCGTCTGCCTGTCCTTTTTGTTCTTTCAGACATGGTGAGTGATATATAGATTAATATATACAGAACTCTGATTCAACTCTGGTATAAAGATTTAAATAACTCTGGTATAACTCAGTGAGACACACTGATAGCTGGCAGCCAGTGACAAGAGACAGATCACCTTAATTCACAAATGTTTTAAAGAAATTAGTGAGCCCCAAAATACAGCGTGGTACTGTATGTATGACGAGACACAGATCACCTTAATTCCCAAGTGTTTTAAAGAAATTAGTGAGCCCCAAAATACCGCGTGGTACTTTTTGTATGACGAGACACAGATCACCTTAATTCCCAAGTGTTTTAAAGAAATTAGTGAGCCCCAAAATACAGCGTGGTACTGTTTGTATGACGAGACACAGATCACCTTAATTCCCAAGTGTTTTAAAAAAATTAGTGAACCCCAAAAAAAATTGCTGGCTGTGTGACAAGACACAGAAGATCACCTTAATTCCCAAGTGTTTTAAAGAAATTAGTGAATACAGCGTGGTACTGTTTGTATGACGAGACACAGATCACCTTAATTGCCAAGTGTTTTAAAGAAATTAGTGAGCCCCAAAATACAGAGTGGTACTGTTTGTATGACGAGACACAGATCACCTTAATTGCCAAGTGTTTTAAAGAAATTAGTGAGCCCCAAAATACAGCGTGGTACTGTATGTATGACGAGACACAGACCACCTTAATTCACAAGTGTTTTAAAGAAATTAGTGAGCACCAAAAAGATTTGCTGGCACAGTGACAAGACCCAGAAAATCACCTCAAGTCACAAATGTTTTAAATAAAGTTGTAAACCCCAAAAAAACTTGCTGGCACAGTGACAAGACACACATCACCTAAATTCCCTGATATTTGGTATAAATGAGACCCAAAAAGACTTGCTGGCACAGTGTGACAAGACCCAGAAAATCACCTCAATACACAAATGTTTTAAAGAAAGTTGTAAACCCCAAAAAAATTTGCTGGCACAGTGACAAGACACACATCACCTAAATTCCCTGATATTTGGTCGAAATGAGACCCCCCAGACCCCCCCAGTAGCGTGGCAGACCGGCAGTAACAACACACACAACTATCTCCTTTGAAATCTCCTCTGAAATGCATGCAGAAGCGCTGCGTGGAAACCTTATATAGTGTGCTGCGGGACTTAGCTCTGTGAGCCCATGATTGGGCAAAATTTGCCCAATCAGGACTCTGAGCGGTGATTGGCATAGTGTTCAACCAGTCTTGCACCAGACCTGTGGTCAGGTGCAAGGCTGTAGCCAATTACGAGCTTCAGGCAGTGGGAAAATGCATTGTGGTCCATTGTGGTCGAACATGCGGCGAACACCCGGAAATGTTCGGGGTTCGCGATCTGCTCGAACAGGCTAAGTTCGGGTCGAACCCCGAACCGTCCGAACCCGAACAGCTCATCCCTACTCACTGATACAACCATCAATCACTCTCACCTTGCAGTCCTCTCCTCCCGTTTCCAACCCCAACCCTTCTAGATTGTGAGTTCCTGCGGAATAGGGCTCTCATCTCCTCCTGTACTGTTTGTCAAATGTTGTTCAATGTATTGTAACCCTGTCTATACTGTGCCTATTGTACAGCGCTGCGGAATATGCCAGCGCTATATAAATAAAGAATAATAATAGAATAATAATAATAAAGATTTCCTACAAAACCGAATTTTCTCCTTTTTTCTTTGCAATTCTGATGTTTGCGTGTAAACACAAAGCATGGTTCTATGTCCTATTTGGCACGAATTATTTGTGTGAATCCTTCATATAAGGAAAGAAAATCTATGCTATCTGAATGTAGGAATTATATAGATTTTTTTTCAAGTCTGAAATCTTTCGAAGCCTTCTTCGATAAGTCCCTGGGTTCCTTTTCAAACATGTTCTTAATATATATGGAAGGATAATTGTTCAATGGCTTAAATGGTATCAATTATCTTGCAAAGTATCTTGCAATATTATATATATATATATACAGTTGTGTTCAAAATTATTCAACCCCAATGCTGTAAAGGGTTTTAGGGAATTTAGTGTACATTTGTAATTGTATTCAGAATGAAATCCTACAAGGACTTTTTAAAGAACCATATGCAACTAAAATGACATCAATTGGTTTTGTAATACAGTAGTAAATGTTTCTTTTGTGAATTCTTCATTGACACAATTATTCAACCCCTTAAAGACTACCACTCTGAAGAACAGAGGTTCATTCAAGTGTTTTCAATCAGGTATTGAAAACACCTGTGGATGTCACGGAGCAGCAATAAAGCATAATAAGCACCAATTAGGCAGCTTTAAAATGACTGTGATACTCAGCTCCTTCTAGACATTTACTGGTGTGGTTACAAACATGGTGAAGTCAAGAGAATGGTCCAGGAAGACAAGAGAAGAGGTGATTACTCTTCACAGGAAGGGCAATGGCTATAAGAAGATTGCAAAGATGTTAAACATACCAAGAGAGACCATAGGAAGCATCATTCGCAAATTCAAGGCAAAGGGCACTGTTGAAACGCTACCTGGTCGTGGCAGAAAGAAGATGCTGACTTCGACTGCTGTGCGCTACCTGAAACGTAGAGTGGAGAAAAGTCCCCGTGTGACTGCTGAGGAACTGAGAAAAGATTTGTCAGATGTGGGTACTGAAGTTTCAGCTCAGACAATACGGCGCACACTGCGTAATGAAGGCCTCCATGCCAGAACTCCCAGGCACACCCCCTTGCTGTCTCCAAAGAATAAGAAGAGTCGACTGCAGTATGCCAAAAGTCATGTGGACAAACCACAGAAGTTTTGGGATAGTGTTCTGTGGACTGATGAAACAAAATTAGAACTGTTTGGGCCCATGGATCAACGCTATGTTTGGAGGAGGAAGAACAAGGCCTATGAAGAAAAGAACACCTTGCCTACTGTGAAGCATGGTGGGGGTCAATCATGCTTTGGGGCTGTTTTGCTTCTGCAGGTACAGGGAAGCTTCAGCGTGTGCAAGGTACCATGAATTCTCTTCAGTACCAGGAGATATTGGATGACAATGTGATGCAGTCTGTCACAAACCTGAGGCTTGGGAGACGTTGGACCTTTCAACAGGACAATGATCCCAAGCATACCTCCAAGTCCACTAGAGCATGGTTGCAGATTAAAGGCTGGAACATTTTGGAGTGGCCATCGCAGTCACCTGACTTAAATCCGATTGAGAACCTCTTGTGGGACTTAAAGAAAGCAGTTGCAGTGCGCAAGCCTAAGAATGTGACTGAATGTTGTGCCCATTCACAAGAAGGGTAGTAGGGAGGAATCTGGGAACTATAGGCCAGTTAGTCTTACGTCAGTAGTGGGGAAATTAATGGAAACCATGTTAAAGGAAAGGATTGTTGAACATCTAAAAACACATAGATTACAGGATCAGAAACAACATGGGTTTACCTCAGGGAGATCATGCCAAACTAATCTTATTGATTTTTTTGATTGGGTAACAAAAATAATAGACACAGGTGGTGCAGTAGACATTGCTTATTTAGATTTCAGTAAGGCTTTTGATACTGTTCCGCATAGAAGGCTTATCAATAAATTGCAATCTTTGATCTTAGATTCCAATATTGTTGAATGGATTAGGCAGTGGCTGAGTGACAGGCAACAGAGGGTTGTGGTAAATGGAGTTTATTCGGCGCAAGGTCTTGTTACCAGTGGGGTCAGTACTTGGACCCATTCTATTTAATATTTTTATTAGTGATATTGCAGAAGGTATTAATGGAAAAGTATGTCTTTTTGCTGATGACACAAAGATTTGCAACAGGGTTGACGTTCCTGGAGGGATCAGCCAAATGACAAATGATTTAGGTAAACTAAAAAAATGGTCGGAGCTGTGGCAATTGAGTTTTAATGTGGATAAGTGCAAGATAATGCACCTGGCACGTAAAAACCCAAGGGCTGAATATAGAATATTTGATACAGTCCTAACCTCAACATCTGAGGAAAGGGATTTAGGGGTTATCATTTCAGAGGATCTAAGGGTAAGTAGTCAATGTAATAGAGCAGCAGGAAATGCTAGCAGAATGCTTGGTTGTGTAGGGAGAGGTATTAGCAGTAGGAAAAGGGAAGTGCTCATGCCACTGTACAGAGCACTGGTGAGACCTCACTTGGAGTACTGTGTGCAGTACTGGAGACCGTATCTCCAGAAGGATATAGACATCTTAGAGAGAGTTCAGAGAAGGGCTACTAAAATGGTGTACGGCTTGAAGGAGAAAAGTTACCAGGAAAGGCTTAATGATCTTAACATGTACATCTTGGAAAAAAGACGAGACAGAGGAGATGTGATAGAAACATTTAAATACGTAAAGGGAATCCACAAGGTAGAGGGAGTATATTTAAAAGGAAACAAAGTAGCAAAACAAGAGGACATAGTCTTAGATTAGAGGGGCAAAGGTTTAAAAGTAACATCAGGAAGCATTATTTTACTGAGAGGGTGGTGGATACATGGAACAGTCTTCCAGTTGAAGTGGTAGAGGCCAAAACAGTAATTGAATTTAAGCAAGCATGGGATAGGCATAAGGCTATCCTAAACAAAAGATAAATCCAGGTAAAGTATCCATGTAATGGGGCAGACTAGATGGGCCGAAAGGTTCTTATCTGCCGACATTTTTCTATGTTTCTATGAACTGGAGGCTTTTGCCCATGACGAATGGGCGAAGATACCCGTAGATCGCTGCAAGACACTTGTGTCAAGCTATGCTTCACGTTTAAAAGCTGTTATAACTGTAAAAGGATGTTGTACTAAGTACTAAGATTGAATGTCACTTGGGGGTTGAATAAAACTGATAATGATGTGAGCACAGAAAAGACATTTGTGGTTATTTCATTATAAATGTTATGTTATATTTGTCTGACCTACACGTGCCTCTTTGATTTAATTGTAAGCAAGATGACTGAATGATCAAAATCAATGTCAAACTGACCAAAACACTCAATTTCAGTGGGGGTTGAATAATTTTGAACACAACTGTATATTTGTTCTTTTATGCTATCTTAATAGCACAGTAACTCTTGCTGCGTTCTATGCGGAGAGACACTCTCTGCATTTCAGAAATGTTGTATTTATACCACATTAAAGATTACGAAGCCCCGCATTTTCACTGCATGATCCGTGTCTGCAAACGGCGGAGGCCGCGTGTTTATATAATCTATTCTTTCATTTCTACATAAAACCGTAAAATGAGATCTCCGGCAGGGAGGCAGGTGCTACATGAATAAATATTTTCATTAGAATTTGGCTTCAGCATGTGAAGCCTGCACTTTTCATATTCTGCATTTTTAGGGGATTAAAGTGATTATCAGAAGCAGTTTTGGAAACGGCACGACCTCTGCAGACTTCTAACTGGAGGGCATCGCAGAAGATTAACCTCTACGTCTGTCTTTCCACTTACTCTAACCATCATTCGCTCCCATAAGAATCATTGCGGTTGAAGAGTTTTGCAGACGTCGGTGTAGTTTTTGTAATAATGTATTACTTCTTAAACTGGCAGAACCCTGTTCATTAATTGTAACCATTGCTTTGAACAGACTACAAACAACAGCTTCTGTGTTCACTAAAAAAGTAGAAACGGTGTTGCAATAACATTTTACTTCTAAGTATTGACTTTTCCAAGATTCTATTTGGCTTTTGCTGTATGTCATGCCCGATGATTTAGGATTTATTGTATATTTTTTCTGTTTTGTGTTGAATCTGCCTTTGCTGCTTAAATGCTATTGATTTCATAGCTATTTTGTCCCTGCTAGGTTTCCTTAGCTTGTTGCATCCAGCTAGTTTCCACCCCTTTGCTCAGTGTCTGGTTCTAGTTACTTCCTGGTCACATAGCAGCCATTCTGTGCTCACTGCTAGACAAATCTTATGACTTTCACCTGCATTGATGTACACTTTTACAAGATTGTATAGTTCAATTTATAGTAAATATTTAACCTCCATATGAAGTATTTATTGATACTCCTCTTGCAATTTACACAGAAATATGCCAAACAATTTTTTGTCTCTCTTCCCTTATTTAGCTACTTTGTCTAAATAGTACAAGTGTGTCGCTGATTTACCTATTGCTTTTTTTGTCTAGAAAACCTTTTGATTGTATAGATTGTCTCTCTTGAATATTGGGGTTTCAATTATCATTTAGAATGTCTTGCTTTGAATTGGTTAAGTTCAAGCTATTTGCTTAGGGGGTTATTGAGAGCGCACCGAAATGTCGCTGGCATTTCGGTGCTCTCTCGTTCCCTGTACATCCCATCACTTCGGGGGAATCAAAGTTCCTCACCCTGCGTTGAATTCAGCATTCACCGCAGGGTCCCCAGAGTGCAGGGAAAACCCACTGAAAACCCGCCAGAACCGGGGAAAAAAACATGCTGAACACGACGGAAAAAGCCAACGAGCTGCCGATCACAGCGCAGGCCAGCCACTAGAAAAAGCAGACGAACAGGGTAAAAAAAAAAAAAAAAATATGCTTGAAAGTGTCAAAATTGAAACGCTGTTTGCAAATAAACTACTGAACGAAAATGTCTGGAATTAACACATAAGATCCTATGAACAATAATAAATAGGACTAATGATAAAAAGGTGTGTTACAGAAAAAATAATTCCTAAAAGATCCTAAAAAAATAAATAAATAAAGAGACTTTTTACTGCAGATTAAAATAATAAACGGTTTAACAAATATTGGATAAAAACAGGAATATTTTTAACATTGAAGCCTATGGGATTCGCCTGAATAAACCTGCCGAATGAAACCACCGAACAGTAGGGAACTTCGGCAACTTTCGACTGCTGTTCGGTGTTCTGTGAATAGATTAACCATTGCTTCTCTATGGGGGAGTTCACTGCCGTTGAACAGGCAAAAATACTTGCTGGAAGTTCGTCAAAATTTGGCGAACTGCCTGCTCTCTGAATAGCCGGATGGCCCCGAAATGTCTTTTCGGTGACATTTCAGGGCCAAATCGGCTGTCTCCGATTAACCCCTTTTAATCTTCTTCTGCTGATATTAAGTTTTGCCATGGTAAAATTCTCTACTGGAGTAGGATTATTAGAGAGGGTCCATATCTCCTGTGTACCCAACTGGCTAAACACAAGAGAAATGGATAGACGTTGAGAAGATGTATTCTTCTTCACTTCACAATTCCACCTTTTATAAATTTCTCAAGGAAGCCAGTTTGCTTCCACACACCGTTTTTCTCTTAAAACTAATCAAATTTATCTTCCATCCATTAATGCGATTTTTGCTTTCCAGAGCTATTTTGCCATTTTTAACGGTTTTATCTATATTCCTCTGGTTGCACTTGTGTTATTATTAGGAGGTTAGAACAGTGGCTATATGTTGTGTGAATTTTCTGTATGATTTTTGCTTTGTCGGACACAGAGACCTCAATGATTGAACCAAAACAAAACAAATAACAATGAAATTATTTTCATATGTGTAATTCATTTTGTTTTGTGTTTGTGCCCCAACAAGTACAATTTGTGGGTACATTGCTTTTAAGTGAAATCAGAGTGGGTGGGCTGCTTTAACCACTCCTGACATCTACAACCCCCCACTCATGACTAGCAGGTGATGATTTACATAAAAGCAGGGTGGATGTTTGACATGGTTCAGAGGCATCGGAGGGACAGGAATCTCCATTTTCTTTACATACAATGCGGTTCTGGAATGGACGGGTTTCCCAGCTGCCCACTCACTTGGCCAGTTGGCTCCTTATCACCTCGCAATGGGGCAAAGGCAATTAAATAATTAACTGTTCCCTCATTATACCTACTGAGAGTGGCCCCATTCCTCTCCCCTCACTTCCCCCAGGGTTAGTGTCACCATTCCCGCAAATTTAGGGGTATTTACCCCTCCCACCCCCATTGTTCTTTTGTACAGCCCAATGACAGCTCAGCTCAGCGTGATGCAAATTAGGGGCCGCCAGGCCTCCTGCAGCCAGTGGGCCCATGATCATGTCATTGGCTGTTACTTCCTTACTGGCAGCTCATTAAACCATACTCAAATAGTCGATTGAGTTCATCACAGCAATTCACCTCCTTGTCTACTTTCTTGGATGCCACCTTCTCATTTTTTTGGAAAAAATAATAAGCATTTTTTTCCATTTATGATCTATTTCAGCAGAAGTCTGATGCAGCATAGCTAACGTCTTGACCTCTTTCATTAAATATTCATTGGTTGTGTATGTGACTTTCTGTAGGTAATATCACAATCTTTTTCAGCACTATCCCCTTATCTTTGTGTTTTGGGGTTGGTTCACGGAAATACAGGCAGGCTTTCTGTGATATCTCCATATCTTTGAAAACAGAGACAGGCTGTGGAAGGTTCTTATTCTTTATTTACTGGAGCTGCGCACAGCGTCCGCACGCTGCCTTAGAACTCTACCATGTGATCAGGAAACTTTATTTACAATGAACAGGAACACAGATAATACCTACAACATGCGCCCTCTAGTGGTGGATAGATATAACACTATGATATACTACATCCCCTTCCCTCTGATAACACTAGTTTCAAAAATACCACCCACATGACCCTAGGCACAGAAAAACTCCCACTAAACTTGAGACTTTGGGTAGACTACCTCCGTCCCAGTGAGTTCCAGGACGCATTCTTGTCCTGTGGCTGGGGAACTCACTACTAAGCTAAGTATAATCCTGTAGATAAATTGGTGCTTTCTTTGTTCTGGTGGATCGCCGTAATTCTTGCTCCCCCTCCACATGAGCAGTCTCTGATGATTTCTCTGTGACAAACTCCCCCTCCATCTGTCCCTCTTCCCCGGCTTCTGCAAGTACAACACCGGAAAGGGGAGCCAAAATCTCCATATCTTGCGTTAATGGTTCCGCCAAACTCTGTAGATCCTCTGGATATGCAACATGTCTATTTCTCACCTGATCTATGTGACGACGCACAAGCTGGCCATTTCCAAGTGCAACAGTGCATGACACAGGACCTGTCTGCGTCTGAACAGTCCCCGGAATCCAGGAAGGTCCCACACCAAAATTTCTAGTGTATACTTTGTCACCTTCCCGCAGATGTCTCTCCTTGGCATGTTGATCATGATAAAGTTTTTGCTTCACCTGCTTTTCTTGCACCTGGCCTTTAAAATCCGGATGTATGAGATCCAACGTGGAACGCAATTTCCTCCCACACAAGAGCTCTGCAGGCGATTTTCCAGTCGTGGACTGAGGAGTTATCCTGTAACTAAACAACGCTCTGGCCATCTTGACCTCAATGGAATCTCCTGAACTTTTTTTTATCAGCCCTTTAAATGTCTGCACCGCCCTTTCGGCCAGTCCATTGGACGCTGCATGGTAAGGCGCTGTGGTCACGTGCTTAATACCATTTCGAGCCATGAATTCTTGAAACTCCATACTCGTAAAACTGGTGCCATTGTCCGACACCACCACATTTCGGGAATTCCATGCTGGCTAAAGCTCTGTCTGAGGCATTGAATAGTCACTGCGGAGGTGGATTTACTTAACGGGTACGCCTCTATCCATTTAGAGTAAGCATCCACCAAAATCAAAAACATCTTGCCCATCCACGGGCCCGCATAATCAATGTGAAGTCTTCTCCATGGAAGGTTTGGTACTTCCCAAGGATGTAAAGGTGCACACTGGGGAGAATTTCTATTTTCTTGGCACATGGTGCAAGTTTTTACCATTGCTTCTATATCGGCATCCATCTTCGGCCACCACATATAGCTCCGCGCCAGCCCCTTCATCCTGATTATTCCTGGGTGAGTCGTGTGTAAGTGCTTCAGTAGGTCTGTGCGACCTGGGGGTGGAATGACCACACGGGCACCCCACAAGACACAACCTGCCTCCACACTAAGTTCCTCCTTCCTTTTCACATAAGCTCCAAACACTGATTTCTCCACTCTTTTTGGCCATCCTCTGAGGACGAACTCTCTAACCCGTGCTAAAACGGTATCTTTATCTGTCCATTTCCTCACCTGGTCGGCTTTAACCAATGGTACGCCATTTTCTTCCAATAGAAGTACTCTCTCTTCCTCCGCAGGCGTCTCCACCCCTGTTTCCGCGACTGGCAACCGGCTCAAGCCATCAGCATTTTGATGATCCTTGCCTGCTTTGTACACGATGGAGTACTCATATCCACATAATGTCACAGCCCATCTTTGAATGCGTGGCGAGGCCATTTGTGGAACCTCCTTCAGTTCATTAAATAATGAGATCAGTGGTTTATGATCTGTAACAATGGTGAATTGTCTCCATACAAGTATGTGTGAAACTTCTTCACCCCAAATATCACCGCAAGGCCCTCCTTCTCAATTTGAGAATAATTTTTCTCAGCTGCATTCAGTGTACGTGAGACGAACCCTATTGGCCGTTCAGATCCATCCCCCATCCTGTGCGACAACACAGCACCCACACCATAAGGTGAAGCGTCACAAGCCAGGATAATAGGTTTGTTGACATCATAATGTACCAACAAGGCATCCGACTGGAGAAGATTTTTGGACTTTTCAAAAGCCTCTTTTTGCTCACAACTCCAGGTCCATTTAGTCTCTTTCCTCAATAGTGCATGCAGCGGTGCCAGTAACGTGGACAGGCTCGGTAAGAATTTGTGGTAATAGTTCAATAGGCCTAAGTAAGCCTTTAGTTCACTCACAGACCGCGGTGTGGGTGCCTCTTGTATGGCCTGGACCTTTTCTGCGACTGGCTGCACACCCGCAGCACTGATCTTGTGACCCAGAAAAACCACTTCTGTTCCCAGGAACTTGCACTTGCTCCTTTTTAGTCTCAGGCCACTTTGTTTTAGCCGAGACAAGACCTCCTCCAGATTTCTTAAATGATCGTCCTCGCTGACCCCAGTAACTAAAATGTCATCTAAGTAGACTGTGACGTGCGGCATGTTTTGTAGGATGCCCTCCATAGTGCGCTGGAAAATGGCTGGACTCGACGCCACACCAAACGGCAATCTACCATAAGTATACAGTCCTTTGTGTGTATTAACAGTCACATACTTTTTGGCGCTTTCATCCAGCACGATCTGCTGATACGCATGACTCATATCCAGTTTGGAGAATTTGTTGCCGCCCGCCAACTGAGCAAATAAGTCTTCCACTTTAGGAATAGGATATTGTTCCACACTGGATGCTCGGTTTACTGTGAGTTTGTAATCTCCACAGATGCGGATTGAACCATCCGGCTTCCTCACCGGTACTATGGGAGCTGCCCATTCCGAAAATTGTACTGGTTCTATAATTTTCTCATCTACTAGCCTCTGCAGTTCTGCCTCCACCAGAGGTTTGACAGCAAAAGGTATCCGTCGTGGCTTATAGAATCGTGGCTGGGCCTCTGAGTTCACATGAATTTTGGCCGTGGTGCCTTTCAGCTGACCTAGCTCATCTTTGAACACCTCAGCATATCGATCTAGCAGGTCAGCCAAATGTAGCGTTGGACTGGCTGTTACTGTATTCACCAGTTGTGGCAACACTCTTAAGTCTTTCAGCCAGTTTCGTCCCAATAAATTTGGCCCGGCCCCTTCAACCACTACCATAGTAAGTTTCTTGTTGTCCATCTGACTCTGCACTGTTCCTATAACCTGACCTAACACCAGCATCTTCTCACCTGTATATGTTTTTAATGTCAGGTTGCATGGTTCCCACTCTGGTATGTCGGTGTTTTTCCATAGCTTAGAGTATTGCTTTTTGCTAATAATTGTAATGCCACAACCTGTGTCCACCTCAAATTCGATGTTCATGCCATTCACCTTTAACTTCTGTAGAATAGGAGCCACTTTAGGCATTTTATGTGAGACACTGTATATCGTGTTTATGTCACCTGCATCTTCTGTCTCACTAACGTCTTCTTCTTTCACTAAATGCGACCTCCCAGCCTTCTCCTTTCCTTTCCTCTCCCCCTCAGTCCTTGAAATGGGGTTTTGTGACTCTGCATCACGTGCTTGGATTTGCACGCCCGCTTGATGTGTCCACGTTTCTGACAATGGTGGCACAGTTCATTTATAAATTTGCATTCGTGGGGTGCATGATTCCCTTTGCACCTGAAACACTCATAGTCCGTCTTCCACCCCCTCTTATCCACTGCACCCACATTATGCACCACCGATTGTCCCTGATGAGACCTTTGAGACTGTGATTCTTCATCCCCAGAGAAGCCTTGGAGATCTTTTATATTTCTGTCAGCCGACTCCATCGCCAGACACATAGTAAGAGCCTTTTCAAAGGTTAAATCCACTTCTGACAACAGCCGTCTCTGCATCCTGTCGTCATTTACTCCACACACCAGCCTGTCCCGCAGCATTTGTGGCAGTGTAGGCCCGTATTCACAATACTGTGCTAACTTTTTCAACTCCGCCACATAATCAGCCACCTTCTCGCCAGTATGCCGTGTGCGTGAATTAAAATTATATCTCTGCACAATTTCACTTGGTTTTGGATTATAATGGGCTTTGAGCACGACGACAAGTTCCTGATATGTTTTCTCTGCTGGCGTCATAGGACACAGCAAACTTCTCAGCAAACTATAAGTTGACGCGCCGACCCCGCTTAATAACACTGCTTTCCTCTTACCGGCATCAGTAATCTCATTAGCTTGAAAGAAATAGTCCAACACTTCAATATATTCGTCCCACGATTGCAACTCACAGTCAAAGGGGCTCACTGTTCCCACAAGAGCAGCCATTCTGTCTCAGCAATTCACGTCCTTGTAGTTTCTTCTGTTTCTTATTTATTTATTTTTTTTCTTTTCTGCTCTGCAGACCTTGCAACTGCACATACACGTTCCCCAGTACAACCTGTTTACCCTCGTCGCCAATGTGATATCTCCATATCTTTGAAAACAGAGACAGGCTGTGGAAGGTTCTTATTCTTTATTTACTGGAGCTGCGCACAGCGTCCGCACGCTGCCTTAGAACTCTACCATGTGATCAGGAAACTTTATTTACAATGAACAGGAACACAGATAATACCTACAACATGCGCCCTCTAGTGGTGGATAGATATAACACTATGATATACTACACTTTCCAAGGTCTATATCCCCTGGATGGAGTCTGATGCGGGATGCCCCTGCTGGGGGATCGGTGGAAGAGATCATAACTCGTCAAATGTAGTATTCTCTAAGCCTAAGCCTTAGGGTACTAAGGTCCATATTTTTCAACTCAAAAGGGAGTTGCCTATATCAAGAATGCCACTGGATGTGTTAGCCTTTTTTGAATCTAGCCAGTATGCGGGTGTTTACAAATGCCCGTTCTTCACGGGCAGCTCCTATCCTCTGGAACGCTGTCCCTCATACTGTCAGACTTTCCCCTAAGACATTCCTATTTAGGGAAGCCTACCACCCGACTCACTGACGCAACCAGCCCATCACTCTCACCTTGCAGTCCTCTCCTTCTGGTTCCACCCCCAACCCTTCTAGATTGTAAATTCCCATGGGAATAGGGCCTTTGTTTCCTCCTATACTAGTTTGTCAAAATATTGTAACCCTGTCTATTTTGTGCCCATTGTACAGCACTGTGGAATATGCCGGCGCTGTATAAATAAAAATTATTGAATTAAACCATTTGTTTTATAATGGATTTAAATTTAAGCGATAGATCTATTGCCCCTGCATCTACAAATATCCCAAGCCACCACTGCAACAAGTTTAACTTGCACATATGTTGTGTAGTTTACAGTATTCTCGGCATGTCTGTTAAATTAGAGGAACATTAGCATTAAACATAATGTCACGTTTTCTACGTTCCAACCCTGTCCCCCTGCCCTCTGTATTCCTCATGTCTATATTCCCATGTGTTTTCCTATGTTGCTTTTCCCTGGGATGCAGCTCAGGGGTTAAGTGTCTTCTTGTTAAGATCTGCTGTTGGTAATGTGGGCTCATATCTTCCCTATATAAAGTCATGGGCCCATATCACTATGCTCTTGCATCTGGTTCACTTTAGTCTAATAGTCTTGTTCCTGACAGTTATTCTGTCTGATTGAGTTTATGTTTACCTTATTTCTTTTGCTTATCCGTCTGTTGTTTCTTTAGTATCCCCAGGTTCCAGTTTATGTCTTGTATCTCCTTTGGCCGCGGCCACACTTTTGTTCGGCCGTACTCCGTATATTGCCCGTCATTGGCCGTCATTTGCTGCTACTACGGCCGTGATAAAGTGCGTTCGCACTGCGTTAGTCTGACCCTAGCATTAGCTAAACATTTCGTCCTCCACCTCATTAACTGTTAAATACTGTAGATTATATAAACAGCACCAGTAAATGTAGCATCATAGGAAAAATCCACAAAATGGAAACGGGAGATAACCTAATTTTATTTTTCCTTTTTACATACAGTTACTTCAAACAAAGAAAATCTAGCAGCAGCCTGTGTTTTGTAAGGTGGTTTTGTTTGTTATGCAGTAGTGTCCCTTTAACCTTACACTAATGCAAAGTACTAAATCCAAGTGCTTAGGATGATTTTTAAGGATCATCAATGCTAATGATGGGAAACATAACTGGCGGTGCCAAAGGTTAGACATCACTGGAATAAAAACCTCCAGGGTTTATGAAGGACATCTACTTGCTCTTAAGATTTATATAAAGGCCTGGTTGGACCTTGAAGAAGTTGCATTAATTCATTATGTTGCTTTTAGTTTGGTGTGTTTCATGATTATCATCAAATCCATGAAAATGTATTAGGGAATACAGTTTGAATAACACACACACACAAACACACACAATTAAAGGAACGTTACAGGAAAAACAGAAGGCCGGGTTCACACCTGCACGTTCTTCAAACGTGCGCAAAACGCGTGTTTTTTTTTACGCGCGTTTGCGCATATGAAAAACTGCACGAACGCGCATTTCAGCGCGTTCGCGGCTATGTCAATGGCCGCAAACACGCCGCTATGCGCACCAAAAGAAGCTCCCGGACTTCTTTGGGTGCGGGACGTTTTAAAGCATGGTCCTGCGTGCTTTAAAACGCCCAGGTCTGAACGGGTCCCATTGAATAACATAGGATTTCCCCGTCCATGCGTTTTAAAGCACGCAGGAACGCGCTTTAAAACGTCTAGGTGTGAACGGGGCCTAAAGGTGCATTCAACCGTTAGGCTAAAGTACTGTCTGATTTATTTTATATATTGTACAAATAAAGAAATCTAAGACTGTGCAACAACCATCTGTACGAATAGTTAAATTGTGTAAACAGTGGCTCCTACTTGCAACAACCACGTTTTGATTAATTACAGACAAGGCACTCCTATTTGTCCCAATTCTGTAACGCAAGCACTTTTTTTGTTCTAAGCATTAACTGAAGGGTAGGTGTAGGTTTTCATGTATAAAAGGTTCTTAACTCTAGATGGTGTCCCTGATTTTGCATGAATTCAGATGGGGCTGCATTATTAGCATACAGGCAAAACAGGCCTTTGCATCAAATACAGTAAATGCCAAAGAGATCATCTAAATGTTCAGATATCCTGCGTGTGGATACCTATAGTGATCAGAAGAAGATTATTAGTAATTCAGCTTCCAAAATAATACCAATAGAGAATAAAAAATAATGCGTGAATAATATTCACTTACAGAAAATTCCAAGAAGCTGTTGGAATGTATTTTTTTTCTTTTTTAATCACAATCCATCCGCCTTTTGATTTATTGACAAAGACGTACAAATGACTCCCCCACCATGTATAACGTGCATGTACCCGAGAAAAACACTCAACCTTCTAAACCAGTGGTTCTCAACCGCGGTCCTCAAGTCCCCCTAACAGGTCAGGTTTTCCAGATAGCTGAAGCACAGCACAAGTGATATAATTTGCTGCTCAGTGATTGCAGGATTCAGTCTGTATTTCCCCACGGTGATCTGCAAAATCTGGCCTGTTAGGCTGGGTTCACACCTGGGCGTTTTACAGCGCATTCCTGCGCGCTGTAAAACGCCGAGACACGGAAATCCCATGATTTCCGATGGGACCCGTTCACACCTGGGCATTTTACAGCGCGCAGGAACGCGCTGTAAAATGTCCTACGACCAAAGAAGTACGGGAGCTTCTTTGGGGCGTATTTGCAGCACGTTCACTCTGCAGTCTATGACCGTGAATGCACTGCAATGCGCGATCGCGGGTTTTTTTACATTTGCGTGATACGCGCGTAAAAAACGTGCAAATTGGGCGCATAAAAAATGCGCATATTGGGCGTGTAAAAAACGCACAGGTGTGAGGCCCAGCCATAGGCCCCTTTCACACTGTGCGATTTATCGTCGCGCTGTGTAGCTTCTCCAATGCATTTCAATGGAGCTGTTCACATCTTGCCGCGCGACGTCGCACGTCGCAGAAGCATGTCGCTGGTACATGACCCTTTTTTTGCGATTTGCTATCTGCGATTTTGCGATTTGTATTGGTGGTGCTTTGCAAAAAAAAATCACACAAAACAGCGTTGTCACGTGACAACTCGAGGACCGCGGTTGGGAACCACTGTTCTAGACCAAACATTCTTATAGTCCCAGGGGAATGTTAGCTCAGTGGTCAAGCCCGCACTTCTTTCTACGGTTTAGGTTTATTTATGAGGGTGCCATAGCATCAGATGGTCATTCCATTGATATGGATGGCCAATCCTACTGAGTATATGCACATACGCCACTTAATTTTAGTTGTGGATCATCACAAAGAATAATACAGGGGCTAATGAACAATAGGAGTGAGGACAACCTGGACAGCCAGAGCGCGGAGGAGCTAGTATAAGGAGATCAATTCGTTCAACTGAACTTTTCCAAATCTGGAAGCCTATCATTTCTCCTCCAAGACACTGGCCAGCTCATCCTTAACGAGTTGCTGACACATTTGTGCACACTGTATTATATTCCCTATTAAACTGAATGCCAGGAGGTCAGCACCTACCAGGAGCATGTTCAAAAGCTAGATGCGAGGAAACAAAAAATAAAGAGAAATAGAAGCATATCTCCTTTGGGATTATCATCTTGCAGCTCGATCACACTAAGAATCAAGTTTAACCCCTTCACACCCAAAATAGAGTCATTTCGATTTTGCATCATATTGCATTGAAAAGCACTCACAAGCATATCAAAAGACCATTATAACACCTTTTTAAAAGCAGGATTAGTGGGTCTCCTGTGGAGAAACTAAATCCTTTGTTTTATGGCTCTCCAAGCAACCTGGAGATAAAACCAGCTGCAAATAGTAACCCCAATCCTCACTGTAAAAAAAGTTTCAAATATATTACTGCTGCATTACAGCTGCCAGGGATATGGCAGAATACAGGGAGAGCTCTGGGGTCAGTCAATGTTTTATAGGCATAAAATGCAGGGGGTTAGAATGACTGAAATCACTGTACAGTACAGATACAAGGTGTTACTGTCATTTCCATACACAGGTATTATGCCACATACAGATTTTTTTTATATCGAGCTGGTATTTTTTTGACACAACACTCCTACAGGAAGTCCAGCACTGGAATAAAAGGTGATGGGTTAAACAACACTCAAGGGTTAAAATTATATGAGGGCATGGGGGTTCTAGGGTGAGGGGTAATATTTAACCTCTATGCACCTCCCGACCTATTAACCAGAGTGTGTCCCTTTAATGAAGGACAGTATGTGACACCCCACTTGTGGAATACTTGTCACACACAACTGGTGACTATGGAAGCGGATTTTTAGTTTGTTGATGAGAATATGGTTTTTCTTTTGCAGTTTATTGCTTTTAACTGATGGCAATACTGATTCATACAGGGCAATTCCAAGAGAGGTGAAAACCAGGAGATCGACTGGAGAAGTGAAAATTCGAGCAGAGTTATTCAGAGAGAGGTGAAAACCAGGAGACTGACTGGAGAAGTGAAAAATCTAGGTCAAAATAGCCGATTTGGAAAGGGAGATAAATGGGAGAATTTTTCTGGTTTGGCTATTTTGACCTAGAATTTTCACTTCTCCAGTCATTCTCCTGAGTTTCCCCTCTCTCTGAATAACCCTGTAAGGCTAGGGTCAGACTGAGGCAGTGCGAACGCGCGTTCTGGCGCACTTAATCACGGCCGTGCTAGCAGCAGATGCCGGGCAATGACGGCCAATATACGAAGTACGGTCGCACAAAAGTCCGGCTGCGCAACGCAAGTGGAAAATGAACGCATTTTTTCGAGAACGTTAAACCACTAGTACTGACGTACAGAGTGCGCTGCGTCCGCTAGCGGTGTGTGTGCGTGAATTGGAGACATCAGACGCTGCTAATGTCCGGCCAACATAACGTCCAGATGCAAGAAGTGTTTTATTGATGATCCGTACAAAATCACGGATGAAACTGCGCATAGTATGACCGCTATTGCGTATTCCGTGAAAAAATACGTCCATTCTTCGAACGCACATTTTCACGGACAACGTGAAAAATGCGTTAGTCTGACCCTAGCCTAAGTGTTTTTGTCATGCTTCCCACTCTACAATATCCTAATCTCAGTAAGATTCCTAGAAGAAAATGTGACCTCAACATCAATGTAACCAACATTACAGCGGACAATACGCATTTACAAAACCCAATGCAAAAATGGATCTGCTCTTAAACAGTCACCATAAAATATATGTGAATGCCATCCAACTCATCAGTATAACACACACATACTGTACATAGGTGTATATATATATTATATATATATATTCCTTGTCCTGAGGAAAGCTCTGGATGGGAGCTGAAACACTGACCCAGTTTTAATGGATTAATAAACATTACTGGCGTGTCGAAGCATTGATTTATATTTTCGTATATGGTTGGAGCTGGCATGCACCGGGCAGCAAGGAACGGTTATTGTCCAAGTTTCATATTCTAACTGATTTCATGGTATTGACCCTCTGGCCTGGCTGACGGATTTCCTGGAGGTGTATCCCTGCTTCGGTATAAGGTAACTGTTTTGGTTTTGACCCCTGGCTTACTTACTGACGACTCTTTTGGATATCCTTGAATGTACCGTGTATGTTTATATGTTTCTGTCTTGAGGTCTGCCCTCCTGTCTAGTATATTCACCTACCGTCCCTAGGTCTCTTATATTCAATCTGGTTTCTGTCCTAGTCACAGGGCATCTAGTTGTTTTGTTGTGTGTCCCTGCTGACCACGGGTTTTGTGATTGAAGTTCTTCCCTGCAAGTTGTGGAGTATAACTCCTTCTGGTATTCTGTGTTCTCCCTAGGACTCTGCACGGCTACTATGTAACCTTTTTCCATTAGAGCAGATTCGACCACTCTAAGGACCGATCTATCAGCATAGGGCTCTTTGGTATAACCGTGCAGAGGTCCCCAGTTCTTCTGTGTTCATAAACGTATATATCTATTGTTGTTTAGTGTTCTGCATCTCTGGTTATAGGGGCTTTTCCTGTACTTGGGCCTTATTCGGCACATGCCGGGTACCGCCTTTGAGACTGAATGTGACACAGAAGCTGTAACTAGATTACTCAGTGCTTTTTTTTCTGGAAAAATAGGTGTGGGTACTCGCACGTCCGGGGAAAAACTGATTATTATGGACTATTTTCATGTCCTAATAAACAATAGCTGCAGCTCACTTAAAGGAAGTCACTATAAAAGGGACCCATATTTTTAATACTGTGTATTGAACTACAACTACAATGAACTACAACTAAGTGCCTCTGTTGGAAGAAAAATCTGTATTGCAGTCCAGTTAGCTTTTTTTGTTGCAACGCTGGCACTGAGTGAATAATCCCCTAGCATTTGTGAGCACCACAGCAATGAAACTCACAGTAATGCACAGTGTGTATGAGCTTGTCACATTCAGCCACAATGGCGGTACCCGGCATGCGCCAAGTAGGGCCCTGGTATGAGTAAAACCCCTATATGCAGAGATGCAGGACACAATAACCTTCGATACGTGAATATAACCACAGGAGACACTGGGGACCTCTGCACGGCTATACCGAAGGAGCCCTATACTGATAGATCAGTCCTTAGAGTGGCCGAATCTGCACTAATAGAAAAGGGTTACCTAGTAGCCTTACAGAGTCCCAGGGTAAACACAGACCAGAAGGTGTATATTCCACACCCTGCAGGGCAGGACTCCAAGACAAAAACATAAACAGTACAGACAAGGATGATCCAATAGAGTAGACAGAGAAAGCCAAAATGTTTACCTTATACCGAAGTGGAGATACACAAGCAGAAAATCCGTTAGCCAGGCCAGAGGGTCAAAACCATGAGATCAATCAGAACATGAAACTCAGACAAAGGAGAAACACTGAAACTGATAACATGAAAAACACTGGACATGAACTGGAACCTAGGCTAACTGAAGAAACAATAGACAGAGAAACCAAAGAAATAAGGTAAACATTAAACATAAACTAGAACTAGGACAGAATAGCCAGGAGCTCTCAGGAACAAAACTAGCAGCTGAAGTGAACCAGATGCAAGAGCATGGTGATATGGGCCTATGGCTTTATATAAGGAAGTAATCAGCCCATATCACCAACAGAAGCTAAACGAGCAACTGAACCTAGCAGACACAATAACCCCTGAGCTGCATCTCAGGGAAAGCAGCATAGGGAAACACATAGGAACCCAAGACATAAGGAATACAGAGGGCAGGGAGACAGGGTTGGAACGTGGGAACGTGACAGAGCCCCACAGCAATGAAACTCACAATAATGCACAGTTTGTATGAGCTCCACACCAATGAAACTCACAGTAATGCGCAGTGTGTATGAGCTCCACACCAATGAAACTCAGTAATGCACAGTGTGTATGAGCTCCACAGCAATGAAACTCACAGTAATGCACAGTGTGTATGAGCTCCACAGCAATGAAACTACACTATCCACCAAGTACTGTTTGAATAATATTAGGGGGGGCTCCAATGAGAGGGTGTTTGACCTTGAGAACACCCCACCTGGTGGTAACAGCAGGACCAGGTGAACATACCTGTGGGGCCAGGCACCAGCAAGAAGGAAGGGACCAGGTGGAGAGAGAGAGAGAGAGAGAGAGAGATTCCGTATCCAGCACCGCGGGGGAGTCTGCGCTCTGACCTTGCAGATACAATGCAGCTCGCTGTGCACCGGCTGCATCTTAGAGGAGGAGCAGCAGGGACACAGCGCCATGCAGATAGTTTAAACATTTGGATTCCTGTCAAGGCAAGTGACCGGGGATTAAAAAAAAAATTGTACCCCCTCCGGGTCTTGCGCTCTTAGGCGGCCACCTGTACAGCCTTACAGTGCCAGCTCCTCTGATCACACCGTTGCCTGATGATCTGCAGCTCTTGCAGATGTGTGTAAATATGCTGCACCCCCCTTGCTGTTCAAAGCTTCAGCGGCTGCAGAGAGAGGGGGTGCAGCATGTTTACACACATCTGCTAGAGCTGGGGCACTGAACAAACAGAGGGGAGATTTTAATTTAACCAGCCCTCCCTTGTCACTAACTGGGAGGGGGGTTATCGGTCCCTACATACACTCCTGACAATCGGCAGCGTTCAGGAGCAATATGAGTTGCCGAGTGCTTCCGATTCTCTGCCTGCCACTGCAGGAGGAGCCTCATGCTCTCTCCTGTTAGTTCCCCCGGCAAGTACCCCCTGAAAAATAGCCCTGCTTGTTCATAACTAAAAAAACATATTATATAACACATGCTGCTAGGTACATAATTGCATGGCAAAGTTGGGGGTTTCTCCTCCTACCAGTGGGGTGGGAGAGTGAATGTTTAGACAAGGCTGCAGGAGATCTATTGTGTTGTCTAGGCAAGAGATGGCAGTCGAATGAGATCTGACAGATGGCTTTCAATACTTTAATCTACCCCCTGGTGAAGTTATTTACATACATGTTAAACGAGCTAAACTGGCCATCGCTGGAATCTAGACACACCCTTCAGCTTTCCAACCTGGTGTTTAAGAGCTTTTCTGGGAAGCTGCCCCCCTACCTGAATAGGCTGCTTCCCCTAGCAGTTCCCTCATCCTATAATCTCCGATCCAGGACCACCACCTTACTTGCAATACCACAATGCAAAAAGGAAGTGGCTCTATGCTCATTTTCCTACAGAGCACCGCAGTTATGGAAAAACCTCCCAGACGCCATCAAATCTTCCCCCAGTCTTAAGTCACTTGAGCTCCCTATTAACATACCTCGGTACAGAATGCACCTGCAAACATGTAACATAGTAACTATATTACTTACATATTTATTTTCTGTTAATCTGTAGATTTGTGTTTTGTTTTTAATATCTTACAGAAATACAAAGTAATAAATGCAACGACTGTAACAATTTCAGGGTTCTTAATATCTTGCATTTATTACTTTGAAATTTTACAGTTGTTACAGAAATACAATGTTCTTGAACCCAGGACATACTTGAAAACGAGAGAAATCTCAATGTATCCTTCCTGGTAAAATACTTTGCAAATAAATAAATAAATAAATTACACACAATGCAAGTCAATAGGTGTTATGTTTCTAGGCCTGACCCCTATATATGAGCCAATCCAGGCTGGCTCTTACTCTGGCCTTGCCTTACCCAGTATCTCCATCCGGTCCAGGATTTCCACCTGTCTCACAGAGCACTGACCAATTCCCTACTTAAGGGCATTTTTCTCATGAGTCAATGCTCTGTTCTTGAATCACCTGTGTGAGTTGGTTTTTCTGCTCCAATCACAGTTTTCCACGTTGATCCTGCTCACCTTCTACCAGGTCAACAGTGAAGCCTCTCGCTTACCCACATAACTGTCAATTACATCTGCAGTGAGTATCAGTCCTGTTGGTCAGTAGACGGCTGCGTAGCTGTTCTGTACCATCTCGCCACCAGCAGTGTTACTATGTTCCAAGCCCGTTGTGCTGCTGTGTTCCAAGCTGCCATGCTCCTGTGCTCAAGCCTGCCTTCTGCTACCCAGATTCCTGCTGGGTAATAAACATCTATTAACGCTTGCTCCTGTGTGTCCTCGTCTGAGGGTTTTCCTGTGTCCTGCCCTGGAGGTACCACCAAAGCTCACCGAGGCTCCAGTCCCACCGTGACCATTCAGATTTCTGGAATTCTGCCCCAGAGAGTCCTTTCTATGCCCAATGCCACATAGTGAGGAACAAGTGCTGAAATGTTACCGGAATCCACTTGGTTCACTCGGGACGAGGCCGGACCGGACACGAGCAAGGATTGTCTGGACACGAGTCTCTTCAGGAAAGGCAAACTTTATTGTGATGTCACAGAAGATGCTCAGACAGGATTGAATCGCAAAGACTGAGCCCCGAGTTCACCCCGACAAGGGGTCTTATACCCCGAATACATAATTAGGTACATCCCAATTAGTCCACCTCCCAGTGACACTATCCCACCCCACGTGGGTTAATACCTCCCTTAGTCTAATACAAAGACATTCCATTAAATTGGCAGTAAATTGGCAAACTTCATGTTAGTTTTGACAGATCATGATTAGTTATTACATTCAATCCGGGCTATACTCACCTCCCTAACGCCTGTACTTATTTGTTGCGGCTAACACCTGGTCTATCTTCTATGCTTCCCTTTGTCTCTCAGCGGGCCTCTATGACCTTGGTGTATCCATTCCTCATTCTGTCCCTTCATGCCAGGAACAGCCAAGATCTTTCTCAGGGTTCTAATTGCTTTTCTGCTAATCTAACACATTCCTAAATTTCTACGTATGCTTCAATCTAGATTCAGCTAAAACCTACCTAGTTATTTTCAAGTGAACCAATATTCTGGAGAAGATGGCTGCCTGGCTTATAATGGTGACCATCTTCCAGCCTGATTCCACTTCATTCCCCCTTGGCTCAAGCCTCAGGTTCTTCTCTTGAGACTTGTAGCCACTACACCCCACTACTATTATTCTTAAGTTCCTCATCCTTTAGGGGACCTATTTTGGTTGGGAACATGTCTTGTGGGATAATCAGTGGTATCTTCTGTGTCTGTGTGGGTGTCAGTGCCCTCTTGCATAGTGGCCAGAGACAGAGCCCTATGCGGTACAGTAGTGTCCCTATGACCAAGATCACCAACCACCATCAGAATCATGGATCCAATCTGTGAGATAAATCTCAGAATGGATCCGAACCAATCTCCAATTGCTCCGAACCCACGGAGTGGATTCCAGCCTTCAGCAGCGATCCTCCTTGCTGTGTTCTGCAACTGTGCTACCTTCTCCTGGTGATCTTGGATTACCTGGTAATAGTCAGGGATGTCATGTATAGTGGACATTCTTAAGTGGACGCTCAGAGTTGATTCCTGGAGTTATATCCAAGATCCCCTACGCCATCACGATCCCTAATTCCTGTGTCTCCTCTCTCCACAGGTAGGCATTATCACCCATCACCCATCATCCACAGACACCCACATCTCAACTGATCCCCTGCCCACTTTTGCTGGTAGGCATTATCACCCATCACCCATCATCCACAGACACCCACATCTCAACTGATCCCCTGCATACTTTTGCTGGTAGGACCCCCATCACCCAGTATTCGCAGGCACCCACATTATAACGTTTCCTTGGTTTTTTTCTGTTTTTTTATTTTTGTTTTTCTCCACCATTTACTTTGCTAATTAGCATGTGAATCTCCTGCCCTATTGACACAGCCCATCCAGCTTCAGGTGTTTGCATTTAGGCAGTTAAAAAGTAATCAGTCCGCCCTTTATAACATTTAAGACCAGCTCCACTGAGCCTTGGCTCTTGTGACATCCCCAAGTGGCATTCTTAAGTGGACGCTCAGAGTTGATTCCTGGAGTTGCGGGACTGGAGGAAGGAACTGCAAGGCCCAATTTTACTCTGGGTAAACGCACGTCTATATCATGCTTTCTCTCACGCTTCTGCTCTTTACTTCTACCTTTCTCCTTAAATAGAACTCCTGCCCCTCTACCACCGACCCCTACACTATCTGCATCTCTCCCTCCCTCCTCTCGTCCCACATGATGGCCTCAAATGAGCTCCTTTGTTTCCTCAGAACATGGTCTCCCTCTAACTCTCGTGCTGCCAATCACTCCCACAAATCCCATTCCCACCTTCTCTTTCTCACCCTCCTGCTGTTACCCTATTCAGGTGACCTATCCCCTAACCCTGGCCCCACAACATATCCAATACTTCACTCTCATCCTATCTCCATCGCACATAAATCACCTCCCTGCAAGCCCAGCAACCTCATTCCCATAATCCCTCAGCACCTGTCCTCTTTCTCCTGCGCCCTCTGGAATGCTCGCTCTGTGTGCAACAAACTCACAGCCGTCCACGACCTCTTCCTTTCAAACTCCTTCAACCTCCTAGCTTTAACTGAAACCTGGCTAACTCCCTCTGACACGGCCTCCGTTGATGCTCTCTCACATGGAGGTCTACACTTGAGCCATACCCCCAGACCGGGTGAGAGAAATGGTGGCGGGGTCGGAATCCTGCTCTCTCCCACCTGCACCTACCAGCATCTCCCTCCACCCCATCCCTCTCCTTCTCCTCCTTCGAGACACACTGCATCCGCCTGTTCTCTCCTCTGGCTCTCAGGGTGGCAGTCATCTACCGCCCACCGGGACCAACCTCCCTGTTCTTTGACCACTTTGCTACCTGGCTTTCTCACTTCCTGTCTTCTAATCTTCCATGCCTAATTCTCGGGGACTTCAACATTCCCATTGATGATCCTTCCGCCCCTGCTGCCTCCAAACTTCTTTCACTCACGTCCTCCCTTGGACTCACACAATCCTCCCTCCTCCCTACCCACCGCGATGGTCACGCTATTGACCTTGTCTTCTCCAACCTCTGCTCCATTTCTGAGTTCAACTGTCACCCTTTCCCCATCTCTGACCACCACCTTCTCTCTTTCAACCTATCTGGACTTCCTAAACACCCTGCTCCCCCACCCCGCACACACACTCGCAGAAATCTACATGCTGTGGACCCCCATCAATTCTCCAACCTACTTCACCACCTCCCTCATACCTCATCCTTCACCTGCCCTGATGCTGCCACTAATCACTACACACTACTCTTATCTCTGCTCTAGACACTCTTGCTCCTCTTCGACTCTGTAAGGCCCCACGCCGCCAGCTTCAGCCCTGGCACACCCTCCAGACACGCTACCTGCAAAGATGCTCCCGCACTGCAGAGCGTGCCTGGAGGAAATCCCGCTCTGAAGCTGATTTTGTTCACTTCAAGTTTATTCTCCGGTCATACACCTCTGCCCTCCACTTGCCAAACAATCCTTCTTCTCATCTCTTATATCTACGCTGTCCCCCAACCCTAAACGGCTCTGGTCCACCTTCAACACCCTCCTCTACCCACCTGCACCTCCCCCCACAGCTGCCTTCAGCGCTCAAGACCTGGCAGACTACTTCCTCAGTAAAACTCTAAATATCAGAAGCAACATCCCAACACAAGATAGTTATCTGCCACCTCCACTCCCAGAGGTCCCCTCTGCCACCCTCTGTCGCTTCCTCCCAGCCACTGAGGAGGAAGTCAATTCCTTATTGTCCTCCTCACATCTCACCACATGCCCGCTCGACCCCATTCCCTCACATCTAATTCCTCCCCTCTCCTCCTCCCTCACCCCTGCTCTCACACACATCTTCAACCTATCTCTCTCCACTGGCTCCTTTCCATCCACCTTCAAACACGCGCTAGTTACCCCTTTACTAAAGAAACCATCCCTCGATCCCAACTCTCCATCCAACTACTGCCCTGTATCCCTGCTTCCCTTCACATCAAAGCTCTTAGAAAAACTAGTCTTCAACCGCCTCTCCCTCTTCCTGTCCTCCAATTCCCTACTTGACCCCCTGCAATCTGGCTTCCGTCCCCTACACTCAACTGAAACTGCCCTCACCAAAGTCACCAACGACCTCCTAACTGCTAAAAAACACGGCCACTATTCTATTCTCATCCTGCTCGACCTCTCGGCTGCTTTTGACACTGTTGACCACCCCCTCCTTCTACAGACCCTCAACTCTCTGGGTCTCGGTGACACTGCACTCGCTTGGGTCGAATCCTATTTATCCAACAGGTCCTTCTGTGTGTCCTTTGCTGGAAACTCCTTCTCCTCATTGCCTCTATCTGTTGGTGTACCTCAAGGCTCTGTCGTGGTCCTCTGCTCTTTTCCATCTACACCTCCTCCCTGGGCAAAATCATCAACAGCTTTGGCTTCAATTACCACCTCTACGCTGATGACACTCAGATCTACCTCTCTACCCCTGATCTCTCTCTCCCCCTGTCCTTTCAAAAGTCAGTGACTGTTTATCTGGCTTCTCCTCCTGGATGGCCTCCCACCACCTAAAGATCAACATGTCAAAGACTGAACTCCTACCACCCAACTCACTGACGCAACCATCAATCACTCTCACCTTACAGTCCTCTCCTCCTGTTTCCAACCCCAACCCTCCCAGATTGTGAGTTCCTACGGGAATAGGGCCCTCATCTCCTCCTGTACTGTTTGTCAAATGTTGTTCAATGTATTGTAACCCTGTCTATACTGTGCTTATTGTACAGCGCTGCGGAATATGCTGGCGCTTTATAAATAAAGAATAATAATAATAATAGTGTTCTTGATGAAGGTGCAACATTCATAATGCATTGTCATCTCACACAATCCATTCAGAGCCGCACTGATCTGTTCCAGTGCCATGTTATGTATTCATTTGTACTTTTCATATCTCCCGTACTTCCAGATTCAGTAACTGAATATCCCAACTAGTCTTATTCAAAATCTCATCCATCAAACTGGCATAACTGTTCATTCTTGCCATCAACTCTCTTCCCCATCCAGTCCATGCTGGAAGCCATGCCCATATTCGATCCGCTTTCTTGAATAGCTCTCTCTTCTGTCTTTCAAACACCAGTGGGTACCTAAGGTGAAGTGTTGTGTCTGAATTAGTGTCTTCTCCCCTCACCCTCTGGATTGTAGGGATGTGCGTTTCGGGTTTCGGAATTTTGGAATTTTCACGAAATTTCCCGATTCGTGCATTCGGATTCAGCTGATTTTACGAAAATGTTCAGATCCGAATTTTCCGAAAACTAAACATTTACGAAACGAAACGAAAATTTGTTCGGAATTTTCGAATGGACTAGAAATGTGTAAAATCGAAAATCATTTTCGTTCCATTCGTAATTTCGGCTCCATTCCTGATTTCGGTTCCATTTCAGTAATTTTGGACAACATATTTTTTGGTTATATCGCTGATTCTGTAATTTTGTATCATTCCCATCTCAATGTATCCTTCTTGTAAAACATGAGAAATCTCAATGGCAGAATTATCGTATCGACAGAATTATCGTATCGACAGAAATATCGGATCCGAAAAACCATTAGTTTACGTCAAAACGAATAGACACTTTGAAACGAGGAGAACAAAAGTCGATACGAAAAACGAAACGAAAACGAAACGAACTGAAACGGAAATCGTCCGAAACGAAAATTTACAAAATACTAACGAACCGAACCGAATCGAACCGAAAAAAAAATCGGTGCACAAGTCTACTGGATTGGGATCAATTTAGCCAAATAACACATTCCTGTTACTGTAGGTGGTACCCATGTGTAACACACCCTTTCACAGCACACCTGGTACCCTCCTTTCACTGTAAATGGTGATGAATATAGTGTTCCCTTTGTTATCTCTATCGCAAGTTGTCTCAGCCGTCTCATCATATCCACTGCATCCTGCCTTCCATTGGTCGCATTCGCAATCACCTCCTCTTGCTCTCTAGTGAGTTGTCTGCACCGTATATATAGATAATGCGCCTTTAGTCCTTTTCTGAATATGTAAATATATGATGTCCAGTTGAACTGACTTGAGTTACATAACCCACCCTCGTTATTTGTCTCCTTATCTGGTCCTAATTGAAAACACCATTCTGGTTGGTACACTGGTCCTATTATGGGGTACCCAGGACTGAATGATTCTGGTTTCTCCCTCGATGCATCGACTGCTTGTATTGTGACATTCCCTGATGCAGACATACTCAAATTCATTGGGAGAGAGGCAAATGGTATATGAATTGTCACTGGGTGCAGTCTACTACACACCCAGCATGCGGTTTGCCCAGACTTTCTAGCATAGTCATATTTAAATTGCACAAGTAAGTGTCCTCTTGGGCTGGTTCCAGATAGCGCCTCTCGTTTTTGTCTCCACATGGTACGGTTCTCCATCACCGGGTGCGTACCATTCCAGATCTGGGAAATTTCCACTTTTTTGGTGGTGCTTGGGCACCTGGGGCATTCTCCACGTGATAGTCCATGGATCAAATGTGCAAGAAACAAAATCAGTACCAGAATTGCCCCAACTGTCAAAAACCCTTGGGCAATTCTCTTCACAGTCACATAAACCCATGACTGATTAAGCCTGAGACCTTCCTAGCCCATACCCCAATAATCTGAATAAGACACAAACGCATATAAATCAGTTGGAATGTGCATGGGCCACAGCTTTATTAAACCATATACAACCATCCCTCGCAGTGCTTAATCACAACCCTGCCCTATTGCTCCATGCAATAGGCATTTACACCAATCCAACAAAGAGCTCGTCCCCCGCAAGCGAGGTTCGCTTCCCCCAAGCCTCACCCGATGGCGGCTAATACATCCTTTAAGCACTGCTGTCCAGGGAAAACCCCCAATCTTCAGCTGTGACGCGATGGGATGAAATCCAAGGGTGGGTGGGCGGGTCTCACCTTGATGTACTTCTCACGTTGGCAGGAACAAGAGGAAGAACCCTGCACCCATCACCAGCATATATAGCCCAGGTAAGCAACACTGTTGCAAACACACCACCAATAACACCATAGCTTTTTCCTTGACTGACAGGCCCAGACATCCGTCCAGCCCCCCCCTCCTGAGGGGCCCCAGGGATTCTACACCCTTCCAGATCCTTCCTTAACTTACAGGCCCAGGCCATCAGTCATGTCCCCCTTCCTGAAGGTCCAGGGGGTTCTATCCCTCCCCGCCGGAATTTCAAAAATAAAAGACATTTCCGGTTGATCACGGGTCGGGGCCGGGCCCCTAAAAATAACCCTTTCAGCATCTCCCATCAGGGGATAATCAGACCTCGTCGTATCCATCAAAACACCCACGGGTTGAGTATCTTGGATGCTTTCAGTCGAATCTCTCAGGGGCTCATGACTGTGGTCTTTGTTAGCTTTAGCCTCAGTGGATTGGTCTCGTTGGTGACGACCTTCCATACTGGTTCAGGATTGGCTGCAGCTATCTTCAGTCTGGAGTGATGTATCCACGGGACCACCTCGGCAACCTTTACTGCTGTAGGGGTTGATAACAGGACAAAGTAAGGACCTCTCCATTTTGGGCCTAGTGGATCATTTTTCCACTCCTTCAGCCATACTAAATCACCTGGACAATACTTATGCAGTGGGGGGTATAAAAAGTGAGGTATATTATCTCCCACCCAAGTATTTAATTTCTGCATTGCTTTACCCAACAGCACAACCTGATCATTTAATTTAGTTTCCCCAATGCCCGAAAGTCCCCCCTTAGTCCATTAATCAGAGGGGTAGGCCGTCCAAACATGAGTTCGTACGGACTTAGCTTCAATTGGGGGGTTGGCCTGCACCTAATGTGCAATAGGACTATCAGCAGCACATCCAACCAGCCTAGTGACGTCTCTTGGCACAGTTTGGACATCAATGTCTTTAGGGTGCGGTTCATTCTCTCGACTTTTCCCAAGCTTTGGGGCCTGTAAGCCGTATGTAACTTCCAGGTGATGCCCAATAGTCAGGCAAGTTGCTGTAAACAGTTCTGTATAAATGCAGGGCCATTGTGCGACCCTATTTCGAGTGGAAGTCCATAGCGTGGTATTATTTCCTTCATCAGACTTTTCACCACTTCCACTGTTTTCTCCGTTCTTGTTGGGAAAGCTTCTACCCATCCTGTCAGGGTACACACCATTACCAGTAGATATTTATATCCTTTGCAGGGTGGCAACACTGTGAAATCTATCTGTAACAATGCCATTGGGGATAGCCCGATCGGCTGCTTCCCTGGAGGTTGAGATGGGCCTGTTCTTGTATTATTTTTGGCACATGTCACGCACTGCTGGGCTATTGCTTTGCAGATTACTGACAGTCCTGGCTCCAATTGTTGTTCCATCATTTCTCTTCCTCCATGGGTACTTGTGTGGAGCATTCTTACAATCTCAGGCGCCAATGTTGCTGGTAGAACTATTTGTCCATTCTTCAACTGGAACCATCCGTCTTCTCCATATCCGCCTTGTTCTTCTGATAACCATTTCTTTTCTTTCTCTGAATACACAGGCGTCCATTCGCTCAGTGGCGCCGGTAGGAGTGCAGCCACCACTGGTTTTGCTTTGTATCGTGCCAATTCTCCATGGTTTCCCCAGATGAATTCTTCTTTTGGGAAATAGTATCGCCAGGCAAAGAACAGCAGACCTTGTCTTTCCTGTGAATCTCTCACTGCTGGTATAAAAAAGTTCATCACACTTTTCTTCATTCTTGGCAGTTTGTTTTTGATAAGGATCTCCTTGAGGAAGAACCTCACCAATGGGGCTTGGTATTCTTCTGCTCCCAATTCTCCCAAATTTAGCAGTATTCGTGTAATTCTCAGATTATTATGAGGGTTGGTTGTTAGATTTTCGAAACGTGAGGCGAAATTTTCTGCTCGTTCAACTTCGATTACTTCTGTATCTTCCCCATACTCCCCCATTAGTTTTACGCCGAAGAATTTCAGCATCATTTTGTATGCTCTGCGGAGTCTTTGCTGAACTTCTGAGGTGTTAATCATAAGACATGTCTCTTGAGGGTTCAGAGGAGTGGAGTAGAAATTTCGGCCTTGTGACCGGGTTGGGAAGAGCCATTGGATATAATCATGATTGAGTTCTAATAGTTCGTAGTCATTGTGCCATTTGTGCAACATAATTTCAATAAATTCGCCTCCAGGTTCACATTTTCTCCAATTCATGTAAAATTCGTAGTTTGGCATGGGAGGTGGGCCTCTTGCTTGCAGAGCAGGACTTTGGCTTGATCAGTTGTTAGCAATGGTTTTGCAGCTGCTTTTTCGGCCTGGTCAGCGCGCCTGTTGCCTTTCGGGATTTCATCATGGCCTTTCTGGTGGCCACGACAGTGCATAATACTGACAGCACTTGGTTCCATACAGCTTCTAGGAGGGCTGTTATTTCAGCTGCATACTTGATTTGTTGTCCTGAGGAAGTAAGTAGGCCTCTTCTTTGTAGAGTGCACCATGTGCATGGACAGTCATAAAGGCATATTTGGAGTCAGTGTAGATATTTACTCTTTTGCCTTCGGAAAGTTGTAGAGCCCTGGTTAGGGCTGTTATTTCAGCCAGTTGTGCAGATGTATGGCCTGGTAGAGAATTTGCTTCAATAATCTCTTCTGCTGAGACGACTGCATAGCCGGAGACTTTCTTCCCTTCATCCATGTAACTGCTACCATCAGTGAATAGCTGTAGATCGTATTTGTCTAGGGGTACGTCTTTCAAATCTGGCCTGCTACTGAACACTTCTTCCATGACTTGGAGGCATTCATGACCTGGATCCACTTCACAGTCAGGCAGTAAAGTAGCAGGGTTCAAGGTAGCGATGGGGTCCAAATGAACCCGTGGATTCTCACACATCATAGCTTGGTACTTCGTCATCCGGCTGTTACTGAACCAGTAACTTCCTTTTACCCAAGCAGGGCTTTGACAGCATGGGGCACCTTGACATGAAGAACTTGTCCAAAGGTCAGCTTGTCTGCTTCTGCTATCAGCATTGCGGTGGCTGCCACAGCTTTCAGGCATGGGGGTAGGCCGCAGGCCACAGGATCAAATTGCTTGGAGAGATAGGCCACAGGCCTTGGCCAGGAGCCAAAATTCTGAATCAGCACTCCTGTAGCTGTTTGATTGTGTTCATGCACGTACAGCTGGAAAGGCTTGCTGTGATCTGGCAGTCCCAGCGCAGGAGCCTCCATTAAGAGAGTCTTTAATTTCAGGAAAGCTGCTGTTTGCTCTTCTTCCCAGAGGAAGGGGTCATGCTCTCCTCCTTTGGTGGCTTGATGGAGAGGCTTAGCAATATCTGCGAAGTTGGTGATCCACAGGCGGCAGAAACCTGCAGCTCCCAGGAATTCACGGACTTGTCTCCTTGTCTTTGGTTGGGGTATTCGGCATACTGCTTCTTTTCTCTCTGCCCCCAGTGCACGCTTGGTACCTGTTAATTGAAAACCTAAATATTTCACAGTCTGTTTACATATTTGTGCTTTCTTTTTGGACACTCTGTAATCTGCAAGGCATAGCAGATGTAGCAGGGCTTTTGTGGCAGAGAGACAGTCTTTTTCTGTGGGAGAAGCTAGTAATAAATGATCTACATACTGTAGTAAAACAACTTTGTCTGAGCGTTGAAGGACAGGAGGTCCTGGTTGAGCGCGCACCCAAAAATCGTGGTCGAGTTCTTGAAACCTTGAGGGAGGCATGTCCAGGTCATTTGATGGCGCGCCCCCATGGTAGATTCCTCCCACTGAAATGCAAAAAGGGGCTGGCTTGCTGGAGCCAGGCGGATGCAAAAGAAAGCGTCTTTTAAATCAAGCACCGTGTAATATTTTGTGTCTCCGGGAATTAATGCCAATAAATTGTATGGGTTGGGAACCACAGGGTGTAGAGTTACAGTGGCTTCGTTGACGGCTTGTAAATCTTGGACTGGGCGGTACTCTTGTGTGCCTCTTTCTCAGTACTGGCAACAGGGGTGTGTTCCACGGTGACACCCAAAATTTCAATATGCCATGGTCTTTAAGTCTCTGCAAATGTGTCTGGATATTTTGCTTGGCTTTTGTGGGATATGATATTGTCTTAAAGCCACAGGTGTTGCACCAGGTTTTAAATCGACGTACACTGGAGGGATATTTACAGCTAGTCCGGGCGGGTTTTCCTCCGCCCACACTCCGGGGATGCCCAGAAGTAGTGTGTACGGGTCTGGGTCGGCTGGTGGGGTTGGTGCCGAGACGCCATTCCTTCTTCTCTGGCATAAATTACTGCAATTTTGACAGGTTGGGTGTGCTGGCTGGCTGGGCTGTACTGCCGTGTAAGAACTGCCACTCTCAGGCAGGTCTAATCTAGCGTGACCCCCGGGGAAGAAACGTAATTTGGGCTTGCAATTTGCAAAGGAGATCCCGCCCCAGGAGTTGGATGGGACATTCGGCATATACAGAAATTCATGTTCAACATTATGCCCACCACACTACATTTTCGTGAGCAAGGAAGGGAGTACTTAGCGGACACCCCCATTGCTCCCACAATATCAACTTCATTTCCCATTGGGGGTGCAATTTGTTGTGTTACGACAGAATATTTGGCACCGGTGTCAACCATAAAAATTTCATCCTTATTTCCCACCCTCATAGTGACCGTGGGCTCGTGATTACTGAGTGGGATGGGCCCAGGTCCGTGTCAATATGTACCTTGCCCTTCAAATGACGTTCCCGCCAGACCAACAAACCCTGCACCGGCACCATCATTTCTCTCATATCTGCCGTTTGTTACCTGACCATTGGAGGCCTGACCTCCCGATTCCCCAGCCTCCCCCTGTACCCCAAATTTAGCCAAAAATGCCGGACAATTATTTTTCCAGTGACCTTCGCCCGGCACCAAGCGCACTGATTGGGTCCAAGGGGTTCCCTAGGGGTTCCCCTACCTCTGCCTCCCTGACCCCTCGCTCTCCCTCTTTCCGGGGCACCTCTTCCTCCATTTCCCATATATCCGACCACCCCTGTATGCCCTTTTTTTCTCTTTATCTCCTCCCGATTTTCTTCCAAATCCCGGTTATGATACACTTTATTAGCAATTTCCACTAATTCACTAATACCTTTACCCAAAAACCCATCTGGTCTCTGTATTTTATTCCGTATGTCTCTCTGTGACTGACCCACAAAGAAAGAATTAATTAACCTCTGATTCTCCACCACCTCCGGGTCAATAGGACTGTACATCCTATATGCATCTAGTAATCTTTCTAGAAATGCACTTGGGGTTTCTTTAGAATCTTGCACAATGTCCGCTATTTTCCCCATGTTTGTGGGTTTCTTCCCTCCCGCTTTAACACCCATTATTACCGTTGTACGGTACGTCTGCAGGTGTGCAATACCTGCAGCGTTATTGTATGGCCATTTGGGATCTGTTTTGGGGTAGTGTTTCTCTGCCCACGCTTCTGGCTGGGCTCTGGCATCTTCTACGGCTTGGGCAAGTAGAATTTTTTGCGCGCTACTATTTATTCGGGCTCTTTCCTCAGTGGTGAACATTGTCAGCATTAGTTATTGACAATCTGCCCATGTGGGGTTATGTGTGAGCATGACTGACTCTATCATAGTGGCCACCGCTGCGGGGTTAGTGGAATACAGTGGTGTGTGTGTTTTCCAATTGAACAGATCTGTTGTCGTAAATGGGACATATGTGTATTGCACTGGCCCAGGTTCTCCGTTTTCCAGTACAGGGCCTGGCACCTCCCGTAGGGGCATTTGCATCTTACTTTTACTGGGATTGTGCTGATATGGGTCTCGGGGTTTATATATTTTGTTCGCTGCGCGAGTGGTTGCACCTTGCTTTGCATCTTCACCCTCATCATCACTGTCCTCTTGGGTTACTAGTTTATATACGTTCCCATCGGGCATTTCAATCTTTCCTGGTGGGACCTCTCTGTCTCCTCCACCCGCTGCCCCCTCATCTTCCTCCGCAATACCGCCTGCCGGAGCTGAGGAATCCGGCGGAGCAGCAGCAGCCACCCGCTCCCCCCCCTCCGCCAGCGCAATCGCGGCACGCAAAGCTTCTCTCGCTGCCCCATAATATGATGGATAGGGCGGGGACAGGGAATCAATCTCCTCCGGTTGTTCTACTAACACCGGTTTCCTTTTCTTATTATTTTCTCTATTTGGGGGTACCTGCTTCTTGTTACGTCCCGCCATCATTATAAAATGACTTTTATCTTTTACACAATACCTCCATATATCTATATATGGGTACTGTTCAGGCTATCCGCATTTCCCGGTTACTTTGGAATGCACTCTCTGTATTAACTCCGGGTCCATTGACCCCTGCTCTGGCCAATCTGGAACTAGCAGTGGCCATACAAGTGTACACATTCCTGTTAATTTCTCTTTAGTTAACTCTACACCATAATCATGTGTTGTGTATAGTGCTTCAAAATTCCGCACCATATACCCTAAGGGCGTCTCACCCTTCTTCACCTTCTTTACCTTGTTGGGCTTGGATGACCCGTTACCCATTGTTACTCTTAAGGGCAGTAACCTTTTTACGATACAGATATTACTTTTTAGCAAAAACACTTGAAATTTACTGTCTGGTACTTTAGTCAACAATTCATATATATCGGATTCGCTTCCTCCGTCAGTAGCCGGACTGCAGTCGCCTGAGCCGGAAACGTACCTTGGGAGTTCACTCTCAAGTTTGCTTTCTCGCTAGGCGAGTAGGCGCACAATCACTCACAGCAGTCTCAGAAATCATTCACAACCCATACTGTACCAGATACTTTCAGCACAAAACAGTACATAAACAATTCAACTCTTTCTACTAGCCGAGGGCACACCGTCCCTCCTTTTGGCTCCTTATACCCCGTTTATTGAACTCTAACTCTTGACTGCTTGTGACTATGTGCACCCCGTTCTATAACTACACTTCCATCTGCAATTCCAATTTGCCTATGGGTAATCTACCCACCCGGCACCACTTCCTCTGCAGCTACCGTTGGCCCCAATGAGCCCTCTTCACTACACAACGTACACACTAGCACTGACTCAGGGCTCTCAGCCCAGTCACAGAAATCTCTCCTCCTTTCCCTTTGTCGATGTGTAGAAGCTTTATTTACAAACACTGACTACGACTATGCAACTCCACGTGGCTCCCTTCTCCCTCACATACAGACTCTACCCTTTAGTTAACATCTGATCCCCCGGGTCCAGACACGCGCTAGCCACTCTGGCTCCTTTGCTTGTCCGTTCTTTCGGCGGCGGGTTCGGTATGTCAACGAGACCGTGGCCGCGGGTCTCCTTATCCGACTATGGCCGGACGTTTCCCTTTATACCGGTATTTCCATTAGACATACAAACATAGAAGACACTTTACCTATCGCCGTGCTGTTCGCTGTTTCCTCGGACTCGGTGGTGTCCCAGCTTCCCGGGCTGGGGGTCCGTTTGGGACGAGACGAGGTCCACTGAACAGGAAATCCTGCTTGGCACCTGCAGATGTCAGCTCACCTTCAACGGACGCCCAACCAGCGGGATTACTCGCACCTGCAGTCAACCGCTACAGTGTCCAGCAGTCGTTGCCATGCCGGCAAAGGGCCTCGTATCCCGGCTATCGAGCCCCCAGAAATGTTACCGGAATCCACTTGGTTCACTCGGGACGAGGCCGGACCGGACACGAGCAAGGATTGTCTGGACACGAGTCTCTTCAGGAAAGGCAAACTTTATTGTGACGTCACAGAAGATGCTCAGACAGGATTGAATCGCAAAGACTGAGCCCTGAGTTCACCCCGACAACGGGTCTTATACCGCGAATACATAATTAGGTACATCCCAATTTGTCCACCTCCCGGTGACTCTATCCCACCCCACGTGGGTTAATACCTCCCTTAGTCTAATACAAAGACATTCCAGTAAATTGGCCTTAAATTGGCAAACTTCATGTTAGTTTTGACAGATCATGATTAGTTACTACATTCAATCTGGGCTATACTCGCCTCCCTAACGCCTGTACTTATTTGTTGCGGCTAACACCTGGTCTATCTTCTATGCTTCCCTTTGTCTCTCAGCGGGCCTCTATGACCTTGGTGTATCCATTCCTCATTCTGTCCCGTCGTGCCAGGAATAGCCAAGATCTTTCTCAGGGTTCTAATTGCTTTTCTGCTAATCTAACACATTCCTAAATTTCTACGTATGCTTCAATCTAGTTTCAGCTAAAACCTACCTAGTTATTTTCAAGTGAACCAATATTCTGGACAAGATGGCTGCCTGGCTTATAATGGTGACCATCTTCCAGCCTGATTCCACTTCAGTAACGATACTGCGAGGGGGCAGTTTACTACAAAAACCTCTCAGAATGGATGCACCCAGTGACACAAATAGAGTAAAATATTTTCTTAACTAGACATTTCTGAGAAAAACGAAGCACATGAAACATATCAACATAAAATAAACACAAGAAGACCTTTCATGTTTTGTGGTAGCGTCCCTTTAAAACGTGCAGCTATTGTAAGATTATTAGAATGCATATTTGTTGTGTGATTCAAATGTAGCACATTTTCTCCACAGACAGCTCCTAGTGTGACTTTTTTGTCTTAACACCCTCTGAATACGCAGAAAATGTATATTTAGTGCATTTTGCTGAATTCCTCATTTACTTTCGAGGTGCAATATCCAGCCCACTGTTACTCTGCATCTAACAAGTGAGAGAGGCAGGAACATCCCCTGATTGTGAATGCGTAGGGGAAAAAAGGCCCTTTCAAATATTTTGTGTGGCTGCTGTGCTGGTTTATATTGGCCTCCAACCGTGATATGGTATTCATGCAGTAACATTCATAATGTGTTTTTACACAAAACAGATTGTTCTTAATCATATATTCCTGGCTTGGGTATCATTATACTCATAGTTTATACTATTTATACTATTTCTTCGGATGTTCTGTGGCCATTGGAAAAGTCATCATAACCTCAATGCAAAATAAAACCTTTTTTTTTTTCTGGTAGCAGATTGGTGTCGCAGTTACTGAGTTTTCAAAAAGTCTATCCATGGTGTAAGTTATGTGACCTTTGTGTTTGGAACATGGGCATTCCGATTCTTAAATCTGGTATTTTTGTTGCGATTTTTACAGGCTGCTTTTAATGAACCATAAAAATGAACAAAGTGTGCAGGCGCTCTGTGATAAATCAATGTGATCGAGACTGATGCTTCAAATTTATATATATATAAATAAAGCAAATGCTGCTAACTGGGATCCCAGCACATGGTTTGGCAGAGAAGAGACTTGACTAGCAGTCGACTAAAAATAATAATAAAAAATATTATTTATTACCGTAACTTCTTTGCTGAGCCATTTCACCTCTCTATGCTGAGCTCATTTTGACCTCGTTTTGAAAATCTATTTTTATTTATTACTTTATTTATAAAGGATTTTACCAGGAAGGATACATTGAGATTTCTCTCGTTTTCAAATTTTAAAGATTTACAGTGTGTAAAGTTATTTTTTCACTTTTCGTCATCCAAGCCATCGTGGGTATATATTCTATAGGGAATTCTTGTTTAAAAAAAAAATGAAATGGAAACCTGTTGCATTTTTTTCTGAGAAAATACACAATTTTAACTAAAACTGAAAAACCCCCAAATCTTTTCCCTTGTGCTTTGGATTATTGTGTTTTATGATTAAGATAACTGTATAAAACACCGAACTTGCTCCCGGCATGAGAAATGAGATGGCGATTTAGTGCAACATCAATGTTCACTTTACAATTGAAAAGTGAACAACACTGATGCACTAGAATAAAAAAAGGAATAAAAAAATACATTTTAATTCTATTTTAACAAAGCCTGGTCGTGTAATCGGGAAAACCATGCTCTTGCCTTTCCAATGATCGCAAACATGACCTTCTAGCTGCCACCGATTCGGAGATATGGCAGTCCAAAGGACCCCCATATATCCACCATAGGGTTTCCACAGGGGTCAAGTCCTGGGAAAAAAAGTGAGGGAACTCACCCACGAATTCCACAACCCCTATTACCTGAAGAAAATATATATATATTACGAGTATAGCAGTACGTGGTGATACCATTTTTATTGGGTTAGCATTACATTTAAAAGACAAGCTTTCAAGAGTGTAAACTGGAAACTATACTGATCAGTGAAAGGTATCACTACGTACAGGTATACTCGTGATTGTGGCAACTGGACTAACGCATTTTATATATATATATATATATATCTCCATCTCCAGGCACAGACCCCCCCCAGAATTATATACACAGCGCTGAATCCCCAGAATAACATACACAGCACTGAGCCCCCAGAATAATATGCACAGCACTGAGCCCCCAGAATAATATGCACAGCACTGGTTATATGGATATATTTTCCCCAGTTCACATGGATATAATTGCCCCCAGCTCATATGGGTATATATTGCCCCCAGCTCTCATGGATAATGCCCCCCAGCTCTCATGGATAATGCCCCCAGGTCTCATGGATAATGCCCCCAGGTCTCATGGATAATGCCCCCCCCGCTATCATGGATAATGCCCCCCCTGGTCTCATGGATATTGCCCCCCAGGTCTCATGGATATTGCCCCCCAGGTCTCATGGATATTGCCCACCCCCAGGTCTCATGGATAATGCCCCCCAGGTCTCATGGATATTGCCCTCCCAGGTCTCATGGATATTGCCCCCAGGTCTCATGGCTATTGCCCCCAGCTCTCATGGCTATTGCCCCCAGCTCTCATGCAAATTGTCCCCAGGTCTCATGGATTGTGCCCCCAGGTCTCATGGATATGCCCCAGGTCTCATGGCTATTGCCCCCAGGTCTCATGGCTATTGCCCCCAGGTCTCATGGAAATTGCCCCCCAGGTCTCATGGCTATTGCCCCCAGGTCTCATGGCTATTGCCCCCAGGTCTCATGGAAATTGCCCCCCAGGACTCCTGCATATTGCCCCAGGTCTCACGGATATTGCCCCCAGGTCTCATTGATTGTGCCCCCAGGTCTCATGGAAATTGCCCCAGGTCTCATGGATATTGCCCCCAGGTCTCATGGATATTGCCCCCAGGTCTCATGGATATTGCCCCCAGGTCTCATGGAAATTGCCCCCAGGTCTCATGGAAATTGCCCCCCAGGTCTCATGGAAATTGCCCCCAGGTCTCATTGATTGTGCCCCCAGGTCTCATGGAAATTGCCCCCAGGTCTCATGGATATGCCCCAGGTCTCATGGCTATTGCCCCCAGGTCTCATTGCTATTGCCCCCAGGTCTCATGGAAATTGCCCCCCAGGTCTCATGGCTATTGCCCCCAGGTCTCATGGCTATTGCCCCCAGGTCTCATGGAAATTGCCCCCCAGGTCTCATTGATTGTGCCCCCAGGTCTCATGGAAATTGCCCCAGGTCTCATGGATATTGCCCCCCAGGTCTCATGGATATTGCCCCCCAGGTCTCATGGAATTTCCCCCCAGGTCTCATGCAAATTGCCCCCAGGTCTCATGGAAATTGCCCCCAGGTCTCATGGAAATTGCCCCCCAGGTCTCATGGAAATTGCCCCCAGGTCTCATTGATTGTGCCCCCAGGTCTCATGGATATTGCCCCCCAGGTCTCATGGATATTGCCCCCCGTGTCATGGATATTGTCCCCCCAGTGTCATGGATATTGTCCCCAGCTCACCTCAGCTTCTTCTGTGGCTGCTGCCGCTGCCGCCGCACATTGCAGGCGGCCGCGTGCTTCCTGCTTCAACGCCGCTGACAGGAAGTGAAGCCGAGCGGCTCCACTTCCGGTCAGCGGGCCGTTCTAACAGGATGCACGCGGCCGCCGGCAATGTGCGGCGTTCGGGCTCGGGCCACAGCGGGAACGCTGCGTTCCCGCTGTGGGAGAAGTGCGGGAACGCCGTTCCCGCGCGTTCCCGCTCAACTCGAGCCCTGGGTTTCCATAGGGGAAACCCCCCTTGGCAGCTAGGGGATAATTCCCCAACTGACATCATCGCACTATGTGTGATGACATCAGTGGGGGGCGGGGAGAGACCTCAGAGGCTTGGCTGACATCCAAGATGTCAGACACCTCCAAGAGAGGTCCACGATCTGGCGCCGTGGACTGGCTCCTCAGGGATTAAAGAGAGACAGCACTAGAAAAGACACACTGTGACCTTTCCAGCGCAGCCTCTCTATTACTAATATCTCCTCTCGACCAGGGGTGCCTGTATATACAGTGGCAAGAAAAAGTATGTGAACCCTTTGGGATTACATGGAGTTTTGCATGAATTGGTCATAAAATGTGCTCTGATCTTCATCTAAGTCACAACAATTTGAAAAACAGAGTCTGCTTAACATAATACAACACAAACATTATATGTTTTCATGTGTTTATTGTACAGAACATGTAAACATTCACAGTGCAGGGTGGGAAAGTATGTGAACCCCTAGCCTAATGACTTCTCCAAGAGCTAATTGGAGCCAGGAGTGAGCCAACCTTGAGTCCAATCAGTGTGATATTATTGGATGTGTTGCTGAAAGCTTTCCTGCCCTTTAAAAACACACACCAGTTTTGGGTTTACTGGTTTCAAGAAGCACTGCCTGATGTGAACCATGCCTCGCAGAAAAGAGCTCTCAGAAGACCTACAATCAAGAATTGTTGACTTGCATGAAGCTGGAAAGGGTTACAAAAGTATCTCTAAAAGCCTTGATGTTCATGTGTCCACGGTAAGACAGACTGTCTACAAATGGAGAAAGTTCAGCACTGTTGCTACTCTCTCTAGGCGTGGTCGTCCTGTAAAGATGACTGCAAGAGCACAGCGCAGAATGCTTAATGAGGTAAAGAAGAATCCTAGGGTGTCAGCTAAAGACTTACAGAAATCTCTGGCACATGCTAACATTTTTGTTGACACATCTACAATAAGGAAAACATTAAACAAGAATGGAGCACATGGGAGGACACCACGGAGGAAGCCATTGCTGTCCAAAAAGAATATTGCAGCACGTTTGAAGTTTGCAAAAGAGCACCTGGATGTTCCACAGCACTACTAGCAAAATATTCTGTGGACAGATGAAACCAAAATTGAGTTGTTTGGAAAAAACACACAACACTATGTGTGAAGAAAAAAAGGCACAGCACACCAACATCAAAACCTCATCCCCACTTTAAAACATGGCGGAGGGAGCATCATGGTTTGGGGCTGCTTTGCTGCCTCAGGGCCTGGACGGATTGTTGTCATTGATGGAAAAATGAATTCCAGAGTTTATCAAGACATTTTGCAGGAAAACGTAAGACCATCTGTTCGCCAACTGAAGCTCTGCAGAGGATGGGTGATGCAACAGGACAATGACCCAACGCATACAAGTAATTCAACAAAAGAATGGCTTCAACAAAACAAAATACGCCTTCTGGAGTGGCCCAGTCAGAGTCCTGACCTCAACCCGATTGAAATGCTGTGGCATGACCTTAAGAGAGCGATTCACACCAGACATCCCAAGAATATTGCTACACTGAAACAGTTTTGTGAAGAGGAGTGGTCCAAAATTACTCCAGATCGTTGTGCAGGTCTGATCTGCAACTACAGGAAATGTTTGGTTGAGGTTATTGCTGCCAAAGGAGGGTCAGCCAGTTATTAACTCCAAAGGTTCACATACTTTTTCCACCCTGCACTGTGAATGTTTACATGTTCTGTTCAATAAAAAATGAAAACCTATAATGTTTGTGTTATATTATTTTAAGCAGACTGTATTTTTCAAATTGTTGTGACTTAGCTGAAGATCAGAGCACATTTTATGACCAATTCATGCAAAACTCCACGTAATCCCAAAGGGTTCACATACTTTTTCTTGCCACTGTATATTTTTTAAATGTCGCATATGACTTCTGCTTTAGATGACAAAATCTCAATAAGGATAGATCTCATTGTAGATATTCACTACCACAGCCTTCTGCCCACCAGAATCCTCTCTTTTTCAATTCTTCATTTGTGTGGGAATTATTACATGATGATGGAGTTACGGTATGCATTATTATCCTTTTTTTTTCTAGAGTTCTGTGTGCGTGCTGAATGTTATGTGATTGTATGTATATTTGTTATTTTCTGAGTTACTGTAAGCTGCTTATTTTAATATTGGAAATAAAGCTTTTAGGTATTCTCTATTATTGAGTACCAATGAGTGGTGCTTTCTGCCGTTTTTCCTTTCTTGTTTTGCTCTTACAACATAACAATTATAATTATTTATATTTGTAACAGATTTCCGTACCTCAACTGGGTCATATCTGTTAATACCACTTCCTTGCTGGACCCACGTGATCTCCCCAGCAGGCTTTTGTGACTTCCTCCAGTCCTTAGACAAAGCTTAAGGAAGGGTACAAGTAAAGAGCCTTGCTAGCACATCCCCCAGAAATAAGACGACGCAGTAGATCTGGGGGTTTTGAACAGCTACAACAACTAAACTCCTTTATTGGGTTGAATATATACCGTCCCAGGTGGACCTAGAGCCCAACGGAAAATTACACCTATTGCCCCCCCCCCAGCCTCAAGTGAACCAGACATGTCCAGACATGGAACAATAGGAGACTGTGATTACAGGACACCCTATCAAAAAATGTCAGAGTAAACACATTCTAGCTAGGGGGAGTTTAGTTTGGCTACAGTGACCACAAAGAAATTATATAAACCATAGTAACAGTAATCCGATATTGAGCAACAAAAGACCACTGAAAGACCACTCAAACATACAACATATAATAACACATTCCCGAGATGGGATGCTGAAAAAGGCAAAGATAAATCACTCAGCAATCCCATCAGCAGATAGCAACAGATAGACATAGACTATAACGATAGACGGACAATAACAATATTCATACATAACACAGATTACACAAACACCCTGCACCCTACAAGCACAGGATGATTTCAAGATAAGAGACGACAGGGAGATAATGTAGCACGTCAGTCTTGCACCTCTCAAATACATCTCTAGGCCCATGTACCCCAAGTTCAGTGTGATGCACGTCACAATATTATCTTATTTCATTGTCATGGAGACAGTTACAAGTACTTATAAAGTGCCAACACGTTCCATAGCGCTGTACAATGGGTGAGACCGGACAAAAATACATGCAAGTAAATCAAACACACCAGTAAGCAGGAGGAATGTGTCCGAGAGCTTACAATCTAAGAGGAGAGGGATGACCTGCTAGGCAGGGGTTATGGAGAGGTTTGTACATGAGGCCCACTAAATATAGAGACAAGGGTGTTACAATAAAATAATTTCAACAATACATGAGTTGATTGATCTCTAAATTCTTCCTGTTGCACAATTCAGATTGACAGAAGAATACTTCACTGCGTGCATGTTATGATAATTTTTTTAAATGGATTTGCAAAGTTTTACTTAGATATACTGAGCAGTGTATGCTGTAGCCAAAACACAATTTTAATCTTTTGAGACTCTGTTCATAACCATTTCAAGACCAAGTGTACCACTCTGGCAAAAAGGGAGAAACCGTTGCCCGCTCTGCATAACAAATACTCAGTCACCAGTGATGGATCGACGGTGGCCTCTAAATCAATTTTTGCAGCTGGGCCAAGAATTCTAAGCCACCTCAATCAAAGCTAAATAAATTAGAAAAAGAGAAGGGTCTGTGCACGAAATACAAATGGTGCACTGTTTAAAAGCAGGAAATCAACACAGTGAAATACCTTTAAAGCTGATGTATTTTAGTGATTATAATACATGAAGGTTATTAGTGATTTTTGACAATAAGGCGTGCTGTGCAAGAGAACTAATACGTTATTTTTGGAAGGGAGACGAAACCGTGCTGGATTTTGTACAGGAGCAAGGAAGGAAAAATTTGTAGTGCTGTGGCAAGATGTGACAGAAAAAAATGCAAGGACCAACAATGTTAATGAAATTAACATTTTTTTCCATTTGAATTAAATCCAAATTATTTCTTAAAAAAAAGTATTGGTCTTCTCATTTAATGATTTTTTGTTTGTTTGTCAGGAAACTATGCAATTTCAAAGGAGCTCCTGCTGAAACTTAAATAAAATAAGCATCCTCAGCTGTGCCCCTTGAGGAGCAGTGATGTGGTGGACTTCATGAATTTATTATTTTATTGCATGGTGACCATTTCCATGTTCCTTTGGGTCCAACCTCAAGCATGATTAACTGACTGGGTGAAGTAGAGATAACATCACTGCTCTATAACAGTGGAGACCCAGGTTTGAATCCTGGCCAGAGCACCTCTCCAGTAAGTGTCCATGGGCAAGACACCTAACGGTACATACTTGCCTACCACACAATGGGCCATATTACATACAGTAGTTGGTACTAACTTAACCAGAGCTGTTGTAAACTTCCCAGAGCCATTATAGCCTATGGAGGTTTTCAGTTTACAACAGCTCTGGTTAAGTTAGCACCAACATTGTAATACTGCTCAAAATCGGCTGTGGAGTCCAGTGGTAACATCTCTACCCTTCAACTCTGGAGAAGCAAGTAAAAAAAAATACCATTTGGCATACCTTCCAATACAGCTGTGGAGAAGTCTTGACTTTACGAGAAGCGGGTTCAACCTGTCCACCAGGTCACTGCTCTACAATCATGGAAAGACAGCCTGATCCCATTCAGAAGACGCCACCAGCGAGTGTTCTTGGGCAAGAAACCCAATGATATGGATGCGTCTACCTCACAAAATACTTGTACATCTCATAGATTGTAAGTTCCCTTGGTAACAGGGCGCCCCTGAATCATGCCACAACATCCTTGTGTGGTATTCTAATGTATCAACTCCTTGTATACTGATCTTGTAAAGCGCTGCGGAATTTGTGGTGCTATTTAAATAAAGGATAATAATAATATTAATAATTACCAAGTGATTTTCCAAAAATCAATTGTTGGGAACCAGTGGTTTTTTTGAAAAATCTTTTTAAATTAGAGTAAGAAATATTTGGGAATATTCCCAGTTCATTTCTTACTGTAATAACCTGTTTGGCAGGCAGATGGCACCATCTACTGGCCAAAATGAGTTACAGCCATTTGATCTGCAGTTCGTGGTTTCCTACATCGGCTGCTGAAAGCCCGATATGTCAGGGCATTCTTCAGCCATTTTAAACAGTTTTAGCACCTCAGCATTATGCCCACAGGGCTAAAACTTTGGGTGCACCTTCTGCAGACCAAAAGCCAACAAAATTTAATTTGCTTTTGTCCTTCAGAGCTGCAGATCGAGATAACTTAACTATTAGGACCTGATGGTGCATTTGAAGTCCTGAGTTATCTTGAACTCAGCAGTGAAGGGGTTAAATTGGTTAATAAGTGATGGTTGGCACAAGTGACCTTGCTGCTGAGATGGCTGGTAAAAGGGAAGATAGTGCAGTATTTTGAATATTTACAACATCGGAGAGAAAAGAGCGAGGCATAGAGCATAAGTGGGAATGCAGGTCATGTGCTGTTTAGTTAAATACTGGAAAAACAAAGTCTATCTTCCAGAATACCAGTGCATGTATGTAGTGAATTATAGAAAATTACAGTATCAGAGAAAAAAGAACATTGAGTGGGAGGAAATCTGAAGATGTAACATCTTGGATGCAGCCAGCGTGTGGAGATAGCTGGGTAAAATATGAAACAAATCATGAAAGAGGTTATGTGTTTTATTATGGGCATGTAATAATCAAAGGAGAAATGTATGACATAACCATAGACGTGGACAAGGGGGTGCCTGGTGTGCCTAGCACTCCCTAAAGCTGGGTGAAATGATCCTGCAGGTTCCCCATTTAGGTCCATATCAACATGGGTGTAGGGACAAAAAACTCTAGAATAGCAGAAATATCCTGCTAAAAATCTTCTGTGTCTTTGAGGCACCATGTCAGTATCCATACACTCTGTTAGGGATCTTGAGGTGGAACCCAGGATGCGGAGAGAAGGACGATGGAGATGGACTTAGCAAGGTTTAGGCAAAAGAATGGTCTGGACGTTTCCGAGGTCAGGGCTGGCGGCTAGAAGAGTAGTTGGGAGAGAAGCTGAAGTCGGCAATGGGTAAGGCCATCAGAATGATACTACTCAGGTAGCTAAGGGTTAAGGGAGAGAGCTCTAGTAACAGGGATGTCACAAAACGAATGAGCGTCTTGTTGCTGGCACTCAGGGGTTTTATGGGGAGTCAGGAGCCAGTCCCGCCTACCCACTTGTCCCGCCTCTCTGGTCTCTCCCCCCTCCGGCTGGGGCTGTGGGGCAGATTCCCGGCATCTCCACGTACCTCCCTCCTGTAATGGGTGCAGAGGCCACGCCCCCGCCTGATCCGTTGCGCGCACGGCACGCCGACTCGCCTGGACGCCGGCAACCTGAGGAGTCTCCGCCATCTTGGATGGGAGGGGGACCCTGCAGCCGGCGCTCAGACCCTGCAGCCCACGCATCTCGGTCAGGAGAGCGGCGCCCCACACTCACATTGTCCAGGAGGACGCACATGGGACCCCGGTGAGTCCTTGAGGTCGGGGAACCGGCAAGGCGTCCGCCGGATCCTGACAGAACCCCCCCTGAAGGCGCAACCTCCGGGGTGCCTCGGGGCTGGTTTGCCTGGATAACGCTCATGGAAGGCAGAAACCAACCGCGGAGCATGAATCAGGTCCACCGGCTCCCAAGAACGCTCCTCAGGGCCATAGCCTTTCCAATGTACGAGGTACTCCAATCGCCTACGATGCCATCTAGTGTCCAAAATGGCCTCCACTTAGAACTCCTCAGTGTTATCTACCATGACTGGAGGTGGGGGTGTTTTATGCCTCTGCACGTATCGATCAGGGGTATATGGTTTCTTTTTTTTGTAATTCTAAATTTTATTTTGTAACAAAGTCAGCGGTACTACAGAGAAAAAGGCCTCGCAGGGCCACAGTAGACTAGTCTGCAGAAAAATCAATGTAAATAAAAATAACAAAAATAGACAGCAAAGGTCCACAAAGTTAACAACATTAAGGGGGGGACGAGGAAGGACACTCGACACAGGTGACCAAGGAGGTAGTCTCGTCGTAAAACAGACATGGGACAGAGTAGCCACGAGAAAAAAAAAAAGGGGGTTAAGGGGAAAGGTGGAGGACAGCCCGGAAAGAAGTAGCATTCCTGGCACACTCCAGCAACCGCGCAAGGAGACTGGAGGCCACGGAAGAGGCCACAGGGCCAGGCGTCCTGGGGCCAGAGGAAGCGGTCAGAACCATGGTATCCGCTCCAGTGTCTCACCCAGGGCAACCTATCGTCCCGCACCCAAAAAAAAAGATAAAAAATAATACTAATAATAAATAATAAAAAAAAATATATAAAAAAGTGGCCAAATGCCCGGACCGTCACGCCAAACCATGTACTGGTCACAGGAAGTAAAGTCTGCCAAAGAGTGCCCAGAGGGGGGGGATAAATCAGCAAGAGTCCTCAAAAAGGTATGCGTGGGGGGGGGTTGTCAGCAGGAGAGAATACTTCTAGGGAAACTAGGAAACTAGCTTCATAGGAAATATGTCGGCAGCCAGGAGGTCGATAGCAGGGTCATCTAGCTCAGCCAGTGTCCAGGAACAATAGACACCCGACTCGATAATGTACTGAAAGGCACCAGGTGTCCACGACCATCCGAGCCAGCCAGGAATTGCCAGAGGCAGGGGGCAGCACCCCAAATGACTCTCCCAGGTCGGTAAGTACCCCCTGTGCCTCCACAATCAGCGCCATGGGCGATCGGCCATCCGCCCCACACTGGAACTCCGTGTGCGGCGAGGTGTCCTCAATCAGCAGCCGGGGGTCCGACAGCACCCCAGTGTCTCGGTCCTCACTCCCAGAGCACCGCTCTCCATCCACCACCGTGGCTGGGCATACAGTCATCGCATGCAGGGGCCATGAACCATCAAGCGCACCCCTGCTCAGTCCCTCCACAGCGAGGTATGGGGCCACCGCTCCGTTGCAATCCCGCAGCTCTGGCTGGTCCCGTAGTTCCGCTGTCTGTACCGTTCCTCCCCATTCAGACTCAGGCCCACGCCTCACCTCCGCCATCACATCTCTGACATCCCGGAACTCGGCCAGCCAGCACGCTCGGAACTCCTCCATAATGCGCCAGACATCTCCCTTCGTTAGGAGATGGGAATCATCAGGGTACCCATCCATAAGTGCCATTCTCAAGGGGTCAGGGTCTGCAGTAGGACTGGGGCAGGAGAGATGAAGAGCCGCGAGGTCCCTCACGGAGACGTCTAAGATGGCCGCCCGCTGTAGGTCGCAAGCACCAAATCGCCTCAAACGGCACCAGGGAGTCAGCAAATATTTGTTAGTGCAGGGCGGTATGTAGTTCCAGGTTCCCCATGCCAAAGAAAACCAATGCAGCCGACGGTGGGTCACGTTACATCAAAGAGAAAATGGTAACATTAGGAGAGCTCTGCAGAATGCGACTTCACCCATCGGCAGTCAGCTCCGCCCCAGGAGTATATGGTTTCAAGAGGGAGACGTGAAATATGGGATGTATCTTCATGGAAGGGGTAGTTTGAGACGAACACAGACAGGGGACGGTACTGATAGAATGGGAAATGGACCCAAGAACCTGGGGCCCAATTTCTTTGTTGGACAAGTCAGACGTAGATGTCTAGTGGAGAGCCAAGCCTGGTCTCCTTCTTTATAGACCGGAGCTGGGCTTCGTAGCATATCAGCGTAACGTTTTTGTCATTGTTGGGTTTCTTTTAAGGCCACAATGAGTTGTTGGCGACAGTCTTGAAGGGTTTGTAGTCGTTTGCTGACTTCGGGGACTGGACTCGTCGTTGACAGCTCTGGGAGGGTAGAGGGATGAAACCCATAGTTGAGAAAGGGTATTATGGATAGAGTCGTGGATCTGTGAATTATATGCGAACTCTGCGGTGGGAAGAAGGTTACTCCAATCATCCTGCTGATAACTCGAGTAGCATCTTAGATATTGTTCCAACTGTTGGTTTACCCTTTCCGTTTGGCCATTAGATTGTGGATGATAGGACGATGAAAGGCGAATTTTTATATCGAGAGCCTGGCAGAAGGCTGACCACACCTTTGAGGTGAATTGGACCCCTCTGTCTGAGACTATGGAAGAAGGGACACCATTAAGACGTACTATTTCCTTGAGGAATAGCGATGCCGTTTTGCTGGCTGTGGGTAGACCCGGTATCGGAAGGAAGTGAGCCATTTTTGAGAAACGCTCGACAACAACCATGATGGCTGTATTTCCTTGAGAGGGAGGAATTTCTACTATAAAATTCATTGACAGATCGCTCCACAGTTTTGAAGCGGTAGGTAGGGGTTGTAAAAGACCGACCGGTTTGCTTTTAGGCGACTTCATCATGTTGCACTTTGGACATGAACGGACATAATCTGTGATATCCTTCTTTAGTGACGGCCACCGATACAATTGGCAAGCTCTGTGGAGTGTTTTTCTTATGCCTCCGTGTCCTGCCATAGGCGAGTCATGGACGTTCTTTAGTACTTCCATTAGATTCTCTGGGGGTACATAAAGATACTGTTCTGCAGATGACTGGTTTTTGAAGGGTTTTGTATTTTTTTTGAGCTTGGAAAGAAGGGTCGACTGGACTGTCGTGAAATGTTTCTGCTGTAGGATCGTAGGAGTGGATGCCTCTACCGTGGAGTCTACCGAATAGCGCCTAGATAAGGCGTCTGCTTTTCCGTTTCTACTACCAGGCCTGTATGTGATATGGAAGTTGAATCTTGTGAAAAATAAAGCCCACCTGGCTTGCCGAGGTCGTAGACATTTGGCAGTTTTTATATGTTCGAGGTTTTGGTGATCGGTGTATACTGTAATGGGGTAGAGGGATCCCTCCAGAAGATATCTCCACTCTTCGAATCCACGTTTAATCGCTAGTAGTTCTTTGTCGCCAACATCATATCTTTTTCAGCTGGGTTCAGACGTTTTGAATAAAGGCTATGGGATGTAGATTGCCATTGGTGAGATTCCTTTGGGATAGGATGGCTCCGGTGGCACTTTCGGAGGCGTCTACTTTGAGAAAGTAGGGATGGCTCGGATTTGGTTTTTCTAAGATCGGGGCGTTGGTGAATAGAGTTTTCAATTTGAGAAAGGCTTTTTGAGTGTCCTCTGCCCATCTAAACTTTTCATGGTTTTTGGTAAGTCTGGTAAGTGGTTGTACAAGATGAGAAAAGTTTCTAATGAATTTTCTGTAGAAATTAGCGAATCCCAGAAACCTCTGGACCTCCTTTTTGTTTGTGGGGGTGGGCCAGGAGTGTATTGCAGACACTTTTTCGGGGTCCATCTCGAATTTACCAGGAGAAAGGACGTATCCTAGGAAGGAAATTCGCAATTGGTTGAAGGAACATTTGTCCAACTTGACGTATAGTTTGTGGTTGCGAAGGCGGGAAAGGACCTCTTTCACATGCTTTCGATGTTCTTCTAACGTGGGTGAATATATCAGAATATCATCCAAATATATCACCACGAATCGATCTAACAGGTCTCTAAATATGTCGTTCACCAAATGTTGGAAAGTGGCGGGAGCATTACAAAGCCCATAGGGCATAACTACATACTCGAAGTGACCATAACAGGTGCGGAATGCGGTTTTCCACTCGTCTCCTTCACGGATACGAACGAGGTTATAGGCTCCTCTTAAGTCGATCTTGGAAAATATAGTGGCAGATTAAAGACGTTCCATGAGTTCTAGAATGAGAGGATACCGATTCTTAATAGTGATGTTGTTCAGTTCACGAAAGTCTACGCATGGGCGTAATCCTCCATCTTTCTTCCCTATAAAGAATATCCCCGCCCCTGCCAGAGAAGTTGACGGACGTATGAAGCCTTTTTGTAAATTCTCTTGTATGTAGGCCTTGAGTACGTCGAGTTCAGGGGTTGAAAGGGGATATATGCAATAAGGAGATGAGAAGGTGATCAGCCCCGTGGACCATTGTATTATCGGATCATGCTTTCTAAGACAAGGTATACCTAGTATCACCGGGAACATTGGTGAGGGGACTAGGTCAAAGGAGAGGATCTCATGGTGACGAGGTCCCGCCCAGACCTTAACTGGTAGTGTCTCTTGGGTGACTACCCCAGAACTTAAAGAAGATCCATCCACAACTAGTATCTTTATGGGATATTCTTTATTGTGCACAGGAACACACAAACCGTGAGCAAGAGAGGAATCGATGATACAGTTGCTGTCCCACTGTAAGACAATTTCAAGGGATAGGAGATGTGTGGGGTCAGAGGGAGACTTCACTACTCGTACATGACATAGAGGCTTACCTCTGAATCTGTTTTTCTCTGGACAGGCTCTAGCCATGTGGCCTAGTCCTCCACAATAAAGGCAACGATTTTCTCTTCTACGCCGTTCCAATTCAGCAGGAGGTAGATGACCTCGTATTAATCCAACCTGCATGGGTTCCACCGAGGATGCAGGTGGTGCAGAAGAGGTGGGAGGTAGGGCCAGCTGTCGTGGAGCGTTAGGGCCAGTTTGCCGAGCCAGGGGGAAGATGGAGAGTTGAGGGTTGGTGTTTCTCTCTTGTTGGCGTTCACGCCATCTGCGATCAACCGAAATAGACAGTAGAATGATCTCCTCGAGGATTTGAGGATGTTCTCCTCGGGCTACTTCGTCCTTTATGTGGTCCGCCAATCCCCATTGGAATTGGTCCACTAGGGCGGCTTCGTTCCAGGCGGTATCTAGAGCGTATTTCTTAAAGGATGTAATATATTCCTCGACAGGGCGCCTCCCCTGTCTTAATGCTCGGATCGCAGTTTGGGCAGTATCCATCTTGAAGGGAACTCCGAACATTGTTTCCATGGAGGCCAAGAAAGACAGCCAAGAGTTCAAAGCGGGATCTTGGGCATGTATCAAGGTATGTGCCCAAGTGCGTGCCTCTCCTGTCAGTAGTGTAATTACCATTTGGATCTTTACATGATCGGTGGCGTAAGTACGAGGTTTGAGCAAAAAATACAGGAGACAGCTAGTTATGAAGTCTTGGAACTGTTTTCGGTCCCCGTTGAAGCGTTCTGGTGTGGATACTTCCGGTTCTGGGGTAGGGGATTCACCTCCTAGGGGTACTGATGAGGCGAAGAATGACCAGGGTGGAGGTGCAGCAGGGCCAGGTGTCGCCCAGTTTGGAGATCTTGTAACTGTGACTGGAACTGTGCTTGGTTTGACTGTATCTCTTGTAGGGATTGCGTTAGCGACCCCATCTGCTGTGTTAGGGAAGTCAAGGCTTCGGCCAGCTCCGCGGATTCCATGATGAGGCTCATTCATTATGTTAGGGATCTTGAGGTGGAACCCAGGATGCGGAGAGAAGGACGATGGAGATGGACTTAGCAAGGTTTAGGCAAAAGAATGGTCTGGACGTTTCCGAGGTCAGGGCTGGCGGCTAGAAGCATAGTTGGGAGAGAAGCTGAAGTCGGCAACGGGTAAGGCAATCAGAATGATACTACTCAGGTAGCTAAGGGTTAAGGGAGAGAGCTCTAGTAACAGAGATGTCACAAAACAAATGAGCGTCTTGTTGCTGGCACTCAAGGGTTTTATGGGGAGTCAGGAGCCAGTCCCGCCTACCCACTTGTCCCGCCTCTCTGGTCTCTCCCCCCTCCGGCTGGGACTGTGGGGGCAGATTCCTGTCATCTCCACGTACCTCCCTCCTGTAATGGGTGCAGAGGCCATGCCCCCACCTGATCCGTTGCGCGCACGCCGTCTCGCCCGGATGCCGGCAACCTGAGGAGTCTCCGCCATCTTGGATGGGAGGGGACCCTACTGCCAGCGCTCGGACCCTGCAGCCCGAGCATCTCGGTCAGGAGAGCGGTGCCCCACACTCACATCGTCCAGGAGGACGCACATGGGACCCCGGTGAGTCCTTGAGGTCGGGGAACCGGCAAGGCGTCCGCCGGATCCTGACACACTCCTCAGAGCCAGATTAAGATCTTACGGTCCTGATTAGGAATGAGCCGAACACCCCCCGAGTTCGGTTCGAGCCCGAACCCGAACTTCCCATTTGTTCGGGACCGAACCTGAACCTGAACTCCCATGCAAGTCAATGGGGCTGAAAATTCGGTTTTTTAGAGTGCCCTCCAAGAGGGCATATATGCTACATATGTGCCATAAAAGGTGTATGGGGGTCCGGGTAGTGCCCTGGGGGACAGTAAACAAGGATAAAAAGTTTTAAAAAAAACGTTTTTAAAGGGACAGTGAGTTTTCCATGAAATAAGGGTTAAAAATAAACCTGGAGATATCGGGGTTCACAAGAGGGGTTTCCCGGCTATCTGACTTCATCGCGCTATGCATGATGACATCAGGCAGCGAGGGGAGACCCAGGGGTGGAGCCGCCATCCAAGATGGCGGCCCCCACCGGAGCTAGGCTGCACTTCAGCGCCGCAAGGCGCTGAACTGCAACCCGGCGCTTGAGGGGTTAAAGCCAGGCACCGCTTAAAAGGGGAGACTCTCCCCTTTTAAGTGGTGCCTGGCTTTTGGCGCTGCTCCTTTCCGATCGGGAGGGAGAGGGATCCGAACGGATCCCCCCCTCCCTTCCAGGCTATCTTGCCGGGGGGTCGCCTGGAAATGACGTCATCGCGCCAAGCGCGATGACGTCATTTACGCTGGGAGGAGCTTGACTTCAGCGTCTGAGGACGCTGAAGTCAGAACACTGCGGGACCACAGACAGAGAGGTGAGTATCTCCGCCGGGGGTCTCGCACAGCTGATGACGTGTGGGGCACGTCCTCAGCATGTAACATGCATCAATGAGGACATGCCCCACACGTCTTCAGCAGTGAAAGGGTTAATCTATCCATAAACAACTGCTTGGGGCGGCAGCCTATATGAAAAGACATTTTAGGACGCGCAGAAAAAGTTTAGTGTTTTTTTGGGCTAAATTATTGTGAAACTTATGCAGGCTTTGGATGAAAGTAACAATAGGTTCTTTAAAATTGGGCTTTTAGCGTTGGCAACAGTGCCGTCACACCGTCACCCCTCTGAGGATATGAATCTGATACAGGCGTCAATGGCAGTGCACCCAGATATTGTGCCTTTAATGCCAGGCCAGCAAGTATCATCATACAGTAACCCCTCTGTAGTATTGTGGAAGAGTGCAAGGGTGGACCATGCGGTCCTATATTAAAAAGATATGAATCTGGTAATGGGCGTCAGTGCACCCAGATATTGTGCCTTTGGTGCCAGGCCATCAAGTATCATCATACAGTAACTCCTCTGTGGTATTGTGGAAGAGTGCAGGGGTGGACCATGTGGTCCTATATTGAAAAGATATGCATCTGGTTGAGGCGTCAGTGCACCCAGATATTGTGCCTTTGGTGCCAGGCCAGCAAGTATCATCATACAGTAACCCCTCTGTAGTATTGTGGAAGAGTGCAGGGGTGGACCCTGCTGTTCAAAAAATTTAAATGATATAAATCTGGCACAGGCGTCAGTGCAGCCAAATATTGTGCCTTTCATGGCAGCAAGTGCATTCACACCGTAACCCTTTTGTGGTATTGTGGAAGAGTTCAGTGCTGGAGGTTTTGTGCATGCAGAAGACATACCCGATCTATTCCGTTACTTCGGCATCAGGGGATTGATAGCTGCTGATCCAGGACTGATTCATTTTTATAAATGTCAGCCAGTCTACAGAGTCGGTGGACAGACGCACTCTTTTGTCTGTGACAAAACCTCCAGCGGCACTGAACGTCCTTTCAGAAAGCACGCTAGATGAAGGGCAACCTAGTAGCTGCATAGCATATTGGCTAAGTTCTGGCCAGTGATCCAATCTCAACACCCAGTAAGCCAGTGGATCATCTGCTGGAAAGGTATCCAGGTCCAGTGGCGTCACTAGGGTTGGTGTCACCCGGTGCGGTAACTTATGGTGTCACCCCCCGAGTTTTACAGATTTTTTTTAACTACTCTTACTCCTAAATCAGTACTCCCATATAACACTGAATGCTCATACACACAGCACACATTACTGTGAGGTTTATTGCTGTGGAGCTCTCTCATATGCTCACACAAAGTTTTGCCAACTGCCAGCAAGTACGTTGCCGGTTCGAAGGCAGTGAAAGCACACACGGATATATATTGCCCCCAGCAGCTCTGGATATATTGCCCCCAGCAGCTATGGATATATTGCCCTCAGCAGCTCTGGATATATTGCCCCCAGCAGCTCACCCATGGATATATATTGCCCCCAGCTCACATATGGATATATTGCCCCAGTTCAGTTATATATTGCCCTCAGAAGCTCACCCATGGATATATATTGCCCCAGCTCACATATGGATATATTGCGCCTCAGCTCACATATGGATATATTGCCCCAGACCAGCTCACACATGGATATTGCCCCAGCTCTCATGGATACTGCCCCCAGCCTTTGTATATCCAGAAACAGAGGGAAACCTATAATGGGTTTAGTGGGGGCAAATTTTAAACCCCTACTTAATACTTGTAGTTCTTTTAAGGATAAATTGACCCCTGATATATTGAATATACCGTTATTATTTTCCCTCTCGGATTTATTTTCTTCTTCTATTCCTCCTCTATTTCTGACTGGTCTACCAGAAATCTTTTCTTGGGAGGTTTTAATAAAGAGAATGGGTTCTGATGTGTCCAATCTTTTATTTGGGTAAGGTCCCAGTTGATTTTTTTGGGACTGCCCCAAAAAACCTCCGTATTGTCACCCTTAGGTCCTTTCCCTTTTCTCTGTTTTTGAGGGACCGGGGCCCACCCTCCTGTGGATTCATTTTTCTTTTTAGGAGGAAAAGATTCTTCTTTAGTTCTGGAAAAATCTTTGGTCTAGCCCCCTTGAAAACTATCTTAGGTTTATTCAGTTTGCCCCCACTAAACCCATTAAAGGTTTCCCTCTGTTTCTGGATATACAAAGGTTTTTGAGGCAACTTACTAGAAAATGTTTTTTCCTAAAGAAACCCACCACTGTGGTTCAAAAGATAGACACAATGACAGATACTTTTGTACATTCTGGGTTAAAAAAGAGATCAGACTTTTTTCCAATATGGGAGAAGGGGCACAATATTTAAATGATCAATCTGGTATTGAAAGACATGGAAGACTTAGAATCCCGTCCTATTAAGCATAACTTGAATTATAAAGAAAGGCAAGCTTGTAAGACTCTTCAAGAAAATTATGATCTTGTTATAAAACAAGTCGATAAAGGAGGAGGGACTGTTATAATGTCAAGAATATACTATATGGAAGAAGCATTCAGACTCCTGGGCGATAAAGATACTTATCGTATATTAGCTAGGAATCCCACCTCCACTTTTTTAGAGGAATTAAGGGTAATGCTTAATGAAGGAAAGGAAGGGGGTATTTTGAGAGAGGATGAACGGGAGTACCTTTTAAATGTCCATTGCAGGATAGCGATCTTTTATTTTTTGCCCAAAGTGCACAAAAACATCACTGCCCCCCCCCCCGGGAGACCTATAATTAGCGGCATTGATTCCTTGACTTGTAATTTGTCAGAATATATTGACAAATTTCTACAGCCAGTGGTTCAAAAAATTCCCTCCTATTTGAAAGATACGGGTCATGTGTTAGAAGAGTTGGAGAAGATTAAATGGGAAAAAGTTCTTATTATGGCTACGGTTGATGTCACATCATTATACACATCAATTCCGCATGAAAAAGGGGTGAAGGAGGTCACTGAGTGCCTGTTAGAAGATGGAGGTTTACCCTCCTTACAAATTTCCTTCTTGTCCAAGGCTATGTTATTTGTACTTCAACACAATTATTTCTTGTTTGATGATAAATATTATTTACAGACTTGTGGTACTACCATGGGGACGAGGTTTGCCCCGGGCTATGCCAACCTATACATGCACAGGTGGGAGCGGAGTCATGTGTGGTCTGGCAGGGCCGGGGGTGGCCTCGTCCTCTGACGGCGTTATATTGATGACATTTTAATTTTGTGGAAAGGGAATGAGGACTCCCTAAGAGAGTTCATTGACTCATTGAACACTAATAATTTTAATTTAAGTTTTACTTTTAATATCAGCAATTTGAGTATAGATTTTCTTGATCTTACAATTTATATTAAAGATGAAAAAATAGAGACAAAAACCTTTTTTAAAAAGACAGATACTAATACAGTAATAAGTAGAGATAGCTCGCATGCAGCTAAGTGGTTAGAAAACGTACCACAGAGCCAGCTGATTAGACTTAGAAGAAATTGTTCCGAACAAGAAGTTTTTTACAAACAAAGTAATAAGGTTCTTCAACGATATCATCAGAAAGGATATGAAAAAAAGAAATTAGAACGAGATAGAAGAAGTTGGTTAACATAGAATAAATTAAAACATAAAGAGGTTGGATTTAGAGAAGAAGCAAGGTTTAAATATGCGTTTACTACCCAATGCTAATAAGATTAAACAAATTCTGAATAGACATTGGCATATTCTGAAAGCAGATCCTATTCTGGCTCAGGATATTCCAAGGTCACCTATGGTCATTTTTAGAAAAGCACATAATTTAAAGAGCCATTTAGCCCCAAGTTTCCTTCCTAAAAAGGAGATTAATAAGGGATTTCTTCAAATGGATAAACCGATAGGTTTTCATAAATGTGGTAGGTGTAGAGCATGCCAGTATCAAGACAAAAAAACAATTAATTTTAGGAGTAATTTATTACAAAAAGAATTCTCTGTCAAATCTTTTATTAACTGTAATAGCACAGGAGCGGTTTATCTATTGGAATGTCCATGTGGGGCACAATATGTGGGTAAAACCAAAAGAGAAATTAAGGTACGAATATTGGAACATCTAGGCAATATTAGAAGAAAGGTTTTGAACCATAGCGTGCCAGTACACTGTAATAATTTCCCGAAATTCACAGTAGATAAACTTAAATGGTTGGGTATTGATTTAATTAAGAACGATCAGAGAGGTGGTGACCACTCCAGATTTCTAGCGAGAAAAGAAATGGAGTGGATATACAATTTAGGCACGTGCAGACGGGGTGGTCTAAACGTGGACCTGGATATTAAGAACTGTCTTTAAAATCAATTCGAAATATGTTTTTTAAAATATAATGTTCTATCAAAATGATCTTCTCTAATCCATTAGATGCGATGTGAAATATACCTTTATGAATTGTATAGGCTCTATTTGGTATTGCTCTATCACAATATTTGATCGTATTGTTTTTTTCTTTTTTATTTTACTTTATTTATTTATTCTCTTTTTTCCATAAATACTATCGCCTAATTCTTCGGATGTGACCTGGAACGTACCCCTATGAACGATTCGAATTATATTAAGGACCGCCGGAACTCGTGGACATTAGATCGGAACCACTGAGAGGGGATATTTTCGTTTTCGAGTCGTTTCGAGTTGTTTTCGAATCGTTTTCGTATCGTTTCCGAGTCGCATCGAAGGAATAAGGAGCGGCGATCCATCATTTCCGGAAAAGCGGCGTCGTGTCACTTCCGGTGCGTTCCAAAGGTGGAGCGCACGCCAAAGGGAGGGACCGGAAGTCTTTCAATCGGCGCCCTGAGGAAAGGGTTTAAAAGGAGACTTTCGAAAATTTGTAATATATTGTTGTTTTTTAATGTTTTATCCCTGAAGAAGTGCGTTTATCGCACGAAACGCGTTGGATCCTTGTATTATTTTATTTTGTACACCCCATTAAATTTTGTCTTGACTCTGGATGGTGATTGGTGGTTCCTGCGGCGGCAAGGATTTCCAGGCTGAACATTCCATGAGCGACAGATGCGGTGTGAAATCTCCTATGAGACGATAAGTTTTAAAGATTAGATATCTTGTGAGTGCTATCCTAGCAGGGGCACCTCTTGCAATACTCTTTATATATACCTGTATGCGCTAGGAGTCGCTGTTTTTTACCCCTACAGATTCCCGTTTTTCCATATTTATCCTTTTCATAGATTACAAATAGCAACGCTGGGGTCTGATGCACAGTTCTTAAAGAACTCCCAGACAGCAGATTTCCTGCATGTGTTCTTTGAGACAACCGCGCTCTGCACCGGAGCAGCTCTGACATGTGATGCCTTGGACTGGCTAGTGCTACGGTTGGTCACAGAGGATGTTGTGCCTCGTGTTTGCTGTGCCTCCTCCTCCTCCCCGTCCTCCTCAATTGATTCCTTAGTTCGATCTGGCACCCAGGTGGAGTCAGTGACGTCATCATCATCAATGTCATCTTCACCCCCTATCTCCTCGTCACTGGAGCCAACTTGGCAGTATGATGCAGGTGCTGGGGCAACATGAGCGCCAGTAATTTGTGTGTCATCACTGGCACCTCCTTCCTCTAGGTTGATTATACTCCCTTGCTCAACCTCAGAGATTGAATCAGAGCACTGTACTTGCTGCGTATCCTCAAGCAGCATGTCACTCTCATTGTAGTCAAACAATTCAGCTGACTCCTCCGTGTGTGATAGCGAGGCTATGGCAGGAGTAGCTGTGGACATGGAGGCTGCATTAGATGCTTTGGCAGCTGAGGTGGACTGTAAAGCACTAGAAGCCTGGCTGGCAGAGGACTCGGAGGATGAGGATGGCCTGGTTAGCCAATCCACCAAATCCTCTGTATGTTGCTGCTGCTTAAGACGGCCAGCACCAGTTAGAAGGGACAAACATGCCCCTGCAGAGGATGCACCACGTCCACCACGACCAGAGACACAGCCTCCCGACACAGGGGCTGCTTGCCCTCTTATCTGTGGCTGGGAGCGTCTGCCTGTCCTTTTTGTTCTTTCAGACATGGTGAGTGATATATAGATTAATATATACAGAACTCTGATTCAACTCTGGTATAAAGATTTAAATAACTCTGGTAAACTCAGTGAGACACACTGATAGCTGGCAGCCAGTGACAAGAGACAGATCACCTTAATTCACAAATGTTTTAAATAAATTAGTGAGCCCCAAAATACAGCGTGGTACTTTTTGTATGACGAGACACAGATCACCTTAATTCCCAAGTGTTTTAAAGAAATTAGTGAGCCCCAACATACAGCGTGGTACTTTTTGTATGACGAGACACAGATCACCTTAATTCACAAGTGTTTTAAAGAAATTAGTGAGCCCCAAAAAAAATTGCTGGCTGTGTGACGAGACACAGAAGATCACCTTAATTCCCAAGTGTTTTAAAGAAATTAGTGAGCCCCAAAATACAGCGTGGTAGTTTTTGTATGACGAGACACAGATCACCTTAATTCACAAGTGTTTTAAAGAAATTAGTGAGCCCCAAAAAGATTTGCTGGCACAGTGACAAGACCCAGAAAATCACCTCAATTCACAAATGTTTTAAATAAAGTTGTAAACCCCAAAAAAAATTGCTGGCACAGTGACAAGACACACATCACCTAAATTCAATGATATTTGGTATAACTGAGACCCAAAAAGACTTGCTGGCACAGTGTGACAAGACCCAGAAAATCACCTCAATACACAAATGTTTTAAATAAAGTTGTAAACCCCAAAAAAACTTGCTGGCACAGTAACAAGACACACATCACCTAAATTCCCTGATATTTGGTCGAAATGAGACCCCCCCAGACCCCCCCAGTAGCGTGGCAGACCTGCAGTAACAACACACAACTATCTGCTTTGAAATCTACCCTGAAATGCGTGCAGAATCGGCGCGTTGAAACCTTATATAGTGTGCTGCGGGACTTTGCTCTGTGAGCCCATGATTGGGCAAAATGTGCCCAATCAGGACTCTGAGCGGTGATTGGCATAGTGTTGAACCAGTCTTGCACCAGACCTGTGGTCAGGTGCAAGGCTGTAGCCAATTACGAGCTTCAGGCAGTGGGGAAATGCATTGTTTTCCACTGTGGTCGAACATGCGGCGAACACCCGGAAATGTCCGAACCCGAACAGCTCATCCCTAGTCCTGATGCTGAAATTTTAGTAGGCCTATTTTTGGAATCGTGTAATGAAAACAGGTTTTATTTTATACAATGGGCAGACTGGTATATCAAGCTGGACATAAAGATATAATTCAACTTCAACCCCGAAAAGTAACCCTAACCCTAAAAGTAACCCTAACCCAAGTCCATAATACAAAAGTAACACTAAACCAACCCTAGGCCTAAAACGAATCCTGACCCTATTTTCCAAATATACACGTCTATCCCAGTATCCCTTTGTGTCTCTCTCTACTGTCCCATTAGACTTCTACATTTCCCCATGTCAGGTCTGCTTCCCTGATTTCTACCCTCCTCCAGAGAACCCTGAGTATCCTGAGAACCTTTCCATCCTGTCTTCTATCCTGCCTGTGCCAAGCCTTCGTCAGTGTGTTCCTGCCTGTGCGCCCAATCTCCAATGCCACCTGTCTGCTTAGCCTCCTTTGCCACATGTTTGCTCATATTCTGTTGTTGCCCATATCCTGTTGTTAGTTACCTGTATTATTGCCGCATTCCTTGGCTTACCCTTTTTCTTTACTCGATACATAAATTTCACCCCTATCTGTATCTGGTCTGATTTCTTTGCATACGGGGTTTCATCCTTAAAGGGATATATCTGCATTCATGATTCCTGACAATCATCGCAAATTAAATTTGTTTGTTGCAACTGGATTTTATTTGCATTTGGGCTCCAGAAGGTGCCCCCAATGTTTTAGCACCGTTGGTATGATGCCTGAGGTGCTAACACTTTGTAACAGCAGCTGAGGAATGTCTCTAACAGACTTTTCCCCAGTTGCTTCTATACAGAGCTAACTGCTGTAACTCCTTTTGGCCAGCAGAAGGTGACCTCAGCCTGACATATATGCTATTACAGTAAGGAATACATTGGGAATATTCCCAAATATTTCTTACTGTATAATTAATATTTTCCAAAAAACTACTAGTTCCTGCAAGTGTTTTTTTTTTTTTTTTAAATCCCTTTGTAGTGAAGAATGATCCATCATCTTCTAATATATATGTCCTCATGCAGCATTTCACAATCTTTTACGTTCTGGTTCCCAATTCCCATTACTTTGGCGCCATTTGACTAATGATATTTGTTGAACAATAAAACAATCAATTAATACGTTGCTGACCTCGGATGTGCTATGCCGTCCTGCAGCAAGCGGGCTTTAACACCGAGGGATGGCATAGCACATCCTGCAGCGTTTGATTGGCAAACGCCCCACCTCCCTTCGCAGATCGCCGGCAGTCCCCTGGCAGCCAATAGGGCAAACTGCGAGACGTGACAGCTTGTCACCGCTGTCGCTGTCCCATGTCTCAGCCAATGCTTGTAACATTGGTTAAGACATTGTCTCTGCCCCTCTCTTCTCCTCACTTCGATCCAAGGTGAGAGAGGCAGAGAATTGTTGTAATTTAAAAAGTAAAGTGAAAAAAAATCAGTTTTTAACACTTTCAGTGAAAAACTTTAAAATAAAAAGCAAAATTTCCTATTTTCTCATAGTATTTAGTTTTTTTATATTAAAATATATTTTATATATTTTTCTTTGATGGAAAATGAAAGCCCTATCTCTCCTGAACAAAATGATATATAATAAGGGCGGGCGCACTTAATATGAAAGAGGTAAATTATGGTTGAACAGGCGAATAGATGAAATTCTAATTTTAGAAGTGTTCTGAACTTGTAAAACTGCCTCTGTCCTTAAGGGGTTAACCAAATATGTATTTTTTATTGTATTTAAAACTTTGGAGAGTTTCTCATCACATTCACCCCTTTTTTTAAGGCACTTTGCTGTCCTTCACCAAAGGAATTCAAGGCACTCAGGGCACACACCCAGATTTCCAGCAGATATACGCACTGCTATACTCGTGAGATATTGATATATATATATATATATATATATATATATCATGTGAGTTACCCAAAATATGTTTAATGGCATATAACCTATATTTTTTTTACTGCCTTCTTTCTTCTAAAAACTCTACAGATGCCAAGATCGACAGTCGGATATGTGACAAGTTTATGTAAGCGTGATAGCTTCCTATAGCAATAAACTAAATATTTTTATTGCATCAACGTTTCGGTCTCTTAAAAGCAAAAAGGAATGTAGAGTATACAGTTACAGGAAAAAATGTGTACATTTCTTCATGCTAAAGTGCCAACTTGCTTAACACGCTCTTTCCACCTTTGTATCTTACACACTATTGCCTTTGTACAGCTATGAAGCCTGGCATTGAAGAGGAACAGGATGCCGCAACCATCTGTTTAAGTGACAGCATTTGTGCCAAATGAATATTTTCCAGTCCATGTGGTCAACTTCCTTATATGAAATTCACCAAATCCCTCAATAATAATTTTCCTCTTCGGTTTTTGTGATTTAAGCTGACATTTGCAAAATAGTTATGTTCAGCCTCTGTTTCTACAACGACGTATCGTGTATTAATTGCTTAATAACAGAACTGAACAGAACCGTTCATCCACCTGTGTTAAAGAGCATTCATAGGAGGTTTCTGTAATTTTCAAACATGATGCTTAATTATTTTTTTTAAATCCCTTTATTGTTTTTTTTAATTATTTTTTAACGCAAAAAATAAAATATTTAAAAAAATATAATTAGAACAATATTTAATTTTTTTATTATATTTCACAAAATATTTTAAAAAAGCCAAAGCCTCTGCCATGATTTGCGTTAAGTTATATTAAGGTGATAAAAACAGGATTTAACTTGTGTAATGATGCTATATTTTTTTTTTTTCAAATGCTGTATTTTTTTTTAACGTTTCTCAAAATGTTTGTAAAAGTTTTTACATTTTTTTCCTTTTTTGAAAATTCGTTCCCCCTGCTTTCCAAAAGGAGATAATTCACTTGTTGGATGCCATACATTTCTGTTATGCATCTTTTGAAAGTGCGGCACGTTGTAACACTTACACATTCTGCCAGCGTGTCTCTGAGCTTGCTGGGAGTTGCAGTGCAGGAATTGCTATGTGCTTGCTGGTGCCTGGCTATCAGTTCTCAGTAAGGCGATCTCTGTGCGTTTAAAGCCCGTTGCTAACACGCATACGTGTTCATAATCGTCTGTGTATGTACCTGCAGCTAAAGCATACAACGTCCTCGAGTCGGCTTTGCTTTCAAACCACTCAATGTCATCTTCATTTTGTTCAGACAAGTTAGGGGAGCTTTGCACCGAAAGGATTAAAAAAAGAAAGAAAAAAAAACATGTAAAATTCTTAGATTTCTGTACATAATAAACAGTGCGTGACCCTAGCGTCCAACTCTGCAGAGCTGAGGCCTGTTTTCCTCTTCAATGGATTGCTTTGCTCTCAAGTTAACTCACACACTGGATTTCATCCAAGAACATTTTGTTCCCTGGTAACCAGCCAAGATTCTCTCAGCGGTGGAGTCGTTCATGTTTTTTTTCTTTTTCTTCTCCCTCTTCCCGCTCCCCTCCTCTCTCCATCTTTATTATGATTGCTGTTTCTCAGTTGCTGCAGCTGAAATTATACAGAAGAATTAAAAAAATAAAACACATAAAACACCCCCTCTAAAATATATATATTTTTAAAAAATAAAACCCACCCTCATGTGATATTGATAAGCGTCGTGGCACGCAGCGAGTACAGCGCTTCGCCTGTTCGAAGGGTTTGTGCGTTAGAGGGTCTTGTGTTCGGCTTTCACATGTACGGGTTATTAGCGGAGCCATCTGAAGCACGAAATATTTCAACGTAATGCTTTCCAGATGTATACGATGTAGTCTCATTTCGTTCAGTTACTGCACAGCCGCCAGTTTTACATCTGCAATTTTCTAGTGAGCTCGGAACATGAAAGATGATCTATTCCAACATCTGCTAAAGCTTCCAAATGTTGCGATGCCCCGTTCTCATGTCGATTATTCGCTTACAAATATCAATTTCATGTTAATATTTACCCTATGGTGTTATTCTTCCCCTCTTGCTATCATCCTATGTAGGAATTATGCCTTCCTGTTCTATAATTCACCCCGTCGGGCATTACAGTGGTTGGGTTCCTATGGGGTTTTACAGACGTCGATGCATGGTTAGAACTGGCATGTGCTGTCATTTCTGGAAGTAATATATTCCAAGGCTTTACACAGGTACCCCTTTATAACTCCCACACCCCTCTTTCCACAGTGCATTCTTCTCTTTGAACGTCGGATAAATGGCAAAATGGACTAACGTAAAAAAATAATTATCACTATATTAAAGACTTTTTATATGCAGGGTTTATTAAGAGAGGCCAAGTTTCATGCTCATGGCTGTTTTCCTAAAGCATCAACGGAGTTCTTATCCTCCTCTCGACCCTTTGGCTGACATCAGTGGGAACTTGTCACCAAGACAGGCAGAGGCTGTGGGTATCTTCAACCTCTGGCTGTCTATTATTATCATTTGTTTATATAGCGCCAACAAATTCCACAGCTCCGGATACATTGAATAAAGGGTATACAGTCAGGTCCAGAAATATTGGGACATCGACACATTTCTAACATGTTTGGCTCTATACACCACCACAATGGAGTTGGAATGAAACAAGCACAATGTGCTTTAACTGCAGACTGTCAGCTTTAATTTGAGGGTATGTACATCCAACTCAGGTGAACGGTGTAGGACTTACAGCAGTTTGCAGATGTGCCTCCTACTTGATAAGGGACCAAAGGTAATGGGACAGAATAATAATTATAAATCAAACTTTCCCTTCTTAATACTTGGTTGCAAATCCTTTGCAGTCAATCACAGCCTGAAGTCTGGAACGCATAGACATCACCAGACGCTGGGTTTCATCCCTGGTGATGCTCTGCCAGGCCTCTACTGCAACTGTCTTCAGTTCCTGCATGTTCTTGGGGCATTTTCCCTTCAGTTTTATCTTCAGCAAGTGAAATGCATGCTCAATGGTATTCAGGTCAGGTGATTGACTTGGCCATTGCATAACATTCCACTTCTGTCCCTTCAAAAACTCTTTGGTTGCTTTTGCAGTATGCTTTGGGTCATTGTCCATCTGCACTGTGAAGCACCATCCAATGAGTTCTGCAGCATTTGGCTGAATGTGAGCAGATAATATTGCCTTAAACACTTCAGAATTCATCCTGCTGCTTTTCTCAGCAGTCACATCATCAATACATACAAGAGAACCAGTTCCATTGGCAGCCATACATGCCCACGCCATGACACTACCACCACCATGCTTCACTGATGAGGTGGTATGCTTAGGATCATGAGCAGTTCCTTTACTTCTCCAAACTCTTCTCTTCCCATCACTCTGGTACAAGTTGATCTTGGTCTCATCTGTCCATAGGATCTTGTTCCAGAACAAGATAGGCTTTGTTAGGTGTTGTTTGGCAAACTCTAATCTGGCCTTCCTATTTTTGAGGCTCACCAATGGTTTAAATCTTGTGGTGAACCCTCTGTATTCACTCTGGTGAAGTCTTCTCTTGATTGTTGACTTTGACACACATACACCTACCTCCTGAAGAGTGTTCTTGATCTGCCAACTGTTGTGAAGGGTGTTTCCTTCCCCAGGGAAAGAATTCTTCGGTCATCCACCACAGTTATTTTCCGTGGTCTCCCGGGTCTTTTGGTGTTGCTGAGCTCACCGGTGCATTCCTTCTTTTTGAGAAGGTTCCAAACAGTTGTTTTGGCCACGCCTAATGTTCTTGCTATCTCTCTGATGGGTTTGTTTTGTTCTTCAGCCTAATGATGGCTTGCTTAACTGATAGTGACAGCTCTTTGGATCTCATCTTGAGAGTTGACAGCAACAGATTCCAAATGCAAATAGCACACTTGAAATGAACTCTGGGCCTTTTATTTGCACATTCTAATTGGGGTAATGAGGGAATATCACACACCTGGCCATGGAACAGCTGAGAAGCCAATTGTCCCATTACCTTTGGTCCCTTAACAAGTGGGAGGCACATCTGCAAACTGCTGTAAGTCCTACACAGTTCACCGGAGTTGGATGTACATATTCTCAAATTAAAGCTGACAGTCTGCAGTTAAAGCACATTGTGTTTGTTTCATTCCAACTCCATTGTGGTGGTGTATAGAGCCAAATATGTTAGAATTGTGTCGATGTCCTAATATTTCTGGACCTGACTGTATAAACAGAACCGAGTTTGTCACACAGAAAAAAGTGATGATTAGGTTCTTTGAGTCTCTCTCCAGTGTGCACACTTTCTCAGTACCTGTATATACACATATACAGTCTGTATATGCATCAGATATAAACTCTTCACATTTTCCAAGGCTTTCATCCATCTTTATAGCAGCACCCATCACCTTTCGATAAAATGTGAATGGCAGTGATCTGTAGATACAAAATGTGACTGTACTGCTCCATGCAGTACTTCTTCCATATTTTCTATTCTAATGATAAAAGGATGGGTAATATGACATGTAACGTATACATCCATTGCCAAAAGTTTTGTTTTAAAAGTGACCCAAATATTAACTTCCACAAAGGTCAGCTGACTCTATTTTTATGATGGCAATTTGCATATACTCCAGCATGTTATGAAGAGTGATCAGATGTATTGCAATGTCCCTCTTTGCCATGAAAATTAATCTTAATCACAAAATATTTTCACTGCATTTCAGCTTTACCACAAAAGAACCAGTTGACATCATGTCAGTGATTCTCTCATTAACACAGGTCAGAGTGTTGACGAGGGCAAGGCTGGAGATCACTATGTCATGCTGATTAAGTTAGAATAACAGGCTTTAAAAGGAGCGCGGTGCTTGAAATCATTGTTCTTCCTCTGTCAGCCATGGTTACCCGCAAGGAAACAGGTGCAGTCATTATTGCTTTGCACAAAAAGGGATTCACAGGCAAGGATATTGCTGCTAGTAAGATTGCACCTAAAGCAACCATTTATCAGATCACCAAGAACTTCAAGGAGAGAGGTTCAATTGTTGGGAAGAAGGCTTCAGGGCGCCCAAGGAAGTTCAGCAAGTGCCAGGAATGTCTCTTAAAGTTGATTCACCTGCGGGATCAGGGCACCACCAGTGCAGAGCTTGCTCAGGAATTGCAACAGGCAGGTGTGAGTGGATCTGCACGCACAGTGAGGAAGGGCAGCAAAAATGCTACTTTTCTCCAGAAAATACATCGGGGACAGACTGATATTCAGCAAAAGGTACAGGGATTGGACTGATGAGGGCTGGGATAAAGTAATTTTCTCTGAATCCCCTTTCTGATTGTTTGGGGCATGCGGGAAAAAAGCTTGTCCGGAGAAGAAATAATCAGTCCTGTGTGATGCCAACAGTAAAGCATTGCGAGACTATTCATGTGTGGAGTTGCTTCTCATCCTCCGAGAGCAACTCCTCCCAACCATCCAAGAACAGTTTGATGAACAATGCCTATTCCAGCATGATGGGGTGCTTTATCATAAGGCACAAATTATAACTAAGTGGCTCGGGCAACAAAACATTGACATTTTGGGTCCATGGCCAGGAAACTCCCCAGACCTTAATACCAATGAGAACTTGTGGTCAATCCTCAAGAGGTGGGTAGACAAACAAAACCACGCAAATTTTGACAAACTCCAAACATTGATTATTCAAGAATGGGCTGCCACCAGTCAGTATGTGGCCCAGAAGTTGATTGACAGCGTGCCAGGGCAAAATGAAGAGGTCCTGAAAAAGAAGGGTCAACACTGCAAATATTCACTATGTTGTATAAACTTTATGTAATTGTCAATAAAAGCCTTTGTCACTTATGAAATACTTGCACTTATATCTCAGTAACCATAGTAACATCTGACAAAAAGATCTGAAACCACTGAAGCAGCAGACTTTGTGAAAACCAATATTTGTGTCATTCTCAACTTTTGGCCATGACTGTAAAGTGTCACTATGGTGCTTCTGTAATTTATTTATTTATAAGGATTTTACCAGGAAGGATACATTGAGATTTCTCTCGTTTTCAAGTATGTCCTGGGTTCAAGAACATTGAATTGTTACAGTCGTTACAGAAATACAAAGTAATACAATGCAAGATATTAAAAGACAATACAAATATACAGATTAACAGAAAATAAATATATAGGAAATATATTCACTGTTACATGTTTACAGGTGCATTCTTTATGGAGGTATGTAGAGATCTATTAAGTGACTTTAGACTGGGGGAAGATTTGATGGCATCTGGGAGGCTATTCCATAATTGTGGTGCTCTGTAGGAAAATGAGGATCGAGACACTTTCTTTTTCTTTTGTGGTATTGCAAGTAAGGTGCAGGTCCTGGACCGGAGGTTAAAGGATGAGGGAACTGCTGGGGGAAGCAGCCTATACAGGTAGGGTGGTAGCTTCCCATAAAAGCTCTTAAACACCAGGTTGGAAAGGTGAGGGGTTCGTCTAGATTCCTGCGATGGCCAGTTTAGTTCTTTTAACATGACATGATGGTGGGTCATGTAGTTACATTGTAGCACAAAGCAGCAGAATGAGTTATGCAATGTAGTAAGTTTATGAAGGTGCGTTTGCGGGGCAGCTACATACACTACATCTCTCTATTCAATAGCCGGCATAAGCATTTGTTGTACAATCTGCTTCTTACCGCGGGACTCAGGCAAGTTTTGTTTCTATACAGGGCACCTAGTTTGGGGTAAAGTTTAAATGAAAGTTTTTCAATGTGGGGCGCCAAAGGATAGATAATAACGATGCAGTCATTTATTAGATAAAATGTATTGGCAGCAAGTCAACCCCTTGTCCCCCATTGAGCTAGAAATGTTAGGGAATCCGGCAATAGATATAACCTGGACAACAGCATAGACAAAATTTTTGAATTAGGCACTATGTCACCGGGTGGTTTGAATAACGATTTTCGAAATCACACATTTTTTGTAGGGTTATCTCAGCTATGCCATTTGTGAGCACTATCATCAAATTACAATTGAGAAATAAGTCAATATTGACTATTACAATACACAGAAAAAAAAATGTCAATTCATTTTAAGGGATTTTTCGTCAAAAGTCCAATAAATGTATATACATATCTATATTTTTATGATTCTGTCCTCACTAGTTAGAAAGGTTACAACTTAAACTAGGGGTACATCAGTCCCAAGTATGGGTCACTAAAGCACTTTAGAGGACCAATTTCCACCTATAACATAAGCACTTTGCTCAGTTAATATGAGCAACACGCCAATGACACTTTAGTACACATTTAGCACTTAAAGTATCACTTTTAGCACCTTATATAGCAGTGCTATGTTTCACAGAATGTTGGATTCAACTTACGACCAAGGGTCTTATCTCTTTTCTCATAATAAACACACAATAGTAATAGATGACCATTCTAATCATATTTTTCATTCACTAACACACACACCCCGCACATAGGCGGGATTGTAAATAAATATGTAAATATGTGTGCACTCTATATAGGTAATAAGTTAGTTTAACGGAATCCTCCCCCGATAGGGAATTAGGGAGTAAGAATATTCCTTTTATATACAAAAGCCATTTTAGCATAATCAGCACTTTTTATTAACAGTGTACACCTCCCAGGATATAAGTAAATTGCCATTTAGAAGTTGATACTTTTCATGCTTACTATGGCATTAATTCATAATATCTAATACATAAAATGTGCCTCTTTTGTCTAGCGATTCAGGCGATTGCGCTATTTTATACATATAGAAATTGGCTTCAGCTCGATAGTGGGTGCATTTCCCATAGAGAATATTGTAAATATAAGTAACATGCAATATATAGATTTTCTCTCAGAGAGATATATACAGTGGGTTACAGCAGCCACTATAGATAGATAACCATGGAGGTTGTATTTCTGCTCACATGGATGGCATAAGGGAGTGATCCCCAATCAATATAAAATTCTCACATGCGTGTTTTTAATAAACCATTCTCCTGTTTTGTTTTGTTTTATGCCATATGTGTAATTTGAGTTAAAGATCGCCAAGCTCCGTCTCAGCACTGAAAATCTGCTTGACTGTTACGGAGGAGAGCGAGTGAGGACGGCGACTGCCTTCAAAGCATAAATTTGGGACAGCGTATGCGCAAAATGGCCGCGCTTTAAGGAAACGCCCTAAACCAGCGTGGAACGCGGAAAAGGGTGTGGCGCATTCGCAAGATGGCGGCGCACACCAGCAAAAAACTTCTGGAACCGATTAAAGACATGTGGGGACAATTTAGTTCATTAGAAAGGGTATATATACCCCCATATTGTGGTTATTTGTTGAGACCAGCTGAGGAAGCTACTTTACAGCAGCGAAACGCGTCCTGGAGCCATACATTATGGTTTGTTTTTATATATTCTTTTATTACATTTTTTAAAGACCACAATCCGTTTCCAGTCTGGTTTTTCTTTTGGATTTTTCTTCCACAAAAAATCCATGGGCACTTCAACCTGAGCTTTGGAAGCTCCAACTCATGTAAGTTTCCAATCAGCAGAAAAGAGATTTGCACCTATTTACCTGAAAGATTCACACTAGGAGAGCATGTTTTTCTCTATCTTTCCCTCCATGTTTTCACTCATAATGAGGCATTGAAGATTATTACATTTGCAAGGTGGGGGTCACCTGCAAACAAGGAGGAAGAAAAATCACCCAAAGGCGAGGTTCCACTCTGAGCCGGTGATAGGGCTCTACTCTTGTGAGTGGAATTTATACACAGTATCATATATATTGCAATATTGCACCATGATTTTTGTATTTGCTTCTCTTTCAAATCACATGTTGTGTCACGGACCTGTATGAGACATCAAAACTCCATAGCAAATTGATGTGCGCCTACCAGATACGTTACATTTTGTTTATATTCCATGGTGTGGGGGAAACCACTATTTGCTGGTGCAGCATTGGAGTTGAGGTGGTTACGGCGTGTTGTGTGGCGCTTACCATTTGTTTAACATAATTTAGGGTTATGATTGCTCAACCTATGGGGGAATATAGATTTAGGTCGGGAGATTTATAAAGTGATGTTCTTGTGGTTTCTGAACTTTGCCCAGATGAATTTCTAAGGTTGAAACAAGCATTTTTAGAATTTGAACTCATTATTTATTTCGTACCGTCAGCAAATTATTCCGTTTAAAAAAAGAGTTTGCAGACTTCTCCCTCATGACCTAAATGGGCGAGTTTCACTTACCAGCTAAGTTTCTGCATAAACCTCAGAGTCTGCCTATGTGAGTCGCAATAAAGTGCACTGCAGAAGCAGGACTCCGCGTCACTGGCAGTTTTATCTTCCAAGCTATTACGAAGTGTGGGTTTGAAGGGGTTAATAGAATAATAGCAACCTTATTCATATACCTCTTTAAGGGCAGTAAAGGAATAGCAAATGAACCCTCCGCCACATTACATGCCCTGCAGCGTCATACAGGTGCTCCAAGCGCTAGGTCTGATGTGACCTCCTCCTTGTAAAAGATTCTCCTGCCAGGACTTTTGATACTGAATGCTCGCCTGCATCATTTTCCTTACCTTCGACGTATCGCGTCGTTACGTCTGCATCAATCTCAAACATTTTGGTGTTCTGATCTGAAGCTGATCAGTGGGGTCACACCTAATGCTACTTTCCCTCACACATTGTCAGGTGCCTTGTTGTGGTTCTACTTAAACGAGAGTGTGTATACAGAGTTTTAAAACGCTCCAGTCACAATAGTCCCAAAAGAAAACTGTCCAAATTTCTATTTATTCTGCTACTTGCCCTGGCAAATGATGTGGAATCTAACCCTGGTCCAATAGTTGACACCACCTTTAGTCTCCCCACTAAAAAAAGCCTCCCCTTTTGTGTATTGCAACATCTACAGCTTACCCCATAAACTGGATGAGCTACAAGCTTGGTGTTTCTCTTACAAACCTAAAGTCATTGTTCTCACAGAATCATGGCTAACCCCAAGAGTACCAGACTCTGCCATGTCAATACAGGGGTATTCATGCTATAGAAGTGACAGAGCAAAGAGGGGAGGGGTAATTTTTCATGTTTTCAAGTCCATAAAGTTCACCCCTGCAGAATACTAGGTCCCTTGCCACCTTTGATTTCCTTTCTGGTATTATTGAGATCACATTCAGTAAACCGATTATAGTTGCTGGATTCTATCACCCACCGAGCTCTCCCGTGCACTCCCTTTCTGACATAACCCAAATCCTTAGTAAATTAGTAACTCAAAACCATAAAAGTGAAATGCTGGTCCTCAGCGATTTTAATATTGATTGGCTGAATCCTAAGAACAATAAACCCTGCTCACTGTTTAATGTGTTGCAGTTTACACAATTAATCTCCTCCCCCACTCACCTTAATAACCATACCTTGCTGAACTGGATTCTTTCCTCATGTCCTGATAGAATATAAGAGGCAGGTGTTGTCCCTAATAGTTTCAGTGATCATTGTCTAGTGAACTGAGTGTGCAAAATAAAGGCCACAAAATCTCCTCCAAAAGGTAATAATCACAGGTCATTCAAGAAATTTAATCTTGAATCCTTTCTAAGTGATCTCAAGCAACTTCCATGATACAAACTAAACCTAATCCCAGAACTGGACTGTGCAATTGAATACTTTAAGTCTGAGCTCCTGCAAGTCAGGTATTCCCATGCCCCGCTGCGTAAAGTGCGAGTAAAAGGGGCACATCTCCCTTGGATTACAGCTGACCTCACGCAAGTGTAACAGTTTAGAGACTCATTGTGGTCAAATTTACAGTGTACTGGTTCCATGAACGATCACAGTGCTTACCAAAAACGGCAGAATGCAAGCACAATTAAACAAAAATGGCTAAAGCCCAATACTTCGATAAAAATTTATTTATTTATAAAGGATTTTACCAGGAAGGATACATTGAGATTTCTCTCGTTTTCAAGTATGTCCTGGGTTCAATAACATATCAAACCCTAGAAATTTTTGGAAAATCATAAGTAACATACAATCCCCCCCTCGTCCACTCCCAACCAGCCCAGGTCAAATATTTTCCCTCAGTTGTCGCGATCCGTTCTACTCTGCTAGTTCCAGGATTCTCCCTTCAGCAAGCAGTGCTGAATCAATGTCAGTTCTTAATTTCTCTAAATAAAGCAGGCGACACTGGTCATATTGGGTTAAGCAGACTCACTGGCCATTTCAGCTGGCCTCTTTTTATTTGGTACAGAATCAGATAAGAACAGTTAACATCCCAGCCCACCCAGACATCCCGGCCCCGCAGTTTTCCATGCTCTCCATCATGTCCATCTCGCAGATTGTAAGCTCTTGAGCAGGGGCCTCTCTGATACTGTTCTATGTGTTTAGCGTGAATGGATATTGGTTATTCTGTCTCTCCCATTGTACAGCGGTATGGAACTTGGTGGCGCCTTATAAATAACTGTAACTGCAGTCATACAAAGCAAGGGTCCTTGTTTGGAGGGGATTTCAGGGGAGGAGTGGCAATTTGTGGCTACCATTTGATAGCTCGGGCCCCTATGGTGGCACAGTCCAAAAAGCACCCAAATCTGAAGGCAGGGGCCAGAATGGCAGCGTGTAGCAGTTATCACATGTGATGCCACATGGCTGCTGCTGTGTGAACCCCTGGGGCCGAGCAAGGCTCAGAAACATGGGTTCCTGATGGAGCTCCCTCCTGAAAATCACTCCAACTGCAGCTCCCATGAGGGGGACCCTAACCCCAAAAGAGCACTCTGCTGGGGCAGATGGTTTTCAGGGCATCAAGGTTTATATTTTCTGCAGATGTTTCCATTGAAGTGAATGCTGTGCAGTCCTTGAATGGGATTGGTTGGTCCACAGTCTCTGAGCATGGGGTTCCGTGACACAAAGTAAACAAACAACCCCTGCAACACACCCTAGATGAAGCAAATGGCTTTATTAATTATTTTGTGGTATGTGCCACCACCCTGATTGCTAAGCTAACAAATGACACGCATTCAAAAAGACTGCACGCAGGTCAGGCCCCTCCAACCATGCAAAGACCCTGTATCACAGAGAAATAAAATTTTAGATCAGTGGCTGTCCGTGTCATTACCAAACTTCTCTGTATTTAAAAAATGAAATACCAGTCTAGACCTGATCAAATCCCAGTAATGCTGATGAAAATCCGTGCGCCGGCAATTGCAAATCCTGTCTCAACCCTAATCAATGAATCACTGACGACTGGATACCTACCCAAACTTCTAGAAGACTTCGAGAGTGGCACCTATCCATAAAAGTGGTGACAATACTTTAGCATTCAAATAACGTCTGATATCATTGCTCCCTGTTATGTCAAAAATTTGGGAAAAATTTCAACACGTATGTGATTATTATCAATACTCAAACTACTTAACCCCAGATCAATCCGGCTTTCATCCAAATCAATCAACTACAACTGTCCTTTTAAAGGTTTGCAATGATATCCAAGCTGGCAAGGTACAAGGAAACCTAACTGGATCCATCGTCTTTGATTTTGCCAAGGCCTTTGACACAGTAGACCATGGCATCCTATTACAAAAACTTAAAAGCTCAGGTATTGGCGATCTGGTTTCAATAATATGTATCGGATCGATCGCAATATGTGTCCATTTATGAAAGCACTTCCCTCCCCCTCCCAATCAAGGGCGGAGTACCCCAAGGCCCGATACTCGGCCCCCTGCTATTCACGATATTCATAAATGATCTGCCCAACGTCTGCAAAGCCTGAACTGTACACATGTACGCAGACGACACCGTAATCCATACCAGCACTCCAAATGTCCCACAGCTGGAGGCAGTATTGCAAGAACAATTCACAGAGGTAGAAAAGTGGATTGCAGATAACAAACTTTTTCTAAATACTGACAAAACTGTTACTATGCTCTTTGGAACAGCACCTAAACTACAAAAATTACAAACTTCCCAGGAAAAAAATCAAATGGCACGCTAACCATATTGTACAACGAATGCTTATGCCGCCTATTGAATATGGAGATGTAGTGTATGCAGCTGCCCCACGAACGCACCTTCATAAACTTGCTACATTGTAAAACTCATTCTGCTGCTTTGTGCTACAATGTAACTACATGACCCACAACTATTCAATACAAAAAGAAAGTGGCTCGATCCTCATTTTCCTATAGAGCAACGCAATTAAGAAATAGCTTCCCAGACACCATCAAATCTTCCCCCAGTCTAAAGTCACTTAAGAGATCTCTATCAATATACCTCGATACAGAATGCACCTGTAAACATGTAACATGAATATATTTCCTACATATTTATTTTCTGTGTTAATCTGTATATTTGTGGTGGTTTTAATATCTTGCATTTTATTACTTTGTATTTCTGGGTCTACTGTAAAAATTTCCAAGTTCTTGAACCCACGACATACCTAAAAACGAGCAAAATCTCAATGTATCCTTCCTAGTAAAATACTTTATAAATAAATAAATATACTGTCTCAGCATCCGTGAACCGACCTCAACTATTCCTTTCTGACTACTCTAACTTTTGTTACCCTTGGTTTTGGCCTGTATGAATTCACTTTGCATAATTTGACCTCTGCTAGCACATGTACCTCCCTTTTGGTTTTGGCCTCAGTTTGTTATTTTGGACTTTTCTTTTTGTCTTTGTGTCTATTAGACTTATCTGACCAAAGATTCTGTTGTTCTGCACTCTGATAATCAGGTAATATACTTTTGGGCGATATCTCCACAACAAGGCTTCCCTATAATACCTCAAACAAATATGAGTAAAATATTATCTAGTAGTAAAGCGTCCAAAAACATGTCCCCACCACCTTAAAATCCTTCAACTGCTGTGATACCTGAGAATAGTGGTTTCCCCAAAGCACAGGTTAAAACAAAATTGAACCTGGTATAGCACAAATTGCTCATAAAGGTATAGATAAAATTCTATATGAAGCCAGAACTTTCTCACAAACTTCGGCTCATGTAAAGAAAATTAAAAAAGAAAAGACCCCAAAATATTCCTTCATAGTGTAATATGTTCATCACTATATATTATATATATAGATTAGGGATCTTCTTCCATTCAACTCACAATTTTTAGAGCCTCACCAACAGCTCTAGGTAAAGAATGCCTGTCGGTCCTATATTTAAGTCTTTTAATTCTCATGTGGTCCACACATCAAGTGTCACCCTTGATAAAGGCTATTCAAGCTGAAACGTTGGGGTACCCTTGTGTTTGCTGTTTTTGACCTTGCTCTGAGTGCCTTGGGTAATTCGTAAGATTTATTTGTGATGCTTAGATTTACATTTATTGTTTTTAGTTTGGTTTATTAATGTCCATGATGTAATGTGGGTTTTTTGTATATATACTAAATGAGCTTGCGTTAAGATTTTTGTACATTGTATACTAACATTTTAGCTCTTCATATGTCAAGGCACTTTACATCAAGCTCTATGTGTATTCAGTATATGATATATTTAGTGGTTTGTTTTGTACCAATAAAGTTGATTTTTTTCCCCATTAGGTGTGAATTTCCTTATTATTTATTTACTCATTTTAGACTTATCTGGCCATTCTAAGGACTGACAGCTTAGTTTGTGTTCTCTGAGTTAGGGTTGAGACCCCTTGCACCCTCAAATTGTGCCTATACCAAATCAGATTAACTCTGCACACACACAACACACAAGAACCATTTGACAAGGTTCCCCGGGGGTTAACCACGACTGTATTCCTGTTAACTGTTGAAGAGTAATAGTTCTGTTATAGATCAATAATTTAGACAATTGTCAGGTCGGTAACATATTTACAACCCTTGTTGTTGCAGCCGCCCTGGTAGGGAGTAGACATGATGCAGTTTTTCTTGTGTGTATATATATTCTGTTGTAACCCCAGCCAGGTAATTTTTGCTGCTGTCCCTTTTCCATGTTTTTGTTTTTAATCCCAAAGTGGAAGTTTGTGGAGAGGTTATAAATAAAGCCCACCGTTTTGTCTCTCAGCTGAAAAGTGGCATGAGAGTGTGAAGTTGCTCAGTGGAATGGCTCTTGGTTTCATTAGGTAGGACTCACCCCTTACTAGAGGTGCCTTGACGGGCAGGTGAGTTTACACTTCAATGGCCATGCAAGTAAACCAAAACCTATGACTGTGTTTTGTTTCACATGGAGCTACAGGAATAAGCGGATGACACTTTTTCTTATGTTTTATACATGAACTGGGTTGGTTACTTTTGGTTTTTGCAGCCGCACTAGTAGAAGGTAGATGCGACACCGTTTTTCCTGTATGTATATTTACAACCCTGACTCATAAACAAGAGACATACAGTCAGGTCCATATATATATTTGGACACAGGCAAAATTTTCATACTTTTGGCTCTGTATGCCACCGGTATAAAATTAAAACGAAACAATCCAAATGGATTTGAAGTGCAGACTTTCAGCTTTAATTCAAAGGGTCGAACATAAAGTACAAATTTTAGGAACTTTACACACAGTGCCCCCATTTTCAGGGGCTCAAATGTAATTGTATAAATGTATATAATCATAAATAAAATGTTCATTTTTAATATTTTGTTGAGAATCCTTTACTGACAATGACTGCCTGAAATCTGAGACCCATGGACATTACTAAAGACTTGGTTTCCTCTTTTCTGATGCTTTGCCAGGCTCTAATTGCAGCGGTCTTCAGTTGTTCTTTGTGGGTCTTTCTGCCATTAGTTTTGCCTTCAGTAAGTGAAATGCATGCTCAATTGGGTTGAGATCAGGTGATTGACTCAGCCATTGCAGAATATTCCACTTATTTTCCTTTAAAACTCCTGGGTTGCTTTTGCAGTGGGTTTTGGATCATTGGATGCGCTTCACAGTATACATGGACAATCAACTTTGCTGCATTTGGCTGAATCTAAGCTGACCGTATATCGCTGAATTCACCCAGCTGCTTCTGTCATATCATCAATAAACTCCAATGACCCAGTGCCACTGGAAGCCTTCCACGCCCATACCATCACACTGCCTCCACCATGTTTTACAGATGACACTGTGTGCTTGTGATCATAAGCTGTTCAAAGCCTTCTCCACGCTTTTTCCTTCCCATCATTCTGGTACAGATCAATCTTAGTTTCATCCGTCCAAAGAATGCTTTTCCAGAACTGGCTTTTTTAGATGTTTTTTGGCAAAGTCTAATCTGACTTTTTTTATTCTTCAGGCTTTTGAATGTTTTGCACCTTGCGGTGAACCCTCTTTATTTGCTCTCGCAAATCTTCTCTTGATTGTAGACTTTGACAATGATACGCCTACCTCCTGGAGAGTGTCCTGCACTTGTCTGGATGTTGTAAATGTTTTTTCTTTACTATAGAGCGGATCCTGCGATCATCCACCACTGTTGTCTTCTGTGGATGTCCAGGCCTTTTTAGGTTGCTGAGCTCACCAGTGCATACTTCTTTCCTCAAAATGTACCAAATCGTTGATTTGGCCACTTCTAATGTTGCTGCTATCTCTTTGATGGGTTTGTTTTGTTTTTGATGCCTTACAATGGCCTGTTTCAATTGCAGGACTGCTACTTTGAACGCATGATGTAGGTTCACAGCAATAGATTCCAAATGCAAATACCACACTTCGCCTCAATTCCAGACCTTTTACTTGCTTAATTGATGATGAAATTACAAAGGAGTAGCCACACTTAGCCATGAAACAGCTTTTGATTCAATTGTCCAATTACTTTTGGTCCCTTGACAAAGGGGGATGGCTACTCTTAAGAGCTGTAGTTCCTAAACCCTTCCTCCAGTTTGGATGTACATACCCTCAAATTAAACCTGAGAGTGTGCAATTTCAGCCCAGATGCATTATATAACTATCGCTTCAATATGTTTTGGTAAATACCTGAAAAAATGTAATTGTGCCTGTGTCCAACTATATATATATGAACCTAACTGTAAACAAAACAAAAAAAATGGTTTGAAACCGGCAATCAAATTAAACTCTTTAATGCTGGGCTAGAACCAGGCTCACTGTGCAAGGCAGGACCAGGGTTTAACCGGTAGCCTGGTACTTACAGAGTTATGCAAAGAGAATCGAAAAGTCACAGCACGTTTGGTGACTTTTCGTTCTCTTCAATTCGGTGCGATTTGGCAATCCCATTTCGATGACCCTGCGGTGTATTCAGGAAGCAGGGCCGTCGTAGTGCAGGGAAAAGCCGCCGCAAAACCCGGTGAATGCACACCGAAACCCGCAAAAACATCTGGATTAAACCCGCTAGAGAAACCCGAGCAGCCGCCATTCACAGTGCAGAGCAGCCGACAGAATAACCCGACACCGCAGACGAATGGAGTGGAAAATATAACAGTACGCTTGAATGTTTGACAAGTGAAACGCTGTTTGCAAAGAAACTGCAGAATGAAAATGTCAGAAATTTACATATAAGATCCAATGAATGATAACAAAAAGGGCTGTTACAGAGAAAAGAAACGATTAAAAAAAACGAAAAAAAATATTTACAAAACAATTCCGAAAAATGGCAAAAAGATCCTAATCTATACATAAAGAGACTTTTTAATGCAGAATATTATAAACAAGAGTTTATTAGATATTGAATTAAAATGGGAATATTTTTAACATTGAAGCCTATGGGATTCGCCTGAATAAACCTGTCGAATGAAACCACCGAACAGCAGGGCAATTAGGCAACTTTTCACTGCTGGTTTGTGTTCTCTGAATAGACGAGGCATTGCTTCTCTATGGGGATTTCACTGCCCTCGAACAGGCACCGTATTTGCAGGCAATTCGCCAACATTTGGCGAACTGCCTGCTCTCTGGATAGCCGAATGGCCAAGAAAGGTAACCGAACGCTGAATTTCACTGTTCGGTTACCTTTCGGCCACAATTCGGATCTCTTTGAATAACCCTGATAGTTATCCTATAGCAATATGTTTCAGTACAAGTGATCACTTAGTGTGGCGGAGACTTCATTCAGTGTAAGGCCAGAAACATTTGACCAAGATATTCTGGTACCAAACCCAGATGAAGAAACTTTGAGCTGGGTGGAACCCCTAAATGAGATAAGCCCTGACTTAGGCAAGTGTATAGGTCTAGGTTGAAAATATGAGGGGCCATCGCTATATAGTTACTGCCCGTGACAAAGTTTGAAATAAAAAAAATTCGACTCTGATTTACTGTCCTGGATTATGTTTAGGTTTGGTCAATGGTTGATGAAACGGACAGGATTTTCAGGTCGATTTCAAAGGGATTGAAACACATCCGATGGGAGACTGTATTATGAATGATTTTATAATCCATCTGTTCATGCTGACTTATGTCTGTATTACTCGTGAAATCGCACTGCCTCTCTGCATTATTGGTGGGGCTTTTAATTTTGGACATAGAAGTCATAAGCCCCTAAAAAGGATCTTTATTGTTTTAAATGTCATTTCTGGCCATAAACCTTGTAATTATTAAAAAAAATCTCCATGAGCTTTATTTTATTAGAGACTAGACCACCCTGGTGTTTCTGAAGTGCTGTAACTATGAAAAAAATGCATTAAAGTCTTAGATGTTTTGTGATATTTATGCCCAAAAGCCATTGTACGCAAAAAGTGTCCTTTGATTTAACTTGAAACATGTGGTCAGATTTATCCATATTTATGATGTCAGCTTTTAGAAAAACATGGCAAATAAAAAGTAGAATGGAAAATGTACACACCGCAGGAAAAAAATACTAAATCTATTTACTATACGTTGATGAGGCACATTTTTGATGTAATCATTTTTATGATCATTTAACAATTATTTTAGAATTCTTCTACATATATTTAAAATCCGTGTATTGGATAACATTGAACTTTCATCTGGAAATATGGAATAAACCTTCTTATATGAGAACATTGAACTTTCGTTTGGAACTGTAGACTAATCTTTTTCATTTTCACATAAGGGGTTATTCAGAGAGAGACGATCTGGCCCCGAAATGTAACCGGACGCCCAAATTCAGCGTACGGTGACATTTCGGGACCATTGGGCTATTCAAAGAGCAGGCAGTTTGCCAAATTTGGGCGAATTGCCACCACATACGTTACTGTTCGACGGTAGTGAAGTCCCCCATAGAGAAGCAATGGTTAATATATTCAGAGAACACCGAACAGCAGGGTAATGTGAGAGAAATGCCCTGATGTTCAGTGGTTTCATTCGGCAGGTTTATTCAGGCGAACCCCATAGGCTTTAATGCTAAAAATATTCCCGTTTTAATTCAATATCAAATAGAATATAGAAACATAGAAAAATGTCGGCAGATAAGAACCTTTCGGCCCATCTAGTCTGCCCAATTACATGGATACTTTACCTGGATTTATCTTTTGTTTAGGATAGCCTTATGCCTATCCCATGCCTGCTTAAATTCAATTACTGTTTTGGCCTCTACCACTTCAACTGGAAGACTGTTCCATGTATCCACCACCCTCTCAGTAAAATAAACCATTTATTATTTTAATCTGCAGCAAAAAGTCTCTTTATTTATAGATTTTTAGGATCTTTTAGGCATTTTTCAGAATTTTTCGGCCAAATATTTTTTTCCGTCTGTTTTTAAATAGTTTTTTCTTTTTTCTGTAACAGACCTTTTTATTATCATTCATTGGATCTTATATGTAAATTCCAGACATTTTCGTTCAGTAGTTTTCTTGCAAACAGCATTTCAATTTCGAAACTTCCAATCGTACTGTTTTTTTTTTTTTTACACCCCATTCGTCAGATTGTTGACTTTTTTTAGTGGCTGGTCTGCGCTGGGATCGGCGGCTCCTCTGCTTTTTCCGGCGTGATTGGTGTGTTTTTTGCGGCTGTATCTGTGGGTTTTCGGCGGGTGTTTGACGGGTGTTCGTTGGGTTTGCAGGGGGTTTTCTCTGCACGCCGGGAACCCTGAGTTGAATGCTGAATACACCGCAGGGCGGGGAACTTTGATTCCCCAAAGTGCAGGGAAGCACGGGGAACGAGAAAGCACCGGAATGTCGACAAACTTTCGGCGTTCTCTGAATAACCCCTATATTGTTCCTAATTGGTTATTCACTAAACATCGATGTTCTTGGTTGTTACCAAAACTGATAAAAATCACCCTTGTTGCAACCACAATGACCTTGAGCTATCCAGATAAGCAAGATTGATCAACAGTTGCAGGTGCCGAAAACAAAGACGTTCATCTTTGCAGTGCATCCTAAACCTGTCCCCAGGACCCACTATCGGGCCAGATTTTAAGGATTATTAAGTCACCAGAAATCTGATATATATTACAACTTTCATAAGAATTCCGTAAAACCCAACAAATATTTATATTTAAACATTGTTATCAAATTTGCATGTGGATCGATGGCGTAAGTTCAACATGTCAATGGTTACTTGAGGAGCAGAAATCTTGAAGAGTTCCTGTACTTATTTTTCTAGGACTAGACCCCTGATGTTGCCGCAGGTCGCCGTATTGTTGCTAGTTATCAACTGACATTATTGTGGATACATAACCCTTTACAAAGTATCTTCTCTAACAAATCTATGTGACTATTATTTAGCAAGAAAATAGATTTATTGTTATTCTAAAGCTACACTTGCATATGTTAAACTTTCCCTGTTCCTGACCTACTTTTTGATGATTAATATTTGGATTACGGGTTGCTGCGTGCAGTGAGAGGAACTTGTGATCTTTTTGGATGCCTACTAGCACACACCCCTAAACAAAGCTAAGACATTCCGCTCGACAGGCTGCCAATACACAGAAATTGTTGGAACTATCTGCTTGCAAAGCCACAAAGTAAACAAGTCGGAGATCTTGAAATCTAAACAGAAAGACCTGAGCCTGAGTCATTCGTTCTTAGTATTGCGTTTGATAAATAGATATTTTATTATGTTGTGTATGTCTTTGTTTTTGTGTTAGATATTACAGGGCTGTGTTTTAAGCATGCTTAAAAGAAATAACATTTAACTACTATAAACATAGGACTGGCAAAAATGAGAAAAGTAAAAAAAGATGACTTTGAAGCAACTATATCACAGCTAAAAATACAGGTATTATAGTGAATTCTAATAAAGGGATATTCTAGTAACTGTTAATTTCACCCTAACTATATTTTATCTGCTACCATCTGCATCTGAATATTTAAATCTTTGAAGAAGCTTTCTTAATAATGATTTATTTTACCATTTCAGTTACTTGAAAACGAGAGAAATCTCAATGTATCCTTCCTGGTAAAATACTTTCTCCCAAAAAAAATGGCACACGCATTATGCATCTTTTCTTCTGTCATCTCTTTCTTATCCTTCTGTAACTTGATCTACACTCTCTTTCCTCTGCTTTTTCAAACACTGTGGCAGAAATTTGCACCCTGATATAAGCCAGGGACATACCGATACAGAGCTACGGTCCCCGGGACTTTGATGTTCAAAAAACAGCATTAGCTCCTTCTCTTCTTCCTATATCAAGTAGGTTTTAGCAAGGCTTACTTCAACCCTTTCACTGCAAAGCCATTTCACCCCATATGCTGAGCTCATTTCGACCATCTTTTTGGTCATCACATTTGAAGTCCTTTTTTTTATTGTAGAACCCAGATAAATTAAATATCGTTTATTTTTAAGCAGATTTAAAAGATCGGATTTCTGTCAGTAAAGTGAACATTTCTACACATATTTTAATCAAGTACAGCATGTAATTTTTTTTCACATCTTATCGATCAAACCTTTGTTTATATGTTCTTTACGGTACTCATTTTGGTCAGCCTAATGGATGACTGAGCATCGTGGGAGATGTAGTTCCCAAAACATCAGGGAGCCAAGGTTGCTGACCCTTGGACTAGACCATTCCTCTCCAGAGATGGCAATAATACAGGGAAGTATTCTTAACACCTTCACTATCAAGGTATCTCAGGCTTCAAAGGCACCATCCAGTGCCCGATATCGAGATATCTCAATCTTCAGATCTGCAGCCAAAAAGCAAATGAAATTTGTTTGGTGCAAACGAATTTAGTTTGCTAATGGGCTGTAGAAGGTGCCCCCAAAGTTTTAGCATATGCCCAACGAGCTAAAACTGTCAGGGTTATTCAAAGAGAATTGAAAAGTCACCACACGTTCGGTGACTTTTTGTTCTCTTCAATTCGGTGCGATTTGGCGATCCCATTTTGGCGACCCTGCGGTATATTCAGCAAGTACCACAGGGCCGTCGTAGTGCAGGGAAAAGTCACCACAAACCCACCAAAACCTCACCACAAGACCAGGGCGAACGCACACCGAAACCTGCAAAAACATCTGGATTAACCCCGCGGAACCCGCCGGAAAAACCTGACACCGCAGACTAATGGAGTAAAAAAAAAAAACTGTATGCATGAATGTTTGAAAAGTAAAACGCTGTTTGCAAAGAAACTACAAAACGAAAATGTCTTAAATTTACATATAAGATCCAGTGAATGATAATAACAAGGGCTGTTACAGAAAAAAGAAAAAACGATTTAAAAAAAACCAGAATTTTTTTGCAAACAAATGCCTAAAAGATCCTAAAAATCTAAAAATAAAGAGACTTTTTACTGCAGAATATTATAATCAACAGTTTATTAGATATTGAATTAAAACGGGAATATTTTTTATCATTGAAGCCTATGGGATTCGCCTGAATAAACCTGTCGAATTAAACCACCGAACAGCAGGGCAATTCGGCAACTTTTCACTGCTGGTTTTTGTTCTCTGAATAGCCGAAGCATTGCTTCTCTATGGGGTTTTCACTGCCCTCGAATAGGCAACGTATGTGCAGGCAATTCGCCAACATTTGGCGAACTGCCTGCTCTCTGAATAGCCGAATGGCCAGGAAAAGTAACCAAACACTGAATTTCAGCGTTCGGTTACCTTTCGCCGGCAATTCGGAGCACTTTGAATAACCATGTGTGTAAAATTATCTAACTGAATGTCATGACATTGGACATTCAGCAGCTGATGCAGGGAACATGAGCTGCTACTGTAACTCAATTTGGCAGTAGATGGCACCATCTACTGGCCAAATATGTTATTACAGTAACAAATACACTTGGAATATACCCAAATATTTCTTATCGTATAATTTAAAAAAAAATTTAATCACTTGGTAGTGAAGGGTTTAACAAAGTTCAAGTTCCAAATTAATGTGCCTCTGTTTTTAACCATTTATGGTAAACATTAAGAAGAAAATCTCCATTCGTCTATTTAAAAACCTATACAGCAGAAATTAAAACCAAAACAAGCACCATAGAAATGAGAGTTAACTCTGAGGACCAGGAGAAGCAGCGAATGTATAATTTGATAGAAAAATAGGTGGTCAGTCTGCATTTAAAAGTTGTTTGTTCATTGTTGCAGACTCTAACTATAATAAAAGTTACAAGGAATAAAAAAATAATACATCATCTATATTCCTACCCCATCATTCACATGCGTGCAGAGTCGATTTCATTAAATTTGTTTATGCACAAATTCTAAAATAATGCAACAATGACTCAAAAAATCCTTTTCACTCCATTCTTTATATATTTTTTTTATAGTGGCAAGTGGTGAGAATATTAAAAACTAAATCAAGCCGTCTGTGTTTACAGAGCCTGAAAGGGAGTTTCATGCCTCTTCCTCATGGTCTGCAATCACCGCACACATTGCGCTGTATTTATACTTTAATTAACATTTATGTCACATGTAATGCACATTCCTGGCCTTATGTGAATAATTCTCCTGTGCTCTTTTAGGATCAGCACCTTGACTGAATGAACCAGCCCTTGAGTCCTGAGTGTGTGATTTATCAAGCAGTGTTGGCAGTAACACTGCCGCTTTGAACATAACTTTAATTGACTTAAAGGTTGCTGAATCACCCTTTGAGCCGCACATTCCTTTGGCTGCCTTGGAAGAGAGAATATGGTTAGCATAACATAAAGTACCATATTTACTGCGGGTCAAGTTCAATTTTTGTTTTTCCTGAATGTCCTTAAATGTGTTTATTTCTCTAATGTATCAAAAGCTTTTCTTTCTTTCGTGGGTCCTGATGAGTTTCGAGTCAAAGGTTTCCAAACAGAAGTAATAACCCATGACATAATTTCAATTTTTTTCTACAAGTTTTTTTTTTTTACAAATCCTGCAACATATTAACTGGAAAGTCCACTTCCTCTCCAGGATGTTCTTACCATCATTTATCCATTTACTTTATTTAGACTCTTGGCTACACAAAAAATAAATAAATAAAAAAAAAAATGTTGCTGGCTTTACAGGAGCCATTTTGAAATATTAACGTCGTGTTTGCTTTGGACTTTTTTTTCATGTAAGGTAAGCTCAGTCACTTTCACAGTCTTGGCTAAAAAACAGGGTGTTAGAAATATAGTGCTAAAATTAGGAACCTCTTTTAACCCATTCACTGCTGAGCCATTTCACGTCTTAAAAAAACACCTTTTTCTTTTCTGTATTATTATTGTTATTATTTTTTTTCTTTACTTTAAACATGGTCATGTTTGGTATCTTTGTAAAGGCCATGATCTGGCCTTTCTAATGATACCAAACATGACCCTGCTAGCTGAAAACAGTCGGGAGATATCTGGGTTCAAAGGAACCCTGATCTCCACCCCTATCTTTCCTTAGGAGTCAATGAGGACGTTCCCCACACGTCCTCAGCAGTGAAAGTTAACTTATTAACATGCTAATTGATGGAAAAAAGGACCAAGAGGAATGGAAAACCTGTATAAGCATGCAAAATGTAGTTAACATAGCGGCCATTGGCATGTTCCTGTGTGTGACTGGTGCGCCTTGGAAAACACCTATGTTAACTCCATTAAAGTCTCTGACCAGAGACAAACTGAGACCAGACAGGCCAAAAATCAGGAAAGAGACCCCAGCCTATTGCCACCCTACTTTGCCCCTATGCATCTCTCCCAGCACCACCTAACCCCAACGACTTTCCCCATCTCAACCCCATCAAAGTACTTAGACAAAACAAAAACGAGGATAATGACTGGTGGATACTATAGTGACAGAGATATTGAAAGTCACAAAATGACAGGCACATATGCAGACGTTGAGAAAGATTTATTTATTTATAACGTATTTTACTTGGAAGGATACATTGAGATTTCTCTCATTTCCAAGTATGTTCTAGGTTCAAGAACATTGAATTTTTACAGTAGGTACAGAAATACAAAGTAAAACAATGCAAGATATTTAAAATAACTCAACTATACAAATTTACACAGAAAATAAATATGTAAGAAATATACTCCTTATGTTACATGTTTACAGTTGCATTCTTCTGTATTGAGGTATGTTAATAGGCTTTAGATTGGGGGAAGATTTGATGGCGTCTGGGAGGTTATTCCATATTTGTGGTGCTCTGTAGGAAAATGAGGATCGAGCCACTTTCTTTTTGTATTGTGGTATTGTAAGTAAGGTGCAGGTCCTGGATAAGAGGTTATAGGATGAGGGAACTGTTAGGGAAAGCAGTCCATTCAGGTAGGGTGGTAGCTTCCCAGAAAAGCTCTTAAACACCAGGGGCTAAATTACAATCCTCAGGTTAAAACGGGGGAGCTAGGGAGAAAAAACTGTGCTCGCAGTTTTCTCCCTAGGGCCCCTGTTTTAACGGAGATTACAATGTAGGTGCTGAAAAATCTGCCTGCATTTTTAGCGGGGGCTAAGCCCCGGGATGCGTGCGGCAGCGCTGAGCTCCGCAGGTGAGCGCTAATGCAGGTGAGCGCTAATGTTAGCACCCAGTATGTAATGTGACCCCAGGTTGGAAAGGTGAAAGGTGCGTCTAGATTCCAGCGACGGCCAGTTTAGCTCTCTTTTAACATGTCACAATGGTGGGTCATGTAGTTACATTGTAGCACAAAGCGGCAGAATGAGTTCTACAATGTAGTAAGTTTATGAAGGTGTGTTTGCGGGGCAGCTGCATACACTACATCTTGGTATTCATTGACCAGCATAAGCATTCATTGTACAATCTGTTTTTTTTACCGCTCAGGCAAGATTTGTTTCTGTACAGGGCAGCTAGTTTGGGGTAAAGTTTAGATGAGAGTTTTTTGATGTGGGGGCCAAAGGATAGATTTGGGTCTAACCACATACCTAGATATTTAAGTGACTGTGGTCAGTGTGTCATTTGATTTTGTCCTGACACGTAGATGGGGAGTTTGCAATTTATGTAGTTTAGGTGCTGTTCCAAAGAGCATTGTAACTAGGCTTGTGCACCGATTTTTTTTTCGGTTCGATTCGGTTTGATTTGTTCGGATGTTTAAACTTTTCGATTCGGCTCGTTTCGACCGATTTCTGTTTCGATTCGGTTCGGTTCGGTTCGACTCGTTTTTCGTGTACATTTTTTTTTCCGAATATCGACCATTTTTCGTATTTTTGTGTCACTTTGCTAATTTTTTGTATCGACTTTTCGTGATTTCGGAAATTTTCGTTTTTTCGGATCGTCTGTTCTCCTCGTTTCAAAGCTGTCTAACTCTATTCGTTTTGACGTAAGCTACTATGGTTTACTTTTTTATACTTTATATATTTTTTTATAATAAATTTTTGGTTTGTTTTTCGGATCCGATAATTCATTCTGTCGACACGATAATTCTGGCGATTCTATCGTGTTTTTTTTTAATTAAATAAAGATCCTTTTTTTCTTATGAATATACATTTCACAACTTTATTTAATCACATAAAAAAAATGGTATGAAAGCCAAGGAACAAAAAAAAATGAACAAAACGGTTTAAAAAACGCTAAACTGACCCGAATGGTCTGACTTTAAAAATAAAAACCAGAACAAAAAGGTTTTAAAACGGAAAAATAGTTGATCAATATGATCTGAAAGGAAAAAAAAATAAAAAATAAAATGATTTAGAAACAGACAAAAAAAAAAAATGAACCCTTTCGCTGCTGAGGCATTTCACGGCTTCCCTTCACGCCTGTGTGCGGCACTGCGGTCTGCTGCTGAGCTAATTTTTAACAGTTTCGCTCCTCTTGTTTAAACGCGTTTTTTTGAAGCCTTATTTTATAATATGACCCAGACATGTTATATATCGTTCTTTCCGGCAGACTCGGCAGATGATTCATAATATATCATTATCATATGTATGCGTCATGTCCTGTCTGTATATTATAACAAAAAATGCAATAAAATTGGAATTTTCAATGTTTGTTTTACAAGGTGTAAAGTATTTTTTTCACATTTTAACATGCGAGTGTTTGCGGTTATATTTTATGAGTTGCGTTTGTTAAAAAAATTTGAAATGGGGACTTGTTATATTTTTTTGGGTGAAAATTACACTATTTTTAACAAACGCACCCCATACAAAAATCCTTAGTGCAGCATCATTGTTCACATTATAATTGAAATGGGAACAATATTGCTGCATTAACAAAACAAAACAAAAAACCTGTTTATTTTTTTTATATTTTAATTTTTTATAATTTTTAACATTGTCATGTTTGGTATTGTTGGAAAGGCCATGCTCTGGTCGATCCAAAGATAGCAAACATTAACCAACCGATAGCTGCCGCGGATCGGGAGATAGGGGGTTCCAATGAACCCCCTATCTCCGGCAGCGGTGGGAGAGAGAGAGCTCATAGCTGGGAGGAGGTGTTGCGTGAAGCTGCAAACAGGGACAAATAAAGTAAACTAGACCTGAGCCGCACTAAGGATCTTTGGGTTGTGTCGGAGAAGACTTCACGCAGTGCTGCCATCAATATTTTTGGATAAATTCTCGGTTATACAATGAATGTGACTGTGGACAAAAATCTGTGTTGTTGTGACATCGCCTAAGCTTAACAAAACCATGCTTCCTGGGGTCCCAGGGTCTCACGTATACATATAGGAGAAAAATAAACAACAATAGTGCAATAGGTAGATATCAATTTTTGAGAAGGAATTAAGGATGATATCCCACTCACAAATCTAGAGCCTTATCACTGGCTCTAAGTGGGTCCAGGCATATGGGTAGATTGTCTTCCAATTTCTCAGGTGACCCCCACCTTTATCCAAACTGGTATATCCAGGATCATATGGTGGAAGATAAAAGACAAAAGGAGACACTCCTTGTGCAAATCTGAGAGAGATTGTGTTATGGCAAATTCGAGACTTTCTACTCACATTTTCTCCTCAAAATAAACGCCCATGGGTTTTTTAGATGTTAGGAAACCCAAGAAAAAACCGTCCAGGATTCCAGATGGATGGCACAGCAACAACAGGAACAGAGAGTTTCAAAAATTAAAATTTATTAAAAACAATGGTTCCAGAACGCGTTTCGCCGCACAAAACCGCGACTTCATCAGCTGGTATAAATACATTAAAACCTGGAACCATTGTTTTTAATAAATTTTAATTTTTGAAACTCTCTGTTCCTGTTGTTGCTGTGCCATCCATCTGGAATCCTGGACGGTTTTTTCTTGGGTTTCCTAACATCTAAAAAACCCATGGGCGTTTATTTTGAGGAGAAAATGTGAATAGAAAGTCTCGAATTTGCCATAACACAATCTCTCTCAGATTTGCACAAGGAGTGTCTCCTTTTGTCTTTTATCTTCCACCATATGATCCTGGATATACCAGTTTGGATAAAGGTGGGGGTCACCTGAGAAATTGGAAGACAATCTACCCATATGCCTGGACCCACTTAGAGCCAGTGATAAGGCTCTAGATTTGTGAGTGGGATATCATCCTTAATTCCTTCTCAAAAATTGATATCTACCTATTGCACTATTGTTGTTTATTTTTCTCCTATATGTATACGTGAGACCCTGGGACCCCAGGAAGCATTGTTTGCGCCATCTCAGGTTATATTCTGCATTTGTATTCATTTGGTGTAGGGGAAACCACTATATCCTGTGATTGGCTGTCTGGGGTGCCAAGGTGGTGGATTCATATTGTGTGGCGCTGCACCATCTCTCATTTTAACAAAACCATGCCACGGTAATCAAATCTCAAGGCAGTACAACAAGGTTGTGTTAGTGTGTGACATTTTTTGGCCATGCAGGAAGTGTAGAATGTGCACAGTCACATTCATGGCCACAAATATGTTGACACATTTATGACAAAGGGTCCATAGAAATGTCAATAAATTTATGTACATATAATTTTAACAGTGTGGAAACCAAGCAATACATAGTAACTTATTAAGTAAGGAAAAGCAACGCACACAAGCAGGAAAATATAGAAAAAATAGAAAATTTATTTACAACATGGGGAACATGCCAAGGATGGCAAACTGCCCAACAGGGGCACAAACAACACAAACAAACATAGGGGAGGAGGCTGGTCTCACTGCCGCTCCAGGATGTCAGCGGCATTGCTAATATGCTCCCGCAACTCCTGGAGCAATTCCTGTATAGCATTGATGGTGGTTACAGCCAGGCGTAGCTCGCCGATCGCCATCCGATTTATCATCCTAATGCTGGATGTGTCCGGTCTGGCTTCTCCTTCTATATATCCAATAAATGAAAGAAGGAAAATACAGTAAGTAAAGCAGGTTTCTATTTTTGACTGAAGTCTGAAAGTCTTGAAAAAATATAACAGTAGTATATACCAGTGCTGGCGGCCTCCTGAGGCTCTGACTCCTCCTCCAACTCCTCCTCCTCCACCACCACCGTCAGCATCTCTTCCGGTGCTAGATCTAAAAAATTAAAGAAATAAAAAATACAGTAAACAACAAAACTGATTTATTTTTGAACAAAAGTCGATGCAAAATACAAAAGTAAAAAAAAAAACCTGGACACGCGACCTCCTGCTGCGGCTCCGGCTCCCTCTCTCCATCGCCCTGCTCCTCCTCTTCCTCCTCCTGCTCCTCCTCCTGCTCCTCCTCTTCCTCCTCCTGCTCCTCTTGTGCTATACATAAAAAAATTAAATTAAAATACAGTAAACAAAAAATGTTTCTGTTTTTGACCAAAAGTCGTTGCAAAATAAAACAGTATATACCAGCACTGGTGGTCGCCTGTGGCTCCTCCTCCTCCTCCACTGGGGCACTGGTGCCCGCTGGGGCAGATGCTGCCTTCTTCCTGTCTTCTGCCAAATCCAAAAAATAACACGTAAATAATACAGACTGGAAAAAATGGTATATCTATACAATATATTGCCGAAAGTATTGCGACACCCCTCCACTACCCACTAGCACTACCAGCTTGACGCACCACTACTCCCATCTCATAGTTCTAAAGTCACAAAATATTTATTTATTTCCCCTGCACATAGACATATATTACCGTTCAATTATATATTTTTTTCAGAAGTAAACATTACGTTTATTCAATAAAAACTATTATTTGTGTTGTGTGCATACAAAACGCATTGTGCCGACTGCTTTTAGTTATTTTATAGACGGCCTCAGCCTCAGTTTCACTTTCAGTTTCTGCTAATAAAACTGGATATTGCAGAAACAACAGAAATCCGCCATTTTGTTTTGAAATTTGCATCTAAAGCGTTCAATAATGACACTGCTGCAGCAAACTGAATTCCTGCGCTGCAACAATTCAGCAGCTGCTGAGGACGTATTGAACGTGGCTCTGTTTGGATGCACTTTCAGAAGAACTACATGTCCCATCCTACCACTTAGCGGAGACGGAGATTTTTGAAGATGCGCAGGTGGGAGCCAATATTGGGCAAGCTGCGGGTCTTCTCGTATGCATCACTCAATCACAACAACCCCCCCCCCAGCACACTATAGTACACACTGTGCCAAAAGAAATCCAGCATTGTAATTTCATCTACATACATCAAATATCACAATTTTCACGAATACGTAAAATCACAAAAAAGAAGAGCTATGGCAAAAATGCATGTATGACGAGTCGTGAAAACGCAAAGCTATACACAATCACATTGCATGAAAAAAGGACTAGATAAATCAACATATTTCTGTGCACATTAGCACATGCAAGCACATTATTATTATTATACAGGATTTATATAGCGCCAACAGTTTGCGCAGCGCTTTACAATATAACATGACACTTACGTTTGGCTATGACACGCCAGATGTGCCTCAGCTGCTCCTCCTCGCGCATCTTGAGGTCAGACCAGCGTTTTCGTAGCTGGTCCTTTGTCCAGTCTTTGCCAAACAATTCCACGATGGTGGTGCGAACCTTATCGAGGATTCGGTCCTTGCAGACGTTGTTCTTCTTGCCGTAAGGGCCCTTACGGCAGTCGTAGTCTTTGCGATCAAAGATGCGGACCAGCTCCAACATCTCCTCAAATGCCATGTTGCTGGCCCGCTTCTTCCTGGGTGGTGTCTCATGGGTGGAAGAAGATGAGGAGGTGTCCGAATGGCACTCGTCTCTTTCAGCCATGATAGATAATCAAATCAATACTTTTTGGCCTGTCAAAAAACTTGTCAAAAAACTGGCTCAATAAAGTTACGACATCCGCGCACGCGCATGCGCGACCCGCGGACGAATCGGATCCGACCCGATTACGAAGGAATTATCGTATCGACAGAATTATCGGATCATTGGAAACAAAAACAAGTAATATGCATTTACAAATACAAAATTTACAGAATCAGCGATATAACCGATAATAGTTAAATATACGATGTCCAGAATTACCGAAATGGAACCGAAATCACTAATGGAACCGAAATCATGAATAGAGCGAAAATAAATTTCGATTTGACACATTTCAAGTCCATTCGATAATTCCGAAAATATTTAGTTTCGGCTCGGAAAACTTTTCGGATCTGTCGGTTTTCGGGTCCGACCCGATTCGGAAAATCGGCCGAATCCGAAAACACGAATCGGGAAATTTCGTGAAAATTCCGAAATTCCAAAACCCGAAACTCACATCCCTAATTGTAACAGTTTTGTCAGTATTTAGAAAACGTTTGTTATCGGCAATCCACTTTTCTACCTCTGTGAATTGTTCTGCGACACTGCCCCCAGCTGTGGGAGATTTAGTTTGCTGGTATAGAATATGGTGTCGTCTGCATACATGTGCACAGTTGAGGCATTGCAGACATTAGGCAGATCAGTTAGGAATATTGTGAATTAGAGGGTGTAACTAGAAACTTCAGGGCCCAGGTGCAGGAACCATGGCGGGCCCCCCACCCTAGGTAAAAACATACCATTGCATTGCATTGCATTGCATTGCATATGCATTGGTCCCCTCCAGTTTTACAATATTGACTCCAGTGTCACATTTTTTTCAGGTTCACTATGACCTCCTCAGTCCATCCCATTTTTAATGTAACGTGCACTATGTGTAGCTCACAGAGCTCCACAGCAATAAACCTCACAGTAATATGCAGTGTGTATGAGCGTATCCCAGAGCTCCACAGCAATAAAACTCACAGCAATGTGCAGTGTGTACGAGCGTATCAGAGCTCAACAGCAATAAAACACACAGTAATGTGCAGTGTGTACGAGCGTATCACAGAACTTCACAGAAATAAAACTCTGTAATGTGCAGTGTATATCAGTGTAAATCACAGGTTTGCAGCAGCAAAAGTCACAGTAATATGTCGTGTGTATGAGTGTATCACAGAGTTCCACAGTAAAACTCAAATAAGTATAAAATTAATTTTAAAAAATAATTTTATATATATATATATATATATATATATATATAATACAGGCAACCCCCCAGGTCCAGGCAGGCGAGTGTGGGGCCCCCCGGACTCAAGGGCTCGGGTGCGGTGGCAGCCTCTGCAGCCCTGGTAGTTACGCCCCTGTTGTGAATAGCAGGGTGCACGTGACTGGGAGAGGGTGGAAAGCGCTGTCGGAAATGGACACAGATTGCGATCGATCCATATGATTGAAACCAGGTTAGCGTGCATTCACCAATAATGGAGTTTTTAAGGTTTTGTAATAGGATGCTATGCTCTACTGTGTCAAAGGCCTTGGCAAAATCAAGGAAGATGGCTCCAGTTAGGTTTTCTTGTTCCATGCCTGCTTGGATATCATTGCAAACTTTTAAAATCATTGATTTGATCGGGTCCAGACTGGTAATTCATTTTTAGATTACAGAGAAGTTTAGTAACGACTCTGACAGGCACTGTTCTAAAATTGAATTTTTCTGCAATACAGGCACTTTGCACAGTTAGTGGGGCCTGACCTTTGGTGCATCCAACAAAATAATTATTAAAGTCATTTGCTAAATCTACTGGGTGCTGAAGGGTTTTGTTGTTTACTTTGACAGCATCCGGGTGGGAGTGGATCGGGGTGATTGTATGTTACTTATGATTTTCCCAAAATTTCTTGGGTTTGTTTTTGTCTACAGTTTCACAGAAGTATTGGTCTTTGGCCATTTTTGTTTGTTTTGCGCATGCATTTCGCCATTTTCGATAAACAGAGTGATCGTTCATGGAGCCAGTACACTTGAACTTTGACCACAGTGAATCTCTAAACTGGTACACTTGAATGTGGTTAGTTGTAACCAAAGGGAGATGCACACGGAGAAATTGGCATGTGCCCTGGGAGATCTGACAAATAGACTGCTGACAATGACAGACACGCATGCAGACACTGACAAAGACACACAGAGAAACTGGTATGTGACCTGGGTGATCTACCTGTGATACATTGTGAATATACTCAATGTGTTTTTACTGCTTAATAAAATGTGATTTTTTTTCTTCAATACACGACTGGCTCCTGACATAGGTTTTATGGAAATACCCTTAATAGGGAAAGGGGTTAAACCCAATTGAGTAAGTTATTGAAAAAAACCTTGAGGTCTAAGAAGGTAAATTTCAGAAGAAATTTAAAGAAGTTAGTATCACCAAGGTTGAGAGCCTTGTAGTACATAGGGTATAATGCGATGTTTCTAGGAAGTCAGACCACCATGGGATTCCCCTTGGACCACAGCCAAGAGTTTCAGTTGTAAGTATTCCTGCCTGGTGGTGTCACCCTCTAGAGCAGTGTTTCCCAAACCTGTCCTCAGGGCCTACCCACAGGTCATGTTTGCAAGATATCTGAAGCACAGCCCAGGTGATATAATTTGCTGCTCAATGATTGTAGAATTCAGTCTGCATTTCCCCAAGGTGATCTGCAAAATCTGGCCTGGTTGAGGGTCCTGAGGACAGGTTTGGGAAACACTGCTCTATAGACATGTGCATTCGTTTTAGTACTAAAACGTTTTAGTCCGAATTTTGGGATAATTTAGTTTTAGTATGACTCAAGAGAAATGAAACTGCTCAGTACAAAAAACAAAAGAAACTAAAAAAAAATGCACTACATTTTAGTTTCAGTCCTTTTTGTGATATTACATTGATGAGTGAAGGAGACCAGCAATGAAGATCGCAACATCGCAACATCCGAAGTTCTGCACCCTCCACATGCCAATGCAGTAGGATGTTCTATACAGAGAGTGGCATTAATTAATGCAGGAGTATGTTCTATACATTATACAGAGAGGGGTATTAATGCAGGAGGATGTTATATAGATTATACAGAGAAAGGTATAAATTGAGGAGAATGTTCTATACAGAGAGGGACATTAATGCAGGAGGATGTTATCTACATTATACAAAGAGGGGTATTAATTAATGCAGGACGATGTTCTAAACATTATACAGAGAGGAGCCTTTTTTTTTAGCCCTTTAAATCCAGTGGCTGTGAGCACTGAGATCGGCTGCTTGTTACATTATCTCTCAGTACAATGTATCAGGCTCAGTTGTTACAGTAACTGACTGTAACAGCGCTCAGAGTTTCAGTAAAACAAGGAAATAATATTGTTCTAACCTCTTATAAATAAAAATATTATTTACTAGTTTTACAGAAACTCTGAGCGCTGTGATGAGCAGCAGTCAGCTACTGTAACAGCTTTGCCTGACACGGGGCAGTATTACAATGTTGGTGCTAACTTAACCAGAGCTGTTGTAAACTGAAAACCTCCATAGGCTATAATGGCTCTGGGAAGGTTACAACAGCTCTGGTTAAGTTATCACCAACTATGTAATATGGCCCACATTGTGCTGAGAGTGAGAGATACTGTAACAAGCAGCGATCTCAGCCCTCTGAGGAGCCACCACTACAATAGTAATTGTATCCACTGGTTTTTGGATGAACGAAATTAGTTTTCATACTAAAGAACTGAAAACGAATTTCTTTAGCAACTAAATAAATTGCATTTTAGGACTAATCCATTAGTTCAAAACTAAATTTTGTGCTGTGCACATGTCTACTGCTCTAGAGGGTGTCACCCAGGTGCAGTCCACGCCACCCTTGTGACGCCACTGTCTCTATCATATTTATTATATCTGACACAAAAGCCATTTCTGCCTGCATGCTAATAATGCAAACCCCATTAGAAATTGTGCAAAATAAGGGATACCATCTAAGGTTCAGAACCTTTCATTCCAACAATATTTCTGTAAAGGATAAATAAATACATGAAAAATGATAAATTAGCAAATCTACATTATTTTAATCTTTTAACTGTTTCGAAAACACCAATCACAGTGCAAATAAATTTAGGTAGTAAGAGTTAAGTATGTAGAATGTGTAGTGTTGTACTGTTGAACAATACCATCCCAGCATTTCTAGATCTATATCAAGATAATTGGTTTGTAGTTAATAAATTAAAATGCACCATAGAACGTAGTAAAACTCCTGACCAGTGACATTAATATTGGTTTCCAATTTTGTAAAAATTGGATGTATAGAACCCTTTTTGTATGTATGTGCACTGCATTTGTATTCTGGTGTATTTGTTTTCTACATAGATGAATCTCTATAAACACTCTATAAATAGCAAGGGTGAATCACAGGAACAGAACCATGGTATTATTTGAGTGCATGGTTAGAGGCATAAGGTCTAATTGTGGCTGTAAGGAAGGAAAGCTCACAAAAACAACAGAAACCACAGAGGGAATGAAATGGCTCAGCTTTATGAAAACTGTCACATATTATTGCAATTATTCTTTTTGACATGCAGTCTATGGCAATGATCATAGTATAAAAAAATATTTTTCCTTTCCAATTTATCAGGGATGGTCCAAGAATAGATTAGACTTATAAATGTTGATAGCTTTCATACAACAAAAAGAGTTAGATGAGAGAGTGATGAGTGGAGACCATCAGAGAACTATTACAGATTGCGTGTGCAGTGGTTGGTGCTCAGATGTGACGGTTTAAGCTCAGATTGTTGGATACAAGGAATCTTGAGGACAAAAGCCAGGAGATAAGGGTCAGAGCGTGTGCAAAAAACATGATAATGGAGTTAGAGCAGAGGTTGGAGAAGGTGAGAACAAATTCATTACTTGACATGGGAGAGTTGGGTCACTGACTAACTTTTTAATTTACCAAGATCAAGTATACTCAATCCTCAAAGACACCTGATGGGCCCTAATATTGAGCATATTCAATTTGGTCAAATCCTAGAGCTATCGATAGCGCTTTCATTTATTGCAAACGGAATATGTTTGCAAATGGGCTGCAGAATGGGTCCGAAAGGTTTTAGCACCACGGGCAACACTGATTTCCTGCCTATTCAGAATTAATCCCCAACTGCAGTAGTGCTTTTTGGCCGGTAGATAGCATCTTCTTAGTGAAAGAAACCTTGATGTTGCTGATCTAAGACGGTAAATTTCAGAAGAAATGTTAAAAAGTTAGTATCACCATGGTTGAGAGATAGCATTTCAGTACATAGGGTATAAAGCAGTGTTTCCCAAACTTGTCCTCAGGACCCTCAACCAGGCCAGATTTTGCAGATCACCTTGGGGAAATGCAGACTGAATTCTACAATCACTGAGCAACAAATTATATCACCTGGGCTGTTCTTCAGATATCTTGCAAACATGACCTGTGGGTAGGCCCTGAGGACAGGTTTGGGAAACACTGCTCTAGAGGGTGACACCACCAGGCAGGAATACTTATAACTGAAACTCTTGGCTGTGGTCCAAGGGGAATCCCATGGTGGTCTGACTTCCTAGAAACATCACCTTATACCCTATGTACTACAAGGCTATCTCTCAACCTTGGTGATACTAACTTCTTTAAATTTCTTCTGAAATTTATCTTCTTAGACCTCAAGGTTTTTTTCAATAACTTACTCAATTGGGTTTAACCCCTTTCCCTATTAAGGGAATTTCAATAAAATCTATGTCAGGAGCCAGTCGTGTGGTGAAGAAAAAAAAAATCACATTTTATTAAGCAATAAAAACACATTGCGTATATTCACAATGTATCACAGGTAGATCACCCAGGTCACATACCAGTTTCTCTGTGTGTCTTTGTCAGTGTCTGCATGTGTGTCTGTCATTGTCAGCAGTCTCTTTGTCAGATCTCCCAGGACACATGCCAGTTTCTCCGTGTGCATCTCCCAATATTGTTGGAATGAAAGATTCTGAACCTTAGATGGTATCCCTTATTTTGCACAATTTCTAATGGGGTTTGCATTATTAGCATGCAGGCAAAAATGGCTTTTGTGTCAGATATAGTAAATATGATAGAGACAGTGTCGTCACAAGGGTGGCGTGGACTGCACCTGGGTGACACCCTCTAGAGCAGTGTTTCCCAAACCTGTCCTCAGGACCCTCAACCAGGCCAGATTTTGCAGATCACCTTGGGGAAATGCAGACTGAATCCTGCAATCACTGAGCAGCAAATTATGTCACTTGTGCTGTGCTTCACATATCTGTCAAGTGGGTTTGGGGTTGTAGTGTGGTCACATATTCAACAAACACTGAATTGATACAATAGGAAAACAAACTCCACTTTATACGGCTAAAAACACAAAAACTATTGATAAATAATAGATATACACTACATAAAATTTCTGTCGATATACTTTAAGACAATTTAGTTGTGAAAGATCTCCTTGTTCAAGATTAAAGTTTTTTCAGTAGTCAAAAAACAATAAGACTTTGTACCATTCACTGTCTCCAAACTAAAAATCGAGGTTCAATCACCTTTCAGTTTAATTTTTTCTGAATATAAATTCGGAGCTTATAACCTTTGCTAATTAACATTCCAAATATTTTCAAGAATAACGACCAAAAAAATCTTATTTCATGGGAGGCTTAATGGAAAATGACAGATGTAATCATATGGCTTGACAGTGAAAAGATTTAGCAGGAGCCAATAAATCCATTATCTTTTTATTGGAAGGAGGGAGGTACAGTTCAAACCTCTAATGGAGAATATGTATGTACTGTACGTTCCAGAAAAACTAAATGCCATCCCTCATACTCTGCCAACTGTTACAAGCTATGACCAGCATACATTTTATGTTTCTTTGCTCTGTGTCAGTGATACTGAAATGATAGATAAAATAATTAAAATGCTTTATTAATAACACAATGTTTAGAATTTGAAGTAACCAGGAATAATTTAATAGTGTGTCATTGTTACTGTTGTGCCACTTACATTTAATTAATCTTTTAAATACTGGGTTTAATAAATACTAAATATTGTGTTTTTATCAATTGATGATATAATATAACACAACATAAAATAAAAAGATTAGGGATGCTCCGATACTAGTACCGGTATCGGTGTTGATACCGCCATTTGCTTGAGTACTTTCAACACAAATATAATTTTCACAATATAATAACTGTTTTTGTCCATTTTCTCTCTATGTTGGCAAAATATCAATAAGTACAGTTTTTAAAGGGCTCCACTACTACTACTATTAAACAGGATAAAGCGAGAATAAGGCATGCTGAAAAGGGTGCACACTGGATGTCGTAGTCCGAAAAAGCAGGCAGAATGGTCAATAGTATTGACTTAAAAGGAGTAGAGAAAAGGAAGCCAGTTGTCTCTGCATTTCTTAAAACAATGCAACATTACTTGAATTGATTTTAATTGATGTTTTATCATGTATTATCGAGTAATGCAATGCAGTTTAGTTACCGAATTGTGTAACGGTAACATTTTTTTATTTATTGTTTGAGCTGTAAGCAGCCTCGCTGCCCACTGTTGCTAGGTAGAAGACTACTAATTTTTTAGTTAGTGTCCTAGAAAGGAGAAGGCTCTTATTTGTGTTTTGTTGTTTTCTCTTTGAGACTTTGAGAGTATAATCGGAAGATGTTCCTAAAAAACAAACAATTCAAAAAGTGGCAAAGTGGTCTCTGCAGTGGCTATATCATTACATATAGCTATAGCACAGAGTGAAGCTTTTAAAGTTTATATAAATATATAAACAAAATATATTTTATTCTATAATAAAACAAACTCTCAAGTAAATAAAGATTGAACCAAAAGCACAAGTCGTGTCCCACTATAATGGTGTATGTTAAATCAGAATAAAATAAAGATAGTCTTATTCAAGGTATTAGTAGTTTACGTAGGGTGTATTTGCACTTCAGTAATTAAAATTAGCCCTTAATATCACTAAAATATTGTAGATCATTTGTAGGAAGTTATTGCTTTATTAAAGAAGGATCTTGCATATTTTAATATATAAAATTTAATTACAAGTGACCATTTATTAAATTTAGGGTGCAACAGATTACTATGCAAGCTTAACTGTTATTTATCTAATTTAATTAAAGTACTTATTTTTAATATAGCTTTACTGTTAGGAAAATGGGCTAGTACTTAAATACTAAATAAAAGATTAATTGCTAATTAAATTCTTTAAAAATATAGAAGGCATTAAAGAGCTATTTTAATTTAATAGAGTAATAAAAAGATTACATGGAGATCAGAAGAGATAAGGTCTCCAAAATGCAGTTTGAAATGTTTCCTTTTAAGAACTATTTGCTCCCAGTCTTCTACTGTTCATGACCAGAGGAAGCGGTGCATTGCGGTGCTTTATGCACTGTGGGATGTCAGGATCGTAAGGAATTTCTCAATCTCTATAAATTGAGTGCTTATGTAAAACAGTTATTTTCCTTTCAATACTGGCTCCAGAGGAGAAGACAAGCTACGGTGGAGTAGCTCATTCTGATTATTGTGTCATTCTGGTGCTGGAACTTAGAGACTTACACAGTCCCCATCCACACAAAGGAGTAGATGCCAAAATAACCAGTGTAACTACTAGTGAATGATAATGCTTCATCTGTGTCACTCTGGCAATAAGCAGGTTCCAAGACCACCTCTTTAAGTCGCCTACTGATGACCAGTTCGGACGCAGGGAGACAAAAAATACTCAAAAAATACACAAACACATAACTGTGGAATAATATATATATTTATTATATATAGGCCACAGCTAAAACTCCACACAATAACCCACCACCATGACATAACCATTCCCATAACAAAATTAAAACAATAACCCAGTGCTGAAAGAGGACTCCCCACAACCACCACACGCCTCCAAACCAACCAACCACCAAAAAACTTTCCAACTCCCAACCATCTGACCAAAGTTATCCTAACTAAAAAGGAAACCCTAGCCAGCACTGCCTACAAGCCCCCGCCGTGACAAAGGAGCCCAACAAAATTACTATACTAACGAAAAAAACAACCCAACTTGGAATTAAATAAAGCAGGGTGGGGATTTTAACCACTCTACCTCTGGAGAAAAAGGCGCGCAGAGCCTCTCCACATGCGCCTTAAGTACCCTACTGGCGACTCCTCCCACACCACTCCCGCTCAATCTCCTCACGCGCTGCAAAATCTTCCAGAAAAATCCTCCCTGCATCCTGGCATCAGAGGCAACTTAAGGGCCCTACGCCTTAGGTGCTTCAGGCCTTATTTCTTCAAAAGATCAGCACACCATTTCCCCAGTGTTTGGCTATTTGGAAGCCTGTGCTCCTGTGCCCCAGCGTTCATCTGTCTCCCTGCATTCCCTTTTCCATTTCCTGCCCTTCATGTTCCTGATGTTCATCCCCGGATATTCAACCTCCGGCTTGTCCCCTGGATTTTGTTACTGTGTCTGTGCCAGCTGACCTACAACCTATTCCTGACCTTGTCTTCTGCTGCTAAGTTTTCCTGGCTCTTCAACCTTTGGCTTATTCTACTAGACTTCATTGTTTGCCTTTGATGCCTGACCTTCGCTTGCTACTGGCTATTGCTTTTGTCATTGATTCCCTGGCTTCTTGACCTTCCTGGACTATACTGGACTAAACCTTATGGTTTACTATATACTGTTTCGTGACATCTGATTACTCTTCTCCCGCCTTGACCTGACAGCCACCATACATACAGTGACAGGTAAGGGTGCCACTGAGTAGACGCCCAAGGATAAAGCGGTTCCCTGACTCTGGATTTCCATATTTAATAAACTTCACTTACTCATTTATTTTAGCATTTCACTACAAATACAGTGAAACTTACTATTTCTTCCTTCTTGTTCTGAGATTAAAGCTTGTGACATGCAGCTGACCTTCTCTCTACAACTGGAGGATCATTTTTTTATTCTTTTAAATTTTTGTAACAGGTTTTATAACTTATGTGGTAAATAAAAAAAGGTGAGTTAGAATGAGTGTCCAAACTGCCAATTACCAGCACATTCATCTATAGCAGAGGTCAAGATGCCGAGCTGAACGTCAGATTTAAAATTGGCTTCAAAGACTTCAAATTTTTTTAAGTAAACAGATGCTTTTTTCTTCATCTTCTCCCATGCAGTTTGACTTGATTTTATTTGCTTTAAAGGTAAAAGCACTTTAAAGATATATTGAAAACATGAACTCACTGTCATTCCAGTTAGTTGGAGTCATGCTGTGTGTTCTTCTACTTATCATTTAGTGTCTCTGCTCGGAGCCTTGCTAAAATATCCTTGCCTTCTTGGAATATATACAGTGATATACTGATCAGCCACAACGTGCAGCCAAAACAGCTCTGATGCGTTGTGGCATGGACTCCACAAGAGACCCCTGAACATGTCCTGCAGTATCTGTCACCAAGACATTCGCAGCAGATCCTTTAACCCCTTGCCACCACATAGTGTGCTATGCTGTCCTTGCAGTGGGTGGGTCTAAATGCTGCAGGTCGGCATAGCATTCCCCACCTACTCCTAAACCCATGTCTCTGATGCTCACATGCTGAGCAAGTCATTGGCTGCTGTGAGACTACCTGAACTTAGGCAGTCCCACCACAGCCAAACAGGCGCTCTGCCCACTGGGACGGGAGGCAGGCCAAAGGAGGGCTGCAGAGCCTGACGGGTGTGATATGCCGCTTAGCTGTGTTTAGGCGTTTTTGCTGCGTGTTTACTCCTGTGAGGTCCCCGACGGTAAGGGGTTTAGTACTGCAATTTACAAGTTGGGGCCTTCGTGAATTGGATTTGATGTTTCAACACATCACACAGATGCTCCTTTGGATTGAGATATGAGGAATTTGGAGTGCAAGACAACATATTGAAATTATTGTCATGTTCCTCAATTCCTGAACAGTTTTTGCAGTGTGGCAGTTTCCTGCTGAATGAAACCTCTGGCATCAGGGAACACCATTGCCATTTAGGGCATATTTAATAATTTTTTCTCTTTATTACGATACTGCCATGGATAGGGGTAGCTCCACACACAAACACCACCCAATAAAATAAAATAAACCCTAATCTGATCCTTAAGGTGGCCGGATCTACTCTCGAAAAGAAAAGTGAAGTCACTTCCTGACGAGGCTTGCAGTACGCAAGCGAAACGCGTCTTGGGAATTCCTGTTTGTTTTATTTTGTTGTTTTATGTGGTGTAATAAAACTGTTTAGACCAATTTTTTATTCATTTCCCAGCTTTTATTCTACTACTGATCATCTTCTCAACTCGAAATATCTACTGTTCCGGTTGCTGACGAATGCTCAAATTTCATTATATTGAGTGAGGAGGGACCCCCCTCTGAATGGATTAAGTGGTCCACAGGCACACCTACAGAGCCACCTAATAGGAGGCTCGGGAACATGTGAGTTGACATCTACTCGTATACAGTTTATATGTATTGATGATAATACACTATCTCTATCACTACTCTTTTTGAGGTATCGTTATCTGGTGGATACAGTTCACTTATCGAGGGAAGATGGGCGGGACCCCCCTTAGAGGTCTGAATGCGTTCACTACGAGCCAATTGAGGCTCCACCTTTGTGAGTGTAATCGATTACATACGCATATAGTTACTTGCCTGATATTTAGTACTGCGCAATCCTTTTTTGTATTTATTGTTTTAGGACTTATATGCATCTTTGGAAGAACTCTGTTTGAAAAGTTCGGACATATGAGTTAAATTTATTCGATTCCAATTCATCATTTTATAGCTCTCCCTTTGCACTCACTTGTGTGCTTTGGTACATACAAACAGGAAGGAAACAGTCTTTGAGGAGATTGAGGACTGAGATTGAGGAGACTGTACTGAAGTTTTCCAACGTAATCTTCTGGTATATCATACCAGGCTTCTTTGATCACTTCCAAGTGTTCTTCTTTAGAGTTAGGTTGTCTTTCATTTCTTACTCTGTCAATGATCCCATGGTGCCTCTATAATATTCAATATGGACTCTGGAAGCCAGTCCATGACTGTTAATGTTTCATCAGTTGTTTTCTCTCCAAACATAATTTCACTGTGTTTGCAGTGTGTTTGGGAAAGTTATCCTGCTGAAAAATAAAACTATTCCCAATCAAAAACTTTGCAGAAGGAATGGCACAATAAATTAAAACCACTCTGTACTTTTAAGCATTCATGATGCCATCAATTCAGACCATACCGCCAACACCACTGGCAGAAATACAGTCCTAAACTGGGACAGACCCTCCATCATGTTTCACTGAAGGCTGCAATCACTCGTTCTTCCACCTCTCTTCAGATTTTCTTCTCACATATTGTTGACAATTGGAACCAAAAATTTCAAACTTGGATTTGTTACTCCATGACACTTTTTTACACTGATATTCGTTCCAATTGCTTCTGGGCCAGATTACAAATGTCGCATTAAAATGAGGACGCTATAGGGGAAAACCTGCACCTACAGGTTTTCCCGTAGTGTCCCCATTTTAGTATTTGATTCCAGGCCAGATACTATTACGACACCTTGCTTTGGAATGAAGCGCTACCCTCTGTGATATTATTTGTCCCCTGTCTCTCTCTGCTTGAGGCCAGGAGAAGAGAAGCGGTGGCCGGTGGATCGGGCCACCATTCTCGCCGCGAGATGAGAGGTGAGTATTGGACTTATTGGGGGGGGTTAGGTGATGGTAAATGATTATGCAAAAGCAGAATTATTTAGCACCAGCATTTAGGACATGGTAAGAATTTGCTCAACCCATCGGTGAGGTAATTAGTGCTATCACTTTGTAATGCCTTACTTATCCAAACACTAATTATTGATTACTCTCCCCATGTTATGTATAGGGTGCACAAAGTACAGTAAGCTCGCACAAGGTAGTGCAATCACAGATGCGCTAATGGATTTTTATCGGGTTTAGTGTTAGGGATGTAATGTGGGCGGCATGCGTTAAAGTCACTTATCCTGATGTCAACGCTTACATATCCGAACACTGCAGTTAGCATTCAGTATGTAATCTAGCCCTTTAGCTTTAGCCTATTTTAGCTCTGTTTCCCTTCTAAAACAGTGGTCCCTTAGCTGATAGCCTTCCAGAGAGACCATTCCTGATCAAACTTCTTCAGACTCTAGTAGGGTCAATTTAGCGTCCAGATGCTGAGCCAGGTCCTTGTTGGACTTCTACCAGTCTCTCCAAGAACAAGAGAAACTTCCCATCGGATTTTGGAAAAAATTTTGGGCTCGCAATTCATCTCTTTAGCCTTGATCTCTACTGATTCTTCACATTTCTTGATTTTAATTATAGCTTGAATACCACCATAGCCTATAGAAGCTGGTTTTTAAGGGGGGGGGGTTAATGCTGCATAAAATTTACTTTTTTTCCTGGTTATATTCTAAAAAAGCGATTGAGAAATAATTATTTATGGTAATTTTAGCATTGCAAAACAATAAATCGAATGGTAGCCTAAGACGTTTACGGAGTGTTTTATGTATATTTTTTCTTATACTGGGTTTCAGCAGCCAATATTTGTCTTTATAAACTTATGTGTATTTGCAGTTAGTCTGTCAGTCAACAAATGCATTTGAGTAGTGGATGTAAAATAGTTTAATATTAACTTGTGATACTTAAATTAATATGTTTCTTCATAATGTAGTATGGAGACTGTACTGCCAAGTCTATTAATTCCATTGCTTCTTTCTTGTTAAATGGATATCAGTTTCTGAAAGGATTACAAAAAACCGGCATGGTCAGACTTGTAGTCTCCTTATATAAGTGCTACATGTATAAATTGTCAGAATGAATGGAAGAAGTAATGTTTCAATATGTGATAGCTAAATGAAGGGAGATTTACTGCTAATACCAGGTGATAAATCATTCCAAATTCAAGAATCTTTTATGCACAGAAGATTTCTATTCTACGACTAACATACAAAAGGAGCATTATGTTTCTGAATGTGAATTTGACAGTGCACTTTAGCTGACCTCTCTCTGGTGCTTCTGTCAAGCCCATTTAGCAGCGACAACCAAACACTAGATTCCCCAAGCCCTTCAGTATATCATTTTTAAGTACCCTGCTTTAACCATTTAAATAACACATATTTCAAGCTTACTCTTTCTAACTTGTGACCAGTAATATACTGAGGTTTCGTGATTAACCATTCCTGGTCAGGACATGTCTAAAACATGCACCATACCTTTTTCTCACCCCTCAATTGAATTTTTCCCTGTAATCGGGTCCTTGCTATACATCTTCATCCTTTACCAGTGGTTCTCAAACCTGTCCTCAGGACCCCCAACCAGGCCAGGTTTGCCAGATATCTGAAGCACAGCACAGGTGATATGATTTGCTGCTCAGTGATTGCAGGATTCAGTCTGCATTTCCCAAAGGTGATCTGCAAAATCTGGCCTGGTTGGGGGTCCCGAGGACGGGTTTGAGAACCAAGCCAAAACGGAGCTTTCTATTTCTACCAATCAAAACATGTTCCCAAATCTCTTCTTAAACCCTTTCTCAAACATTTAAAAATGTTATTTATCCGTTAACACACATTCAAAACTTTTACCGAAGGAATGATGTTTAGTCTGTGTAAAAATAAAGTTCTGAGCCATGGATTTATCATGCCTCGCTGTACAGCATCGACGCTCAACCCATGCACCCTTGGCCACTTGTGGACACACAGATCTTTTCAATGTGGCCCACAATTATCAAATATATTGTAATCGTGTGTTTAACAACATCTCATTGACAAGTTTACATTGTATTCTGCTGAATTCTGTTCTCTCTGTGGCCGGCAGATATTGGATCTTCCCCGTCTACCTTCTCCTGTTGCTCTCCCTAACCTCCCTCCCTGCTCTGCCCTACAAACCTCCTCCTGTTAGTACTTCACCTCGCTCACTTCTCTCAGCAAACTGCCGATACTTCCCTTCTCTCAGCACAGCTATCAAGAAAAAAACCTTCAAAAGCTCCTCTTCTGACACTTAAATCACAATTACGATTTACTGTTAAATTACTGACTACTGTTATCTGCTGACTTTTCCCTCAGATACAGGAAGTGATCTTTGTGAAGCAGGCCCGGACTGGGACAAAAAATAGGCCTGAGCATTTTGGACTGAGCAGCCCACTCTTTTTCTCTACACAGCACACATTTCTGTGAGATTTATTGCTGTGGAGCTCTGTGATACACTCATACACAGCAAACATTACTGTGGAGCTAGGTGACCCCCTCATGCACACACACATTACTGTGGAGCTAGGTGACACACTCATGCACACCGCACATTACTGTGGAGCTAGGTGACACCCTCATGCAGACAGCACATTACTGTGAAGCTCTGTGACACCGTTATGCACACCGCACATTACTGTGGAGCTCTGTGACACCCTGCACACCGCACGTTACTGTGGAGCTTTGTGACACCCTGCACACCGCACGTTACTGTGGAGCTCTGTGACATCCTCATAAACACTGCACATTACTGTGGAGCTCTGTGACACCCTCATAAGCACTGCACATTACTGTGGAGCTTTGTGATACCTTCATACTCACCGCATATTAATGTGGCCCTGCAGACTTCAAGATGACGGCTGGCCCCCTCTGATTAGGTCACAGGGCGTGCCATGTGATGCCTGCTGCCCTATGCCCTTGTGGCAGATGTTATGCGGCTCGTCCTGTGACCTAATCAGTGGGGGCAAATGGCTGGCCGGTCCCTCTGATTAGGTCATAGGGTGCACTGGATGGTCGACCGCCATCTTCAGTTGGCTTAGGCTGCCTCGCTGGGTGGCTGGTTATGTCGACCAGCCCGGGAGGCTAGTGGTATGCCCGACGGGCCCTTTGGCCAGTCCAGCTTGCTGTGAAGTCCCCAGCACAGACTCCTTATAATGCAGCTTATAGGGGATGCAATGTAATTGTGTTCTGAGGCACCCGAAGTTAACACTGAGGTCGCTTGTCATTGTCTATAGTAGTGGTTCCCAACCCTGGTCCTCAAGTACGTCTTACAAACCAGATTTTAGGGATTACCTTGGAAATGCAGACTGAATCCTACAATCAATGAACAGCAAATCATATCACCTGTGCTGTGCTTCAGCCATTTGCAAACCTGGCCTGTTAGGGGGAGACTTGAAGACCAGAGTTTGGAACCAGTAATCTATAGCACTGCCTTTGATAAGATAACATATAAATAATCCTTGGCATTGAATTATTAATAAAAAGTCAGTGTTTTCATTAAGTGAATCTTTCACTCCTTTTATTGCTTTGGTATTATGCATACAATTTCTGTATAATGTATACCACATCATGAACCAACATTTTCAAATTGATCCTTGTCTTGTCAAACTTTCAGCACCCCTGCTGAAGACTACTTGGAAACTGCATCTACTTTTCTCACTAAAAAAATTGTCAAGAAATTCTATTGCTGCACTATTAAAACCAGCTAGGGGGCGAATGGAGGGAGAGCTCTGGGGGTCACTCGATACCATATTGACATAAACCAAAAGTTACAAATAATTATTATATTATTATACTTTATTTATAAAGTGCCAGCATATTCCGCAGCACTGAACAACGGGCACAATCTAGACAGGGTTACAATACACTGAGACTGAACAACATTTTGATAAACCAGTACAGGAGGAAATGAGGGCCCTATTCCCGTGGGAATTTATTAGGGTTGGGGGTGGAAACAGGACATACACAAGCCTCATGACCTCATTTAGTTATTATTTTACATATTGTTTGCACCCTCTTGAAAGCTCAATTGCTAATATTGTCATAGGGTTATTACAAATACCCATATGCAAACTATTTAACACTTTTCATACATATATTTAAGAATTTAAATTTTTGCTATATGTTTATATTTCAGATCATGGTTAAAGTACTCATTCTATTCTATAATTGTCACACCATTATAGCATATAAAAGTATTATGCTCTGGCCTTTCCAATGATAACAAACATGACCCTCTAGCTGCCACCGATTGGGAGACACAAAGATCCAAACGACCCCTCTATTTCCACCATAAGGATTTCCATAGGGAAATCCCTTGGCAGCTAGGGGGAAAACTGCCAACTAACTGTCACGGTTCCCGGATTCCACCACGCAGTCCTTAAAGCCCAACACTCCACAGAACCAAAAACTACCAACAGGGTAGCCGTAAAGGAATCCCTAACTGTCTGGTCCTTAAAAATTGGCCAGGTATATGTATACTAGCTAGACAGAGTTAATCAAAGACAATGTCGTAATACAAAACCAGGTCAGCAACACGGGGGTAGTCAGACGAGCCAGAATCAGGAATACAGAGTATAGAATAGTCAAATGGAATAGCCGGGTTGATATCAGTGCAGGAGCGTAGTACAAGGAAATAGTCTAGGGCAACTGAAGGCAGAATAGTCAGAAAACCAGCAGAGGTCAATAACAGGTTAAATCACGAGAGAATTCAGGTACAAGGAGCTCAGGTATGGATAACCACGATCTGGCACTGCTTAGAAGGAACTGTTGGTTTTTAAAAGACCTTCACCAGACTGCGCCCCCCTCTCAAGCCGCGCCTCATGCAGCCACCTCCCTGCCTGTTTCAATTTAAACTGGGCGTTGGTGAGCGAGCAGCATCAGATATGCTGCCTTCAAGCACACCGGAAAGGCTGGAAGCACCCAACGTTACACTAACATCATTGCGCTCATGTGCGATGATGTCAGTGGGTGGGGGAGGCCCTGGAGTCTCTGCTGAAATCCAAGATGTCAGCCACCTCCTGGACAAGTCCATGATCAGGCGCTGATTGTCACCGGATCAGCTAGTAAGGGGTTAAAGAAAGGCATCACTGGAAAGGTCACACTTAAAACTCTTAGCCAATCGGGAGGGAGAGGGGTCCAAAGGACCCCCTTCCCTTTCAGGCACTCTCCCGGCTATGCCGGGGGTGAGCCTGAAACTGATGTCATCGCACCGACTTCAAGATAGTCAGACCACCGTGGGACTCCAGCCGGAGAGGTGAGTATCGGGAAGGAGGGGGAATTAACGCCATGATGTAGCAGGTACGTCCTTGTTCGTTAACCGACCATTTTCTTAGTATGTACCTGGTATGTCGCTATGGGGTTCATGTGTCACCAAGATCTTGTATTGATGATGAGAAAGTCGAAGCACTGCTTACAGTCTTCTCCTGCACAACCCCAAGAGTCTCAATGGGGTTAAGGTCCGGACTGTGTGGTGGCCAATCCATGAATGTGTGAAAATGATGTCTCATGGTCCCAGAACCACTCTTGCACAATTTGGCATTTTAGAATATGTCCGCTGGGCCACCAGGGAAGAAAGAACCCATTGATGGAAAAACCTGCTCATTCATTGTATTCAGGGAGTCACATGACCTCAGTGTTTTCCAGCTTAAACATATTGATCACTGCAGTAACTATCCAATGGAAGGCTCGCTTACAGTAAGCTGGCGGAAACTAATGCAATAAACGATGTGCAAGCGGGAGTAGCATTAGAATTATAATATGGATGGCATGCATTAACACACTTATCCTGGCGCTAACGCTTAAGCATTGAGGCGCTAACGTTAGTGACAACTGTGGGATGAAGCCCATATTGTGTAAAACGTTGCATCCCAAATATTAAAGCAATGGATGAACTAAAAAAGTAAAACAATTGTGTCAATTGATTCACTTATATTTTTGAATATAGCTCATAATTTATGACAAAAATAGCTTTGTATTCCATGGTTAAGGGTAAACTAACATCAGTTGTTTCCAATAACTGGACTTTTAATATTTGTTTTAACAAAAGTGCTTGGTATTGAAATAGTTGAACCTCAAGGACACATTTCTTTCTGCTCTGCCTAGCCATTTTATCATTCTGTCTCACAGCCTTTAATGTCTAGCTCCCAATCTTCACTCCCCTGATCGTTTCTCCATCTCTCGATACCTGGTATTATCTCTCCATCCATTACTCTCTCACAGGTCATCCTCAGTAGTGACAGCTTTCTTGGATATACTATCTATGGCTCTCCTTCCAAGATCATCATGTACCTGGACATTTTCCATAAACCATCCCGTGGGGCACAAGATGTGACCGACAGGGAATGGATTGAAGTCAGGTCAAATTAAAGCTCGATTCCAAAACTTTTGCTTACAAATAACTCTTTTTGGTTATTGATAAATGTTTTTTGGCTTTGAAATCTAAATTCATTAGTGCACATTTGAAAAGAATTTAATATTGCTTTGGATAGTCAAAAAACACTTCTGGTGTTCATAATCTTCCCAATAACACATTATCCAATGGAAAAATACAAGAAAAAATGGGAACAATGACTCTCAATAGGGAAACGGAAGCATAAGCCAAAATTTCTCTGCATGTTTATCTGAGCTGACAAGTGCAACTTGTTGACTTCAGCAAATTTGTGATGCCGTCACCCACTCAACATATTGTGAATGAAGCCAAACTATTGCATTTTGCTTCAGGGTTCCCCCCCCCCCCGTAGATTTCATTTGGGCTTCTTTACATCTACCACATGCGTACTGAATAGGACTCATTGATTCGACACCTGAAAAACACCCCACTTGTATTCTGTATTTTAGTGATTCCAGACCGGGGCATTCTGTATGGTCGCTGCTGCTTGGGAACATCGGCTTCTAAGCGCTGCAGCAGACTGCACACGCTGTGAGCCTCTGGGCAACACCAGTGTCTGACATGCCACCTGGAGTCTCGGTGACGTCGGGCAGCTTGTCTGCTAACACATACTGCAGAGCAGTCTCAGCGTGTGCACATGTTTGGAGCTGCAACAGAAAGGAGATTGCCACTTTCCCACCATGATCTCTTACCTCTAAAACATTGGAATCTCTTGGGTTCTGAAATCCAGAAGAATTGGAAATCTAGAATGCTCGGGTTCCCGAGCATTCCGGAATAGGGATGCTCGACTTGTTCATTAATCAAGTTTTATGGTGTAATTATTATTCAGGTAGGAGTTAAGGCAGGATAGATGTTCAAACTTTGAAGTGCATCTGTAGTGACCAAGTGCCCTTTGTGATATTCCTTGAGGGGATGGATATTGCGTTGGTCTTAAAGATAAGTGTAACATCCCATCCCTTGTTGAGATATCGCAGTTTGTACTCTTCTCGATCCAGCAGCGGGTAATGTCATGTTTCAGCCCCCATATATAGAACTAACTGTGGGCCCTTTGCGAATAATACACGTTTGGCCCTCAATAGTGACGTTGCTGCTTCAACAGTCAATCAGGCGGAGGGGGACTGCAATCTGAAGTGGTATATTAGACGATTCTTTTAGCTTATTCTTTATTATATACCCATTTCTGCAGTGTTTGCTTAACTAATCTTATCTTCAAACTCATACGGTTATAGATGACTTATCTATAGTTATTGGTTTTTTGCTTATCTATTAAAAATGGATTGCTTCTTTACAATAAATCTATTTTACATAATTAAAGCACTGCATCGAGTACAGTGCACATCTCTTAAGCTGCAATACTGGCCATCCGCACACCTTATATACAGTTGTGTGAAAAAGTGTTGGCCCCCTTCCTGATTTTGTTTTTTTCTTTTTCGTTTGTCACACTTTGTTTCAGATCATCAAAAAAATCTAAATATTAGTTGAAGATAACACAAGTAAACACAACATGCAGTTTTTAAATGAAGGTTTTTATTATTAAGGGAAACCAAAATGCAAACCCACATGGCCCTGTGTGAAAAAGTGCTGGCCCCCTAAACCTGATGACTAGTTGGGCCACCTTTAGCTCCGAGAACTGCAATCAAGCGTTTGCGATAACTTGCAATGAGTCTGTTACAGCGCTGTGGAGGATTTTGGTCCACTCATCTTTGCAGAATTGTTGTAATTCAGCCACATTGGAAGGTTTTCGAGAATGAACCGCCTTTTTGAGTTCATGCCATAGCATCTCAATAGAATTCAGGTCAGGACTTTGACTAGGCCACTCCAAAGTCCAAAGTCTGTTTTTTTTCAGCCATTCAGAGGTGGCACACTTGCTGGTGTGTTTTGGATCATTGGCTTGCTGCAGAACCCAATTTTGCTTCAGCTTGAGGCCACGAATAGATGGCCACACATGATCCTTCAGGATTTTTTTGGTAGACCGCAGAATTCATGGTTCCATTTATCACAGCATGGGCTCTATTACATTCATCACGCTAAAACGGGGACGCTAGGGATAAAAACCTGCGCCTGCAGGTTTGTCTATTGCATCCCCGTTTTAGCGTGATATTACGATGCAGGCACTAGAAAAGGGATGCGCGCGGCGGGTCCATAGGACTCCATTGAGTTTCTGCTCTGCCGGATCTTGCCTAACGAGATCCGGCAGGTCGGCGTACTGATCCACAGAGGGAGACTGGGGGACTTTTTCTCCCAGTCTCTCCTTGCTCCCGGCAGACAGAGGAGGCGGTTGGAGCTGCGGTCCTCGTCGCGGGAAGGAAGGTGAGTCTCTGCTTCATTTGGGGGTATTTTCTGCTGGTGCTGATGGATTCTGCAGCAGTGGGATCCGTTAGCACCAGGTCCAGGCTGTGGTTAACTGTTGGGTTAACAGCAGCCGGACAGTATTTAGCGTTTGTTTTTCTTCAGCCATTCAGAGGTGGACTTGGTGTGTTTTGGATCATTGTCCTGCTGCAGAACCCAATTTCGCTTCAGCTTGAGGTCACAAACAGATGGCCACACGTTATCCTTCAGGATTTTTTGGTAGACAGCAGAATTCATGGTTCCATTTATAGCAGCAAGTCTTCCAGGTCCTGAAGCCGCAAAACAGCCCCAGACCATCACACTACCACCGCCATATTTTACTGCTGGTATGATGTTCTTTTTCTGAAATGTGGTGTTACTTTTACGCTAGATGTAATGGGACACACACCTTCCAAAAAGTTCAACTTTTGACTCGTCAGTCCACAGAGTATTTTCCCAAACATCTTGGGGATCATCAAGATGTTTTCTGGCAAAACTGAGACAAGTCTTTATGTTCTTTTTGCTCAGCAGCAGTTCTTGTCTAGGAACTTTGCCATGCAGGTCATTTTTGTCCAGTCGCTTTCTTACTGTGGAGTCATGAACACTGACCTTAACTGAGGCACTGGGAAGCGCCACACCCTCTTCTTGTTGGTTTTATTGTTCTCTTGTGTCGTGATTAGGGACGACACGCATGGGTGTACAGGCAATCATGCCTATTGGGATCTCTTTTTGACCACAACTCCACTTATTGCGCCTCTACCCTATATTCTTCTTACTTAACTGAGACAAGTGAGGCCTGCAGTTCTTTGGATGTTGTTGGGGGGTCTTTTGTGACCTCTTGGATGAGTCGTTGCTGCTCTCATGGGGTAATTTTGGTCAGCTGCCCACTCCTGGGAAGGTTCACCACTGTTTCTTGGTTTCGCCATTTGTGGATAATGGCTCCCACTGTGGTTCGCTGGAGTCCCAAAGCTTTAGAAATGGCTTTATAACCTTTTCCAGGCTGATCTCAATTACTTTCTTTCTCATTTGTTCCTGAATTTCTTTGGATCTCGGCAGGATGTGTAGCTTTTGATGATATTTTGGTCTACTTCACTTTGTCAGTCAGGTCTTATTTAAGTGATTTCTTGATTGCAAACAGGTGTGGCAGTAATCAGGCCTGGGTGTGACTAGAGAAATTGAATGCAGGTGTGATAAACCACAGTTAAATTATGTTTTAAGAGGGCGTCAAACACTTTTTCACACAGGGCCATGTGGGTTTGGATTTTGTTTTCCCTTAATAATAAAAACCTTCATTTAAAAACGGCATGTTATGTTTACTTGCGTTATCTTTGACTAATATTTAAATTTGTTTAATGATCTGAAACATTAAAGTGTGACAAACGTGCAAAAAAATATCTAAAAAAATCAGGAAGGGGGCCAACACTTTCTCACACAACTGTATTCTTTTAGACCAGGCATCTCAAACTCCAGCCCCATGGATGTTTCTGAAATACAACTCCCATCATTCTCTGGCCATATTTTGCATTCAAAGAATTCTGGGAATTGTAGGCCAACGTCTGGAGGACCAGAGTTTGAGATCCCTGGTTTAGACTGTTCCTTTACTTAGATAAGGACTCTTGTTTTATTACTTTTGTATCACATAGCTGCATAAATTCATGCCAGGTTACCACTTCCTTTGCATAAAAGTATTTATAATATTTATATATTTTATACTGATTTGTATATTAAAAAAGCATTTAACTTTTTTATCTCTAATCTGGACTTTCATAAAGTTCATAATACAATCCGTTAAATATGTTGCTTTCCATACAAGATTAATTGTAGGTACAAGATAAATATCACTTTACTATTTTCCCCCCACATCCCAAGGGTATTAAACTATTATGGGTTATTAAAAGGTTAAAGGAAACCATAATTTGTCTTTAGATAAATATATTTGTTTTCTTGGTGGAAGGAGGTTACACATACAAACTGCACTATCAGATACATTACACATCCTTTATAAAAGATTATGCATATTTTGAGAAAGGAAATGTATAAAGTGTTATGCTCAATAATTCACACACTGTGTGGGTAATGCTCCTGCCGGATATCTGATTTCTGGAGGCAATGTAGATAGAATTACTCCCTCCTGGCACAATACCGCCTAATGCAGGTTACATTTCACAGATGGATGTCTTCATGTTAACCTTCTATACAATGTAACAAACTTCGGGGCATGCCTTACGCACGAATGATCAGTTTGAACAATATCAGAGGAAATATCATATTATTTGTTACATTGTTTACTTTGCAAATGAGACGCTGCATAAAGGTCTCTACAATGTAATACTTTCAGAGGAATAATTATAGTTTCCTAGGTGAAAGTTGTTAAGTACATAATAACGACAAGAATTTAGTATTCCAATTATTCCCGTAGAGGCTCAAGGGTGGGACCTGACATGTTCTGCTTATGGCTTAAGTCATACTTGTGGCTCTCTCACTTGGTTATTGGATGTGCAATTCCATTTTATACATTATTAGCAGCAGAGGAACAATGAAAACATTTTATAGAGACAATAGGCAAGACCAGCAAAGAATAATTTATAATACAATGTACCATGGACTTCTTCCACTTTTCTTCACTTTCAAACTTTGTCTTTCACCCTTTTCTTCACTTAATATAATCAGTATTGCTTTTCTTTAACATTTGATTAATGTTATATTTTCAAACACATACATATTAATTTATACTATTTGTTTCACTCAATGAGTAGATGATAAAGCGATAGCAGCATTTTCAAAATTTACTTTGTGCATTTCAGCCTAGACCTATACAATGTGCAGTTATGGTCGAACATGGTGGGCGATGCTTACTAGGAGAAAAGTAAAGTTATAATCAATCAATTAATTATGCTAACTCGATTTATTTTTTTGTCAAAGAAAGCCTAACCCTTTTAATACTTGTAAGTAAAAAAAAATTGATACCCCCCTAGATGATCATGTGATCGATCATAATCTTCCCAATAACACATGAGGTGACTCTAAAAGTGTCAGTGGTTGGCCTATAGACTTTCTCTACCAATTTCAATGTAGTCTCCCTGCAAAACAGTACTTTGAAGACCTCAAAACCCATCCTGCTGATGAAGCCACAAATCTCCAGAATGTTTAGCAGTTTCAAATCTGGACAATTTGACGATTTTGGGATGAACCAAGAGAGGGAGACCTGCAGGATCATGGATGAGACCATAATGGCCAAGGTGAAGGAATTTTTGGATCCGGAACCTCAAACCATTCTCAGAAACCTCATTAAAGAGTTTGACATTCCAAAAAAAGGATGTCGAGGACCCTTCATGAAGAAGTTGGACTTCACCAAGAAGTGCTTCTGCTGGGTTCCATGTTTGTTGAAAGCAGAACAAAAAAATGAATTAGCCACAAAGTTACTCTTTAAGTTCGAAGATAGGAAGTCTGTCAACTTCAAGGCAATAGTCACATTGACAATAAGTAATTCTCAAGGGTGTTTTGAGAAGTGGGTGCCCCGCTTGAAAAAATGTTTGGAGATTGCCGGGGATTATAGTGACAAATGCTAAATAAACACACTTTCTTTGAAAAAACATTTTTTGATTTGCATCATTATTTCCTTGATTTTAACCTTATTTTTGGACCTCCCCTTCTATGTAATCTACTGACAGCTGGGTACATGATAAATGATAAATTATATATATATATATATATATATATATATATATATTAAGAATGGGGTTAACATTAGGTTCTCCATTGAACTGTCATACTCTGCCTGTTCCCAGGCCATCAGGTTTAAAGGAAAGGAAGAAGCTGGAACAGAATTTCACCCGGAAGCTGGATTCATCAGATTATGATAAAATAAATGATAGAGTGGATCAAGGAAAGGTTGGCGTTCAATTTGTGACATTTAAAATTTTGTAAATATTATAACTGCATTTCATTGGATTATCAATATATATGTTTGTAAGTGTTATTATCATGATTTTTTATATTTCCGTCAGATTCCTCACACTTTACAAATCTGAGTGAGGAATTAAAGAAAATGATGAACGCCTGTAGAAAACAGACCTAACGATATAGAAGGACTGGCGCCGACAGCCTTTCAATATATTGTGCCCCAACCAGTGGGCAGATTCTCATAGATAGTATAGGTCATATAGTCGCTTTCATAATTTGTGATATTACAAGGCGAAAAAGTAGGCGGTGATGAACCTATCCAAAAAATGTGGTCAGACACATCCTTCATGATTTTCCACAGACTCAAGTCAGTCCTCGCGTACCATTTGTTGACGTCTTCTATGCTCAATATATGTCCTTGTATTTAAATTATTCTTTTTGGCAGCTCCTGAAACTCATGTGTTGGGCTTGGTACTTCTCAAGTGATAAAATTATGCAACAACATTTGAGCTATAGTGAGAGAGGGGTCGATTAGTTTGAATTAAAGTATACTGCCACCCTTGTTTGGCACTTCCAGACTTTAGATTTCAACTTGTTGCTAAGAGGTCAGACACCACCTCCTGGGAAAAAGGTTTAGAAATGGAGAGATCAGCAAAATAAATGCACCTTGCGATGTTCTTCATCATGATTTCAATGGTGACTCAACAAGGACACTAGCAATAAAAGTTGTATTTGAGAAAAAATAATGCACTTGTGTCTCTTTTTTGGTGCAACTTGACACCACATTCGCGTCATATTTCTCATGCGAATACAAAGCAAAAACAACGTGCACGTTAGTTTTAGGGGTACTTCTAGGGTAAGGGTTATCCCTAAATAACAGTATCTGCTCCATTTTCACTTCATTTTTAGGAACCAGATTCCGCTCATTCTTTTGACGTTCACTGCAACAAGAGAACGGAGTAGAATCTGTTGGTTAGGGTCAGAGCTTAGGCTTAACCCTAAAAGTACCCCTAACATTAATATTAAAACGAGCACAAATAATAACCCTGCAACCTAATACTAACAATAGCTGTACCCTTAAAAATAAAAGGCATTGCACCGAAAAGAGGTACACATTTAAAGGTTTTTGTGTTGAAAATTTGACTTTTTTTTGCTAGCCTTTCTAGTAATTTCTATCTGCATCCGCAAGTTGGCGCCTCTCTCTTTATTTTTTTTTGAGAAAGGATTTTACCAGGAAGGATACATTGAGAGTTCTCTCATTTTCAAGTATGTCCTTGGTGGAGAGTATGTACCGTTAGGTGTCTTGCCCAAGGACACTTACTGGAGAGGTGCTCTTGTGGGGATTCGAACCTGTGTCTCCACGGTTATAGAGCAGTGATGTTACCTTTGGGGACTGCTGCTTGCAGCTTCTTTACAGTAATATACAGGGTTATTCAAAGAGAATCGAAAAGTCACTGCATGTTCGGTGACTTTTCATTCTCTTTAATTCGGGCCGATTCGGCAATCCCATTTTGGCGACCCTGCGGTGTATTCAGCAAGCAGCACAGGGCCGTCAAAGTGCAGGGAAAAGTTGCCACAAACCCGACGAAAAGTCACTGCAAAAACCTGGCCAATGCATGCCGAAACCCGCAAAAACATCTGGATTAACCCGCCGAAGATGCCAGAAAAACCCGAGCAGGAGCCAATCACCTGCAGCGAAGCCGCCGGAAAAAGCCGACACCGCAGACGAGTGAAGTGAATAAATTAGGAAAACCATTTGCATGAATGTTTGAAAAGTGAAACACTGTTTGCAAAGAAACTACTGAGCGAAAATGTCTGTAATTTACATATGAGATCCAGGGAATGGTAATAAAAAGGTCTGTTACAGAAAAAATAAGTAAACTTAAAAAAAATCTGACTTTTTAGAAAAAAAAATCCAGAAAAATGCTTAAAATATCCAAAAAATCTATAAATAAAGAGCCTCTTTACTGCAGAATTTTATAATGAACGCTTTATTAGATATTGAATTAAAATGGGAATATTTTTAACTTTGAAGCCTATGGGATTCTCCTGAATAAACCTGTCGAATTAAACCACCGAATGGCAGGGCAATTCAGGAACCTTTCACTGCTGGTTTGTGTTCTATGAATAGCCGAAGCAGTGCTTTTTTATGGGGATTTCACTGCCCTCGAACAGGCTCCTAATGTGCAGGCAATTCGCCAGGGTTTGGCGTATTGCCTGCTTTCTAGATAGCCGAATGGCAGAGAAAGGTTACCTTTCTCCAGCCATTCGGATCTCTTTGAATAACGACCTGATAGAGTGACAGTAGTGAGAGCTCACAGTAAATCTAATTTCTTCACAGGGGCACACTAATCTTGCATTATAAACGTATGCAAAATGTTTTTTTATATGCCAAGTATTTGTTTTAAATGTATTACACTGCAAAAATTAAGTTTACACATTTTTGATAGTAAATGGGTTAAATGTCTTACAGATTCTATACTAGAGTTTTAGAAAACAGTTTGACACATTTCCATAATGCAGGAAAAATCTGAATAAATGAAATCTTAGCATAGGTTTGAGACTGTGCTTTCCAGATACCTAAGCATACACAGACAAGCCTGACATTCCAAAACATTGTCATATTTTAATGATGAGGGTTCCTCACGTGTAATGACATATGATCAAATGTCTGAGAAGAGACATTAATAATATTTGTCCATCACCATAGAAATTTAAAGATCTTTTTACCAATATGGAAGCAATATTACTCCTCATTTCATTTTGATTCTATGCATTTTATTAGTGCGTTGTGTTGAATTCCTAACTGTCTTCTATGACTAAATAACGGAAGAGTAAGCAATCTCCTGTTCAGACAAGCTTTGTAATATTATTTATTTTATATTTAGACATTAACTGCTGCTAAAATTACATCTATTACTATTTTTTATTATTCTTTATTTATATAGCGCCAGTGTATTCCGCAGAGCCGAAAAATGGACAGGGTTACAATACATTGAGAATGAACAACATTTGACAAACCGGTACAGGAAGAAACTAGGGCTATATTCCTGTGGTAACTTACATCTACATATAAATAACTAATAAACATTTAATTAGCATTAAAAATGATAGTATAGAAATGCTTAATAAAGCAACATTAACCTGTATTATCTTGTTTGTCTTGAGTTTTTAGGAGTTATTTCCATGGTTATGACCATTGTTACAATGATACATAAATGATCACCGGTGGCTGACTGTCAACTTTTGGCCCAGGGGCAAGTACAGCCCATAGGCCCATGGTGCAGCAATACAGCCCCCCATTTATATTGAAATAAAACACATGGTTAACAAATTACATAATAAATGATATTTAAAGGCTGTTTTAAATAAATAATTTTCAGCAAACATAAACAAAAATCCATCAATACCCACTAACTCTAAGCAATGTCCCACCTATTACTGCCTATATCAGAGTAATGTTCCCTTTTCCTCACATTATTACTAGGGATGAGCCGAACACCCCCGTGTTCGGTTCGCATTCGAACTCGAACAATTTTGAAAGTTCGAGTTCGAACACGAACCGAACTCAATGCAAGTCAATGGGACTCAAAAGTTCGGTTTTTAGAGTGCCCTGCAAGAGGGCATATATGCAAGATATTTGCCATAAAAGGTGTATGGGGGTCCAGGTAGTGCCCTGGGGGACAGGAAACAAGGACAAAAAGTTTTAAAAAACACGTTTTTAAAGGGACAGTGAGTTTTCCATGAAATAAGGGTTAAAAATAAAAACGAAAAATTGCTTCAAATATCGTGCCTAGGAGGTCCCCATAATCTGCCCGTGAAGTGGCGGATTTGTAGGATGTATAGAATCATTTAAAAACAAAATAAAGACGTTTCAAATGACGGTAAACGCTTTTCTTTTAATCTATTCATAAACAACTGCTTGGGGCAGCAGTCTGTATTAAAAAAGGAGACATTTCAGGACACGCAGAACAAGTTTACTGATTTTTTGGCTAAATTATGGTGAAACGTGAAAGGTATTTTAATATGATAGGTAGTTTTTTAATTTTTGCTTTAGTGTGAAATCCACCCCCCCATTAAAAGTGTCAAAACCTGCAAGTCTTTTACTTGCATAGGATGTTAGCCTGTGGAATTTAGCCATTTCCTTTGTGTGCAGGAAAGGGTGTGTCAACAGTGTAAGCTAGGAAAATAGTAATCTCTGAATCAAATGTAGTAATTTTGTCTCACTGTTGTTTAAACTCTGACATAGAAATGTATCTGCTCTGATTGGTTGTTGTATCACATTCCTATGTTGGGAGTGAAAACTGCAGGAAGTTTTTATATATAACGAACATTTCTATTGGATGTTGAAACAATAAACGAAACTGACAGACCACGGATTGATCAGATGATAATCTGCCATATCTCGGTGTGGTTGTGTCTATCGTCTCCTCTGATCAGAGTCGCGCAGCGCCTTACTTCGGTTTTGATATATAAGAAGAAACTTGAAAAAGGTTTATGGTAATTATAATGGAAATCTAGAATTTAACAGTTGGTGTCAAAAGTGGGATTTAATAATTCAATTGCCTGATATGATTTATTTCATGTTAAACAATTGCCTATATAGATAAAATAATCTTTGTTTCCTTGGGGAGGCTGCCTGTGAGAGCCACTGTGTTGTTGTAGGACGCTCTGTTTGTTTTTCTTTGTTTATTGTTTGTTTACCTTAACTCGCCTGATAGAGAACTGTTAATGAGCGGTGACTCACTCGTTATGTTGATGTACCCTGATGAAGTTCTGGTGCTGAGTATTCGTTATGTCACTCACCCGGGAAACTGAAAGATGTTTCTAGAGTTGAGTAAATGTGTTTGTCTTTGTGTCCATAGTGTAGCTCTTTTGTGTTCTGGAGTTCTGGCTCGTAGCATTTTATTTTAATTGATTAGATTTTGATTTCTTCTTATATATCAAATGATTTTATCTCCCATTGAGAGACAGTTTTTTCTTTTTCCTCTTATTTTTTTATTTTAGTTGACTAAGGGAGATGGAAGGTTGTAGTTTTGTATCTGAGTATTGTTTGATTGTTTTCTTTTTCTGCAGTGGTAGCTAGATGTCTAGTTTTATTTTTTGCTGTCTGATGTTTTTGTCTTTTGGTGTGAAGTGCAAAAAAACGTTTAACTGTGCCCCCATTGAATATTCTTGGAGGGAATAAAACAGGTTGTAAAATAGTTGCACAAACACCTCACGTTTGAATGTTTGTTTTTAACCAATATCCTTAATAAAGATTATTGATGTTTATTAAGAATTTTTTTCTCTGAGTTTCCTCTGAGAACTTTGTGCTAATTAACGCGTCAAGTTTTAAACATGCCCTTCTATACTTTCTTTCCCAGTTCATGATATTTTTGATGTGTTTTTTATTTGAATTGAAGTTCACATTCTTCTCCTAGTCTCCTACATTTTGTCTCTCTCATGACCCCTCCTCTCCTCCGTGTTGTCTCTCTCATGACTCCTCCTCTCCTCCATATTTTTCTCTCTCATGACCACTCTTTTTCTTTGTGTCCAAAAATGTGTGGCATTTTTTTTCTCCATTTTAAAAGTATTTTAACCATATGAATTTTAAAGTTTTTGACAGGTTAATAATACATTTTTTCCCCAAGTTTTTACTTTAGGTGAAAATTACCCATGCATGCCAACATTGATCAAGCTAGATGGAAGATTATGTGATACCAAATTTGATAAAGCTTTTGGAATTGAAGGAAATTTACTCAAACACATTATCATTTCACATTGCAATGTTACATCAACCGGATAATAAGGAATTATCAGACACCAGGCAATAAAACATTCTAGTTTATCGACAACTCATCAATAAATCATGCTATTAAAGAAGATCATTGATTTGGAAATAAAACTTAAGACATGTCAGTTTTACAAAACTGTTATTTTCAACCAATAAGACAGAAGACAAAGAAAGAAGATAATGTATTTTTATATGCTGATGGATTATCTTTGTGTTGTCGTCTAAGTGATAATTATTTTGTGTCTTTTATTATTTTATATTTTATTATTGTTGTTTGGTTACAATCAATATTGTTCAAATTCCCTGACACATTTAGGATTATTGAAGATCACATCCAATTAAATTAGAGTTAATTAATGTATTTAGGAACATATAATTTAATGCATTTGCATAAATACGTTTCCTGATATATAGTGGTATATGGAAAGTTTTAATTCGGTAAAATTAAAGTTGTTTTTTTTTATTTCATTTGAGGATTGGTGTGTTTTATAAACACCAGGTTTGTTTCAAAACACCGAACAAGACTGAATAGGATAGTAATTAAATATTTTTTTTGATATTTAAATTGGGTGGAGTATGCACTTCGGCTATTTCCCTTTTGAGCCAAAGTTGTATATATATTTTTTTCTCTAACAATGGGTCAGAAGTAGTATAATTTTCTTTGAGGGGAAATTTTAAACTTTATTATCTGTGTCTCTTCTTGTGTAAATTAACATTTTTATTGTTTTCGTGTACTTGAGAGTGATAATGAATGAATGGATGTATATGATTAGCGGGGAATACCATATTTTCTTTCTTTTTTTCTTTTCTTTATTGTTGCTACAACCTTATCGCATCATCAAGAAATCTGACAGTCACAATGACTGCATATGGAACGAATCATGGACATTTTGTGTCAAGGTCAAAGGTCACAGGTAATAAGCAACCAGCGCAAAGAGACAGCTTGTTCAGGAGTCCCTATGGTGGGAGCTCTGATGACATTTAATGATTATGCGTCTCAAGCTGGGATGTTGAAAAAGACCAGACCTTGATCTCGCACTGTGGACTATGGTATTAGATTATGGAATATTATTTTTTTTATTTAAACCCCTAGATAAGTGTGAGAAAGGAATGTATTTGGGAAAATGAGACTGTATTTCTTGAGTGTGTATGAATGCAGGTGTATATGCGGTCTGTGGAGTGAAGCTGAACATAGGAAAACACACAGATATAGATCTGACTCATGTTGATTATTAGATAAATAACCTTTTACATTCAAGTTATTATACTTTTCTTGTTCGGTGAATTATATTTTGGGAAATGGGAATAAATAGTTATTTAATGTCTAGATTAGGTATTTTTTGCCTACGCTCCAAGTGTGGTTTGCTGGTAGAGTGAATCTAGATAGATAAGTATATTTCATGCTCATAAAGTGCCTCCTTGGGGAATCCCTTTCATATATCATAAAGGTATTAGGCAAGGATACTATGGCCCCAGGTATAATTAGTTTAATTGTCTAGTTTGTTTTATCCATTTTTGTGATCACGATTGTATATGTGATCAATGAGACGATTGAAAGGTATTTTAATATGATAGGTAGTTTTTAAATTTTTGCATTAGTGTGAAATCCACCCCCCCATTATAAGTGTCAAACCCTGCAAGTCTTTTACTTGCATAGGATGTTAGCCTGTGGAATTTAGCCATTTCCTTTGTGTGCAGGAAATGGTGTGTCAACAGTGTAAGCTAGGAAAAAAGTAATCTCTGAATCAAATGTAGTAATTTTGTCTCACTGTTGTTAAACTCTGACGTAGAAATGTATCTGCTCTGATTGGTTGTTGTATCACATTCCTATGTTGGGAGTGAAAACTGCAGGAAGTTTTTATATATAACGAACATTTCTATTGGATGTTGAAACAATAAACGAAACTGACAGACAATGGACTGATCAGATGATAATCTGCCATATCTCGGTGTGGTTGGGTCTATCGTCTCCTCTGATCAGAGTCGCGCAGCGCCTTACTTCGGTTTTGATATATAAGAAGAAACTTGAAAAAGGTTTATGGTAATTATAATGGAAATCTAGAATTTAACAAAACGTATGCAGGCTTTGGATGAAAGTAACAATACGTGCTTTAAAATTGGGCCTTTAGTGTCGGCAACAGTAACCCCTTTGTGGTATTGTGGAAGAGTGCAGGGTTGGACCCTGCGGTCAAATATTAAAATGATATAAATCTGGTAATATAGGCACCAGTGGCAGTGCACCCAAATAATGTGCCTTTCATGGCAGCAAGTGCCTTCACACCGTAACCCTTTTGTGGTATTGTGGAAGAGTGCAGGGTTGGAACCTGCGGTTCAAAAAATTAAAATGATATAAATCTGGCACAGGTGTCAGTGCAGCCAAATATTGTGCCTTTCATGGCAGCAAGTGCTTTCACACCGTAACCCTTTTGTGGTATTGTGGAAGAGTTCAGTGGTGGAGGCTTTGTGAATGCAGAAGACATCCCCGATCTATTCCGTTACGTCAGCATCAGGGGATTGATAGCTGCTGATCCAGGACTGATTAATTTTTATAAATGTCAGCCGGTCTACAGAGTCAGTGGACAGACGCACTCTTTTGTCTGTGACAAAACCTCCAGCGGCACTGAACGTCCTTTCAGAAGCACGCTGGATGAAGGGCAACCTAGAAGCTGCATAGCATATTGGCTAAGTTCTGGCCAGTGATCCAATCTCAACACCCAGTAAACCAGTGGATCATCTGCTGGAAAGGTATCCAGGTCTTCCCTTGCCCCTAGGTAGTCCTGCACCATACGGTGAAGACGCGGGCAATGGGTGCCTACATTTGACGTCCCTGGGCGTCATGGACTAAAATAAATTAAAAAGACATCGGTCAAGCTGCCCTGGCCTTCACCACTATTCCTCTGATCATCCGCAGCCTCAGAAGCATCTGTGTCATCATCACCTGGTAATCTACCAGTGCCTGGAAAGGTGTTACGCAAGTGTCGCTTTAGAGCGTCCTCAAGTTTTTTCATCCTGTCCTCCCTCTGTGCGGGCAGTATCAGCTCTGCAACTTTACCCTTGTATCGTGGATCAAGAAGGTTTGCCAACCAGTAATGATCCCTCTCCTTGATAGCACGAATCCTGGGGTCCTTTAGCAGGCTTTTCAGGATAAGGGAGCCCATGCAGCGTAGGTTGGAGGTGGCATTAGCTTCCGAGTCTTCCTGGTCAATGAGGAGGATGACCCCATTGTGCACTTCCTCCTCCCAGCCACGTACTAGTCCTTGTGTTTCTGGGCACACAAAACCCTCCCTTGAGGAATCCCCACCTTCAATGCCCCCACTACTTAAATATTCCTCCTCCTCATCCTCCGCCTGTCTGATCTGAGGAGGACCCACTGGAATGCTGTCTGCGGAAAGACTGGGGCCTTCAGACCTAGGGAAGGCCTCCTCTTCCTCCAGCTGCTCTTCCTCTAGAGCCACATCTATAATTCCCCGCAGAGTGTGCTGAAGCAGGAACACTAAAGGTATTGTGTCACTGATACATGCACTGTCCCTGCTCAACATCCTCGTTGCCTCCTCAAATGGTGACAGTACAGTGCATGCATCCTTGATCATCAGCCACTGTGGGGAAAAAAAAAAAACAAGTTGACCTGAACCTGTCCTTGTGCCATACTCACACAGGTACTCGTTGATGGCCCTCTGCTTCTTGTGCAGACGCTGCAGCATTGCTAATGTCGAGTTCCACCTGGTGGGCATGTCACAGATCAGACAGTTTGTGGGAAGGTGGAATTCTCTTTGAATTTCTGCCAGGCGAACACTTGTTGCGAATGACCATCTGAAGTGGCTGCAGACTTTTCTGGCCTGGCTGAGAAGCTCTGCCAGCCCTGGATACCTGGTTAGGAAATGCTGTACCACCATATTTAGGACGTGTGCTAGGCATGGTACATACGTCAACGTACCCAGGCGTAGGGCGGAGAGAAGGTTGCTGCCATTATCACAGACGACCATTCCCAGCTGAAGCTGGCGTGGTGTTAACCATCTCTGCACCTGCCCCTGCAGAGCTGACAGAATTTCTGGCCCGGTGTGGCTCCTGTCCCCTAAACAAACCAGCTCAAGCACAGTATGGCATCTTTTTGCTTGAGCCATTGCGTAGCCCCAGTCACGCGTCGGTTTAGCTGCGACTTTGCCAGAAACAGAGAAGGAGGAGGAAAATGGGGGAGAGGTGTTGGTGGAGCAGAGAGACCACATACAAGCAGCTTTCTGGAGGCGTGGTGGATGAACAAGCTCCAGCACAGAGCCCCGTCTTGGATCCCTCCCAGCTGCAATCAGAGTTACCCAGTGTGCCGTGAAGGAAATGTAATGGCCCTGTCCATGCTTGCTGGACCACGTGTCTAAAGTCACATGCACCTTGCTGCTGACTGCCTTTCCCAATGACTCGATAACATTGTCTTCCACGTGCTGGTATAGTGCTGGAATGGCCTTCCGTGAAAAGTAATGGCATTTTGGAACCGGCCACTGTGGTACAGCACATTCAGCAAATTCACGGAAGGAAGCAGAGTCCACCAGCTGGAAAGGCAGCAGCTGCAATGTGAGTAATTTTGCTAAGCTGGCATTTAGACGCTGTGCTTGGGGATGCTTGGGACTATATTTTTTCTTACGCTGCAGCAGCTGGGGCATTGTAATTTGACTACGTAAATCTTCAGCTGATGGGATGCTGTCACATTGTGATGAAGGACCTGGTACATCCATTACTGTAGCATCATCCCTGTCAGTGGAGGTTGGAGTCAATGACATGGCAGGACATATGGTGGGGGTAGAGACAGGTGAGGAGGACCTACGCAAAGTTTTGCGCCAACGGGATGCATGGCAGGAGGTCATATGCTGCCTCAAGCATGTGGTACCCAAGTGTCCGGTGTCTTTCCCACGCTTGAGCCTCATCTGACATAGATTACAAATAGCAACGGTGGGGTCTGCTGCACATTTCTTAAAGAACTCCCAGACAGCAGAGTTCCTGGATGTGTGCTTTGAGACAAATGCACTCTGCACCTGAGCAGCTCTGACATCTGATGCCTTGGACTGGCTAGTGCTTCGGTTGGTCATAGAGGACATTGTGCCTCGTGTTTGTTGTGCCTCCTCCTCCTCACTTGACTCCTCTGTTCGATCAGGCACCCAGGTGGAGTCAGTGACCTCATCATCATTGTCATCACCCCCTATCTCCTCGTCACTGGAGCCAACTTGGCAGTATGCTGCAGCTGCTGGGGCAACATGAGTGCCAGTTGTTTGTGTGTCACTGGCACCCCCTTCCTCTAGGTTCATTATACTCCCTTCCTCAACATCAGAGATTGAATCAGAGCACTGTAGTTGCTGCGCATCCTCAAGCAGCATGTCAATGTCATTGTAGTCAAACAATTCAGCTGACTCCTCCGTGTGTGATAGTGAGGCTACGGCAGGAGTAGCTGTGGACATGGAGGCTGCATTAGATGCTTTGGCAGCTGAGGTGGACTGTAAAGCACTACAAGCCTGGCTGGCAGAGGACTCGGAGGATGAGGATGGCCTTGTTAGCCAATCCACCAAATCCTCTGTATGTTGCTGCTGCTTAAGACGGCCAGCACCAGTTAGAAAGGACAAGCGTGCCCCTGCAGAGGATGCCCCACATCCACGATGACCAGAGGCACAGCCTCCCGACACAGAGGCTGCTTGCCCTCTTATCTGTGTCTGGGAGCGTCTTCCTGTCCTTTTTGGTCTTTCTGACATGGTGAGTGATATATAGATTAATGATATACAGAACTCTGATTCAACTCTGTTATATAAATTGGAGATATGCTGCAGAACTCTGATTCAACTCTGGTATAAAGATTAAAGATTTCCAGAACTCTGGTATAACTCAGACCCCCTGATAGCTGGCAGTGAGAAGACACAGATTACATTTCCCAGAAACCTCCTATAAATCAGTGAGACCCCCTGATGGATGGCAGTGAGAACACAAAGATTACAACAATTCCCAGATATTTTGTAGAAATAAGACCCCCAAAATAGTTGCTGGGAGTGAGAACACACAGATTACCACAATTCCCAGATATTTTGTAGAAATGACTGACCCCCAAAGTAGTTGCTGGGAGTGGGAACACACAGATTACCACAATTCCCAGATATTTTGTAGAAATTACTGACCCCCAAAATAGTTTGCTGGGAGTGAGAACACACAGATTACCACAATTCCCAGATATTTTGTAGAAATGACTGACCCCCAAAATTGCTGGTGGCAGTGAGAACACACAGATTACCACAATTCCCAGATATTTAGTAGAAATGACTGACCCCCCTAAATTCTTGGTGGCAGTGAGAACACATATATTACCACAATTCCCAGATATTTTGTAGAAATTACTGACCCCCCAAAATACTTGGTGGCAGTGAGAACACAAAGATTAGAACAATTCCCAGATATTTTGTAGAAATGAGACCCCCCAGTAGCTGGTAGCAGACTGGCAGTGAGAACACACACTAACACGGGACTTAGCTCTGTGAGCCCATGATTGGGAAAAATTTTCTCAATCAGGACTCTGAGCTGTGATTGCCATGGTCTTGAACCTGTCTTGCACCTGACCTGTGATCAGGTGCAAGGCTGTAGCCAATTACAAGCTTCAGGCCAGTGGAAAAGTGCATTGTGGTCCATCGTGGTGCATTGTGGGCGAACATGCGGCGAATACGCGGAGATGTTCGTAGTTCGCAAACATGCAAACGGGCGATGTTCGAATCGAACTCCTAACCGAACAGCTCATCCCTAATTATTACCCCCTAGTTCATAGCAAAGCCCAATTTTACCCATAACTACTAACCACTAAAGAAGATCAATGCCCCATTCACATTACACTGATGTAATGCCCCTTTTATATCCCAGTACTGCCTACTTCCCTAAAATCAAGCCCCACACAAATGTACCGGTGACCAATTTTAATGGTTGTAAAAGCCACTCCGATTTACACACTCACTCTGACACAGACCTATACTGACAGATACACATATTTATGGATTCACACACACCTTAACCTGGTCCCTTTGGCCTCTGACATCAAACATGTTTTTTTTTCCATTATGTAAGCAATGTGCACAAGGAACACATTGTTGCGAAGTGAATTCCCTATGTACCTTTGTTAGACACTGTCAGTGGAGTCACAAACTGGCCTGAACAAAGACAATTCCTAAACCTGCAAATCCCAGTGTTTATTTCATTACTTTTTAATGCATTTTTTTAAAAAAAAAAATTCTATTAAATTAAATCATGAGCACTTTTTAAATACATTATTTAAGTATAATTCATTGCTATTACCTTGGTGTTTAAATAAATAAAATGTAATGAAATTAATTCATGCATTACTTCTGTGGTAGAATTTATCGGAGAGAAACGCTGCTCATTACCAAAAACCTCTGGGCAGTAAAGCATATCTTAAGTTACTTCATTAATACGAGAAGTAGAGAGGTCGAGATGAAGTCAAGCGGAAGAAGTATTACTATCGTTTTATTGTACTCTTAAAAATCACCCACATTGCAAATATCTACTGCATGTTAAATTTAACAGTATAGCATTCTGGGAAAGCACCAGGATGTCTTCAACCAACATATACTTTAAGAAAGAAAATTGGATTTCTTTTTATATTAGAAATTAGAACGTTATCCATGGAAATAAAAAAAAAAAACAATTTAAACCAATTGTTTCTGGTTTACATATGCACTGCTGTACAGAACTGCATTCTGTGAGATTTATTCATCTTAATTATTATTATTTAATGCCCATATTAAATCATTATTCAATAAGCAATGGAATGTCAGCAATTATTTTCCCAAAGTAGAAGAGTGAGAAACGACCAAGTATGCTTTCAATTTAGCTACTTTTTGGCTTAAAATTCACATTCTCCTTGTTCAGAAATTCCTGATATAGGGAAAAAAAAATTATAGGAATTTTTTGTTGGAATCATACGGAGCCCCGTCGTTGTCACGCCAATTGTTTTTTTTTAAGACATGCGCTTGCTGTGATAGGATGTTCCCTCGACTTAGGACATCGAGTGCACGTTTACACTGTGCATGCACACGACATAGCCGTTGTGCGTGCGCACGCAAAACAACTTTCCCCCTACCTTACAAACTGTCCCCTCCCAAGCCCTCTAACCACGGGACGGGGACTTACACCTACCGGGCAGAAGGGCCCTCCTCCGGCTCCCATATGCACTCTGGGAAGCACGTCTGGAGGTTCACATACTACTCACTCCAGTTTGGGATGGAAGCTGGTGTGATATGTGGTCCGAAAACAAGAGAGTATCGGCGAGTATGAGAGGAGGAAGGCCCTTCTGCAGCCTTCCTTCACCAGCTGCAGACAGATTTGCTCCTCCCTGACCCACCTTTTAAATCATTAAGTTATCAACAGAACAGCATTTTCAATTGAGTTGGCCCATGGCTCAGCATGTTAAAGCTCCTGCTTTGTAATGAGAAAGCAGAGAGTTCAATTCATAGCAGCATATGTATTTGTTGTTTTTAAATCTCATTTATCCATGTCTTTATTTTACCTTCCAAAACCAGCACAATAATAATGATGATAACTTTACAATAATATTATTATTATTGTGCTTTCTTTGGAAGGTAAAATAAAGGCACAGGTAACTGAGATCTAAAAATTTTTATAAAACAAATGTATGTGCTGCTTTGATTTGAACTCTCGCACTGCTCATTACAAAGGAGGAGCATTAACATGATGAGCCACAGAATAACTCAATGGAAAATGCTGCTCTGTTGATTGCTTAATGATTTAAAACGCAGGTCAGTGAGGAGCAATTCTCCAGCCGGCGAAGAAAGGCTGGAACCCCGCCCCCTAGCCAGAAAGGCTCGGAGTACAATCTCAGCGTTCGCACGAGATAGCTAAGGGTTGAATTAAGGCTAGGGTCAGACTAACGCATTTTTCGCGTTGTCCGTGAAAAAGTGCGTTCGAACGAATGGACGTATTTTTTCACGGAATACGCGATAGCGGTCATACGATGTGCATTTTCGGCCGTGATTTTGTACGGATCATCAATAAAACACTTTTTGTGTCTGGACGTTATGTTGGCCGGACATTAGCAGCATCTGACAGCTCCTAATCACGAACACATGCTGCTAGTGGACGCAGCGCACTCTGTACGTCCATACTAGCGGTTCTACGTTCTTGCAAAAATGCATTCATTTGCCACTTGCGTTGCGCTGCCGCACTTTTGTGCGGCCGTTCTTCGTATGCTGCCCGGCATTGGACGTCATTTGTTGCTAGCACGTCCGTGATTTAGTGCTGCTAAGCGCACGTTAATACTGCGTTAGTCTGACCCTAGCCTAAGTCGTGCGCATAATCTGCACATCGTGCGCACGTGAAAAAATAAAATCTCCATGACACCGGCGGGGCTCTGTAGAATCAGAACAAGTTTTGCGCTTCTCCAAAACCAGGTAATGACAAAAAATTTATGATTTTTTTTTGACACTGGAATCTCAAAAAGAAGGAACAGAATCTATCAGTGAAGTGAGCATGGTAGAATTGTTGAGACAATTGCGTAGAAAAATTGACCAGAATCTTACTTACGGCTAGGGGGCTAGGGTTAACCCTATCACTGAATGTAGCCCTTTTTCCTATCCCTAAAACAAGGACAAATATCAACCCTAACGCTAGCTCTCTCCCCTTGCTCTCTTGCTTTGTACAGTGCTATGTAATCTGCTGGCCCTTTCTTTTCTCTTGGATGGACAGCCATATCTAGGGTGTGTAGCCACAGTACTAAGTTTTTTCAATTTATGGGCAATTTGTTAAACAGTGGACAGGTGAATATTGAAGTTCTTTTGAGAACTTTGTTACCCTTTCCAGGTTTATGCAGTGCAACAATTCTTGATGGCAGGTCTTCTGAGAAATCCTCTTTGTGAGGTATGGTTCACATCAACAGATTATATATTGTGAATGGCCATCTCAGAATTAGGGATGAGCTGATCGGTTTGGTCTGTTCGGAGTTCGCATCGAACATCGGCCGTTTGACAGTTCAAGAACTTCGAACTTTTTGGGACGTTCGCCAAAAGTTGGATTTTTTTTTTTTTAAAAAGTATAAAAAATGCTTAAAAAATCTAGAAATAAAGAGACTCTTTACTGCAGAATATTATAAGCAACGGTTTATTAGATATTGATTTAAAACGGGAATATTTTTAACATTGAAGCTTATGGGATAAAACATTCTTGTTACTAAAACATCAGGCAGACACGGCCCTCTAATCAGGCACTGTAGAGGGCAGCCTGCAGGGGCCTCCCAAGGAGAATAATATATATATTCTCTGCTCTGTCGGGTTCAACATTTCTTCTGGAGGGATCAGCCAAATGGGGGGGCACATTTAGTTGAGATTGTCCACATGCCACCCCCATGTGCGTATGTGTATATATGGTCTGAGGTCTGTGGGTGGGTGTATATATATATATGCGTGTTGATATATACGTATATATAGGTCTGCATGTTGATATATACGTATATGTCTGTGTGTGGTATCAATGCATCCCTACTCTATACACGGCGCTCCGTGTCCCTATAATATATATGATCAGGGGTTACCTATTTTTTATATTTTTATACTATTCCTATTAAATTAACAGTAATTTTTGATGTATTTTATTCAGTAGAAACTTTTTTTGCCTATATAACATGTGCTTTGTGAAAATAAAACGGTTTTGTGTGTACATTTTAATTTAGTTAGTGGATTCCTGTCCAGTGCGGTGAGAAGCAAACGTAATGTAGTGTAGACACGCTGCGAGGCGGAGCGGAGTGAAATCAAGCCTGCAAAATGTTTGCTCTCCTTAGCTTCGCTACGCTGTGCATCGCTACACGCTCAGTGTGTCTCAGCCTTTATTCCCGCATCGCTAGCTTACCGAATCAGTTTGTATACTCTTTACTGACCCTGCTTGTTCTGAGGACCGGATCTGTTGCCAACTTTGCCTGCCATTTGACTATTCTCTATGTGTATTCCCTGCCTGTTCGGTTTGCTTCCTGTTTCTACTGGTGTGCGCCAATTCTCACCATATACAGTAGCGCAGTACAAGTGCCTAAACATTGCTGACCTGGTTTTGTTATAGCTGCTGATGTAACTGAATAGATCGGGGATCTCTTCTGCATTACCAAAACCTCCACCACTGCACTCTTCTACAATACCACAGAGGGGTTACTTACGGTGTGAAGGGACTTGCTGCCACCAAAGGCACAATATTTGGCTGCACTGCCACCTATACCAGATTCATATCATTTTAATATTTGACCGCAGGGTCCAACCCTGTACTCTTCCACAATACCACAGAGGGGTTATGGTGTGACGGCACTGTTGCCGACACTAAAGGCCCAATTTTAAAGCATCTATTGTTACTTTCATCCAAAGCCTGCATAAGTTTCACCATAATTTAGCCAAAAAATCACTAAACCTGTTCTGCGTGTCCTAAAATGTCTCCTCTTTTCATACAGACTGCCGCCCCAAGCAGTTGTTTATGAATAGATTAAAGGAAAACCATTTACTGTCATTTGAAATGTCATTGTTTTTGTTTTTAAATGCTTCTATACATCCTACAAATCTGCCACTTCACGGGCAGGTTATGGGGTCGTCCTAGGCACGATATTTGAAGGAATTTTTTGGTTTTATTCTTAACCTTTATTTCATGGAAAACTCACTGTTCCTTTAAAAACCTTTTTTTAAAACTTTTTGTCCTTGGTTCCTGTCCTCCAGGGCACTACCTGGACCCCCATACACCTTTTATGGCAAATAGCTTGCATATATGCCCTCTTAGACTTAGAGGGCACTCTAAAAATCGAACTTTCGAGTTCCATTGACTTGCATTGAGTTCGGTTCGTGTTCAAGTTCGAACTCAAACTTTTGAAATTGTTCGAGTTCGAATGCGAACTGAACACGGGGGTGTTCGGCTCATCACTACTCAGAATGTCTCAGTGCTTTTAAAAGTGAAAGTAGCCCTAACCCACAGCTCCAACTCATTTCCTAGTGAAAGCCGACATAGGTTCTATGACGGCTGACTCTCAGACTGTGCTGGGACAAAGTAGGTGGGGTACCTTCCCCTGTCTACGTTGTTCCTCCTGTAATGTGGTTATCAAAGGCGACTCATTGTTTGTTACACCCTCGTACAGGCTGTAAGATTCTGTCACGCTCAGCCACAATGGCAGTACCTGGCATGCGCCGAGTAGGACCCAGGTAAGAGGAAAAGCCGCTATACGCAGAGATGCGTGACACAACAATCAGGATAAGGAAATAAACCACAGTAGACACTGGGGACCTCTGCACGGCTAATACCGAAGGAGCCCTATACTGATAGATCGGTCCTTAGAGTGGCCGCATCTGCACTAATGGAAAAAGGTTACCTTGTAGCCGTGCAGAGTCCTGGGAAAAACACAGACACCTAAAGGAGATATACTCAATAACTTGCAGGGAAGGACTTCAATAAACTAAAGCCGTGGTCTACAAGGATACACAACATATAATACGATAAGCACAGAACCGCTAGGGATGTCCAGAAGAGTGGTCAATGAATAAACCAGGGGTCAAAACCAAAACGTATACCTTGAGCCAAAGCGGGGATATAGCACCAGAGAAAATCCGTCAGCCAGGCCAGAGGGTCAATACCAGGAAGTCAATCAGAAACCTAGAACTCAGACAAGGGGGAAACACTGAGAAAGAACTAGGATAGAATAACAGGGAGCTCTCAGGAACAAATCTGTAGCTGAAGTTAACCAGGATGCAAGAGCATGGTGATATGGGCCCATGGCTTTAAATAGGGGAGTAATCGGCCCATATCACCAGCAGAAGCTCAACGAGCAATAAACTTAACCCCTGAGCTGCATGTCAGGGAAAGCAGCACAGGGAAACACAGACATAAGGAATACAGAGGGCAGGGAGACAGGGTTGGAACGTGGGAATGTGACAGTAGCCCCCTCCAAAAAAGGTGACCTCAGGGCACCGAAAACAACAAACATGACAGACAGAATCAGGAAACCAGATCACGAACACCAGTCACCAAAGTCCTTTGAGGTCTGTCGGATATAATCTCTGCACGTGAATACAACACGTTTATATATATTGGATTTATCAGCCAAGCCTCCAATATGTCTATATTGGACTTACTGGACCTACCTCGGCAGTTGTCTCCAATATATCAGGGATTATTATTTCATAAGAAATTTATACGAGACACAAATATCAATCGTCTATATCTCTTAGAAATTATCCTGAATTCTTTTAATTGTCTGTGTTTTGCTTTAAAAAATACAATAATCAATAATCGGATAAAAATATATATATATTTATTACGTATACAAAAGAATTTCAAATCTCATATCATAAACAAAAATTTATAAACCACAATCCAACAGCATATAAAAACTAGCTTCACAATATATGTATCTCCGGTTAGTAACTGCATATATGATTAATATCATTTACCTTATCAGTTAGTAACTAATACACAAATGGTTAATAAACATTTCTGCTTAATACAACATGCATTTCCCAGCAAACAATGTTTAACCAGCCAGCTCTTATAGATATATATATCTCTGCTACATGGATCAACAAAAGATGAGCTAATTTAATAATAAGTAATAAAAACTTATTTAGTGAATCCTCCCCTAATCTCGAGAATTAAACTTCTAATCTTTTGCTTTTTATTTTGTAGTTATATAATTCCTTGCTTATTAATTTTAATCACAGTAATTTCCAAATTCATTATATATATTGGTATCAATCTTGCAACATTTCTTTAGGAATAAATCCTTATATCCACTTCTTCATATTTCTATCTGCAGAATAGAATTACTTAGAATTTGGATTTTAACCGTATCCGAGAAGTCTCAGTCTACGTTGCAAAAATCTCTACAAATATATTTTTACATTAATTCCTTATTTCATACATTACCTGTCCAATTTGGATGTTGATGAGTCTGCCTTGGAATTTTCTATGTGATGCTTTGTTTTGGAATATGTGAAAATTATCGATATTAGATAATCAATGCATGTGAGTTAGAGATTTGGTGAGAATATTGATTGCCTCATGTCTTGGGATCTGAGTGCATCGTGGTGTGAGTCTGATGTTTGTCTCTGTCTGTTGGAATCTCTGACTCCTCAGAGTGTCATGTATAATGAATGTCTGAGTGCATGGCGATGTGAGCCTCTCCGCTGGAATCTCCCGACTCCTCAGAATGTCATGTATAATGAATGTCTGAGTGCATGGTGATGTGAGTCTCTGTCTGTTGGAATCTCTGACTGACTTACAAAAGAACCTTTGCCGCCTATTATACCCAATTTGACGTCATGGATAATCAATAATAATATGAATCATTATTTTTACTATCCTCTAGAGGGCAGTATTGCACTTCTTATATTAATTCCATTAATTCCACTATTTCTTTTTAATAGTCTTATCTCGGGTCAAAGGTCAGACTGACTTAACAAAGACCTTCACTTCAGTCTCTAGACACAGTGTCTGTCATCTGATTTATATTCTCACTCCCTTTTGGTTGCTTAGATCAGCTAAATTCTTTCCTGGTTAACTCACAAAATCTATTCTTTAGTAATTTTTATTATTTACCAATTATATACTTTCTACAATATTTTGGAGTATATATTTCATACTGTAATTATAATAAAATATACCTTGATTATAAACATATATTTTGTGAATATAATTCTATATTACAGAATATTTAACTCTTATTCCTATACCCAAAAGAAACAAAATCTCTTTTGTTTTAAAAACTTAGAATAGACCAATAAATTTACTTATGACATGTCTTAACATTATCTCACATTCATTCATTCTAGGTTCCTTCATGTCTGGGACTTCTTAACCCAGGAATGAACTTTGTAAAAAAGAATCTTGTTCATTTCTAAACCTAGAAAATATTTTGAAAGAAAAACGGTCTTTAAAACAAAATGGCTACAAGCGTCCATTTTAAAATTCTCCTTTTCTCTCTAATATACCCGACAGGTCCCACTCAGAGTCGTCATCCTCCTCCACAAGACGCCCCCGTTTATGAGGGTTCCTTTGAATGGCAACCCAGTGGTCCTTCCTGAACACCAGTCCAAAGGGCGACTGCACATAGCCCTCAGGGACATGACGGGGTAGGGGGATCTTGGCATCAGTTAGACTGGACATAGAATCAGTGGGACTAGGGTTAGACACCTTTTCCCGTCTTCTCCTTGAACGAGATCTAGAACTGGTGACCACCCCACATGACACGGCAACAGTGGGAGTAGGCTCGCCTACCTGTGCCTTACCATGAGGTTTGGAAACCTCGGACTCTCTGTGGGGCATGGGTACAGTGGTGTTGCAATGTAGCTCTGGCACTGCTGACACACAGCTTGACTGGGTTTCTGGAACCGCTGACACACAGCTTGACTGGGTTTCTGGCACCGCTGACACACAGCTTGGGACTGGCACACAGCTTGGGACTGGCACTGCTGGCACACAGCTTGACTGGGTTTCTGGCACCGCTGACACACAGCTTGGGACTGGTGCTGCTGACACACAGCTTGGTACTGGCACACAGCTTGGGACTGGCACACAGCTTGGGACTGGCACTGCTGGCACACAGCTTGGGACTGGCACCGCTGACACACAGCTTGGGACTGGCACCGCTGACACACAGCTTGGCTGGGTTTCTGGCACCGCTGACACACAGCTTGGGACTGGCACCGCTGGCACACAGCTTGGGACTGGCACCGCTGACACACAGCTTGGGACTGGCACCGCTGGCACACAGCTTGGGACTGGCACCGCTGGCACACAGCTTGGGACTGGCTTAACTGGAAGCTTGCCAGCCACGGGCGTGACAACTTCACTGTCAGACAAAGGCAACATGATAGCAGTTCTCCCACCAAACTCCTTGGCTGTGACCCCATCGCCAGACCCCATAATTGTGGCCTTGCTACCTGGCACTATGAGTGCGGTGGGTGATGCAGATAAGCGTACAGCACCACAGGTAATACAGCCTGTAACAATCTTACGCCCTGGACCACCATTAGGGTGTCTGGCCGTTTGACGAGGCCACATACGAGAGGCATTAATGGGAATAACCTCCATGGCTTCATCCTTTGACTCCCTGGCCGAGAAGGAGTCGAACTCCATTTGTACCTCGGGATCAAAAGGAGAATACTCGACTGGGTCTGAGATGTCAGTTACCCCTCCACAGACCTGGTTACCCCTGGAAGGGCTCTCCTAGGCCTGGACGGTAAAAGGGGTCTGACCTTGGATACATGGCAGGGTCTGATGCCATCTGACCTAGTAGGGGGCCTGGCACCATCTGACCCATCGTCAGAATATTCAGCAAGGTCATTAACATCAGTTGCCCCCTCCACAGGTCTGGTTGCCCTAGGAAGGGCTCTCCTAAACCTGGACGGTACAAGGGGTCTGATTACTTTGGATTTATAATGGGACCTGGCTTTGGTGACCCGACTGTGGGTCGTGGGCACAGCGGGCATCTTGCCAGCCTCAGCGCGCACTGGCATCTTGCCAGCCTCAGCGCACACTGGCATCTTGCCAGCCTCAGCGCGCACTGGCATCTTGCCAGCCTCAGCGCGCACTCGCATCTTGCCAGCCTCAGCGCGCACTGGCTTGAGCGGGCACCAGGAAATAAAATGCAATGACCTGGCACAATAGAAACAGAGCTTGTCAGTTCGCCTTCTATTCATTTCCTCAGGGGAAAGCGGACCACGTACCCTGCTTTCTAGTACAGCTTGATCATTAGAAGGGAGAAAAGTTGTGTCCATTAACCCCTTCCACTTAGACATGAAATCACCAAACAGGCGCAGCATGGATTCAAACAATTTACGCAACTCTGCGGGCTTTATGGTTGGCTCTTGCATTATGTCACGCTCAGCCACAATGGCGGTACCTGGCATGCGCCAAGTAGGGCCCAGGTAAGAGAAAAAGCCGCTATACGCAGAGATGCGTGACACAACAATCAGGATAAGGAAATAAACCACAGTAGACACTGGGGACCTCTGCACGGCTAATACCGAAGGAGCCCTATACTGATAGATCGGTCCTTAGAGTGGCCGCATCTGCACTAATGGAAAAAGGTTACCTTGTAGCCGTGCAGAGTCCTGGGAAAAACACAGACACCTAAAGGAGATATACTCAATAACTTGCAGGGAAGGACTTCAATAAACTAAAGCCGTGGTCTACAAGGATACACAACATATAATACGATAAGCACAGAACCGCTAGGGATGTCCAGAAGAGTGGTCAATGAATAAACCAGGGGTCAAAACCAAAACGTATACCTTAAGCCAAAGCGGGGATATAGCACCAGAGAAAATCCGTCAGCCAGGCCAGAGGGTCAATACCAGGAAGTCATCAGAAACCTAGAACTCAGACAAGGGGGAAACACTGAGAAAGAACTAGGATAGAATAACAGGGAGCTCTCAGGAACAAATCTGTAGCTGAAGTTAACCAGGATGCAAGAGCATGGTGATATGGGCCCATGGCTTTAAATAGGGGAGTAATCGGCCCATATCACCAGCAGAAGCTCAACGAGCAATAAACTTAACCCCTGAGCTGCATGTCAGGGAAAGCAGCACAGGGAAACACAGACATAAGGAATACAGAGGGCAGGGAGACAGGGTTGGAACGTGGGAACGTGACAGATTCCAGTTCAGGATTTTATACTTGCGATTCTTCCTTCATGGCTTATGTCTTGAAATGTCCATGTGGCCTCCTCTATGTAGGGGAGACCACTAGGAAGGTTAAGGAACATATTGGTAAGCTTGAATCAACCATTAGAACTACATAGAAACGTAGAAAATGTCAGCAGATAAGAACCTTTCGGCCCATCTAGTCTGCCCAATTACATGGATACTTTACCTGGATTTATCTTTAGTTTAGGATAGCCTTATGCCTATCCCATGCCTGCTTAAATTCAATTACTGTTTTGGCCTCTACCACTTCAACTAGAAGGCTGTTCCATGTATCCACCACCCTCTCAGTAAAATAATGCTTCCTGATGTTACTTTTAAACCTTTGCCCCTCTAATCTAAGACTATGTCCTCTTGTTTTGCTACTTTGTTTCCGTTTAAATATACTCCCTTCCTCTACCTTGTGGATTCCCTTTACGTATTTAAATGTTTCTATCATATCACCTCTGTCTCGTCTTTTTTCCAAGCTATACATGGTACGATCATTAAGCCTTTCCTGTTAACTTTTCTCCTTCAAGCCGTACACCAATTTAATAGCCCTTCTCTGAACTCTCTCTAAAATGTCTATATCCTTCTGGAGATACGGTCTCCAGTACTGCACACAGTACTCCAAGTGAGGTCTCTCCAGTGCTCTTTACAGTGGCATGAGCACTTCCCTTTTCCTACTGCTAATACCTCTCCCTACACAACCAAGCATTCTGCTAGCATTTCCTGCTGCTCTATTACATTGACTACTTACCTTTAGATCCTCTGAAATAATAACCCCTAAATCCCTTTCCTCAGATGTTGAGGTTAGGACTGTATCAAATATTCTATATTCAGCCCTTGGGTTTTTACGTCCCAGGTGCATTATCTTGCACTTATCCACATTAAAACTCAATTGACACAGCTCCGACCATTTTTTTAGTTTACTTAAATCATTTGTCATTTGGCTGATCCCTCCAGGAACGTCAACCCTGTTGCAAATCTTTGTGTCATCAGCAAAAAGACATACTTTTCCATTAATACCTTCTGCAATATCACTAATAAAAATATTAAAGAGAATGGGTCCAAGTACTGACCCCTGAGGTAGCCCACTGGTAACAAGACCTTGCGCCGAATAAACTCCATTTACCACAACCCTCTGTTGCCTGTCACTCAGCCACTGCCTAATCCATTAACCAATATTGGAATCCTAAACTCAAAGATTGCAATTTATTGATAAGCCTTCTATGGGGAACAGTATCAAAAGCCTTACTGAAATCTAAATAAGCAATGTCTACTGCACCACCTTTGTCTATTATTTTTGTTACCCAATCAAAAAAATCAATAAGATTAGTTTGGCATGATCTCCCTGAGGTAAACCCATGTTGTTTCTGATCCTGTAATCTATGTGTTTTTAGATGTTCAACAATCCTTTCCTTTAACATGGTTTCCATTAATTTCCCCACTACTGACGTAAGACTAACTGGCCTATAGTTCCCCGATTCCTCCCTACTAGACATGTGCATTCGTTTTAGTACTAAAACGATTTAGTCCGAATTTTGGGATAATTTAGTTTTCGTATGACTCAAGAGAAACGAAACTGCTCAGTTCAAAAAAACGAAAGAAACTAAAATAAAATGTACTACATTTTAGTTTCAGTCCTTTTTGTGATATTACATTGATGAGTGAAGGAATGAAGAGCGCAACATCGCAACATCCGAAGTTCTGCACCCTTCACATGCCAATGCAGTAGGATGTTCTATACAGAGAGGGGCATTAATTAATGCAGGAGGATGTTATATACATTATACAGAGAAAGGTATAAATTGAGGAGGATGTTCTATACAGAGAGGGACATTAATTCAGGAAGATATTCTATATATTATACAGAGAGGGGTATTAATTAATGCAGGTGGATGTTTTATACATTATACAGAGCGGGGTATTAATTAATGCAGGAAGATGTTCTAAACATTATACAGAGTGGAGCCTTTTTCTAAGCCCTTTAAATCCAGTGGCTGTGAGCGCTGAGATCGGCTGCTTGTTATATTATCTTTCAATACAATGTATCAGGCTCAGCTGTTACAGTAACTGACTGTAACAGCGTTCAGAGTTTCAGTAAAACAAGGAAATAATATTGTTCTAACCTCTTATATATAAAAATATTATTTACTAGTTTTACTGAAACTCTGAGCGCTGTGATCAGCTGCAGTCAGTTACTGTAACAGCTTTGCCTGACATGGGCAGTATTACAATGTTGGTGCTAACTTAACCAGAGCTGTTGTAAACTGAAAACCTTCATAGGCTATAATGGCTCTGGGAAGTTTACAACAGCTCTGGTTAAGTTAGCACCAACTATGTAATATGGCCCACATTGTGCTGAGAGTGAGAGATACTGTAACAAGCAGCAATCTCAGCCCTCTGAGGAGCCACTACAATAGTAATTGTATCCACTGGTTTTCGGATGAATGAAATTAGTTTTCATACTAAAGAACTGAAAACGAATTTCTTTAGCAACTAAATAAATTGCATTTTAGGACTAATCCATTAGTTCAAAACGAAATTTTGTGCTGTGCACATGTCTACTCCCTACTACCCTTCTTGTAAATGGGCACAACATTTGCTAATTTCCAGTCTTCTGGGACGACTCCCGTTAACAGATTTATTTAACCAATCCTTGTTAACGGTTTTGCTATTACACCACTGAGCTATTTTAATAGTTTAGGGTGGATCCCATCAGGCCCCATTGACTTATTTGTCTTTACTTTAGACAGCTGCTGTAGAACCTCCTCCTCTGTAAACTCATATGTAAATGTCTCTTTAGAGTTTCCCCCTAACTGAGGTCCCTATCCTTCCTTTTCTTCTGCAAAGACTGAACAAAAATATTCATTGAGGGAGTCAGCGAGACTTTTATCCTCTTCTACATACCTTCCTTCCTTTGTTTTTAATCTAACTAATCCTTGTTTTATTTTTCTTTTCTCGTTTACGTATCTAAAAAATGTTTTCTCCCCCTTTTTTACTGACTGAGCTATTTTCTCTTCTGCGTGTGCTTTGGAAGCTCTTCTAAATTGCTTTGCCTCTTTCTGCCTAATCTTATAGGTTTGTCTATCTTTTTCACTCTGAGTTTTTTTATAATTATTTAATGCTATCTTTTTGTTCTTCACTATTTTGGCCACTTCTGCAGAGTACCACAGTGATTTCTTCCCTTTTTTGTTTTTGCTAACAAGCTGAATGCAATTGCCTGTGGCCTTCAATAATGCCTCCTTTAAATAATCCCATTTTTCCTGGACTCCCTTTAAACTCCTCCATTCTGATAATGACTCATTCACACAAAATCTCATTTTAGAAAAATCTGTTTTTTTAAAGTCTAAAACTTTTTTGTTTTTGTGTGGTGCGACTCCATCCCTGTTCTTATATTAAACCACACTGACTGGTGATCACTAGATCCCAAATTTTCACCTACAACAACGTCTGATACCAAACCTCCATTTGTGAGTATTAAATCCAATATGGCCTCTTTACGAGTCGGCTCCTCAACTACTTGTGCTAGAGATAATCGCAGTAGGGAGTTTAGAATATTTGTACTCCTGGTGCACCCAGCTATTTTGGTTTTCCAGTTCACATCAGGAAGATTAAAGTCCCCCATGATAATAACTTCCCCCTTCATTGCCATTTTGGCTATTTCCTCAAACAGCAGATTATCTAGCTCTTCTACTTGTCCAGGGGGTCTATAGATCACACCTACACGAGCTACTGTATGATTGCCAAATGTTAGCGTAACCCAAACTGACTCTATGTTCACCTCGCTCACTTTTATTTGATTCATTTTTATGTTGTTTTTCACATACAGGGCCACTCCTCCTCCTTTCCTACCTTCTCTGTCTTTTCTATATAAAGAGTACCCCGGTATTGTTATGTCCCAGTTATTTTTCTCACTGAACCATGTCTCAGTAACCGCCACTAAAACTACTTTTTCAGCTGCCATCATTGCCTCCAGTTCATTGATTTTATTGACTAAACTGTGAGCATTTATAGACACGGCTCTGAGCTTGTCATTTTTTACCCCGCATGTTGCTTGCACCCTCAGATTTAGTTTTGGGGGACAATCGTGCAGATTGTTTTTTACCCTTTTGTCCCCCCCTAGTTTAAATATTCCTTTGTGAAACCTTTGAACTTCTCACTGAGAACAGATGTTCCCCTATGAGTAAGATGCAAACCATCTTTTTTATACAGTTCCTTTCTGCTCCAATTAGAGCTATCATGGGACACAAAGCCAAACCCTTGCTCCTGACACCATTCCCGAAGCCACAAATTAAATTCCCTAGTGTGCATCTGCCTATCCTGAATGTTATGCACAGGCAGAACTTCAGAGAATGACACAGTGGACGCAATCTGCTGTATTTCACCTCCAAGAACACAAAAATCTTCCTTAATCTCAGAAACCTCATTGCTAGCCAAGTCATTTGTCCCTAGATGAACTAGAACGTCCACTTCCTCTTCCTGCTTTGCTTGTTTGACAATATTGAGAATACGTCTCCTGTCTCTACGAGCAGTAGCCCCAGGAAGACATCTCACCAAACCACTACTCTCCAGCTCAACACCTCTTATGATAGAAGGCAATTGTTGCTGGGTGATTCTATCAAGTCCCACCTTTTCCTTTTTGTCCTTGGTTGCAGTCTTGCATACCTTAGGCATAGGGGATGGTGGTTCCTCAACTTTGATGTCTGAGCCTACTTCCGTCTTACCACTACACTCTGAAAGTGCCTCAAAAGAATTAAGAAGAGCCACAGACTGTGGGACATGCCTTCTAGCCACAACTCTAAGTCTACCAGATCCTACAGTAGTCCATCTGCCGCTCCTAGGAGGCCTCTGTAGCTGTGACTTTGTAACAGTCATAGCCTGAGTTTGTCTAACAGATAATTTACAAATCTCAGACTTCAAAACAGGCAATTTCCTGCTGCAATAAAGAGAACTGCCTACATATCAGGCACACTCCAAACCTCCAAAAATTGGATCTAAAAACAAATACATGACAGCTCTTACACTGGACCAAGCCTGCCATTATAAAATGAAAGAATGGATTTAAAACCAGCAAATCTTACCTTTTTGTAGGTTTTCTACCTCATGTCTAACCTCAGACTACCTCCAGAATATCTCAAAGTGCCTCACTTGGAAGGCTTGCACTTACAAGGCTTCACAAGCTCTATTAGACAAGCTAATATCAGCAATCTTTATATAGTCACCTAAGAACACCTCCCCCAGCAAGGTGGGGACAAGCTTAACCTCTTAGCAAATAGCACCCAATTGATTCCAATTCTGTGCTAATCAGTAGGAAAATGAGTCACCAGCCTAACCTAATTTACTCACCAGACCTAACTTAAAACCTTAAAATGAATAGAAAAGATCTCATTTGAAACAAAAATCAAAATCACTCACCAGAATATCTCAAAGTGCCTCACTTGGAAGGCTTGCACTTAGAAGGCTTCACAAGCTCTAAATAGTTATAGTTCCCGGTCGCGGAACATTTTGTGAATTGTTCTCACAATGTTGCACAATTGCGCTTTCAAGTTGTGCATCATGTCCCAGCTCTCAGAAGAGGGGGACAGAGTGCACCTGTTAAAACAAAAAGAGAAAAAAATGGCTATATAAATTAGACACGCTTTGGCCCAATGGACTTCACTGAACAGTGAGTTTGATCTCAATGTTTCTTTTTAACTCGGGTCTCCGTATGGATAAATCTTGTAACCATGTACTCCTTTTTGTCTCTCTAGGATGGTGTCATGTGTCCCTCACCTCTGTGGGTGTTCCATATGATGATCACCCTCGACATTTGGGCGGTATTGTATACTTCCATTAAAATACTGTTTGCTGTAATTTTCTGCTGCACAGATTTATATCGAGAAATATTTACACCGAATACACGTAAAATAATTTTAAAAAGTTTTTTGAAAAAAGATCTAATATAGTATGTATAGATTAATGACAATACAATGCACAGTTGAATTGGTTTGATCTAATAACGTGTATGAATTGTTTTACCCCTGTTACTACGATAGAATATCTTGGTATGTTTTTGATCTCCCCACTATGTATCTATGTGAACCTGGTGAACGTAGGATTGACATAATTAAGGATTTAATTGTTTGATTGGTTCATTGATGATGCATATATAGTGGGATGTCATTGTGTGTATTTTTATGTATCACGTCACGTTTGATTTAGTGGGGTCTACTTTATCCCCCCTTTAATAAACTTCCACTGGCTATACTTTCTACTCGCGTTCCTGCCCTCTTCTTTGCCATATGTTTCTGGGATTACGGCATCCCCCCGGCAGTGAACTCTTGGTATAGTACAGCAGCCGGCTCCCACTCGTTACAGATCGCTGCGCTTCTGTCTGTAGCTAAGAATAGGAAACTGATGCTACTATTCGAAGAGGTGTAACAAAATTGGAGAAGATTGGAAAAACGTTGCCTGGTCTGATGAGTCTCGATTTCAGTTGCGACATTCAGATGGTAAGGTCAGAATTTGGTGTAAACAACATGAAAGCATGGATCCATACTGCCTTGTATCAATGGTTCAGGTGGTGTAATGGGTGTGGGAGAAATTTTCTTGGCACACTTTGGGCCCCTTAGTACCAATTGAGCATTGTTTACACCCAACAAGTTACATGTCATTGGACAGGTCAGAGTCTGGCCTTTCCAATGATACCAAACTATGACCATGTAAAATCTAAATGAGAAAAAAAATGTTTTAATTTTTTTTATATATTTATTTTTTGTTCCAAAGCGATGGCATTGTCCATTTGTCACATATAAAATGAGCAAACACTGCCATTACTCACCTTCTCTTTTCTCATGCCAGAAGCAAGGTCAGAAGCAATATCAGTGTTTTACTCATAATCATATTTTTCGGAAAATACACTGCTCCAAAATACAATCGAAAATGTAAATTTCTTTCAGTTTTGGTTAAAATTTTATATTTTCTCAGAAAAATGCAGTAACAGGTTTTCGTCTCAATATATTTTTTTAACAAGAGTACCCCATATAATATACATCCACAAAGGTTTGGATGATATATCCAATGTGAAAAAAATATTTTACACGCTGTAAATGATGAAAATGAATAGAATTTTTTTTTTTATTGCATTCTGACAGGACATGACGTATACACATAGAAAATATATATTTTGAATCTGCCAAGTCTGCTGAAAAAAAATAATATAATTTGTCTGGGTTCTATAATAAAACATGATTTGAAATCACGTTTAAACATGATAACCACAAAACAGTCAAAATGAGCTCAGCACACAGGAGGGAAATGGTTCAGCAGTGCAGGGCTGTGCTCCTCTCTGTTGCTTACTCGAGGTTGCAGCTTCCTACTGTAGAGAGGTGCGACCTCAGTTTATAATAGAAGAGAAATTCAGTGCGGAGGTGCCATGTAAGGAGCAGAGATGAGTGGCCAATGCAGTTTAAGTGGGGGGGCCGAATTGCTGCACTATGGACCACTGGGTTGAACTTTTCCCCAAGGCCAAAAGTTGCGAGTGAGCCCCTGGTAATGGCACATTGGGAGGTAAGAAGGGGGCAGAAGCACAACCAACTCTTATGCTCCAGGCCCATGAAAGCCTTAATCCATCACAGGTATTGACCTGTAATAATCATGTACATCATGTACTACTGTATGTATACCTCTGCTTCTGCTTCTTTTTTCATGTAAAGAGACTGTCTTCATTCTGTTCCTGAGAGCTATGCACTGTATGATCTTGTGTCTAAGTACCTTTGGCCTGGCATCACTCCTGTTCTGCCTGTCTACATCTTTGCCTGTGACATCAACTATTTAAAACGTCGTCAGGTCTGACATTTGGCATCCATCTTCATACCATAACTAAGCTTCCTTGGCATCTTTTCCTACCTTAATCCCAACTTCTATTTATGCCTGGAAGAACTCAAAATCACTAATGTCCTTTCTAGACAGTATAATATTGCATCTATACACTGTACGTGGAGTTACTAGCAACTGTTTGTATTTATTAACCCCTTAACTACGTGATTTTTTTTAAAAAAACACTGTCTGAAACCAGTAGTTTTTTGGAAAATCATTTTAATTAATTATAGAGTAATAAATATTTGGGAATATTCCCAGTGTATTTCTTACATTAATAACCTATTAATGCAGGCAGATGTCACCTCCTACTGGCCAAATGGAGTTACTGCAGTTAGAACTGCAGTTAAATGCTTTGTACATCAGCTGGGGAAAGCCTGATGCATCGGGACAATTCTTAGCCAGCTTTAGCACTTCGGGCATTATGCCCACAGGGCTGAAATTTTGGGGGCATCTTCTGGAGCCCAAAAGCAAAACAAATTTGTTTGCAACAAACACATTTTATTTGCTTTTGCTCAGCTGAGCTGCATATCGAGACAACTTGACACTGGGCACCTGATGGAGCCATTAAAGACAGAGTAATCTTGATCTCTGGAGTGAAGGGGTTAAAAAGAAAATCAAATCAGCTTAAGTAAACTACAAAGCCTGTGTGTCAAGGAAAGAAATGGTTGCATACAAAAGAAGGAACGGGCACACCAGGCTACATATTGAAGATCAAGAGAAGAGACATTTCAGCTACCAATGCCATGTGGAGGAGGACATCATGGGGATTCCCCGCAACATGCGGAGGACGTCTTCCACTTCCCTGCATGTTTCGGGGCCCCAGCGGCCAGCAGCGCCTACCTCGCTGCTTGCTGGCCGGCCGCCAAGTAAAGTAGCAGAGGGTTGCGGTCATGAGTCACTGACGCGGGAGAGGCGTGACGTGATGACGCGGCACCTGCCAAATTTTAAACCAGATGTCTGAGCCATGGTTCCTTGCCCTGACGTGGTTCTCACTCCACAGTGCTTCCTTTGTGATTTATATGTCTTCTGCTCACTCATGTATGACTCTGGCTTGAATAACGACTCTCCTGGCTCTTAAACCTTTGGCTCCTGGCTGACAACCCGATCTGGCATCTGACCTCTGGCAATCCTTTGACTACCCGATCTGGCTCACGACCCCTGGCACTTGGCTGGCTCCCCGATCTGGCAACAGTCCCCTGGCATATCTCTGACAATCCGACTGGTATTAACCCTTGGTGTCTGGCCAGGGCCGGATTAACATAAGGACTGATGGAGCAGCAGCTCCAGACTCATGCCCCAGAATAGGCCCAGAGAAAGAATAACTAGGTCTGCATTGATGGGCATTTGGACCCCTGTATCTCCAACTCCATAGTAGCTACAGGGTCAAGTGAAGAATCACTGTAAAGAACAGAGCATGGCCTTTCCAATGATATCAACACATGATCAGGTTTCATGTAACAATAATGTTATCATGTTATCTTTCTAACAACAATATTTTGCACTTTTCATTTATAAAGGGAACATTGATGCTGCACTAACTCACCATCTGAAGAATGGAGTTGATGGCACAATCCGTTATTATGAATTGTTACATCAAAAACCTAAACCACCGCACTGCAGCAAAGAGTACTGGGGAAGACTTTGGAACCCTGCGTCTCTAATCTTTACACCTCACAAGGTTACGTGAGACATCATTGGACTGGCCAGAATCTGGCCTTTGCATTGATACCACACGTGACCATGTAAAATCTAAAAGAAAAGAAAACCAAAAAAAATATCTTGTTTTATTTTCTTATTTTTAGTTCCAAAGCGATGGCATCATCCATTTATTACGTATAAAATGAGCAATACCACTGCCATTACTCACCTTCTCATTTCCCACGCTGGGAGCAAGGTCAGTGGTTTATACATACACAGGGTTATTCAAAGAGAATCGAAAAGTCACTGCATGTTCGGTGACTTTTCGTTCCTTTCAATTCGGTGCGATTTGGCGATCCCATTTCGACGACCCTGCAATGTATTCAGCAAAGCAACACAGGGCCGTCATAGTGCAGGGAAAAGCCGCCGCAAATCCGCCGAACACTCACTGCAAAACCCGGTGAACGCACACCGAAACCCGCAAAACATCTGGATTAACCCCGCCGAACACGCCGGAGAAACCCGAGCAGCCGCTGATCACAGCGCAGAGCAGCCGCCAGAAAAACCTGACACTGCATATGAATGGAGTGAAGAAAAAAGTACGCTTGAATGTTTGAAAAGTGAAACGCTGTTTGCAAAGAAACTACAGAACGAAAATGTCTTACATTTACATATAAGGTTCAATGAATGATAATAAAAAGGGCTGTTACAGAACAAAGAAAAAAACGATTTAAAAAAAAAATCGAAAAAGTAATTTTTGCAAGAAAATCCCAAAAATGCCTAAAAGATCCTAAAAATCTATACATAAAAAGACTTTTCAATGCAGAATCATATAATCAATGGCATTGCTTCTCTTTGGGGATTTCACTGCCCTTGAACAGGCAACGAACAGGCACCGTATGTGCAGGCAATTCACCAACATTTGGCGAACTGCCTGCTCTCTTGATAGCTGAATGGCCACGAAAGGTAACCTTACGCTGAATTTCACTGTTCGGTTACATTTCGGCCACAATTCAGATCTCTTTGAATAACCCTGAGAGGTGAAAAGAAAGAGAATGACTGGAGAATGTAAAATTCTAGGTCAAAATAGCCGATTTGGAAAGTGAGATAAATGGGAGAATTTTTCCGGTGTGACTACTTTGCCCTAAAATTTTCGCTACTCCAGTCATTCTCCTGCTTTTCACCTCTCTCTGAATAACCCTGATAGTCATATTATTCATAAATCACTGTCCTCCAAAAGGGAAATATTTCTTTTTTTTTTCATTTGTTTGGTTAAAATTATATATTTTGTATACTTTCTCAGAAAATGCAGTACCAGGTTCTCATTTCAATTTTTTAAACAAGAATTCCCTATAGAATACATAACCACAAAGGTTTGGATGAAGAAATGTGAAAAAATTATTTTACACGCTGTAAATGATTGGACCCCTGTACTTCCATTCTTCACACCCCACAAAGTCATATTAGAGGTCATTGGACAGGTCAGAGTCTGGCCTTTCTAATGATACCCAACATGACCATGTTAAATGTCAGGTACAAAATAAACCCGCGTAAAGATAAAAATATATATTTTTTAATTATTTATTTTTTGTTCCAAAGCAATGGCATTGTCTATTTGTCATGTATAAAATGAGAAATACCACTGCCATTACTCGTCTTCTCATTTCCCACGCCTAGAGAAAGTTCGTTGTTTTATACAGAGTTCAGACCATAAAGATGTTCAAACACACCGGCATAATGATTATAAATTTTTACGTATCTAGAAATCTCCAAATAAGTAGTCTCCTCCGTTGGACAATCGGGTACAAAGTATAAAAAGGTAACGCGGAGTATATCTAAACAGATGACATAAATAGGAACATCATAGTGTAAAATATCAAAGACACCGAACCACAGATTGGTCCCCTTTGAATCACACTCACTAGAGATTAAGAAATGTCAGCCATATCATAATCAATGGCCGTGTCACGATTGTTACCACTGGGATTGGTCCTCTGCAGTCAGCGGTAATACCGTCTCGAATAGCTGCAGGCAATTAGACGCAATCAAATCTTCCCCCAGTCTAAAGTCACTCAAGAGATCTCTATTAACATACCTCAATACGGAATGCACCTGTAAACATGTAACATAATGACTATTTCCTACATATTTATTTTCTGTTAATCTGTATATTGGTGGGATTTTTTTTAATATCTTGCATTGTATTACTTTGTATTTCTGTAACAACTGTAACATTTCAATGTTGTGAACCCAGGACATACTAGAAAACGAGAGAAATCTCAATGTATCCTGGTAAAATCCTTTATAAATAAATAAATAAATATAGACCCAGGGCTCACATCAGATTTGGGTTGGAACCTCCTATAATTCAGAACGTATGGAATCACCACATTCCTCCGTGATATTGCAGTGCAAAACAAGGTTTATTTTTAAAACAGAGTAAAATATAATGCGGGCACACATCCGACGCGTTTCGTTGTGTATAACAACTTTATCAAGGATGGAAGTGTCCTCTTGGTAAATGGATTTAAATGCAAAGTAACTGCGGCTCATTAACTCCCGCTTCCGGTCTCTGTCCACGTGGCGTTTGTTGTTCGGCGCAGGATAATGACGTACATTATTATTATTATTTATTAAGCGCCAACACATTCCGCAGCGCTGTACAAGGTGCAATGGGTAAAGACAGGACAATTCTACAGGAGACAGGTCAGTATTCCTGCCAGCAGATACAAGAGGATATGAGGACCCTATTCCCGTGGGAATTTACAATTTAGATGGTAGGGATGTGCGTTTCGGGTTTCGGAATTTCAGAATTTTCACGAAATTTCCCGATTCGTGCTTTCGGATGCGGACGATTTTCCGAAAATTTTTAGATCCGAAAATGGCAGATCCGAAAAGTTTTCCGAGCCGAAACAAAATATTTTGTTTCGGAATTTTCGAATGTACTTGAAATGTGTCAAATCGAAATTTATTGCTTTGAAACGAGGAGAACAGACGTTCCGAAAAAACGAAAATTTTCGAAAATACGAAAAGTCGATACAAAAAACGAGCTAAGTGACACGAAAATACGAAAAATGGTCGATATTCCGAAATCATTTACAATTCCGAAAAACGAAAATTTCCGAAAATACGAAAAGTCGATACAAAAAACGAGCTGTGACACGAAAATACGAAAAATGGTTGAAATTCCGAAAAAAAATGTACACGAAAAACGAGTCGAGCCGAACCGAATCGAAACAGAAATCGGTCGAAACGAGCTGAATCGACAAGTTTAAAAATCCGAAAAATCGAATCGAATCGAACCGAAAAAAAAATCGGTGCACAAGCCTATTAGATGGTGAGGGGATTAGAAACAGGAGGGGAGACTGCAGTGATGAGTTAATGCAGGGAGGGGTGAGGGATTGTTTTTGGGTCGGTCTGATGTCTTGTTACAGATTCAGGTGGCAGGCTTTCCTTTAAATGAAGCCAAATTTGGGGACAATCATGTCCACCATCCGGCTTCCATGCATGCGTAGGGCTGACGGGTTATCACCATCTCTCTGCTTTCTTGCGCATCCGTCCAGAACTCCGGAGCTTAAACTAAAAGTGTCCGCTATATCCATAAAAGTCCATATCACCTTTGAGGGTATAAATTACCTATATGGATAAAAATGAATAATATAAACATCTCCAGCATAGAATGGAAGTTAAAGTGAGCATGTGGTGGACCTTAACTCTTCACACACAGTAAACCAAGTCCATATCTACATTCATGCCCTTTTTCTTCCAAGGCCCCATCTTGCAGATCCAACTTTTATGCCAGGGTTTTTAAAAAATCACCTCCCCTCCAATCGGGGTTATCAAGTTCTATTCCCCCTAAAGAAGTAACCTTTCTACTAGTTCCTACTACTAGTTCTAGTTCCACGACAGACGAGAATTTTTTAATCAAAGGTTTTATAAGAAAAACAGGGAAAGAGCCAAAAAATTTAAGGACAGCAGAGACCACAGAGCAACATGAGACCCGACTTCTAAAACAAAGGGAAAGAGCCAAAAAATTAATACAACTCATGTTTTCAGATAACGTCTTTTGGTGCTAATTCTATAGTTGAAGATAACTGTAACAATATTCAAAGTCCAAGGTCAAGTCTACCACAGGGCAGGATCTCTGCTCCCATTTCATAAACAAGATCCAAAACGTTTACAAATGTATGGGGGATGAAGAACTAGAAGCAAATCAATGAGGCCATTCTATCCCTGGCATATTTAGTTTGTAATAATATAGAAAAAGTAAAAAAAAAATACAAATTAAAAAAAAAAAAATATTAAATATTCACGTTTTTGTTGTGTAGCCTTTCCACAAAATGTAAAGCTACTTTAAAGAATTACTTAAAACGAAATAAAAATACGTAACGAAAAAATAAAAACCCGTGTAACGTCCGGTATATTGGCTAGTGTGTATATATATATATATATTTATTTAATCATAGGGCCCTATTCCCTTGTTGACACTAAAATGGGTATGCTAATGGTGGAAAACCTGCGCTTCCATTGCAGCATGAGATTCCGGGGCAAGCTCCACATCAGCACCTCGCCTCCGAACCATACACTACCAGCAGGGATATTCGTGGTAGCGCTTCAGCGTTGCTGCGAGTATCACCTCCTGGAGTCCATAGGACTCCATAGCGGGTTGCGTTGCCTGGTAGCGAGCCCTGCGGGATCTCTCTTTCGCCTGATCGCGGAAGGAGACTGGCGACTATTCTCAGTATGCTCCAGACTGCAAAAGCGGAATCATTTAGTGCCAGCTTTAAGGACACGGTAAAAATTTGTTTAAACGATGAGTGCGGTAATGAGCGCTAGGACTTTGTAATACCTTACTTATCCTAACGCCAATTACTGATTGTGCTCCCCATGTTAAGTTAAGGGTACGCAAAGTATAGTAAGCTTGCGCAAGCTAGCGCAATCACCGAAACACTAACGGATTTTCAAGGGTTTCGCTTCAGGAAGGTAATATGGGGGGCATGCTTTAAAGTCATTTCCCCTACCGTTAACAGTTACGTATCTGAACGCTACTGTTAGTGTTCAGTAAGTAATCTGGCCCATGGAGTCCACGTCCCTTTTAGTATTTTTAGGAGATTTAGCGTTAGGAAGGTAATATGGGGGGCATGCGTTAAAGTCACTCATCCTGACGTTAACTCTTACTCACCCGACTGCTACAGTTAGCGTTCACTAGGGAATAGAGCCCTCAGTGTCGCTGTCCATCTGTGCAGGAATCAAGTTGAGCAGGAACTCCTGGTAGTGCAATTCCTCCACAATTTTTTTAAGGAGGAATGGGGTTCCCTTTTGCTCCAACTCCTGAAAACCTATTATAAGGTTTCAGCCTTAATAAGTCACAAGGAATATAAGATATTTACTACAATTATTGTGTTGATCCCCTGTAACCCAGCCCATAGGTTTTTAATCATAGATAAATTACGGCTTACATAAGATACGCCATCCCTGACACCAACTACATTATTATTTATTGAGATGTAGGAGACTCGGTATATATGGGTAGCCTATTGGTAGCCAACGCTATGCTAATACTGGTTCTCCAAAGGTCAAAGCAGAAAGCAACTGATCCTCACTGTTGGTCTTCAGACAATCACGGTTGCTGCCTGCTGGGGATTTTCCAGGTTTATTCAAAGGTCAGTATGAGCCTGCTGAGATCTCCTAGGTCTGTTACATAATTTCAAGTCTTTATCTTGCGCAGTTTGCTACTGTTTAACACACATCAAGAATTCTCTCAGTATTAAGAGAATTGCAAGAAACAAGTTTGCAAACTCTCGTTAAGCAGCTTCTTATCTGAATTCCACTGGAATTCATGGCATTTGCATGTAAAGTTTCACGACCGAAATGTGGGTGTTCCATATCAAGTTGGAATGACTGGGATGGCTAATTACTTTCACATCATTTAAAAAGAGAACATCGCCATAGTGATGAGGGAGGCGGGATGACATAATGACTTATATTAAGCGTAAAAGAAATGTACGCATAGAAAAAATATTAGATTCTTTCTGTCCTAACCTATAAAGAGAAGATAATTTTACGTATAACTGATGGTAAGAAAAATATCTCTGTATGGCTTCATATACATACTATTACGCAACAAATGATTTTAATACATATATATATATATATTTATACATACAGTGTTATTCAGAGAAAGGTGAAAACCAGGAGAACTGGCAGGAGAAGAGAACAATCTAGACCAAATAGCTGATTTGTAAAGTGAGATAAACAGCTGTTATTAAAGTCCAAGAGCATTTCGTCATCCGTCAAAAAATAACGTGCGTGCAAAAACGCGCGCATTAATGCTGCGTGCAGAAATCGGTGGGCGGACTGGCTGAATCGTGTGAAAAAACAATCAGAATTAAGAACCACAATTGTCTCCCATTCAGTTTTTGTGCCTGTCAAAGTCAATCTGCGCATATATGCTGCATCAATAATAAAAACACGCACAACTTCTCAATTTTATTGTTTGGGTATGCGTAGAATGTATAACTGTATGTTGCTGTATTTTTATTTTTGTGCTGGTGTATTTGGGTTCGGCCAGGACGTTCAGATTTGCCGTTACCACCAGCTTTTCAAAGACGTTTAAATTATGTGCGCAAACATTGTCCGTTAAGATTTGCGCATAGATTGTAATACCATCCGCATACCAGCGCACAAACACATTTGCGCTCACAATGTTAAGTATAGGACACGTAACGTACATTACGCTCGCGCAGGTTCACCAGTGGTAGACGTTAACGCGCATTTTTTCGTGGACATTGTAATATGACGTTCTGCACAAGGGTTTTTCCCCTCGTGTTAATGAGTTTTTCGCACGCGTTAACGTTTACGTGAAGAATTTAATAGAGTCGTTACTACTTATACTGTTAAAGGAAACTTCACCAGTCTAAATCAGCTTTTAAACCACAAATAAATATTTAATTTATGTATAATAAATATATAAAATTATAAGTAATATTTACTTTCTATATCGGTAACTAAACTTGTGTATATATTGTCGTGTATATTAATGGAAAATTAAAATGGATGCCTGTAGCCATCTTGTTTAGTGTTAAGTCTTTCTTTTTCAATTTTCCCTAGTTTTAGAAATGGACAGAGATTTTTTTTAAATAGTTCTTGGGTAGGTGAACCTTAAGAATTATTATTTTTTTATAAATGCCAGACGTGATGTTATAAATTATAAAATGTCTTTATGTGATATAATGCTGAGCTAAGTGTCAGACATGTCATATTTTAATTTATTGGTTTGTTTTAACAAGTTCTTAAAAATAAAGAGATATTAATTTAATTTTGACAGGAGCGATCCAAAGTCTAGGATTGAATATAGGGTCTTTGTTAAGACAGATTGATCTTTTGACCTGAGATAAGATATATAAAAATTTAATTGTGGAATTAATTTGAAGAGCAACACTGCCCTCTTGAGGCATAGTAAATATTATATTAATATAAAGAATGTAATATTTAAATGAAAAGAGTAGATTGTCAATGACGTCAAATTGACTATAATTGGAGCTGTACGGTTTGTTGCAAGGCACTTCAGACCATCCCAGGACACGACGCACTTGAGATCATCCCAAGACACGATCATGCATTGATTGAGGCAGATCATACCAAGACACGATAATGCACTCAAGATAAAACATATCACTTAATTAGAACCACACCTCTAACTCACATGTATTGAATATCTACACTGATGATTTTCACATATTCCAAAACAATCAAAGAATATTGCTGCTGTAACTTGAATCCAGATTGGAGAGGTAATGTATGAGAAAGCAAATTTAAGGTTAATGTAATAATATATATATATGGAGTATTTCTTGCAATAGATAGACTGAGATATCTCCGATTATTGTTAGATCCAGAGTCTTCAAAATATTTCTAAATCTGCAGATAGAGATATGAAGAAGAATCGGATATAAGGAGTTTATCCTAAAGAAACTGTTGCAAAATGATATACAGATATATATATTGAATTTGGAAATTACTGTGATTGAAATTAATAAGCAAGGAATTATATAACTACAATATAAGAAGCAGAAGATTAGAAGCTTAATTCTCGATATTAGGGGAGGAGTCACTAAATAAGTTTTTACTACTTATCATTCTAGAAATAGAATAAGTGATAGCTCATCCTTTGTTGATCCACGTAGCATATAAAGATACATATATCTCTACAAGATCTAGCTTGTTAAACATTGGTTTGCTGGGAAATACATGTTAATTGTTTTCGTTAAGCAGAAATGTTTATTAACCATTTGTGTATAGTTACTAACTGATAAGGTAAATGATATTAATCATGTATGCAGTTACTAACAGGAGATACATATATTGAGAGGCTAGTGTCTACTATGTGCTGATGGATGGATGTTGCTGTTGTTTATAAATCTTTGTTTATGATATGAGATTTGAAACTTTTTTGTATACGTAATAAATATATATATGTTTTTATACGATTATTGATTAGTGTATTCTTCAAAGCAAAACACAGACAATTAAAAGAATTTAGGAGAATTTCTAGGAAATATAAGCGATTGAAATTTATGTCTCGTATAAGTTTCTTATTGAATAATAATCCGACAATATATATATATATATATATATATATATATATATATATATATACACATACAGTGGGGTAAAAAAGTATTTAGTCAGCCACCAATTGTGCAGGTTCTCCCACGTAAAAAGATGAGAGAGGCCTGTAATTGTCATCATGGGTACACTTCAACTATGAGAGACAAAATGAGAAAAAGAAATCCAGAAAATAACATTGTCTGATTTTTAATGAATTTATTTGCAAATTATGGTGGAAAATAAGTATTTGGTCACCTACAGTACAGTACAAACAAGTAAGATTGTGATGTGCAGGAGGCTTCTGCAATATTAAACACACTATATTTATATATAACAAAACAGAAATGTTTGTAAGCATTTAAAGGGTTAAATCTGGAAAATCTCTATGTCTAAATTAATTTAGCTGCTGTTGTGGTTTCTTTTGTATTGTTTGAATATGTTTGGTGTGCTCTCCTCCTGTTTTGTTGTATATCATGTTGTCTTGAGATGCACCCGCACTGAAAGTGTAGTTAAGGTTGAGTGCTGCCCCTCTCGTGTATTATATATATATATATATATATATAAATATATATATAGTAATAAAAGGAATTCTCAAAGCTGCCTTTAGTAGAATAGCTTTACTGAAAATAGGCCACTAGGTCAGATCCAGGTCACAATAAAAAGACTCACATTAAGGCTAGGGTCAGACGAAAGCATTTTTCCCCGCGAACGTGAAAAAGTGCGTCCGAACACATTGACGTATTTTTTCACAAAATGCGCAAAAACGGTCAGACGACGCGCATTTTCGGGCGTGATTTTGTACGGATCGTCAATAAAACTCTTTTTGCGTCTGGACGTTATGTAGGCTGGACATTAGCAGTGTCTGACATCTCCTAATCACACACACACGCCGCTATGCCGCAACTGCGCACTCTGTAAGTCAGTACTAGCGGTTCTGCGTTCTCAAAAAAATGCATTCAAATTCCACTTGCGTTGCACGGCCGGACTTTTGTGCGGCCGTATATCGTATATTGGCCGTCATTGCCCGTCATCTGCTGCTAGTGCGGCCGTAATTATGTGCGCCAGAACGCATGTTAAAAGTGCGCTGGTCTGACCCCAGCCTAAATCAGCATGCATCTTTTATTACATTTATGCAATGTTTTTTTTCCCTATGCTTTACACTTGGTTATTGAGGCATACAATATGAATATGGATAGTATATGTGACGTGCAGCGCTCCAAACACTGAATGCCTTGAAACTAAATGAGTTTAAGTGTATTTTAATGGAAATATTTATCTTAAGTAGGATTGTCTTAAATACAGGGCTCGAGTCGAGCGGGAACGCGCAGGAACGGCGTTCCCGCACTTTTCCCACAGCGGGAACGCTGCGGGAACGCAGCGTTCCCGCTGTGGCCCGAGCCCGAACGCCGCCGCCGCACATTGCCGGCGGCCGGCGTGCTTCCTGTTACGAGGGCCAGCTGACAGGAGGTGGAGCCGCTCGCCTGGCTGTTTCATAGTTCCCAGGCGAGCGGCTGCACTTCCTGTCAGCGGCCACTGAAGCAGGAAGCACGCGGCCGCTGGCAATGTGGAGAAGCAGCAGCAAAGGTGAGCTGGGGGGGCAGTATCCCTGAGACCTGGGGGGGCACTATCCATGAGACCAGGGGGGCACTATCCATGAGACCAGGGGGGCACTATCCATGAGACCAGAGGGGCACTATCCAGGAGACCAGGGGGGCACTATCCATGAGACCAGAGGGGCACTATCCATGAGAGCTGTGGGGGGGCAATATCCATGAGACCAGGGGGGCACTATCCAGGAGACCAGGGGGGCAATATCCATGAGACCAGGGGGGCAATATCCATGAGACCAGGGGGGCAATATCCATGAGACCTGGGGCATTATCCATGAGACCTGGGGGCATTATCCATGAGAGCTGGGGCATTATCCATGAGACCAGGGGGCAATATCCATGAGAGCTGGGGCATTATCCATGAGAGCTGGGGCATTATCCATGAGAGCTGGGGCATTATCCATGAGACCAGGGGGCAATATCCATGAGAGCTGGGGCATTATCCATGAGAGAGCTGGGGCATTATCCATGAGAGCTGGGGCATTATCCATGAGAGCTGGGGCAATATCCATGAGAGCTGGGGCAATATCCATGAGAGCTGGGGCATTATCCATGAGAGCTGGGGCAATATCCATGAGACCTGGGGGCATTATCCATGGGAGCTGGGGCAATATCCATGAGAGCTGGGGCAATATCCATGAGAGCTGGGGCATTATCCATGAGAGCTGGGGCATTATCCATGAGAGCTGGGGCAATATCCATGAGAGCTGGGGCATTATCCATGAGACCTGGGGCATTATCCATGAGAGCTGGGGCAATATCCATGAGAGCTGGGGCATTATCCATGAGAGCTGGGGCATTATCCATGAGAGCTGGGGCAATATCCATGAGAGCTGGGGCAATATCCATGAGAGCTGGGGCATTATCCATGAGAGCTGGGGCAATATCCATGAGACCTGGGGCATTATCCATGAGAGCTGGGGCAATATCCATGAGAGCTGGGGCAATATCCATGAGAGCTGGGGCAATATCCATGAGAGCTGGGGCATTATCCATGAGAGCTGGGGCATTATCCATGAGAGCTGGGGCAATATCCATGAGAGCTGGGGCATTATCCATGAGACCTGGGGCATTATCCATGAGAGCTGGGGCAATATCCATGAGAGCTGGGGCATTATCCATGAGAGCTGGGGCATTATCCATGAGAGCTGGGGCATTATCCATGAGACCAGGGGGCAATATCCATGAGAGCTGGGGCATTATCCATGAGAGCTGGGGCATTATCCATGAGAGCTGGGGCATTATCCATGAGACCAGGGGGCAATATCCATGAGACCAGGGGGCAATATCCATGAGACCTGGGGCATATCCATGAGACCAGGGGGCAATATCCATGAGAGCGGGGGGGGCAATATCCATGAGACCAGGGGGGCAATATCCATGAGACCAGGGGGGCAATATCCATGAGAGCTGGGGCAATATCCATGAGCGCTGGGGGCATTATCCATGAGAGCTGGGGCAATATCCATGAGACCTGGGGCATTATCCATGAGAGCTGGGGCAATATCCATGAGAGCTGGGGCAATATCCATGAGAGCTGGGGCATTATCCATGAGAGCTGGGGCAATATCCATGAGACCTGGGGGCATTATCCATGAGAGCTGGGGCAATATCCATGAGAGCTGGGGCAATATCCATGAGAGCTGGGGCATTATCCATGAGAGCTGGGGCATTATCCATGAGAGCTGGGGCAATATCCATGAGAGCTGGGGCATTATCCATGAGACCTGGGGCATTATCCATGAGAGCTGGGGCAATATCCATGAGAGCTGGGGCATTATCCATGAGAGCTGGGGCATTATCCATGAGAGCTGGGGCAATATCCATGAGAGCTGGGGCAATATCCATGAGAGCTGGGGCATTATCCATGAGAGCTGGGGCAATATCCATGAGACCTGGGGCATTATCCATGAGAGCTGGGGCAATATCCATGAGAGCTGGGGCAATATCCATGAGAGCTGGGGCATTATCCATGAGAGCTGGGGCATTATCCATGAGAGCTGGGGCAATATCCATGAGAGCTGGGGCATTATCCATGAGACCTGGGGCATTATCCATGAGAGCTGGGGCAATATCCATGAGAGCTGGGGCATTATCCATGAGAGCTGGGGCATTATCCATGAGTGAGACCAGGGGGGCAATGGGGCAATATCCATGAGAGCTGGGGCATTATCCATGAGAGCTGGGGCATTATCCATGAGCTGGGGCATTATCCATGAGACCAGGGGGCAATATCCATGAGACCTGGGGCATATCCATGAGACCAGGGGGCAATATCCATGAGAGCTGGGGAGGCAATATCCATGAGACCAGGGGGCAATATCCATGAGACCAGGGGGGCAATATCCATGAGAGCTGGGGCAATATCCATGAGCGCTGGGGGCATTATCCATGAGAGCTGGGGCAATATCCATGAGACCTGGGGCATTATCCATGAGAGCTGGGGCATTATCCATGAGAGCTGGGGCATTATCCATGAGAGCTGGGGCATTATCCATGAGAGCTGGGGCAATATCCATGAGACCAGAGGGGCACTATCCATGAGAGCTGGGGCAATATCCATGAGAGCTGGGGCATTATCCATGAGAGCTGGGGCAATATCCATGAGAGCTGGGGCAATATCCATGAGAGCTGGGGCATTATCCATGAGAGCTGGGGCATTATCCATGAGACCAGGGGGCAATATCCATGAGACCTGGGGCAATATCCATGAGACCAGGGGGGCAATATCCATGAGAGCTGGGGCATTATCCATGAGAGCTGGGGCATTATCCATGAGACCTGGGGCATTATCCATGAGACCTGGGGCATTATCCATGAGACCTGGGGGCATTATCCATGAGAGCTGGGGCATTATCCATGAGACCTGGGGGCATTATCCATATGAGCTGGGGCAATTATATCCATGTGAACTGGGGAAAATATATCCATATAACCAGTGCTGTGCATATTATTCTTGGGGTTCAGTGCTGTGTATGTTATTCTGGGGGCTCAGTGCTGTGTATATTATCCTGGAGGCTCAGTGCTGTGTATATTATTCTTGGGGTTCAGTGCTGTGTATATTATTCTGGGGGCTTAGTGCTGTGTATGTTATTCTGGGGGTTCAGTGTTGTGTATGTTATTCTGGGGGCTCAGTGCTGTGTATGTTATTGTGGGGGCTCAGTGCTGTGTATATTATTGTGGGGGCTCAGTGCTGTGTATATTATTCTGGGGGCTCAGCGCTGTGTATATTATTCTGGGGGTTCAGCGCTGTGTATATTATTCTGGGGGCTCAGTGCTGTGTATGTTATTCTGGGGGCTCAGCGCTGTGTATATTATTCTGGGGGCTCAGCGCTGTGTATATTATTCTGGGGGTTCAGCGCTGTGTATATTATCTGGGGGTTCAGCACTGTGTATATTATTCTGGGGGTCTGTGCCTGGAGATATATATATATATATATATATATTTTCTTCAGGTAATGGGGTTGTGGAATTCGTGGGTGAGTTCCCTCACTTTTTTTCCCAGGACTTGACCCCTGCTTAAATATACTAAGGAATTAGAAAAGAAGAAAACAAAACAGTGTATAGTAAGATGGATACTATTTTTTTTCTTCTTTCCTGTTTTTTTTGTACTAGACAATGCAAACATACTTTCAGAACTGATTGTTTAAGGCTAATGTCAGATGAACGCAGTCTGAGCGCACTCTGCATGCGTGCATAACAGACGGACATACTGACGGAAGATACTGTAGCCATCACACGGTCCGTTTTTTTTGACGGATGTAGAAAAAAAAAGGGAAATATGGGAATCAAAATTAATTAAAATTAAATGACGGGTACAGTCAGCCAGACCAAAAAAACTCTGAGCGTCAACGTGATGGACGTCGCAAATGCGCTGTGACTGACGTCGCGTCATCACACACAGGCTGCTAAGCGGTGCACTCTGGGAGTCCATCATAGCGCTTTTACGTCATGGCCTAAATGGCATCCGTTGCCACCTGTGTGGTGCGTGCGCACTTCGGTGCGCACGTACTTTGTGTGTTGGTCTTTATTGATCACAAATCAATGCTACGACGGACGTTAAACTGTGCGGCGACACGGACATGATGACTGCGTTCGTCTGACGCTAGCCTAAATCCCTTATTTTTTATTTCATTATACTTATGTATATTTTACCTTATTTTATTTGTATTATTAGTAAAGTCCCTAGATTTTAATAACGTGGACAGAGTCTCCCTTCTTTTCCGCACACACTCTGCCAGAAGACTTGGATATCATAGAGGAGGTTGGACACCACTTACATACAGGTGTCAGAGGTGCACCTAGTTGAGCTGATTGCATAGGCTCCAACCTAGATGCGTGTGAATAATCTATTTGTTCCATACACAACTGCTATACGTTGTCCTATGAATTTTTCTCCTGCACTTTTATTTTTGAGGATCCCTGGACACCAAACTACAGATTGAGCTTTGCCACTCTCAAAATGTGGCATGCTACGGGTGATGCAGAGTCTCTGGAGCATGTGAGTGAGAAGTCTGCTACCAAATCGTTTTTCACTATAGGGGTTATTCAAAGAGAGGTGAAAACCAGGAGAACTGGCAGGAGAATAGAACAATCTAGACCAAATAGCCAATTTGGAAAGTGAGATTAAATGGGCGAATTTTTCTGGTTCGGCTATTTTGACCTAGAATTTTCACTTCTTCAGTCATTCTCCTGGTGTTCTCCTCTCTCTGAATAACCCTGTATATCTCTTCAAAGATTTGTATTGCACTTTTATTTGTAGTTCCTGTTGAGATCCACATGGATCAGAATCTATTTGGAAAATAGTTATTATCTTTATTTATTTGCCATCCTCAGCGCACAATTTTTTTTCACGAACACACATAATTAAATTCCACATTTAATATAGGTTTGTGCACCTTTTGTAAACTTTGGGCACTATTACATTCTTGACGCTAACGTTAGCGCTCTCCTTTGTGAGAGTTAACGTTAGCCCCAGTAGCCCTAGCGCGGGCGCACCATATTACAATCCATACGCTAACTGGTTAAAAAAAACAATAGCGATTGGGATCTTGCGCTTTTCAGCGCGTGCTTACTTTTCTTTGCCCTCCCTATACTTAACATGGGGAGCGCAAAGAGTTCATTAGTGTTCGTATTACAACATAACTAATGATGTGCAATGGCTTCTGCAATAATAAACATAACTAATTATAGCGAGGAGGCTTTTTATCTCACTTTTTGTCCTCCACCACAACCCTTGTAAGTACTGATTTGCCATACGGGGCCAAGCATCCACTGCAACTGGTCATGCCTATCTCCTGCTGAAGAGGGCCCAATAAACCCGAAACAGCGCTGCGGCTTTGACCAGTTGCATAAACCTGATCTCTGCTAAAAAAAAAAAGGCATCAAGTATGGCATGGCATTGACTTAAGGGTTCTGTGTAATAACAGACTCAGGCTGCAATAAAAGTGAGACAGATGTCATTTGTATGTCTTACCCAGAATTCCTTGCTGCATATGGGGAATGTAGCACAGGAGCTCTGGGATGCAGTTCTTTGAATTGCTGTGATGTGCAAATGGCTTCTGCAATAATAAATATTACAATATACTAAGGCTAATTACCGTCCGACTGTGGTTAACAGCAGAATCCGTCAGCACCAGCCAAAAATCCCCCCCAAATGAATCAGATACTCGCCTTCCATTCCAAGGTGAGGACCGCAGCTCCAACCACCTCCTCTGCCACCGGGAGCAGGGAAAGACTGGGGGAAAAAGTCCCCCACTCTCTGCAGATCACTACGCTGACCTGCCGGATTTCGAGAGGCGAGATCCTGCAGGTCATGTGACCAGCAGCATCTGCCTCAAAGAGGTCCTAATGGACTCCATGGAGGGAATGCTCGCGGCGGTGTTTAGCGCTGCCGCACGCATCCCGGGGCTTAACGCGGGATTATGATGCAGTCAGCTTTTTTAGCGCCTGTTTTTTATGCCTCTTTACTATTGGTAATAATTAGGAAGATTTATTACCCACCGTTTCCGTTCGCAGATGCATTATTTCCTGTAGTTACATATCTTGGTCATATAGTCTCTTCAGTGGATTTTTTTTACAATTTCTTTTTATTAAATTTTAAAATAATCTAAAGGATTAAAAGAGCTGGGGGGTCAAGAGGTGATAATGTTTAACTCCTCAGTTCCCCCTCTTGTTTTAACCCTAAAGTATCCATTCAACTACGTGGGCTCACCCTAATATAGTACATACAGTATTCTTACATTCAGGGGCCTAGTTCTAATCGACATAAGTGTGGGAACGCTAGAACATTTTTGCTCCACAGTTTAACCTTTGACATGTCACATTTAACTCACCTCTCCATATGCAAATTCGCTATTAATGTTTATGTGGAAAAATAGACTGGGTATTATGGAATCAATATGGCAATTGTAAAAAAACATATATTTCTGGTGAATTATTAAGGAAACTTATGACTGAAACCTAATAAATGGTCTACAGCGTGTGAATCCAAAAAGAACTAAAGGCATGTGTTTCCTGGTTCGGTGCACTTTAACGCTCTTCGTCGATTCCATTTCGCTGACCCTGCAGTGAATTCACTATTCACCACTGGGTCCCCGAAGTGCGCCGAACATGGAGTCGCCAAAAACCTCCAAACAGACCGGGGAACTCACTGCCAGACTACAGAAGAAAAATGGAATGGAATTCTTCTAATAGGTGTTTAAACCAATGAAAATGTGTCTAAATAATAAAAAAAGTAATGAAAAGGTCAATCTAAAAAATTATTGGTAATCAAAAAATACTAAAAGGTGTTCCAAAAAAATAAATGAATAAAAAGATGGTTTGCTGAAAAAGAAAAGAATAAACGGTTGAATAAAAAAACAAAAAAACATAATATTTTTTAACATTGGGAATCGCGTGTTTAACCTGTCGAACTGAATCACCAAAAATCAGGGCGTTTCACTGACACTCGATAACAGTTAGTTGTTCTCTGCATAGATTAACCATTATTTCTCTATGGGACAATTTTGCTGCCACCGAAGATCACTAAATTGCGCCAATCTGCAACGAACTGCACAGTATTTTGCTTAGTGAATAGATGAACTGCCATAAAACTGCACCGTATGGGGAAATTCACAGTTCGGTGCAATTCGGTGGCAAGTTCGACGCTTATTCAATAACCCCTTAAGTTCTGGCTGGAAAAAAGTGGAGGAACTGCGTTCCCAAGTGTTCCTGCTTGACTTGAACCCTGCTTTCATTTAATAATGAGTAGTACGTTTACACGGTCCTCTTGCCAAATTAAAACTAATGAAAATAATACATAAAATCTTCTCTGGTTTGGTGATTATTAACTCATATGTAATTCTCAACGCTCAGGCATCAGGGCCGGATTTAGATCTCTATGGGCCTGGAGCTGAATATTTTGGTGGCTTTTTTTTTAAATTTAGTGAAATTAAAACATATTTTAGGTTATTTAATAGTGCAGATACGGGTATATCTAACCAGGTAGATACGGGTATATCTAACCAGATAGATACGGGTATATCTAACCAGGTAGATACGGGTATATCTAACCAGGCAGATACGGGTATATCTAACCAGGCAGATACGGGTATATCTAACCAGGTAGATACGAGTATATCTAACCAGGCAGATACGGGTATATCTAACCAGGCAGATACGGGTATATCTAACCAGGCAGATATGGGTATATCTAACCAGGCAGATACGGGTATATCTAACCAGGTAGATACGGGTATATCTAACCAGGCAGGTACGGGTATATCTAACCAGGCAGATACGGGTATATCTAACCAGGCAGATACGGGTATATCTAACCAGGCAGATACGGGTATATCTAACCAGGTAGATACGGGTATATCTAACCAGGTAGATACGGGTATCTCTAACCAGGCAGATACGGGTATATCTAACCAGGCAGATACGGGTATATCTAACCAGGCAGATACGGGTATATCTAACCAGGCAGATATGGGTATATCTAACCAGGCAGATACGGGTATATCTAACCAGGCCGATACGGGTATATCTAACCAGGCCGATACGGGTATATCTAACCAGGCCGATACGGGTATATCTAACCAGGCCGATACAGGTGTATATCAAACCAGGCAGATACAGGTATATCTAACCAGGCAGATACGGGTATATCTAACCAGGCAGATACGGGTATATCTAACCAGGCAGATACGGGTATATCTAACCAGGTAGATACGGGTATATCTAACCAGGTAGATACGGGTATCTCTAACCAGGCAGATACGGGTATATCTAACCAGGCAGATACGGGTATATCTAACCAGGCAGATACGGGTATATCTAACCAGGCAGATATGGGTATATCTAACCAGGCAGATACGGGTATATCTAACCAGGCCGATACGGGTATATCTAACCAGGCCGATACGGGTATATCTAACCAGGCCGATACGGGTATATCTAACCAGGCAGATACGGGTATATCTAACCAGGCAGATACGGGTATATCTAACCAGGCAGATACTGGTATATCTAACCAGGCAGATACGGGTATATCTAACAAGGCAGATACAGGTATATCTAACCAGGCAGATACAGGTATATCTAACCAGGCAGATACTGTGTGAGGAAATTCCCATTCAGATTTCAATCAATTACAGCGTGTATAATTATAAATTCACATTTTATCCAAACCTTTGGGATTACATATTCTATAGGGAATTATTGTTAAAAAAATTGAAATGGGATCCTGTAACTGCATTTTTCTGAGAAAATATACAATTTTAACCAAAAATGTTTGAAAAAAAATGAAATATTTCCCTTGTGTTTTGGAGGATGTTGTTTTATGAATAACTAGGTGAAAAGCCTGCCCAGAGGGCAGTCTATTGATAAGTGTGGTGCGTATGAATGTTGGTGGAAAGGAAAACACTCTGCTCTGAGCCGTTTATTGTACTGTGCTCGGCTCTGTGCCTTTTATTGTGCTCTGCTCTGTGCTGTTTATGGCTCTGTGCTCGGCTCTGTGTTGTTTATTGTGCTGTGCTTGGCTCTGTGCTTGGCTCTGTGCCGTTTATTGTGCTCTGCTCTGTGCTCTGCGCTGTGCCGTTTATGGTGCTGTGCTTGGCTCTGTGCCGGGCTCTGTGCTCTTGTGTTCTGCTCCGTGCTCTGATCGTTGCTCTTGTGCTCTGCTCTGTGCTCTGCTTGGTGCTCTGCTCTGTGCTGTTTTTTTGTGCTCTGCTATGTGCTCTGCTCTGTGCCGTTTATTGTGCTGTGCTCTGTGCTCTGCGCCGTTTATTGTGCTGTGCTTGGCTCTGTGCCGTTTATTGAGTTCTGCTCTGTGCTCTGTGCCGTTTATGGCTCTGTGCCCTGCTCTGTGCTGTTTATTGAGTTGTGCTCGGCTCTGTGCTTGGCTCAGTGCCGTTTATTGTGCTCTGCTCTGTGCGTTGCCGTTTATGGTGCTGTGCTCGGCTCTGTGCCGATTATTGTGCTGTGTTCGGCTCTTTGCCATTTATTGTGCTCTGTTCTCTGCCGTTTATGTCTCTGTGCCGTTTACTGTGCTCGGCTCTGTGCTTGGCTCTGCGCTGTTTATTGTGCTTGGCTCTGTGATGTTTACTGTGCTTGGCTCTGTGCTGTTTACTGTGCTTGGCTCTGTGCCGTTTATTGTGCTCTGGTCTGTGCTCTGCTCTGTGCCGTTAATTGTGTTGTGCTCGGCTCTGTGCTCGGCTCCGTGCTTGGCTCTGTGCCGTTTATTGTGCTGTGCTGGGCTCTGTGCTTCGCTCTGTGCCGTTTATTGTGCTTGGCTCTGTGCTGTTTATTGTGTTGTGCTCGGCTCCGTGCTTGGCTCTGTGCCATATATTGTGCTCTGCTCAGTGCCATTTATTGTGCTCTGCTCGGTGCTCTGCGCCGTTTATTGTGCTGTGCTCGGCTCTGTGCTCGGCTCTGTGCCGTTTATTGTGCTGTGCTCTGTGCCATATATTGTGCTGTGCTCGGCTCTGTGCTGTTTATTGTGCTTGGCTCTGTGATCGGCTCTGTGGCATTTATTGTGCTTGGCTCTGTGCCATTTATTGTGCTCTGCTCTGTGCCGTCTATTGTGCTGTGCTCGGCTCTGTGCTCGGCTCTGTGGCGTTTATTGTGCTAGGCTCTGTGCCGTTTATTGTGCTTGACTCTGTGCCGTTTATTGTGCTCTGCTCTGTGCCTTTAATGGGTTGTGCTCTGCTCTGTGCTCTGCTTGGTGCTCAGTGTCTGCTCTGTGCCATTTATTGTGCTCTGCTCGGCTCTGTGCCGTCTATTGTGCTGTGCTTGGCTCTGTGCTTGGCTCTGTGCTCGGCTCTATGCTCGGCTCTGTGCTGGGCTCTGTGCTCGGCTCTATGCTCGGCTTTGTGCTGGGCTCTGTGCTTGGTTCTGTGCTCGGCGCCGTTTATTGTGCTCTGCTCTGTGCCTTTAATGGGTTGTGCCCTGCTGTGCCGTTTATTGTGTTGTGCTCGGCTCTGTGCCGTTTATTGTGCTTGACTCTGTGCCGTTTATTGTGCTCTGCTCTGTGCCTTTAATGGGTTGTGCTCTGCTCTGTGCTCTGCTTGGTGCTCTGTGCCATTTATTGTGCTCTGCTCTGTGCCGTTTATTGTGCTGTACTCGGCTCTGTGCTCGGCTCTGTGCCGTCTATTGTGCTGTGCTTGGCTCTGTGCTTGGCTCTGTGCTCGGCTCTGCGCTCGGCTCTGTGCTGGGCTCTGTGCTCGGCTCCGTGCCGTATATTGTGCTCTGCTTTGTGCCGTTTATTGTGCTCTGTTCTGTGCCGTTTATTGTGTTGTGCTTGGTTCTGTGCTCGGCGCCGTTTATTGTGCTCTGCTCTGTGCCTTTAATGGGTTGTGCTCTGCTCTGCTTGGTGCTCTGCGCCGTTTATTGTGCTCTGCTCTGTGCCGTTTATTGTGCTGTACTCGGCTCTGTGCTCGGCTCTGTGTTGTTTATTGTGCTGTGCTCTGTGCCATTTATTGTGCTCTGCTCGGCTCTGTGCTCGGCTCTGTGCCATTTATTGTGCTCTGCTCTGTGCCGTCTATTGTGCTGTGCTCGGCTCTGTGTTGGGCTCCGTGCTCGGGTGCTGGGCTCTGTGCTCGGCTCTGTGCCTTTTATTGTGCTCTGCTCTGTGCCGTTTATTGTGCTCTGCTCTGTGCCGTTTATTGTGCTCTGCTCTGTGCAATTTATTGTGTTGTGCTTGGTTCTGTGCTCGGCGCCGTTTATTGTGCTCTGCTCTGTGCCGTTTATTGTGCTGTGCTCAGCTCTGTGCTCGGCTCTGTGCCGTTTATTGTGCTGTGCTCTGTGCCGTATATTGTGCTGTGCTCAGCTCTGTGCTCGGCTCTGTGCCGTTTATTGTGCTCGGCTCTGTGCCGTCTATTGTGCTGTGCTCAGCTCTGTGCCGTTTATTGTGCTTGGCTCTGTTGCGTTTATTGTGCTCGGCTCTGTGCCGTTTATTCTCTGTACCGTTTATTGTGCTCGGCTCTGTGCTCGGCTCTGTGCCGTTTATTGTGCTTATTTATTTATTATTATTATTATTATTAATTTATAAAGCGCCAGCATATTCCGCAGCGCTGTACAATAAGCACAGTACAGACAGGGTTACAATACATTGAACAACATTTGACAAACAGTACAGGAGGAGATGAGGGCCCTATTCCCGTAGGAACTCACAATCTAGGAGGGTTGGGGTTGGAAACAGGAGGAGAGGACTGTAAGGTGAGAGTGATTGATGGTTGCGTCAGTGAGTTGGGTGGTAGGCTTCCCTAGGTGCTTGGCTCTGTGTCGTTTATTGTGCTCTGCTCTGTGCCTTTAATGGGTTGTGCTCTGCTCTGTGCCGTTTATTGTGCTCTGCTCTGTGCCGTCTATTGTGCTGTGCTTGGCGCTCTGCTCTGGGCTCTGCGCTGGGCTCTGCGCTCGGTGCTGGGCTCTGCGCTGGGCTCTGCGCTGAGCTCTGCGCTCGGCTCAGGTGCTGGGCTCTGCGCTGGGCTCTGTGCTGGGCTCTGCGCTGGGCTCGGCTCTGTGCTCAGGTACTGGGCTCTGCTTGGCTCTGTGCTCGGCTCTGCGCTGGGCACTGTGCTGGGCTCTGCGCTCGGCTCTGTGCTCGCTCTGTGCCGTCTATTGTGCTGTGCTTGGCTCTGTGCTTGGCTCTGTGCTCGGCTCTGCGCTCGGCTCTGTGCTGGGCTCTGTGCTCGGCTCCGTGCCGTATATTGTGCTCTGCTTTGTGCCGTTTATTGTGCTCTGTTCTGTGCCGTTTATTGTGTTGTGCTTGGTTCTGTGCTCGGCGCCGTTTATTGTGCTCTGCTCTGTGCCTTTAATGGGTTGTGCTCTGCTCTGCTTGGTGCTCTGCGCCGTTTATTGTGCTCTGCTCTGTGCCGTTTATTGTGCTGTACTCGGCTCTGTGCTCGGCTCTGTGCCGTTTATTGTGCTCTGCTCTGTGCCGTTTATTGTGCTGTACTCGGCTCTGTGCTCGGCTCTGTGCCATTTATTGTGCTCTGCTCTGTGCCGTCTATTGTGCTGTGCTCGGCTCTGTGTTGGGCTCCGTGCTCGGGTGCTGGGCTCTGTGCTCGGCTCTGTGCCTTTTATTGTGCTCTGCTCTGTGCCGTTTATTGTGCTCTGCTCTGTGCCGTTTATTGTGCTCTGCTCTGTGCAATTTATTGTGTTGTGCTTGGTTCTGTGCTCGGCGCCGTTTATTGTGCTCTGCTCTGTTGCCGTTCTATTGTGCTGTGCTCAGCTCTGTGCTCGGCTCTGTGCCGTTTATTGTGCTGTGCTCTGTGCCGTATATTGTGCTGTGCTCAGCTCTGTGCTCGGCTCTGTGCCGTTATATTGTGCTCGGCTCTGTGCCGTCTATTGTGCTGTGCTCAGCTCTGTGCCGTTTATTGTGCTTGGCTCTGTTGCGTTTATTGTGCTCGGCTCTGTGCCGTTTATTCTCTGTACCGTTTATTGTGCTCGGCTCTGTGCTCGGCTCTGTGCCGTTTATTGTGCTTATTTATTATTATTATTATTATTATTAATTTATAAAGCGCCAGCATATTCCGCAGCGCTGTACAATAAGCACAGTACAGACAGGGTTACAATACATTGAACAACATTTGACAAACAGTACAGGAGGAGATGAGGGCCCTATTCCCGTAGGAACTCACAATCTAGGAGGGTTGGGGTTGGAAACAGGAGGAGAGGACTGTAAGGTGAGAGTGATGATGGTTGCGTCAGTGAGTTGGGTGGTAGGCTTCCCTAGGTGCTTGGCTCTGTGTCGTTTATTGTGCTCTGCTCTGTGCCTTTAATGGGTTGTGCTCTGCTCTGTGCCGTTTATTGTGCTCTGCTCTGTGCCGTCTATTGTGCTGTGCTTGGCGCTCTGCTCTGGGCTCTGCGCTGGGCTCTGCGCTCGGTGCTGGGCTCTGCGCTGGGCTCTGCGCTGAGCTCTGCGCTCGGCTCAGGTGCTGGGCTCTGCGCTGGGCTCTGTGCTGGGCTCTGCGCTGGCTCGGCTCTGTGCTCAGGTACTGGGCTCTGCTTGGCTCTGTGCTCGGCTCTGCGCTGGGCACTGTGCTGGGCTCTGCGCTCGGCTCTGTGCTCGGCTCTGCGCTCAGGTGCTGGGCTCTGCGCTCGGCTCTGCGCTCGGCTGTGTGCTCAGGTGCTGGGCTCTGCGCTCGGCTCTGCGCTCAGCTCAGGTGCTGGGCTCTGCGCTGGGCTCTGCGCTCGGGTGCTGGGCTTTGCGCTGGGCTCTGCGCTGGGCTCTGCGCTCAGGTGCTGGGCTCTGTGCTGGGCTCTGCGCTGGGCTCTGCGCTGGGCTCTGTGCTCGGCTCTGTGCTCGGCTTGGTGCTCGGCTCGGGTGCTGGGCTCTGTTGCTCTGTGCTCGGCTCTGTGCTTGGCTCGGGTGCTGGGCTCTGTGCTGGGCTCTGTGCTTGGGTGCTGGGCTCTGTGGCGTTTTCGCACACTTCCAATGGCCCATTGGTGGTCCTGCAGCGGGAGGCGCGTGGCAACCTCCGTAATAGACTTTGGGAGTGCTGCGGCGGGAGGCGCGCGCGCACCAGGCTGCGCGCGCATCCAACCTCCACAGCACCCTGTGGGCTGCCGCGCATGCGCAGAGTAAGGCTTGGCGACGGACACGCCAAGCCTTACTCTATTATAGGATAGATATGACTTTGTATGAAACACTGACGTTGCTCCCAGCGTGGGAAATTAGAAGGTGAGTAATGGCAGTGGTATTGCTGATTTTAACCGTGACAAATGTCACAATGCCATCTCTTTGGAACTAAAAGCAAGTAAATAAAAAATTTTTTGTTGCTTTCTTTTCTTTTAGATTTTACATGGTTACGTTTGTATCAGTGCAAAGACCTGTTCAACGACACCTCCCTTGACCTTGTGAGGTGTAAATATTAGTGACGCAGGGTTCCAAATCCCCCCCCAGTGATCCTCGCTGCAGTGCGGCGGTTTAGGTTTTTGATGTAACCATTCATAATAACGGATTGTGCCATCACCTTCACACTTGTTGGTGACATGAGAAATGAGATGCTTAGTTACTGCAGCATCATTTTTCCCTTTATAATTGAAAAGTGAAAAATATTGCTGTGTTAGGAAGGAAAAGTAAAAATAAAGAAATATTTATTATTTTATTTTTATTGTTACAGATAGGGATGAGCTCTTCGGTTTGATGTGTTCGGAGTTCGATTCAAGCATCGCCAGTTCGTATGTTCGCGAACTTCGAACATTTCCACGTGTTCGCAGCATGTTCGCCCACAATTCACCACAATGCACTTTTCCACTGGCCTGAAGCTTGTAATTGGCTACAGCCTGCACCTGACCACAGTTTAGGTGCAAGACTATGCCAATCACGGCTCAGAGTCCTGATTGGGCAAATTTTGCGCAATCATGGGCTTACAGAGCTAAGTCCCGCAGCACACTATGTAAGGCGTCCCTCGCAGCCCCAGCACGTGTTTTTTGAGAGGAGATTGTTGTGTTAGTGTGTGTTCTCACTGCCAGTCTGCCAGCAGCTATTGGGGGGGGTCTCATTTCTACAAAATATCTGGGAATTGTTGTAATCTTTGTGCTCTCACTGCCAGCAGCAATTGTGGGGGTCTCACTTCTAGAAGATATCTGGGAATTGCGGTAATTTGTGTGTTCTCACTGCCAGTCTGCCAGCAGCTATTAGGGGTGGGGGTCAGTCATTTATACAAAATATCTGGGAATTGTTCTAATCTTTGTGTTCTCACTGCCAGCAGCTATTGTGGGGGTCTTATCATTTTAATATTGGACCGCAGGGTCCAACCCTGCTCTCTTCCACAATACCACAAAAGGGTTACGGTATGAAGGCATTTGCTGCCACCAAAGGCACAATATTTGGGTGCACTGCCACTGACGCCTATATTACCAGATTCATATCATTTTAATATTGGACCGCAGGGTCCAACCATGCACTCTTCCACAATACCACAAAGGGGTTACGGTGTGACAGCACTGTTGCCGACACTAAAGGCCCAATTTTAAAGCACCTATTGTTACTTTCATCCAAAGCCTGCATAAGTTTCACCATAATTTAGCCAAAAAATCACTAAACTTGTTCTGCGTGTCCTAAAATGTCTCCTCTTTCATACAGACTGCCACCCCAAGCAGTTGTTTATGGATAGATTAAAGGAAAACCGTTTACCGTCATTTGAAATCTCATTTTTTGGTTTTTAAATGTTTCTATACATCCTACAAATCCGCCACTTCACGGGCAGGTTATGGGGACCTCCTAGGCACGATATTTGAAGGAATTTTTCGTTTTTATTTTTAACCCTTATTTCCTTTAAAACTTTTTTTTAAAACTTTTTTTCCTTGTTTCCTGTCCCCCAGGGCACTACCCAGACCCCCATACACCTTTTATGGCAAATATCTTGCATATATGCCCTCTTGCAGGGCACTCTAAAATTCAAACTTTCGAGTCCTATTGACTTGCATTGAGTTCGGTTCGTGTTTGCATTCAAACTCGAATTTTTGAAATTGTTCGAGTTCGAATGTGAACCGAACACGTAGGGTGTTCGGCTCATCCCTAGTTACAGAATACCTGGTCATGTTTGTTATCATTGAAAAGGCCATACTCTGGCTTTTCCATTGATACCTCACATGACCCTGTAGCTAGTATGGAGTTGGAGATACAGTCCAAATGCCCATCAATGCAGACATAGTTATACTTTCTCTGGGCCTATTCTGGAGCATGGGCCTGGAGCTGCTGCTCCATCAGACCCTATGTTAATCTGGCCCTGTCAGGCATATTAGTGGGCACAATTATTACTACCCTGCAGTGCAATGCATTGAAATTATAGGAGAAACAGTTAAAGCTGAAGGGCGATTGCATCTTTACAAATACATTTAATATTATTCCATAAGAAACGCGTGACAGAAAAAAATGGATAAGTGGGCGACATAAACTGTAAATCCCTGATAGTAGAATGTGAACAAAATGTGAACTTGAGACGGAAAGTCCTATTGTTTTTTTTTTAAATTGATGGCCTTCTAAGAATAAAATTAAAAGAGTTCAAAAGTGTAGAAGAAGCGTGACCAAATGTACCTGATATTGTGTGCGCTCAAGGCACTGACAGAAAGAATAAGCTTGTTGACTAAGGCGAGCGAGAGAGATGGAGTGCACGGTGACAGTAGCTCATTCAGGTATCATGGGCCCTCATATTTCTAGCGCTTTAAAGGTCAACAAGCCTGTCTTTCTGCATTCAAGTGAAGAGAATAGAAAAATAAGTAATTCATCATGAGCGTGACTGGCTTGCTTTCATGTCTGGATGCTACATTTGCACCATCTGATGTATTCAATTCATTGTAATGATCCAGAGAGTAGTAGGGCACCAGTGGAGTCAAGTGCAACTTTTAAACATGTATATCAGGAACCATGTGTAGATGTGACCGCCACTTAAACCCGGTGTTTCAATGACAAATCAGTCAAAATCACTGCAAGGCAGCAAGCCAATGCTCAAAGTCTTCATTCTTTACCCAATATCCTCTCAGAGGAAATTAAGCAAAAGCTGGGTTGGTCAGGATTCCCACCCAAATAAGAGAGTAGTCTTGATTGTAACACACATAAGGGTCTATTATTCACTAAAGGGGATATTCAGAGATAGTTGACCTGGCCCCGAAATGTCACTGAACAGGGAATTTCCCCGTACGGTGACATTTCGGGGCTATTCAGCAGGGCCGGCCTAAGCCACTGTGCTGCCTGGAGCGATGGATGAATTGCTGCCCCCCACCCCTAAAAAAACATGTGAGCATATCACAGAGCGCCACATGTCACGGCCTACTGTCCCACACATCCACATACCGTCACACACACACACTTCAACATACACACTTCCATACTTCCACAGTCACACACATGCAGTCACACACACATAACACAGCTGATAACGGGGAGACGCAGAGGATTAATGACTCCGGAGGGCAGAGAGTTACTGTTGATTATATTTCACAGGGTGTTCCTTTTAAATAGGAAGCGCCTCACAGAAGGTTTGAAAGAAATTAGGAAAATGCTTGTTTTTTCACCATGATTTAATAATTCAGGGAATACTGGGGGGGGTAAAAGCCATAAAGCGGCATTAAAACATGCGGCGTCCCAGTCATTTCTGTAATTCCCCCATCAAACCCTGCCAGCTCCATACTAACCCCCCCCCCTCAGTTTAGAAAGGTAAAAATTTGATTTATTTATTTTAGCAAAGTCACCCAGGCCTTGCCAGGCCAGTGAAAAGCAGATCCCCCAGCTATTAACAACGAACTACAGCTCCCATCATGCTGTAAGGGCTGTAAGGGGGCTGCAGATTGTCTTCAATCTGGGCCCCATGCAGCCCTCAATCGGCAGCTCCCTCAGGACTCTGGGATAGGATGTCTGTCCAGGCCTTCCCTCAACCAGGACAGAGGAGCTGGCAGTTCTTTATGGGGGCAGCAACATGTCCCTGTGAGGAGGGAAGGGAGGGTAACCTCCATAATACACACGGGGGCACAGTGTCTACTGTATGAAATCAAGCCAGGCCTACCTCCTCAGCAGCCTCATGGTTCCCTGGGATTCATTTAAAGGCGCGCGCTTGCCTACGTCATCAGAGTAGTGCCGCACATGTCACATGACAGGCTCTAAACACCGCGTTCCATCTCTCAGGCGCACTGCACTGCAGGAGAGACCACAGCCAGGCTCCATCACTGGTAAAACTTAAGCTGATGGCCTCCATGCCTGCTTAAAGGGGTGGGCGCCGGCCCGCTGAAAGGGGCAGTCACGTGCTGGAGGGGCAGGCGCAGCTTGGTTTTCAACGGAACACTGTCCTGCAGCCGTGTCCGGGCTGGCGACCTTTGAAAAAGAGCAGCAAAATGCTGCCCCTGACAAAGTGCTGCCTGGAGCGGCTGCTCCACCCCGCTCCATGGAAAGGCCGGCCCTGCTATTCAGAGAGCATGCAGTTTGCCAAATTTTGGCGAACTGCCAGCAAGTACGGTGCCTCTTCGAAGGCAGTGAAATCCCCCATAGAGAAGCAATGATTAATCTATTCAGAGACACCGAACAGCAGTGAAAAGTTGCCGAAGTGCCCTGCTGTTCGGTGGTTTCATTCAGCAGGTTTATCCAGGGAAACCCCATAGGCTTCAATGTTATAAATATATTTTTTGTTTTTATTCAATATCTAATAAACCATTTATGATTTTAATCTGCAAGAAAAAGTCTCTTTATTTTTAGATTTATAGGTTTTTTAAAAAGTTTTTTCTGTAACAGACCTTTTACCATCATTCATAGCACCTTATATGTATATTCTAGACATTTTCGTTCAGTAGTTTTTTTGCAAACAGCGTTTAAATTTTGACACTTTCAAATTTTTTATTTTTTGTTTACCCTGTACGTCAGGTTGTCGGGTTTTTCCAGCGGCTGGTCTGCGCTGTGTTCGACGGCTCGTCGGCTTTTTCCGACGTGTTCGGCGTATGTTTTGCGGCAGTTCCTGTGGGATTTCAGCGGGTGTTCGGCAGGTTTTCGACAGGTTTTCCCAGCACTCTGGGGATCCAATCACTCCCACTCCCACAAATCCCATTCCCACCTTCTCTTTCTCACTCTCCTGCTGTTACTCTATGCAGGTGACATATCACCTAACCCTGGCCCCACAACACATCCAATACTTCCCTCTCATCCTATCTCCATCGCACATAAATCAACTCCCTGCAAGCCCAGCAACCTCATTCCCATAAACCCTCAGTGCCTGTCCTCTTTCTCCTGCGTCCTCTGGAACGCTCGGTCTGTGTGCAGCAAACTCACAGCCATCCATGACCTCTTCCTTTCAAACTCCTTCAACCTCCCAGCTTTAACTGAAACCTGTCTAACCCCCTCTGACATGGCCTCCGTTGCTGCTCTCTCACATAGTGGTCTACACTTGAGCCATACGCCCAGACCGGGTGAGAGACGTGGTGGTGGGGTCAGAATCCTCTTCTCTCCCACCTGCACCTACCAGCATATCCCTCCACCCCCATCCCTCTCCCTCTCCTCCTTCGAGACACACTGCATCCGTCTGTTCTCTCCCCTGGCTCTCAAGGTGGCAGTCATCTACCGCCCACCGGGACCAACCTCCCAGTTCTTTGACCACTTTGCTACCTGGCTTCCTCACTTCCTGTCTTCTAACCTTCCATGCCTAGTTCTCGGGGACTTCAACATTTCCATTGATGATCCTTCTGCCCCTGCTGCCTCCAAACTTCTTTCACTCACGTCCTCCCTTGGACTCACGCAATCCTCCCTCCTCCCTTCCCAACGCGATTGTCACTCTATTGACCTTGTCTTTTCCAACCTATGCTCCATTTCTGAGTTCACCTGTCGCCCCTTCCCCATCTCTGACCACCACCTTCTCTCTTTCAACCTATCTGGGCTTCCTAAACACCGTGCTCCCCCACCCCGCACACACACTAGCAGAAATCTACTTGCTGTGGATCCCCATCAATTCTCCAATCTACTTCACCACCTCCCTCCACCTCATCCTTCACCTGCCCTGATGCTGCCACCAACGACTACAACACCACACTTATCTCTGCTTTAGACACGATTGCTCCTCTTCGACTCTGTAAGGCCCCACGCCGCCAGCTTCAGCCCTGGCACACCCTCCAGACGCACTACCTGCAAAGATGCTCCCGCACTGCAGGGTGTGCCTGGAGGAAATCCCACTCTGAACCTTATTTTGTTCACTTCAAGTTTATTCTCTGGTCATACACCTCTGCCCTTCACTTGGCCAAACAATCCTTCTTCTCATAGAAACATAGAAAAATGTCAGCAGATAAGAACCTTTCGGCCCATCTAGTCTGCCCAATTACATGGATACTTTACCTGGATTTATCTTTTGTTTCGGATAGCCTTATGCCTATCCCTCTCAGTAAAATAATGCTTCCTGATTTGTTACTTTTAAACCTTTGCCCCTCTAATCTAAGACTATGTCCTCTTGTTTTGCTATTTTGTTTCCTTTTAAATATACTCCCTTCCTCTACCTTGTGGATTCCCTTTATGTATTTAAATGTTTCTATCATATCTCCTCTGTCTCGTCTTTTTTCCAAGCTGTACATGTTAAGATCATTAAGCCTTTCCTGGTAACTTTTCTCCTTCAAGCCGTACACCATTTTAGTAGCCCTTCTCTGAACTCTCTCTAAGATGTCTATATCCTTCTGGAGATACGGTCTCCAGTACTGCACACAGTACTCCAAGTGAGGTCTCACCAGTGCTCTGTACAGTGGCATGAGCACTTCCCTTTTCCTACTGCTAATACCTCTCCCTACACAACCAAGCATTCTGCTAGCATTTCCTGCTGCTCTATTACATTGACTACTTACCCTTAGATCCTCTGAAATAATGACCCCTAAATCCCTTTCCTCAGATGTTGAGGTTAGGACTGTATCAAATATTCTATATTCAGCCCTTGGGTTTTTACGTCCCAGGTGCATTATCTTGCACTTATCCACATTAAAACTCAATTGCCGCAACTCCGACCATTTTTTTAGTTTACCTAAATCATTTGTCATTTGGCTGATCCCTCCAGGAACGTAAACCCTGTTGCAAATCTTTGTGTCATCAGCAAAAAGACATACTTTTCCATTAATACCTTCTGCAATATCACTAATAAAAATATTAAAGAGAATGGGTCCAAGTACTGACCCCTGAGGTACCCCACTGGTAACAAGACCTTGCGCCGAATAAACTCCATTTACCACAACCCTCTGTTGCCTGTCACTCAGCCACTGCCTAATCCATTCAACAATATTGGAATCCAAGCTCAAAGATTGCAATTTATTGATAAGCCTTCTATGCGAAACAGTATCAAAAGCCTTACTGAAATCTAAATAAGCAATGTCTACTGCACCACCTGTGTCTATTATTTTTGTTACCCAATCAAAAAAATCAATAAGATTAGTTTGGCATGATATCCCTGAGGTAAACCCATGTTGTTTCTGATCCTGTAATCTATGTGTTTTTAGATGTTCAACAATCCTTTCCTTTAACATGGTTTCCATTAATTTCCCCACTACTGAAGTAAGACTAACTGGCCTATAGTTCCCCGATTCCGATCCTCCTTCTACCCTTCTTGTAAATGGGCACAACATTTGCTAATTTCCAGTCTTCTGGGACGACTCCCATTAACAAGGATTGGTTAAATAAATCTGTTAACGGTTTTGCTATTACATCACTGAGCTCTTTTAATAATTTAGGGTGGATCCCATCAGGCCCCATTGACTTATTTGTCTTTACTTTAGACAGCTGCTGTAGAACCTCCTCCTCTGTAAACTCATATGTAAATGTCTCTTTAGTGTTCTCTCCTAACTGAGGTCCCTTTCCTTCCTTTTCTTCTGCAAAGACTGAACAAAAATATTCATTGAGGCAGTCAGCGAGACTTTTATCCTCTTCTACATACCTTCCTTCCTTCCTTTGTTTTTAATCTAACTAATCCTTGTTTTACTTTTCTTTTCTCGTTTATGTATCTAAAAAATGTTTTGTCCCCTTTTTTTACTGACTGAGCTATTTTCTCTTCTGCGTGTGCTTTGGAAGTTCTCATAAATTGCTTTGCCTCTTTCTGCCTAATCTTATAGGTTTGCCTATCTTCTTCACACTGAGTTTTTTTTATAATTATTGAATGCTATCTTTTTGTTCTTCACTATTTTGGCCACTTCTGCAGAGTACCACAGTGGTTTCTTCCCTTTTTTGTTTTTGCTAACAAGCCGAATGCAATTTCCTGTGGCCTTCAATAATGCTTAATTAAATAATCCCATTTCTCCTGGAGTCCCTTTAAACTCCTCCAGTCTGATAATGACTCGTTCACACAAAATCTCATTTTAGAAAAATCTGTTTTTTTAAAGTCTAAAACTTTTGTTTTTGTGTGGTGCGGCTCCATCCCTGTTCTTATATTAAACCACACTGACTGGTGATCACTAGATCCCAAATTTTCACCTACAACAACGTCCGATACCAAACCTCCATTTGTGAGTATTAAATCCAATATGGCCTCTTTACGGGTCGGCTCCTCAACTACTTGTGTTAGAGATAATCCCAGTAAGGAGTTTAGAATATTTGTACTCCTGGTGCACCCAGCTATTTTGGTTTTCCAGTTCACATCAGGAAGATTAAAGTCCCCCATGATAATAACTTCCCCCTTCATTGCCATTTTGGCTATTTCCTCAACCAGCAGATTATCTAGCTCTTCTACTTGTCCAGGGGGTCTATAGATCACACCTACACGAGCTACTGTATGATTGCCAAATGTTAGCGTAACCCAAACTGACTCTATGTTCACCTCGCTCACTTTTATTTGGTTCGTTTTTATGTTGTTTTTCACATACAGGGCCACTCCTCCTCGTTTCCTACCTTCTCTGTCTTTTCTATATAAAGAGTACCCCAGTATTGTTATGTCCCAGTTATTTTTCTCACTGAACCATGTCTCAGTAACCGCCACTAAATCTACTTTTTCAGCTGCCATCATTGCCTCCAGTTCATTGATTTTATTGACTAAACTGCGAGCATTTATAGACTCGTGTCTATAATTGCTCACAGTTTAGTCAATAAAATCAATGAAACTGGAGGCAATGATGGCAGCTGAAAAAGTAGATTTAGATTTTTACCTCGCATGTTTCTTGCACCCTCTGATTTAGTTTTGGGGGACAATTGGGCAGATTGTTTTTTACCCTTTTGTCCCCCCTCCAGTCATCTCTTATATCTACACTGTCCTCCAACCCTAAACGACTCTGGTCCACCTTCAACACCCTCCTCTACCCACCCGCACCTCCCCCCTCATCTGCCATCAGTGCTCAAGACCTGGCAGATTTCATCCTCAATAAAACTCTAACTATCAGAAGCAACATCCCATCACAAGATAGTTATCTGCCACCTCCACTCCCAGAGGTCCCCTCTGCCACCCTCTGCCACTTCCTCCCAACCACTGATGAGGAAGGCAATTCCTTATTGTCCTCCTCACATCTCACCACGTGCCCGCTCGACCCCCATTCCCTCACATCTAATTCCTCCCCTCTCCTCCTCCCTCACCCCTGCTCTCACACACATCTTCAACCTATCTCTCTCCACTGGCTCCTTCCCATCCGCCTTCAAACACGTGCTAGTTACCCCTTTACTAAAGAAACCATCCCTCGATCCCAACTTTCCATCCAACTACCGTCCTGTATCCCTGCTTCCCTTCACATCTAAGCTCTTAGAAAAACTAGTTTTCAACCGCCTCTCCCTCTTCCTGTCCTCCAATTCCCTACTTGACCCCCTGCAATCTGGCTTCTGTCCCCTACACTCAACTGAAACTGCCCTCACCAAAGTCACCAACGACCTCCTAACTGATAAAATACACGGACACTATTCTATCCTCATCCTGTTTGACCTCTCGGCTGCTTTTGACACGGTTGACCATTCCGTCCTTCTGCAGACCCTCAGCTATCTTGGTCTCTGTGACACTGCACTCACTTGGGTCGACTCCTATTTATCCAACAGGTCCTTCTCTGTGTCCTTTGCTGGTAACTCCTCCTCTTCATTTCCTCTATCTGTTGGTGTACCTCAAGGCTCTGTCCTTGGTCCTCTGCTCTTTTCCATCTACACCTCCTCCCTGGGCAAAATCATTAATAGCTTTGGCTTCAATTACCACCTCTATGCTGATGACACTCAGATCTACCTCTCTACCCCTGATCTCTCTCCCCTGTCCTTTCCAAAGTCAGTGACTGTTTATCTGGCATCTCCTCCTGGATGGCCTCTCACCACCTAAAGATCAACATGTCTAAGACTGAGCACCTACTAATTCCTCCTTCTAATGCCTCCCCACCTCCTGACTTTTCTATCACGGTGGAGGGTATCACTATCTCCCCATCAAACCAAGTTCGCTGTCTTGGAGTTACACTTGACTGCTCTTTCCTTCATCCCTCACAACCAGTCTCTTTCCTCATCCTGCCGATACCAACTACGTAATATTTCCATTTCTTACCGCTGTCACTACAAAACAACTAATCCATGCCCTGGTAATCTCCCGACTTGACTATTGCAATAATCTCTTATCTGGCCTCCCTCTATTCCGCCTCTCCCCCTACAATCCATCCTGAACGCCTCCGCCAGGCTAATCCACCTCACCCGCCGCTCTGTCTCTGTCGCTCCCCTCTGCGAGTCCCTTCACTGGCTCCCCATCCACTGCAGAATTAAATTCAAAATCCTTACCCTGACCTACAAAACCCTCACTAACTCAGCTCCCCACTACCTGTCCTCACTAATCACCAAATACACCCCGGCCCGCTCCCTAAGATCAAACAGCGACCTACGCCTAGCTTCTCCCCGCATCACCTCTTCCCATGATAGACTGCAGGACTTCTCACGCACAGCCCCAATTCTCTGGAACGCTCTCCCTCGTACGGTCAGACTTTTCCCTAATTTCTCTTCCTTCAAATGCTCCCTTAAAACATTCCTATTTAGGGAAGCCTACCACCCGACTCACTGACGCAACCATAAATTACTCTCACCTTGCAGTCCTCTCCTCCTGTTTCCAACCCCAACCCTTCTAGATTGTGAGTTCCTACGGGAATAGGGCCCTCATCTCCTCCTGTACTGTTTGTCAAATGTTGTTCAATGTATTGTAACCCTGTCTATACTATGCCTATTGTACAGCGCTGCGGAATATGCTGGCACTTTATAAATAAAGAATAATAGTAATAATCCTGCGGTGAATGCTGAATTCACCACAGGGTGGGGAACTTTGATTTCCCGAAGTGAACGGAAGTGCGGGGAATGAGAGAACACTGAAATGTTGGCGACATTTCGGTGCTCTCTGAATAACCCCTTAACTGCTGAGGCATTTCACCACTGTGTGCTGACTCTCATTTTTACTCGTTTTGCTCATCATGTTTAAACGCGATTTGGAGCCACATTTTATTATATGACCCAGATATATTATATGTCGTTCTTTCCGGCAGACTCGGCAGATTCATAATATATCATTTTTATATGTATACATCATGTCCTGTCTGTATATAACAAAAAATGCAATAAAATTTGAATTTTTAATCATCTGCAGCTTGTAAAGTGCTTTTTTCACCATTTATCACATGAGCATTTGCAGTTATATTTTCTATGGGGTGCGCTTCTACAAAAATTAGAAATGGGGACTTGTTATATTTTTTGGGGGGAATTACGTGCTTTTTAGCAAACGCAACCCATAGAAAAAAATCATTAGTGCAGCATCATTGTTCACATTAAAATTGAAATGTGAACAATATTGCTGCATTAATAAAAACAACACACAAAAAAATGTTGTTCTTTTATTTTTTTCTTTTATTTTTTTTAAATTAGTTTTTATTTTTGTTTTACTTTGAACATGGTCATGTTTGGTATCATTCAAAGGCCATGCTCAGGCCTTTCAATTGACACCCACATGACCCCATAGCGGCCACGGTTCTGGAGATATTGGGGTTCAAAGGAACCCCTTATCTCCACTAGGGGATTTCCTTGGGAAATCCCTGGGCAGCTAGGGGTTGCCCGACTATCTGACGTCATCACACTATGCGCGATACGGCAGGAGGTGAGAGGGGAACCCGGAGGTGGCTTGTGGGTGACGTGTGGGGAACGTCCTCTGCATATAGCGGGACTCAATGAGGACGTTCCCCACACATCCTCCGCAGCGAAGGGGTTAAAGGTGAAAATCAGGAGAATGACTGGGGAAGTGAAAATTCTAGGTCAAAATAGACAAACTAGAAAAATTCTCCCATTTATCTTACTTTCCAAACCGGCTATTTTGTTATATTCTCCTGCCAGTTCTCCAGAGTTTAACCTTTTAGTAAATAGACTTGGGGGGTTATTCAGAGAGTTGTGAAAACAAGGAGAATGACAGGAGAAGTGAAAATTATAGGTCAAAATAGCCAAACCAGAAAACCTCTCCCATTTATCTCACTTTCCAAATCGACTATTTTGTCCTAGATTTTTCAATTCTCCAGTCATTCTCCTGGTTTTCACCTCTCTCTGAATAACCCTGCATGTATAGTCTCTATCAGAAAGTCCCAGTTTACAGTAGCTCATACCTATTGCCTTCCTACAACCCCTAAGCAGCACAAAAAAATATTGGGCAGAGGCTGTTAGCTCAATTATTTAAGAGGAACAAAATGTCAAATTTTCCATGGTTTTGGCTGCGCCCCCTGGCGGAGAGAGGCCTTTATGTCTATTTTCCTCTGTTTGATGTTTGGCTGTGCTGCCTGGGGCTGCTCTGGGGTTCTGCTGTGATATCCTGGTCTGAGGTCACATGGTCCAAGCACAGAGACCCACTCCCTATTTAATTCCCAGCAGCACAATGCTTCTTTGCCTGGTTGTCAGAGTTCACTTGGTGGCTTTGTTCCTGTGTCCTGATCCTGGTTCCCTATTCCTCAAGTTGCTGTTTAGCTTCATGTCTGGTATTCTTGTGTATGACCTATTGGCGTGTCTTCTGGATTCCTCTCTTGAAAGCACCCTGTAACTTGTATGCCTGTTCTGTTGCTGACCTCTGCTTATCCTGACCATTCTTATGTTTCATGTTCTGTGTGTTGGCTTTATCTAGTTTAGTGTACTCAGAGGCCAATATACAAGGACCTCGTCAGTTGGGGACTTCTGTTTGTCGTGTTAACCCTCGCTCTTCTTGCTCCCCCCTGCTCTGTAATACTTTGTGAGGTGTTCTCCCTAGTTAGAGGCCAACTAAAGGACCTACTCTGGCTTAGTATTCCTTTAGCTTTCTTCCATGCCATCCTGACCCTAGTGTTTCAGTCTGGTTAGCCTCTTGTGTGTAATCTGTATAAAGTATAAGTCCTGTACCAAGCCAGCGGCACACCTGCCTAAAGGGCTATTCTCCTTGTTCCAAGCCACCACAATGGCCCAAGTGGGCCCCCACCGTGACACAGAAGGGAACTCTATTTTTTAATAGTGTATCCCTTTAAATACAATCATTTGGCAAGCACTATTCAATGTGCATGTTTTTTTATCTTCGTCTTGTTTATCTCCTATAAGTTTGGATACAAATTTAACATTGTAAACAACAAGAATGGACTGGATCAGGAATGTAGAAAGGAAGCCCCTATGATGGCAGACTCCAATAAATGGAAACACATGGGTCTTTATTTTAAGTAAGCTCGTTCTTGCAGTAATTTACAGATTTGATCAGACATATAATACAGATAAGAGTTATAATGCTGCCTTTGTAAGTACATGAAATATTTAAGAAATGTTTAATTTCTCAAGATTTAACCTGTTAATGAAGTTCTGGAGTTTTATGTATAAACAAAATCTTAGAAACTGAAGTGTCTGCAACAATTATGTGTTATATTCTATGACTGTATATTATCATTGATTTCATTAATTAGATGATGAATGGCTTCTGCCTTGCAGTCAGACAGGTTGCACTCTATAATGTACCATTATTGCTTTCTTTCCTGGAAAAAGAAGAACCTGCATTGCTGACAACATAAGTCCATTATCCAACTCTAGTTGAGTCTTTCTTTCCATCCTTGTGTCTATACCAGGGTCTTCCTCAGGTGGCACCCATGTAGTCCTTCTTCGTATCCTCACAGACCTGAGTCAAGGTTTAGGTTTATCAGATGGAGATCATGCACACACACACAATGGCCCCTATTACATTCTTCGTGCAAATTCGTCCGCACAGCGCAATTTTTTTTTGCACGCATCATTAAGCGTTATCGCGCGAAAATTAATGGTGATATTACGATCCGAACGCATTTTCTCATCCGTCCGAAAATAACGTTCGTAAAAACGACGCGCAAAACAAAGAGTAATACGCTCACAGTAACGTAGCGCTCGTAAATCTGTGTGTGGACTGTTTTTTTCGCGGGATTCAGAAGTAAGCCAATCAGAATTAAGAACCTTAATTGACATCAATTTACCTTAATTGACTCACTTACGTTTTTGCGCCTGTCAAAGTAAATGTGAGTATATATGCTGCAGCAATAATAAAACCACGCACAAATTCACAATTTTAATGTTTGGGTATGTGTAGAATGTGTATCTATACTGTGCTGTTATTTTTTTTTTCGTGCTGGTTTTTTTCGTTTCGGCCAGAACGTTCCGATTTGCATTTACCACCAGCTTTTCAAAGACGTTAAAATTATGTGCGCAAACGTCGTTCGTAAAAAGATGCGCATCGATTGTAATACCATCCGCGTACCAGCGCACAAACGAATTTGTGCTCGCGCAGGTCCATCCGCGTTAAACGATAACGTTCGTTTGCACGAACGTTGTAATACGACGTTCAGCGCAAAGGGAAAGTTTAATTTAGGATTATTATTCTGTCCCATTACCTTTGGTCCCTTAACAAGTGGGAGGCACATCTGCAAACTGCTGTAAGTCCTACACCGTTCACCTGAGTTGGATGTACATACCCTCAAATTAAAGCTGTCAGTCTGCAGTTAAAGCACATTGTGTTTGTTTCATCCAACTCCATTGTGGTGGTGTATAGAGCCAAAGATGTTAGAATTGTGCCGATGTCCCAATATTTCTGTACCTGACTGTATGTGCCCCTTAAAGTAAGGAAAAGCAAAGATGTGGAATTCTTTGCCAAGAGATTATTGGTTTTTACCTAATTCAGAAGACTCAAAAAAAAAACCAGCGTGTCTTTGGAAACACAGAACAATGAGGGATACAATGGATAAAAAAAATGTGATATCAACCATAAATCGGATTACCAGTCAAGGAGTTTTTCTTTTAGTTTAATGGCACAACTGCTTCAAATCATCTATTTTTAAAAAAAATAAATTATATTCTTTATTTAAAGAGTCATGTATCCATCAGCACATAATGCACAGTAGATAAAGGAACATAGCGATGATAGGACACAGAAACGCTTATTTTTATCAATTAAACATAGAAGAACAATCCCAAGAAATATGGGAAGACACCCTATTCAAAGGGAAAAATAAAAAACACATAAACATTAAAAGATAACAAATCATAAAAAAAAAGGGGGGGTAAAGGGGGATGTTCCAACCATCAGCTGGTGGTGTGTCATGAATTGGGACCATCAGGGCACTAGCTTGAAAAGGGGCTAATCAGGGCAGGGCAATTAATTTACTAATTAGGGGCATGCGATGTTCTCGTCCCATAGGGACCATGTTTTAGTGAAGGAGCTGATGGTGTCTCTGACCTTGGCCGTCAGTTTGTCCATAAGACATACATCAGTAATCTTTTCTGTTACTACAGTCCAGGAAGGGAGAACACTCTGGCGCCAAGATGCCGCCAAGGCCCGTCTGACAGCAAGGGCCAGCCTATTGAATAAAAGTTGCTCAGGTCGAGACAGAGCTGACAAGGGACGAGAGAGGAGGTATGCCCAGGGATCTAGAGGTAGTTGTCGGTGGAATATTTTCTGAAATTCTGTGTGAATTAGAGACCAGAAGCGGCATACTACCGGGCAGTCCCACCACATATGGCTATAAGTGCCCTTATCCCCGCAGTCTCGCCAACAGAAATCACTGGAGGTGACTCCCATACGATAAAGGGATACCGGGGTGACGTACCAGCGGAGTAAAATTTTGTATGATTGTTCCTGGTGAGTGACACAAATGGAGGACCTGGCTGTTTGTTCCCATATATCCTCCCATTCGTCACCTGGCAAAGGATCGCATAAGTCAACCTCCCATTTATCACAGTACGTGAGGGGCCCCCCCTGTCCTGGGCTGGAGCTAAGGAGGAGGTATAATTGGGATATAAGCCCTTTCAGGGGGCCATCTGCCATGCAAACGCGCTCTAAAGTGGTGAGGGGAACAGTTGAGACCCTTTCTAAAGTCAGAGCAGTAGCAAAATGTCGGATCTGTAAGAACCGAAAAAAGGAAAAAGGAGTCAAATGGCCACGTTCCTGAAGTTCAGAAAAAGTGATGAGCCGTCCACTCTGATAAAGGTCTCGGTACCTCAGTAGCCCCGCTCCCACCAGTCCCCTAAAGTCTGAGGCTCTTAGTCCCGGCGGAAATTCTCTATTACGTAATAAGGGGGTGAGGGGAGAGGAAGCGCCCACCAGCACAAATTTCTTCCCAGCTAGTTCAAAAAGGCGGAGAGATGTCAAGATCGAGGGACACGCCGTGCGCAAAATAGGTCTGGAGGTTCTAGGGAGCCATATGTATAGGTCAGGGCGGTCAGGGGACAAGAAGGCAGATTCTAGCGCGACCCACCGTCTAGTAGAAGCGGGAGAGTGCCAGGCCACAACCTGAGTCAACTGGGCTGCGCAATAATATAAATATAGGTTAGGGAGCCCTAGTCCTCCGTGGGTCTTAGGGCGATATAGAAGACGGCGCGCAACCCTACGTCTCTTATTTTGCCAAATAAACGAGTCGATCGCCTGTTGGAGCCCGGCCAAGTCCCGTTGAGTTAGTAATAAAGGTAGTGTCTGGAACAGAAAAAGAATACGTGGGAGTATATTCATCTTTATGCTATGAATGCGTCCTATCCACGATATGGGCTTGTCGCACCAATGCTCCAGATCACACTTAATCTGATGAACCATGGTTGTGAAGTTCTTGCTATAAAGAGCTTTCGGATCTGCTGTTAAAAGGATACCCAAATACGGCAATTCAGAGGGAGCAAGACGAAACCCAAAATCTGATTCAATCAAGGTTGTGTCTGTGTGTAACATATGAAGGGGCATAGCACAGGATTTAGTGTAGTTAACGCGAAACCCCGCTATTTTACCAAAGTCGGATAATAATGGTCTAAGGTGGGAAAGAGAAGAGATGGGATCTGTCAAAGTGAGAAGGATGTCGTCAGCGTAGGCCGAGACAGTAAAATTATCTCCTCCGACTGGACCCCCCCTTATGCCGGGATGACCTCGTATGGCAGCTAATAAGGGTTCGAGAGAGAGGAGAAAGAGGAGGGGTGAGAGGGGACAGCCCTGACGAGTGCCATTAAGAATAGGGAACCGAGTGGGGCAACAGCCCGGGATTCGGACCTGCGCAGACATACCAGAGTAAAGAGCACGCACCGTATTAAGATAAAGATCCGGGAGGCCAAAGCGGGAGAGGGTAGAGAAAAGGAAAGGCCATTCCACCCTGTCAAAAGCCTTCTCCGCGTCCAATGATAAGACAAGGGAAGGCGTCGCTCGAGAAGATAGCCACCAGATCAGGTCGGCATTACGTCTAGTGTTATCAAATAGTTGACGATTAGGAACAAACCCGACCTGATCCGGATGGACTAAAAATTGGAGGAGTGGACTAAGGCGGGTCGCCAGGACCTTAGCAAGAATCTTGGCATCAAAGTTGATGAGGGATATAGGGCGGTAGCTCTCAACCGCTGCAGGGTCTTTACCCTCTTTAGGAATAAGGGCAATATTGGCCACGAGCAAATCAGGGTGGAGAGACCCCCCCACCGACGTCAAAAAAGGGACGAGTTCCAGACGCAGCGCTTTATAGTACCCCCCTGAAAACCCATCCGGGCCCGGGGCCTTCGTACCTCCCAGTGCAGAGATGGCGCAACTAACCTCCTCTTCCATGATTGGAGCACTTAGACTCGATATGTGAGAATCCTCAAGCTGCGGCAAAGAGAGGGAATCTAAAAAAGAGGAGATGGCATCTAAATGGGATTTGTCAGAGGGAGTATGGTGGGGAGAATGGTTGTATAGGTTAGAATAATATGCTGTGAAAGCCGTGCTGATCTCCTGCGGGGAGTTAACTAAGACATCGTCTACTGTTTTAACTGCAGGGATAGAGGAGAATTTACTTCGGGGCTTGAGAGTGCGGGCCAGTAGAGTATCTAATTTATTAGCCTTCTCAAAAAACAACCGATGGGACCAGAGGAGCTGTTTGGCTACATCGTCGAGTAATAATTGTTTCAGGGAGGAGCGTGTGCATAAAAGTTCAGAGAGAAGTTCAGGGCAAGGGGAGGCCTTATGTCGCATCTCAAGGCGACGTAGGGACTGTTGTAGAGAGACGAGTAAGTGTAATTTGGTGCATTTTCTGTGGGTGGCAATCTTAATGAGGTGGCCCCTCATGACCGCTTTATGAGCTGCCCATGTCGTGGATAGGGATGTCTCACGAGGTGGATTGTCTTGAAAATATTGTGTCAATAAGGTACGCAATTGTCAAATTACATCTGGGTCTCGTAGAAGGGACGAATTTAACCTCCACGACCAGGAGGTCGCGAGCTTCGGGGTATGGAGATACAGCGCAATATCAGCATGGTCAGACCACGAGATAGAATTAATCACATTGGACATAGCTAAACCGTTAACCAAGAAAAGGTCTATGCGAGAGTAAGACCCGTGGGGAGCGGAATAGAAGGAGTAGTCTCTCACACTTGGATATAAGACACGCCATACATCAATGAGCCCTACTTGGTGTAAAAAACGGGCAAATAACTTGTCTTGTCTACCCAAGTTCGGTGTGCCTGTGGGGGCCAGGCGGTCACTCCGATCCACCGCTGGGCACGCTACAGCATCCATATCGCCTTCTAATATCACTGCCCCTTGAGGAAGGGATGATACTAAGGTGCATATGGAGCTCCAGAAGTCAACGGAGGGGGTAGTAGGGGCATAAATATTCAAGAAGTGATAGGTCATAGAGTATAGGGTACCAGTAAGCAAAACATATCGACCCTCAGTATCAATTTTTTGCGATAATAGTTGAAATGGACACGTTTTCCGAATTAAAATGGCAACTCCGTTGCGCTTACTCAAGGCACCAGAAACATACGCCCGTGTATAGACGTGGTCGGTCAACATAATTTTAGCAGATTTAGTAAGGTGAGTTTCCTGGAGGAAAGCGATATCAATTTTATCAGATTTCAGTGTGCGGAAGAGTAATCTACGCTTTGTAGGGGAGTTAAGGCCTTTGACATTAAGAGAAGTTAGTGTCAGTGCCATGAGAAGCGCAACAGATCACCTCGTCCAATTAGCAGTAGGCCCATAACCCAATCACTTTCCCCAGAAATAATAAAGGCCCCAGAGAAAAGATTGTCCAATGTCCCAATAGCCCCATCCAGCAACGAGAACTGAATGCTTTTGCGATGGAAGGAAAAAACAAAAAGAAGGAGAAGACGACATAATCAAAAAGTTTATAACAAACGGGAAATAAAAAAAAAAAAAAGTCCAAAAAGCCCGGACTTACCCATAGCCGGGACCTGTGGGGGAGAAAGGGAGAAAACCCTCACGGCCATGGAGATCAAAAAAGGCCCAGTGGAGAGCCCCCACCCACAAGGAAAAAACTGGCCCCCGGGAAGGCCTGATCAAGAAGATAACCATTCACTAAACGTTAGGAGTGGGAAACAAGGAAAATACGTTCCAGTCGGAGTAGCTTTTGTAGAACAAAGAATAGCTTCCAAAGGAAAAGAGAGCCAGGGGCAGTCCAGGAAAGTACCACCAAAAGCCATAAAAAGGAACCGGGAAGCCCACGTCTCAGCGGTAATAAAATTAGCTATGCGAAATCGGGGACAATAAGTCAACGATGAGGGCGGTTCACTGTAATCCATTCCCTGGAGAGACGCGGGAGCGGAGGTGTAGGACCTTCAGGCGAACGAAGTCCTCCGGGGGTTGGATATCCAAGGCCCGGAAGAACTTAGTGGGATCCGAGTGCGGGAGCAGGACATACGTTTTCTTATTGCGGAATGCCAGGATCTTGAAAGGATGGCCCCAGGCAAATGCAATGTTATGGGAGCGAAGTAAATCAGCGACAGGCTTCCATAAACGGCGTCGGCGAAGGGTGTCAGGAGAAATATCCTGAAAAGGCTGCAGGGGTGTCCCATCGTATAATATCGGCTTAGTACGTTTTTTCTTGAGGATAAGTTCTTTTGTGGAAAAGTGTAAAAAGCGGACAATGATATCACGAGGGCGTTCATCGGCAGTGCTGCGGGCACGTAGAGCTCTGTGGGCGCGATCGAGTTCCCAAGCATGGTCTGGGAGCTCTGGAGCTAGCGGTCGAAGCATGGCGACAATAAAATGAGGGGGTCATCTTCCGCCCGTTCAGGCAGACCTCGGATCCTCAAATTATTCCTTCGGGACCTATTGGTCAGATCTTCCAATTGAGCTTCTAGATAATCAACCTTATGGGACATAGCATTAGAGTGGTCAATAAGGGAGAATTCATCAGTGCGATCCTCCAGATCCGAGGTACGCTGTCCCAAGGCCAGTATGTCAGACTGTAGGGCCTTCGTTTTACGATCCATCTCGCCAGCTAAAAATGTTCTCATCTTGGCCATCTGACTCAATATAGTGGCAGCATCTGCTCGGCTTACCCCTGAGTCCGACTCCCCTCCATCCTCATCTCCAGAACCTACAGCGGAGGTAGGCCGCGATTTCGGGTGGCCGCCATCTTGGAGGGCTGTGGTCCGTTGCGGTGTAAACAGCGGCGCGACAGCCGCGTCTTTAGATTTCGCCGATTTGGCGGGTCCGGGCATGGTCTGGGTTCCTTGCGGTGTTCAGCGGTGAGTAGCAAAGTCCCGGGGGAGAGGATATTCGCGGTTTGCAGAGCGGGTGTAGCGGAGCTCAGGCACTAAGCGGCCATCTTAGGTGACGGCCAAGCCACGCCCATCCAAATCATCTATTTTAAGATCCAAAGTTTTCACAGGAGCATCTGGTTCAACCAGGCCTTGTCTATTTTCAACCCACATTAATATGTAACTAGGTAAAACAAAGACTCTTTAAACCTTGTGACAAGTTTCCATTTTGTAGTTCCCCATGCAACAACAGATAGTGTTTAATAATATAATACTTTTCATGCCAAGGTATTAGCAAATATCACATCACATAAGTTTTATTGATGAAACTTTACCTGCCGTGTGAATTTCCCTCTCTGGATTACTGAAGTTTATTGTGGTCGCATGACTGGAAACTAACCTCCATTAGCGACTAACCCCCTTAGGTAGCCAACATGAGCCGAGATCACAACTAAGTCGTCATGCTGGTGGCAGAAGTCGATAGGCAAATCGGCCTCAGCTGTTTTCTGAATGGCTCTTGCCAATATTACAACCAAACTGCAAACTTTGCCTACAGCTCGGATGTTTAGTCAGTTTAATGTAGATTAATGGCTTCTATACTGTGTACAGGAACTGTTGCTTTGTGGCTAGAGGGAGAAGAACAATCTATTACAACATACCTTGTTCTTATGCTCTGGAGCCCTGAACATAAAGGGACTGAACAAATATGCCACTTACCTGAGATCCTGCGGTGCAGAGGGTGACACGATATCCTGCTTCCTATGGCTGCAAGCACTAGAAGAATGGGAGCAAAAGGTTCCCATTGTTCTTCCATAACTCCTGCATGTCCCCTCTCAAGCAAGCTCACACAGAGCTTGTGCAAGGTTGCTTTGGGGCTCCTGGACCAGATAACCATGGTGACTCATGGTACCACTGTCAGAGCCTGGAAAATATTCCAACTTGAGCTGCAGATACAGTGGCTCAGCTTAATTCAGAGTGGCAAATGGGAAAAGACGCATGTAGCTTTTTCGCTTTTAAATCTCCCCATTAATATCTAGATTGTGATCTAGCTCCTGGTTGATGTAAGGTCTCGCGCCTCCGGCGCCGTAAAAAGACTTAGCCAGGCGCTGTATCGCCATAGTATTCCATTTCTACATGGTCCGGGGTTCCAGCACAGCTATGTTACATCCACAGGTGGTTTCATTATCAGCCCTGTGCTTCACCATAAAAGGGTGGAGTACCCATAACTCCTTGCTTCTTCATTATTCTTCAGTCAGCTACTTACCTTGAGAGAAGCAAGAAGTCTATCTACAGTTCCTGGCTACGGTTAACCCTTCTACAGTTCCTGACTACGGTTAACCCTTCTACAGTTCCTGACTACGGTTAACCCATCTACATTTCCTGGCTGCGGTTAACCCATCTACAGCTCCTGGCTACACTTATTCCCATCCACAGTTCCTGCATACAGATACCTTCTTCAAGACCCTCTGCTTATAAGACCCTCTACCTCCATTTACCCCTCTGTTACTAGTTTCTTCTAACCTCTGTGCCCTCCTGTGAATATCTTGTATTTGTTTCTGCTCCTTTCAATCAGCTTATTGTGTCCTATCTCTGCAGTCATTTATTGCTCCATTCCTGATATTTTATTTATTTGCTAAACTTGTGCTTATTACTTTTGTTCTGTTTATATTTCTGTTTTGTAGTCTTTGTGTTTGCAAATAAACGCCTTATTTCTTATCCATTTGCTTAGTCATTGCAAATTGGTCTCCTTTTCCTGCCACCCCGGAACCAGCTCGTTACAGTTGATTTAATACCTTCACGAAGAAAAACTTTTTTTAATAAGGTTGTTATAGTTAAAACATAATATGCATTTCATAGTTTGTCCATGCCTTTGTTCCAACTTGGAGAAACTGATAAATTACCCTTAATTATATAATCAATTTTAAATTATTTCCACAATCTCCAGCTTCAATGATGTAATGGTTTTATGGTGAGCATGTATTTTCCTGTAATTATTGTGAGTAATGCACACTGAATATTTAATTTCCATTTATAAATAGAATAAAGTGAAATGCACTGTACTAATTTTTTTAAAATATTATTCATAAATTATAAATATGCTGTCAATTAAGAACAGTATATGTAAAAAGTCTAAACATCCTCGTGGAAATGCAGTCTTTATAAATGTAAAGGCAGAAATCACAATGTCAATGATAGACATTTCTGTCTCCATTTGTAATGTGATCTTTCAGTGAACAGAAATCCAGGCAAAAAACAAATCTTTAATTATTTGGAACATGTTAACTAAAAAATATTTTGTAGAAGCAGCTTTTACATTTATTACAGCAGCAAGTCGTTGAGAATAAGTGTCTATTTTCCGTTTTTCAAGTCATGCCTCGGTCGACTTGGCTGTGTGCTTTAGGTCACTGTCATGTTGGAATGTCAAATTCCACTTCATCGTTTGCTTTCCGACAGAAGCCAGCAGGTTTTATGCCAAAAGATCTTGGTAAAATCCTTTATAAATAAATAAATATTTGGAGCTATTCTTTATTCCATCTATCTTTAAAAAGATCCACAGAAAGAACCAGACACTCACGGCTCAAAACGACAGATTTATTAGCAAGAACAAACGTTTAGGTTCAGACACAAGCCTTTCTTAAGCCTGCAGGCTTTGTGCGAATAATGCAAATTGGAGTTGACCTCCCCAGATTGTGTTGGCACTAGCTGTCTCCTGCATTAGAAAGTTCACTGCCGTTCCTAAATGCAATCTTGACATGAGCCCCTGGCCCAGCTGAGGAGAAGCTGCTCCAAAGCACGATGTTACTAACGCAATTCTTCAAATTCAGTATGGCGGTCCATGGATGATGAGCTTTATTGGCTTTGTACCAAGCATGTCTTACACAATTTAAGCTGAAAAGTTCATCCTTTGTCTCATTGATCATAGCACGTTTTCCCACAAGTCTTGAGGTAATGGTATGATTTTTTTAGCATAATATAGCCATGCCTTGATGTTGCTTTGTTTTAAGAATAAATTTAAGACCTTTGGAGAATATGCATAATACCCACATGCAAGGACCGGTACCTGCCAGAACTTTTTGTAGCTATTTTTTTCCAGTTGCCGTTGTCCTGTTGGTTGCCTGCCTCATATGTTTTCTCTTCATTCTCTTATCATCTATGGAGGTTCATCCTGATCTTTTCAATGTCTCTGTGGAGCCAAATTTTCTTCAATTTTCATGATGGTTCTGGCGTTGCTTCATTGTACACCTAGTGCCGTTTATATAATTTTATATCCCCCTCCTGACTAATTTTCAACACTTAGGAATTTCTACTTGTTGCTATAAATATATATATTACATAACAAGGAGACAGCATTCCATTTCACAAAGTACACCATCGCAAAGCTCATAAAATTTAAAGAAATCCACGATTTTCAAACATTTATCAAGATATTACATTTTTATACAGATTTTTCACATTTCTTATTGCTTTGGCATATTTTAATTTTTACTCCATGATACATGAGATTTGCCTTGACGTAGCAGGTGGGCTTACATTTGGAATGGCCATTGCAAATGAAATATAATTTATTGTAGGCATTATACAGAATTGAGCACGTATGACATATATTTATTTTTTGCAAATGTTTCTGAGCTGACTGCAGGAGTTATGTAGCTCTTCTTAATGGGAGTTGAGCACGCGACATTTAATCTTTTTGTGGAGCACAGCAACAAGACACAAGGTAGTGCAACAGCAAAGGTCTCTCCAAGTCAAAGATTTTAATGCAAACAGGGATTCCATCTGTTCAAAAAGCTGTGAAGCAGCACAAAGAAATGGGTCATGTTGAGCACCATAAACACAGTGGTTGGTCAAGGAAATTTAATGCATTAGATGAAAGGCACATCATGTTTAGTTTTCTTCAACACTGGAAGATTTCCTCCAACCCCATACTTACATACAGCCAATGTCATTAAGAACTATCTTCAGTGTAGAGAAGAACAAGGAGTCCTGGAAGTGATGGTTGGCCTCCACAGAGCCCTGATTTCAACAGCATTGAGTCTGTCTGAGATTACATGAAAGGACAGAAAGGTTTGAGGCAGCTTACATCGACATAGGATCTGTGGTTAGTTCTCCAAGATGGTTGGAACAACCTACCTGCTGAGTTCCTTCAAAAACTGTGAACAAGTGTACCTAGAAAATTGATGCGGTTTTGCAGTAGGGATGTGCGTTTCGGGTTTCGGAATTTTCACAAAATTTCCCGATTCGTGCATTCGGATGCGGCCGATTTTCCAAAAAATTTCGGATCCGAAAACGGCAGATCCGAACAAATTTCCGAGCCGAAACGAAAACTTTTCGAATGGACTAGAAATGTGTAAAATCGAAAATCATTTTCGTTCCATTCGTGATTTCGGCTCCATTCCTGATTTCGGTTCCATTTCAGTAATTTAGGACAACGTATTTTTCAGTTATATCGCGGATTCTGTAATTTTCTTTGTATCATTCCCATCTCAATGTTTCCTTCCTGGAAAACCAGAGAAATCACAATGTATCCTTCTTGTAAAACATGATAAATCTCAATGTATCCTTCTTGTAAAACATGATAAATCTCAATGTATCCTTCTTGTAAAACATGATAAATCTCAATAGCAGAATTATCGGATCCGAAAAACTATTAGTTTACGTCAAAACGAATAGACACTTTGAAACGAGGAGAACAGACGTTCCGAAAAACCCGAAAATTTCCGAAATCACGAAAAAAAAATCAATACGAAAAAAGAACCGAAACGAAACGGAAATCGGGCGAAACGAAATTTTACAAAATTCGAATGAACCGAACCGAATTGAACCGAAAAAAAAATCTGTGCAGAAGTCTATTTTGCAGGGAAAGGGTAATCACACCAACTATTGAATTGATGAGGATTTCTCTTCTGTTTATTTACTTTCCATTTTATTAATTGATAAAATATAAACTATTAACACATTCTTACTTTATATCATTTTTAACCAGCCTAAAATGTTTGCACAGCACTGTATATGTATATATTAATTTTACCGTAGAAAACTTGGTTCCATAAAGAAGGTAGTATTTAATACTATACCAACACTAAGAATATTGCATTTTGTAGTCATGAATTTATTTTTGTTTACTAAAAGAAACAGATCCCTTTTCTTAGAAATTAGCGGGCACATGACTCGGGTTACATATTGCAGGTCAAGTCATGAAAAGACCATGTTATTTTAGGGAACGCTGTAAAGGGACAGGGGATATGTAATACTCTGTGTGCCAGAAAGGTTATTTATTACCATGTTTTGGCCTCCATTCAAGAACACTTTCACAACACTGATTTCCTGCCTCATCTCTTAGTGGAGTTTAAAAGCTTATTATCTAACCCTCTACTTTTAAATCCATGGATAGGAATAGCGGTTACCGTATGTTTATGGCATGCTGGTAATTAATGCTGAAGGACGGAGGTCTTCCTCTGATTTATCGGATGCGAATTCCTCTTTTCCAAGCGTTCCAAGTATAAAAGCAGCGACTCCTTTAATTCCGCATAACTGACTTCCCTTCTACCTTACATAAGTACAAGTAACAGAAAAACATGTAAGTCAGTGAAATCCATTAATAAATTTTCATTATTTATATTAATAACAAAGTCAATAAACTCTCTTCTGAGCAGAACACATTGATGAAATAAGATTTCGTGGTCACTTATTTATCTTATCTGAGTGGTCACACTGCTGTGAGCTCCCTCTCTGAGAAAGCTCATAGGGCTAATTCAGTCATCCGAATGCAGGGGCTTACAGGGTTATTCAAAGAGAATCGAAAAGTCACCGCACATTCGGTGACTTTTCGTTCTCTTCAATTCGGCACGATTTGGCGATCCTATTTCGGCGACCCTGCGGTGTATTCAGCAAGCTCCACAGGGCCGCTGTAATACAGGGAAAATTCCCCGCAAACCCGCCAAAAACTCTCTGCAAAACCCGGCGAAGACACACCGAAAACCCACAAAAACATCTGGATTAACCCCGCCGTAAAAACCCAAGCAGGAGCCGATAAAAAGCAGCGCAGCCGCTGGAAAAACCCGACACCGCAGACGAATGGAGTTAAAAAAAAAGTTTGCTTCAATGTTTGAAAAGTGAAACGCTGTTTGCAAAGAAACTACTGCTGAGCGAAAATGTCTGAAATTTACATATGAGGACCAGGGAATGATAATAAAAAGGGCTGTTACAGAAAAAAGAACAAACATTAATTTTATTTTTAAAAATGGGCAAAATTTTTTGGCAAAAAAATCCCAAAAAAGGCTTAAATTATCCCAAAAAAATCTATAAATAAAGAGACTTTTTACTGCAGAATATTATAATCAACGGTTTATTAGATATTGAATTACAATGGGAATATTTTTCACATTGAAGCCTATGGCATTCGCCTGAATAAGGCTAGGGTCAGACGAACGTGATTTCTACGGACTGTACGTCTGTGCAGTACGGACGTACGTTAGTACAGAAGACGCAGTAGTGGCCACACAGTCCGTTTTTTTCACTGACTATATTTTGACGGATGTAGCAGCAGGGAAAATAAAATAAAAAGCAAAACCATTTTGTCCGTGAAAAATGCTGGACGTATAAATGCAGTCCATCTGACCACGTTCCATCACTCACACACAAAGCTATGCAGACATTGCGGACGCAGCGCACTTTGTGCAGCCGTTCTAGGGGTTGTATGTTCTTGCCTGCCTTGTGTACGTGGGCCGCGGCAGTTGTGCGTCCGCAGTTCAGTGTGGACGTACTTCGTGTGTCGGGCTCCGATGGGCTTTCTTTCATGCTATCACGGACGTACTTTTAGGCGCCATCACGGACGTGAACACTACGCTCGTCTGACTGACACCAGCCTAAAACTGTCGCATGAAGCAACCGAATGCAAGGCAATTCGGCAACTTTTTGCTTCTGGATTTTGTTCGCTGAATAGACAAAGCTATGGAAATTTCACTGCCCTCGAACAGGTACCGAACAGGCGCCGTATGTGCAGGCAACTCACCAACTTTTGAAAAGTTTGAGTTCAAATGTGAACCGAACTCGGGGGTGTTCGGCTCATCCCTATTCGAGATGTCCTACCCACATATTAGGCTCCACATTTACATTCCAAAAGATATACAGCATTTTTGCTTTTACAATTGATAAAATGATCAATCTTAAATACTTTTCCTGTTACAGTACTTTTAAATTCCAATGTTTTTCTAGCCTGATTTTTACATGTTGAACATCGACCACACTTAAAAAAACCTTTTGGTTTGACTATCATATCTGTCCTTTTTTCTTTCCCTTTAAACCAAATACTTGGAGCAATTTTAGATTTTAAATTTTCTGCTCTTCTAAATACTGTGACAGGATGTTCAGGTAAAATTGGTTTCAAATACGGGTCCTGTTGTAAGATGGGCCAATGTTTATTAAAAATCTTTTTAATTGATGGTACATCATTATTATATTTAGTTATAAAAGCTAGTCCAAAATTACCATTCTCATTCTTATTTTATGTTCAGTTAGGAGATCCCTCCTATTCAGAGCTTTAACTTCTGTTTTAGACTTCTCAATTAATTCTACTGGAAAATTTCTCTTTTTTTTAGTTTGTCTTCAATTATTTCTGCCTGTTTGACATATTCATCAATTTTTGAACAATTTCTACACACTCTTGCCCAACTGATTTTTAGGGATGTTGTCCTTCCATTTATTGTAATGACAACTGTCATACTTAATATAACTGTTACCATCTGTTCGTTTAAAGAATGTTTTGTTCTCAATTTCTCCCTCTTTAATAAAAAAGGTTAAGTCCAAAAAATTAATGGTCTCCAAGTTGATTTCTACTGTGAACTTCAGGTTGTATGTATTATCATTGACATAAACAATGAATTTATCCAAAGACTCTTGATCTCCCCTCCAAACTACAATGACGTCATCAATGAACCTTTTCCAGAGCACGAGGTTTGCCTCAAATGGATTATCTTCCCAAATAAATTTTGCTTCCCAATCCGCTAAAAATAAATTTGCATAATTTGGGGCAAACCTCGTGCCCATTTATTCCCAGTACGTTGAAGAAAAAAAGCGCCATCTACAAAAAAATAATTATGGACAAAAATAAATTCAATTGAACGTCCATAAATAAACCAAAATCATGACATTTCACACTGTGGGCAAATTTTAAACCTTTTGTTAAAATCCCAACCTCTTCTTCTTTTAAGTCTATAGATAATAAATTGAAAATCCCATCTCTTATCTCCTTTGCTTTGAGGGGGCACCCTGAGTCTCCCATTCTTCCTCTACTTCCCCTTCCTCGTACTCCTCTGATTCTCTTCTCCTTTTGCTTGGGGTATCTTTCAACCCCAATATTTGAAATCGATTGGGATTGAGCCATGGATTCCCTAAAAAATGAGATCCACTGTTGCCACTTTTCTTCTCCCCCTTATCTTTCTTCTGATTTATAGTAGTTTTTCTCCTAACTACTGGATCAACCTTTGGGGAAAGATTTTTTACAGAATTCTTCCTCATTTTGTTCTTCTTGGGCTCATATTTATTATTCATCCCATAATTCTGATTTTCATTTTGGCGTCTATAATAATCTTTTCTTTTATTTGCAGTCGGTCTTTGAAATCGATTCCCATTTCTCATATTTAGACCCTGTTCATAATCCTGTTTATCTCTATTTAACTTCTTATCTTTAGTAAGAAGAATTTTATCTTCTAATTTCTCAATTTTTGTTTTTAATTGAATTTGTCTTTTTTCAATAATCTCACTTTCACATGTTTTACTAATTTCTTCCTCCAACCCTCTAATTTCCTCCTCAAGTACAGCCTTAGATTCCGTTTGATAATCTATCAATAATCTCATTAAATCCACTGAACACGTCTCTAAAACATTATTCCACTTTTTCATAAAATCTCCATTTTCCATACCAAAAACTGGTGGTTTATAAATACGTAGTCCTCTAGGGACAATTTTCAACTCAACATAATGTTGCAAATATGTTACTTCCCACCATTTTTTTGTTTCTTTTTCTACTGCTCTTTCTAATTTGTTAAACATCGATGTGGCAGTATTAATACTTGGTGGATTAACCACCACCATATTAAATCTATTTTCTAATTTTTTTTAAACGGGCTTCTCTCAGAGAGTCCGTCATAAGTCTACAATAAGCCATTATGATGAAGCAAACAAATTAGTTAGCAACCACCTTTGGGAGATACTATCCTTACAAGGTATCAACAATATAGCAAAAAATACACAGGTAGAATCTTTCCCACTGCAGCCTCTTAACGAGGGTACCTTGTTAACCCTTAATTGACAGAATAAAGACAAAAAAGAAAAGGGCGCAAGATAGGTGGAAATTGAAAAAATACCTCTGGAGCACCCCAGATACAGTTAGGGTACTCCTAGGGTTCACAGTAGATTGATATCTTTAAAGAGCGCTTTTGCTTCTTAGTTGGTTAATATAGCATGCACTGAAAAATCAAAAGAGAACATATATTGTGCAGTATATTTAATAAAATGTAAGAATTATGGGATGAATAATAAGTATGAGCCCAAGAAGAACAAAATGAGGAAGAATTCTGTAAAAAATCTTTCCCCAAAGGTGGATCCAGTAGTTAGGAGAAAAACCACTATAAATCAGAAGAAAGATAAGGGGGAGAAGAAAAGTGGCAACAGTGGATCTCATTTTGTAGGGAATCCATGGCTCAATCCTAATCGATTTCAAATATTGGGGTTGAAAGATACCCCAAGCAAAAGGAGAATAGAATCAGAGGAGTACGAGGAAGGGGAAGTAGAGGAAGAATGGGAGACTCAGGGTGCCCCCTCAAAGCAAAGGAGATAAGAGATGGGATTTTCAATTTATTATCTATAGATTTAAAAGAAGAAGAGGTTGGGATTTTAACAAAAGGTTTAAAATTTGCCCCCAGTGTGAAATGTCATGATTTTGGTTTATTTATGGACGTTCAAAAATTTGCTAGGAAAATGATCATTAAAAGATTCTTTGAAAAACGAAAGAAGATCCTAGACTTGAGAATTTAGTTGATGTACCTAAGAGATTTATTCATACTGATCTTAAACCTCCATCAAAGTTTTACCCAAGTTTTTATAAGGGTGAACATATACCAGTCTTTGTTGATATGGTAATGCGGGACTTTGAAAAACTTAAAGATAGGAATATAAAGAATCCAAACACGACACAGAAAGAAAGAATAGCCATTAAAAACTTACAAGAACAACAAAACATCATTATTAGAGCTGCAGATAAGGGGGGTGGGATAGTAATTCAAGATAGAGAACAATATAAAAAAGAAGCTAATAATATTTTAGGAGATTTGGAAACTTATGAAAGATTAAGTAAAGATCTGTCACGGTGGCTCAGGGGATGGGGCGCCTGGCAGCAGCTTCCTCGCTGCTCGCTGGCCAGGCGCCGAATGTAAACGCTTCCGGGGGCGCTCACGTGGGACGCCGAGGGGCGGGCCTGGCGTTATGACGCGGACCCGCCGGCTTTAAAACCCAGTCTCTCCAATACACGGTGCCCTGACGTGGTATTCACCTCCCGCAGAGCTCTTGTGTTATTTTGGCTACCTCCTGTGTATGACCCTTGGCATTGGCAAACGAACCCTCCTGTGTATGACCCTTGGCATTGGCAAACGAATCCTCCTGTGTATAACCCTTGGCATTGGCAAACGAACCCTCCTGTGTATGACCCTTGGCATTGGCAAACGAACCCTCCTGTGTATGACCCTTGGCATTGGCAAACGAATCCTCCTGTGTATAACCCTTGGAATTGGCAAACGAACCCTCCTGTGTATGACCCTTGGCATTGGCAAACGAACCCTCCTGTGTATGACTCCTGGCATTGGCATTTACTCTGCGCTAGGTTCTGCCCTTAACGTTGGTACCGAGGTCAGTCTATGTGGCACCCTAAGCACGCATCAGACTACCTCTGCTATTACTAAAGTCCTAGGGAGGACTTGTGATCTGGTCTGTACCCCTGTCTGGTGTTTCCCTTTCTTTATCTGTTACCTGCTTCATTGTCTATATAGCTTTGCCGACCATTCAAGGATCGGAAGAGTAGAAAGGGAGCTACATAAAGAGATCAATATCTTGGTAGTCAGAAAGATTTGTGACAATACTCTATTCCATACCTCTGTCTGGTGTTACCCCTTGTTTATATATTGTCTGGTAAATTGTCTGTCTAGTATTGCCGACCATTCAAGGATCGGAAGGGTAGAGAGCGGTCTGCGTAAAGGGACCACACTTTTGGTAATCAGAGGGATCCGTGACATTACGTCAGGGCCAATGGATCCCGCAGACCTCTCTAACCAGCTGGCACGTATCGCAGCCAGACAAGAGGAACAGGACCATAGGATGGACCAGATTTCTCTCGCTCTGCAAACCCTGTTAAATCGGTCCAATACAGGTACTACAAACCCTCCAGATCCAGTGTTGCCTAGGGTCAGTTCCGTCCCCCCTGAGGGACATAGGCTTAGTATGAAGGCACCCCTACGCTATGATGGTACACCAAGCCTATGTCGGGGTTTTTTGACTCAACTCGAGATCTTGTTTGAGAACAATCCAGGTTCTTGTATGTCTGATAAAGCCAAAGTAGGATATCTGATCAATCATTTAACAGAAAAAGCTTTATTGTGGGCTACGCCGTTGTGGGAAAATAAGAAACCCATCATTTATGACTATGAGGGTTTCACCTCGGAGTTAAAACGTACCTTTGATCCCTCTAGGAGGGCTACCAATGCGGGGAGGTCCTTGTTTCACATCAAACAAGGTAATAAGAGGGTCGCCGATTATGCCATAGAGTTTAAAACTTTGACTTCTGAGGTACTTTGGCCGAACGACGTTTTAACCTTAGCCTTTACCGAAGGCTTGAACGAGGCTTTTATGTTTGAACTGGCTCCCTTGAAATTACCAGAAAGTCTGGACCACCTGATAGATTTCTGTATAGCCATGGACGATCAAATCAGGAAAGGAGACACCCCAGAGATAGACCCAGAAGGGTCTTGCCTCCTTTACCCTCGTTACCCAGACACACCAGTACGTCAGGTGGTTCGGAGAATGTGAAAACAGATTTACCAGTCGTTGAACCCATGCAAATAGGGAAGACAGGTATTTCAGAAGCAGAGAAAGAGCGCACAGAAGAGAAAAGGGGCTCTGCTTCTATTGTGCAGGGGCAGATCACTTCCGCCTTCGATGTCCTCAGAGACCCAGGGTTAGCAGGGCTGAACATAGCAGAGTGGGATTCAGAACAGGAGACACCCAGGTTGTCGGTTCTCTGTGTGCCTCCTTTGTGGATAATGAGAAAAAAAAATCCAGGATTCTGTTACCGGTCTCCCTAACCTGGGAGGGGGTTCACCTCAAGACTGAGGCGTTCTTAGACTCTGGGGCCTCAGGCAATTTTATGGATAAGAATTTTGCTGTCAAAAACCTCATACCTCTGGTGCTCAGGGAAAGACCTCTAAGGGTGGAGGCCATAGATGGTAAACCCCTGTCATGTCCATATATCACTCACGATACAGTCGATGTATGTATGAAAACAGGAGTTTTGCACCAGGAAACCATAAGATTTCAAATCATTGAATCACCCTCATGTCCTGTCGTTCTTGGGTTTCCATGGCTAACAGAGCACAACCCAGTTGTCGATTGGGTCCAGAGAGACATAAAATGTTGGGATCAGAGTTGTCAGTCTAAGTGCCTAAGCAGAGTTCATGTGATTGGTAGCCTCAATATTGCCACAGCCCCTCCTTTGTCCACAGAGGTTCCTGAAAGTTACCTGGCATTAAAGGAGGTGTTCTCTAAAGCCAGGACTGAGGTCCTACCACCACATCGTCCATATGACTGTGCCATTGATTTACTCCCTGGTACGATGCCTCCTAGGGGTCATGTATACCCTTTATCACAAAGAGAGAACGACATTATGGAGGAATACATAAGGGAGAATCTGGAACGAGGATTCATTAGACGGTCCTCCTCTCCAGCAGGAGCAGGTTTCTTTTTTGTTTCCAAGAAAGAGGGAGACCTGCGACCTTGCATCGATTATAGGGGTTTGAATAGGATCACTATAAGAAATGCATATCCCATACCCCTCATAACAGAATTGTTCGACCGATTAAAAGGGGCTCGGATCTATACGAAGCTTGATTTACGCGGAGCGTACAACCTGGTCAGGGTTAAAAAGGGAGACGAATGGAAAACGGCTTTTAATACACGTAGCGGGCATTATGAATACCTGGTGATGCCTTTTGGATTGTGTAATGCGCCAGCCGTCTTCCAGGACCTCATAAACGACACTCTAAGGGAATTCCTGCAAGAATTCGTCATAGTATATCTAGACGATATCCTGATATACTCTCATGATGTAGACACTCATCATGTCCACGTGAAACAAGTGTTGAAAAAACTATTGAAGGCTGGATTGTACTGTAAGCTAGAAAAATGTCTATTCGACATAGTGACTGTGCAATTCCTTGGTTATATAATAACTCCTGGGGGTTTTCAAATGGATCCTAAGAAGCTCTCAGCTATTCTTGACTGGCCTCTACCCCAAGGACTTAAAGCCATTCAGAGGTTTCTGGGGTTTACGAACTATTACCGAAGGTTCATTAAAGATTTTTCGGCCTTGGTGGCCCCCCTCACGGCTATGACAAAGAAAGGGGTGGGAAATCAGAAATGGACACCTCAAGCCACTCAAGCCTTTGAGGCACTAAAGCAAGCTTTTACTACTGCCCCTGTTCTCCGACATCCAGATCCGGCTCTGCCTTTCCAAGTAGAAGTTGACGCCTCCGAACTAGGTCTTGGTGCAGTCTTGTCCCAAAGGGAGGCTCCTGACAAACCCTTGCATCCATGCGGCTTCTATTCTCGGAAGTTGTCCCCGGCAGAGAAGAACTATGACATTGGAAATAGAGAATTGTTAGCAGTCATCGCGGCCTTGGCCGAATGGAGATATTTATTAGAAGGGTCTAAGGACCCCATTGTTATCATAACCGACCATAAGAATCTCACGTACATTGGAGATGCCAAACGTTTAAATTCCAGACAAGCGAGATGGTCATTGTTTCTTTCAAGTTTTAATTTCGTGCTTACCTATAGACCTGGGTCCAGAAACATTAAAGCAGACGCATTGTCGAGACAGTATGAGTCTTATGAACATAATATCCAAGATCAGCATCCCATTGTACCCCAGGAAAGGATTATAGCCGCTACCACGATTAGTGTTTCGTCTCCTCTAATGAAAAGGCTGCAGACCGTCCAGGGCGCAGCTCCTGGGGGAAAACCTCCTGCGAGACTCTTTGTTCCTGAGAACGAAAGAGAGGAAGTACTTAACATCTATCATGATAATAAAACTTCCGGGCATATGGGTATCACCAAGACTGTGTCTAGTATCAGTAAACTCCTCTGGTGGCCCACGTTGCGCCGAGATGTCAAAGATTACATTGCCGTGTGCGAAGTGTGCTCAAGACAGAAAAGTCCCAAAACAGCACCCATTGGCTTACTCCAGCCTTTGCCGATCCCCGAACGACCCTGGTCACATGTAGCCATGGATTTTATAGTAGAGTTACCTGAGTCAAGAGGGAATACAGTGATACTTACGATCATAGATCGATTTTCCAAGATGGGTCACTATGTTCCTCTTCGGAAACTACCTTCGGCAGCTGAACTGGTGCCCATATTCATTGCCAATGTGGTCCGCATTCACGGTGTCCCTCTGGAGATAGTCTCTGATAGGGGGACCCAATTCATCTCCGGATTCTGGAGAGGGTTTTGCAAGAACGTAGGGATAGACCTCTCTTTCTCTTCGGCTTATCACCCCCAGACCAACGGAGCAGCAGAACGAGCAAACCAAAATATAGAGAAATATCTCAGGTGCTTTATCTCAGAACAACAAGATAACTGGTCAGACCTGCTACCATGGGCAGAATATGCTATTAACAGCGCAGTAAGCGAATCCACAGGTCATTCTCCTTTCTTCACTGTTTATGGCTTTGATCCTCCCGTGCTCCCCGCCACGTTTCCTGATACCACGATTCCTGCTTTAGATGAGCAACTGGCATCATTGAAAGAGACTTGGGGGAGAGTGAGACGGGCACTGGAGGAGAGTAGTGCCATCCAGAAAACCAAGGCCGACAGACACAGGAGGCAGGCACCCGTGTATCAAGTTGGGGACAGGGTTTGGCTGTCTTCACGTAACATCAAGCTCTTAGTGCCTTCCATGAAGTTGGCTCCTAGGTACATCGGTCCCTATAAGATTCTACGGCGACTCAACCCTGTCTCCTATGCTTTGGCGTTACCCCCCCATTTTAAGATACACAATGTATTCCATGTTAACCTTTTGAAGCCATTATTATGTAATCGGTACACCAAAGTCCATGCTCCACCGCCTCCTGTCTCTGTGGAGGGCGAGGAGGAGTTCGAAGTTAAGGCCATTCTGGGTGCCAGGATGTCTAGGGGGTCTTTGCAGTATTTGGTTGATTGGGTGGGCTACGGTCCGGAGGATCGTTCTTGGGTACCAGCTGCGGAAGTTCATGCTCCTAGGCTAGTGAAGGCCTTCTATTTGGCGCACCCCCGTGCCCCTGGGGGTCGTCCAGTGGCCGCCCCTGGAGGGGGGGTTCTGTCACGGTGGCTCAGGGGATGGGGCGCCTGGCAGCAGCTTCCTCACTGCTCGCTGGCCAGGCGCCGAATGTAAACGCTTCCGGGGGCGCTCACGTGGGACGCCGAGGGGCGGGCCTGGCGTTATGACGCGGACCCGCCGGCTTTAAAACCCAGTCTCTCCAATACACCGGTGCCCTGACGTGGTATTCACCTCCCGCAGAGCTCTTGTGTATTTTGGCTACCTCCTGTGTATGACCCTTGGCATTGGCAAACGAACCCTCCTGTGTATGACCCTTGGCATTGGCAAACGAATCCTCCTGTGTATAACCCTTGGCATTGGCAAACGAACCCTCCTGTGTATGACCCTTGGCATTGGCAAACGAACCCTCCTGTGTATGACCCTTGGCATTGGCAAACGAATCCTCCTGTGTATAACCCTTGGAATTGGCAAACGAACCCTCCTGTGTATGACCCTTGGCATTGGCAAACGAACCCTCCTGTGTATGACTCCTGGCATTGGCATTTACTCTGCGCTAGGTTCTGCCCTTAACGTTGGTACCGAGGTCAGTCTATGTGGCACCCTAAGCACGCATCAGACTACCTCTGCTATTACTAAAGTCCTAGGGAGGACTTGTGATCTGGTCTGTACCCCTGTCTGGTGTTTCCCTTTCTTTATCTGTTACCTGCTTCATTGTCTATATAGCTTTGCCGACCATTCAAGGATCGGAAGAGTAGAAAGGGAGCTACATAAAGAGATCAATATCTTGGTAGTCAGAAAGATTTGTGACAATACTCTATTCCATACCTCTGTCTGGTGTTACCCCTTGTTTATATATTGTCTGGTAAATTGTCTGTCTAGTATTGCCGACCATTCAAGGATCGGAAGGGTAGAGAGCGGTCTGCGTAAAGGGACCACACTTTTGGTAATCAGAGGGATCCGTGACAAGATCCAACGAAGGAATTTCAAAAATAAATATTGGAGCTTCTGAAAAAAGGTTTAGATACCGGTGTTTTAAATAAGAATAAATTTGACTATCTTTACGTAGAATATCCAAGGATTCCCACCATTTATCATTTACCTAAGATACATAAAAGAATAGACAACCCCCCAGGAAGGCCTATAATTAGTGGCATTGGAGCAATGACCTGCAACATGACCCATTATGTTGATTTTTTTTCTGCAAAAATATGTGAAGGTAATTCCTTCATATCTGAACGATTCAGGACATATCATCAGAGAAGTAGAAAAGATCAAATGGCAGAAAGAATTCATTTGGGTAACATTGAATGTGATTTCCTTATACACTGTAATTAATCATGTTAAAGGAGTAGCGGCAATAAGAACTGAATTAGGAAAAGATCAGGATATTGATCCAGAACAGAGGGAGTTTCTAATAAACTGCATTGAATTTATTTTGGTCCATAATTATTTTTTTGTAGATGGCTCATTTTTTCTTCAACGTACTGGGACTAAAATGGGCATGAGGTGTGCCCCAAATTATGCGAATTTATTTGTAGCGGATTGGGAAGCAAAATTTATTTGAGAAGATAATCCGTTTGGGGCAAACCTCGTGCTCTGGAAAAGGTTAATTGATGACGTCATTGTAGTTTGGAGGGGAGATAGAGAGTCTTTGCATAAATTCATTGTTTATGTCAATGATAATACATACAACCTGAAGTTCACAGCAGAAATCAACTTGGAGACCATTAATTTTTTGGACTTAACCTTTTTTATTAAAGAGGGAGAAATAGAGAACAGAACATTCTTTAAACGAACAGATGGTAACAGTTATATTAAGTATGACAGTTGTCATTACAATAAATGGAAGGACAACATCCCTAAAAATCAGTTGGCAAAAGTGTGTAGAAATTGTTCAAAAATTTAAGAATATGTCAAACAGGCAGAAATAATTGAAGGCAAACTAAAAAAAGAGAAATTTTCCAGTAGAATTAATTGAGAAGCCTAAAACAGAAGTTAAAGCTCTGAATAGGAGGGATCTCCTAACTGAACATAAAATAAGAATGAGAATGGTAATTTTGGACTAGCTTTTATAACTAAATATAATAATGATGTACCATCAATTAAAAAGATTTTTAATAAACATTGGCCCATCTTACAACAGGACCCGTATTTGAAACCAATTTTACCTGAACATCCTGTCACAGTATTTAGAAGAGCAGAAAATTTAAAATCTAAAATTGCTCCAAGTATTTGGTATAAAGGGAAAGAAAAAAGGACAGATATGATAGTCAAACCAAAAGGTTTTTATAAGTGTGGTCGATGTTCAACGTGTAAAAATCAGGCTAGAAAAACATTGGAATTTAAAAGTACTGTAACAGGAAAAGTATTTAAGATTGATCATTTTATCAATTGTAAAAGCAAAAATGCTGTATATCTTTTGGAATGTAAATGTGGAGCCCAATATGTGGGTAGAACATCTCGAACCCTACACAAAAGATTCATGGAGCATTATTCTGGGATCCGCACTAAGAAATTGAAACATAGCGTTCCATCCCATTGTAATAAATGTTCAGTTTTTAGATTTGAAGAATTCCTCAGTATTGGGATAGATTTAGTTGAACCAGATTGGAGAGGAGGGGATGTTGCGGTTAAACTAACAAAGAAAGCGACTGAATGGATTTATAAATTGGGAACTCTTGGTGGAAAGGGACTTAATAATGATATTGATATATTGGCATTTATGGATCGAATATAAATGTCTTTTTTTTTTCTCTCTCTCGATTTATGTTTTTTTTTTAACCCTGTTTTTCTTCTTTGTAGGTAATCAGCCATATTGTTTTGTCTTGGGTTTAGAAGTAACATCTGTATTTGAGTAAATTCAAGTTGCAAAAACAAACATTTTGTATTCTCTGTATTTTATAAACTATATTAAAGGGATACTCTAGGCAACATGACCACCTAAGCTATTTCAAGGGCATCACCTTCTTGGCCCCCCAAGGGCCTCTTCAGGGGGACCTCCATAGTTGAGGACCCAGTGTGGCCCAAGCAGCAGTGTGCAGCGGCTACCCACGTGGGTGGTGGGTTCAGCAGGCTTCCTGCAGCTGGCAGCTTCTGGAGTGAAGACTACATACACGGTGCTGCAGGAGTGGGAGCAGCGAGGTGTGCAAAGCGCTAACAGCAGCCTGGTACCGGCCTGGCACACACCCGGGATATCACTGTGGTCTATGTCATCAATGAAGGTGGCTCAGGACTCCAGCTGAGTGAAAACGCTGCTCTACACAGCCTCCGGGGGGCAGCACTGCAAACCCTGCAGTTTGGAAAGCTTGACTTCATTTAACCACTTTGCTGCTGACGACGTGCTGAGCGCATCCTCTGGTTTCGTGTTTGTGTGTAGAGGATGTACTCGGCACATTGTTGAAGTCCTTGCGTGCGAGATACAGCAAGTTGGCATAGAGATTCCCAGAGTGAGACTGAGGAACTTTTTCTCCCAGTCTCCCTCTGCTCCTGGCGGCCAGAAGAGCCAGATGGAGCCGCTGTTCTTGCTGCGGGATGAGCGGTGAGTATCTCAGGGCTTGACAAAGCCAGCAGCCTGGTAGCCACTAGCTCCTAGAATTTTACTCCTGGCTCCTAAATTTCCAGTTTATTTTACACCAATCTAAAAGCAGTCTTTGGTATCTAAACATCTAGTTGTCTTCAATGTTTTCTTCCTGTCTCCAACATTTAATGTAAATGTATCCAGCCCTGGTGTATGTATTTATATATATGAGGACGTGTGTTTGTGTGTGTGTGTGTGCCTGCCTGCAGTGGGTAAATAGGGTGTCCAATGACAACAGAGCAAAGAAAATAAGTAAATAAATAAAACAATATCACAACGTCACAATGTACAGATGTTAACACAAATAATATAATAAGATACATATATATCAGAGCGGCCAAACTGATATTAGAAGCAATGGTCTACACCTCTAGGCTCAAAAAAGTAGCCAAAAGACCACATGCACAAAAAATACCTAACAGAAAAAAGCACCAGGTAACAAAATGATAAATAAATAGAAGCCGCTAAGGCAGGGGTAAACCTTTTTGGCTGAGAGAGCCATGAACGCCACATATTTTAAAATGTAATTCCGTGAACGTCATACAATATGTTTAAAACTAAATACAAGTAAATGTGTGCATTTTATGTACCTTTTAAAGTACAATAAGTCTCTGAATTCTTTTTAATAACGTTGTTATGCTGTTGCTAGCCAATGATGAATAAAGTACTTACCATTAATGCGGCTTCTGGTGCTGCATGGTTTTGCTGATGGCTTTGTAGTCTGGTTGATACGTGGTGAGGTTGAGCTTCATGCAGGCGTTGAAACTTCCATCCATTAAACATGATGGTAGGTTGGTGTTAATATTCTTTAGATGTGAGATAGACTGCTCACATGCATACATAGAGCCAAACATTGTCAGTACAGCAATTCAGTGCGTTCCAAGCTTTGACAATCAGCTGGTCCGCTGGTTGAAGTTTTTTCATTTCTCCCCACTTGTGTTTGCTCGCCAACTCTGCTTGCTGTCGTGCAAGTCTTTCCAAATCTTCATTCAGTGACTTGAACTTATTCACCCACATGTCTGAGGCCTTCAGGTCCGCAGCTTGTAGCTCAAAATCTCTGATGGAGACATCGGGGTGTAACTCAGGTCGACGCTGTCCACTGCACACTCGTGTGGATGGGTGATGAACTAAAAAAGACGAGTGTGCTCACGAAATTCTCCAAAGCGCGCTTTAAATGACTACAGGAGATTAGACGTGAAGCCCGCTAGCTGCTGAAGATCAAGACGTTGAGCAGGGTCACTTGCTGCGCATGCATCTTTAAACTCTCCCAGATTTTCAAAGTGTAGGAAACGAGCTGTTTCAATGTCGCGATGAAGAGTTCTAGCTTGTTTTCAGATGCAAACACTGCTTGTTGAAGGGATAAGACTGTATTTTCAACACCTTGCATTTTCACATTGAGCTGGTTCAGATGTTCAGTCATGTCCACAAGATAGTAGAACTTCAGAAGCCACTCAGTGTTAGCTAACTCAGGATGCTCAACGTTTTTCATTTCAAGAAAAATCCGGATTTCGCTCAGACAAGCCGCGAAACGGCTGAGCACCTTCCGTCTTGCAACCAACGCACATTGCTGTGCTGAAGCAGACCAGGATAATTATTCCCAACTTCATCCAGCAGTGTTTTAAACTGGCGATCATTTAAAGCTCGGGCAACAATAAAGATGACCACCCGAATGACGAGCGACATCACCTCACCAAGCTGCTCGCCACACATCTGAGCACAAAGCGCCTCCTGATGTAGGATGCAGTGAAAACTTAGGATGGGTCTCTTTTCATGTTCACGAAGAAGCGCTATGAATCCTTTGTTTTTCCCCACCATGCACGGAGCACCATCAGTACACACCCAAATAAGTTTATCCATCGGTAGATTTTTTCTTTAGCGAACTCAGTGAAAGACTTGAATAAATCCTCCCCTCTTTGTCCCTTTCACAGGCAAAACAGCAAGACTTTCCTCACGTAGTGCATCACCGACAGCGTACTTTGCAATCACGTTGAACTGGGATACATGGCTTACGTCTGACTCATCCAAAGCAAGAGAAAAGAATGGTGCTGCATTTATGTCCTTCACTTGTGTTGCCTCAATTTGATTTGCCATCATGATGGTACGATCGTGAACAGTTCTTGCCGACAGAGGCATGTCTTTCATTCGTTTGATTATTTTATCTTTATCCGAAGTTGTCAAAAAGTTCATTGGCAACATCAAGCATGAATGTTTTCGCATACTCCCCATCTGTGAATGGCTTCCCGTTTCTCACAATTGCTAAAGCACCAGCAAAGCTAGCCGAATTCCAGTCACCTTGTTGGGTCCAAACACGGAGTTGCTGCTGACTAGTTTGCACTCTGCACAGTAGCTCTTGACAGGCTTTCTTCCTGCTGTCCCCCGCAGGATATTTTGATGCAAATGTAGTATATAGTGTGTCGAAGTGTCGCTTTATATTTGACCGTTTCATCGATGCAATTTTATCATTGCATATTAGACACACTGCATAACCTGCTCTCTCCACAAAGGCGAATTCCTCTGTCCATTCCTGCTGAAAAGTACGATAGTACTCATCTTTTTTTCTTTTAGCCATCTTCTTCGATTAAAGGGTTTCTGCAATTAGCTAGCTGACTACTTGCTTAAAGGAGGGAAGTTTACTTCCTGACCTCACAACGGCCCGTGTACTTTACACATTATCCAATAAAAAATTGGTGTTGTCCCGGAGGACAGCTGTGATTGGCTCCAGCCACCCACAACCATGAATATGAGCGGTAGGAAATGAATGGATTGAAATACATGAGAATGTTTTATATTTTTAACTTTAATATTTTTTTTATTAAAGATTTGTCTGCGAGCCAGATGCAGCCATCAAAAGAGCCACATCTTGCTCGCGAACCATAGGTTCCCTACCCCTGCGCTAAGGCTAGGGTCAGACGAACGCAGTTTTAATGTGCGTTTAGCCGCACTTAATCACGGCCGTGCTAGCAGCACATGACGTCCAATGCCGTGCAACATACGAAGAACGGCCGCACGAAAGTCGGTCCACGCAACGCAAGTGGCAAACAAACGCATTTTTTCAAGAACGTCAAACCGCTAGTACTGACATACAGAGTGCGCTGCGTCCGCTAGCGGCGTGTGTGCGTGATTAGGAGACGTCAGACGCTGCTAATTTCCGGCCAACATAAGTCCAGATGCAAAAAGTGTTTTATTGATGATCTGTAAAAAATCACGGCCGAAAATGCGCATCATATGACTGCTATCGCGTATTCCGTGAAAAAATACGTCCATTCGTTCGAACGCACTTTTTCACGAACGACGCGAAAGATGCATTCGTCTGACCCTAGCCTAAATCATAATTTGGGTCCATACAAACCAACTCCCAGAGACAAGGTTCCCAACGTTTCGGCGAGGTATACCTTGGTATACCAACGTTGGCTCCTAACTTTTGTACCTGGCTCCTAGATTCAAAGCCAATTTGTCAAGCCCTGGAGTATCTGATTTTGGAGGGGTTTCAGCTGGTGCTGACTGATTCTGCAGAAGTGAAATCCGTTAGCACCAGGTCCTGACTGTGAGTAAATGTTCAGTAACCGCAGCTGCACGGTAATCAGCGCTAGTATATTGTAATCCTAATGCTGATTAACACTTTGTGCTCCCTATACTTAACATGGGGAGCGCAAAGTACAGTAACCTCACGCTGAAAGGCGCAAGATTCCAAACGGTAACGGTTAGCGTTAGGTATGTAATATGGCCCGTAGAATATATAACTAACAATCTTTTGGATGAAAAAAATGTGGTAAAATAAATTTACACGCTGCAGGTGATCGAAATCCAAATGGAAATTTTAATTTTTTGATCTAGCATTTTGACATGACATGATGTATACCGGGGTCATTGTTCTCTAGCTGTTTTGGAACTATATCTCATATGTTGCTCGGCCACTAATTAAGTTAGTTAAGACTCATTGGAAATGTAGTTCCAAAACTTCTGGGTATCCAAGGTTGCTGAACCCCTGAAGCATACACATAGTAATGATATATTTTGGCTGAATGCATGAGTGTGTGTGTGTGTGTCTGTGTATGTATGCATAAGGGTGCGTGTGTGTGTACATATACTGTTATATATCTATATGTGTGTGTTTGAGCTTTTGGATGCAGACCCTAATGCGATAGGCTGAGCATGCCTATGGGTAATATTTATCAGAATTGTAATAAATATCATATTTCTGATGATGTAATATATAGAAACATATGATTGGAACCTAAAAATGCTTCTCAGGGTGGGTGGAGACCAAAAGGGAACTCCGTTCCCTCTGACAAATTAGTGGTGGAACTGCCTTCCCATGCGTTCCTGCCTGACTTGACCCTTGCTCCTGCTGATGTCAACTTAACCACTTCAATGCTAAGGACGCGCTCAGCGCGTCCTCAGCATTGCCGCTGGTATGCGGAGGACGCGCTGAGCGCGTCCTCGCATTGGGGTCAGCGTTCGGCCGGGTTCCGGCCGATCGCTGGCCCCTCCGGTGCGGGCTGACATCCTGGATGTCAGCCCGGCATCCGGAGCAGTGGCCGCCATTATTATGTGTCATCGCGCCCCCGCGATGACACATAATTCAGGCGCCCCCCCCCGCATGTGCGGAGGAGGCGCCTGAAAGGGAGGGGGGGGAGGTCCTTCGGACCTCTCTCCCTCCCGATCGGCGGCTCACAGGGGCTTAACCCAGGCATCATTTGGAAGGGCACAGCCTGCCCTTCCAAATGATGCCTGGCATTAACCCCTGGGGAGCTGGATCGCAAATCGGCGCTGAAAAGCACCGATTTGCGATCCTTCCCGGGAGCTGGCCGACATCTTGGATGTCGGCCAAGCTTCCGGGAACTCCCCCAGAGGACTGGCGTCATCGTGCGTAGCACGATGACGCCAGTCCTAGCATTAACCCCTAACTGCCATGAACTGTGGAGATAGGGAGTTCCAATGAACTCCCTATCTCCGATCCGTGGCAGTTAGGGGTTAAATTTTGATATCGTTGGATCGGCCAGAGCATGGCCGTTCCAACGATACCAAACATGAAAGTAAAAAAATTGTAAAAAAAAATAAATAAAAAAAAAAAAAAAAAAAAAAAATTAAAAAAAAAAATAAAAAAAAAAAATAAACACTTTTTTTTTTTTTTTTTGTTTTGTTAATGCAGCAATATTGTTCCCATTTCAATTATAATGTGAACAATGATGCTGCATTAACGATTTTTGTATGCGGTGCGTTTGTTAAAAATGGTGTCATTTTCCCCAAAAAAAAATGTAACGAGACCCCATCTCTAATTTTTTTAACAAGCGCACCCCATACAAAATATAACCGCAATTGCTCGCATGTTAAAATGTGGAAAAAAACACTTTACACGCTGTAAATTATTGAAAATACATATTTTATTGCATTTTTTGTTATAATATACAAACATGACATAACGTATACATATAATAATGACATATTATGAATCTACCGAGTCTGACGGAAAGAACGATATATAATATGTCGATGTCATATACTAAAATAAGCCTTAAAAACACGTTTAAACATGATGCGCAAAACAGGTAAAAAATGACCTCAGCACAGGGGCGGGAAAAGCCTCAGCAGCGAAAGGGTTAAAGCAAGATGCTATAGTCTGTGTCTGGTGTAAATCAAGGCTCTGGTACGCTGGTACAAACAGAGGCGTAACTAGAAACCTCAGGGCCCAGGTGCAGGAACCACGACGCCCCCCCACCGTAGGCAAAAACAGTATTGCATTTTTTCCAGGTTCACTATGATCTCTTCAGTCCATCCCATTTTTAATGTAATGTGCACTATGTGTATCTCACAGAGCTCCACAGCAATAAAATGCAAAGTAATGTGCTGTGTGTATGAGCGTATCAGAGCTCCACAGCAATGTGCAGTGTGTATGAACGTATCACAGAGCTTCACAGCAATAAAATTCACAGTACTGTGAAGTGTGTATCAGTGTAAATCAGAGTTCTACAGCAATAAAACTCACAGTAATATGTGGTGTGTATGAGAGTATCACAGAGCTCTAAAGTATAACTCACAAATAAGTAAGAAATAAATTTAAAAATTAATTATATATATATATATTTATAATAGGCAAGCCCCTAGCCCAGGCAGGCGAGTGTGGGCCCCCCTGGACTCAAGGGCCCAGATGCGGTGGCACCCTCTGCACCCCTGGTAGTTACGCCCCTGGGTACAACCATAGGCTTTAATAACTCTAAGTAAACACAAGCCTTTGTTTGGCTTTGAATCTAGCCCTTGGACTTCATGGTTATGTTCAGCATTTACGCAACTTGAAGGCCAAGGGTGTTAATCAGAAACTGAGAAATGTAAGGCCAGCAATTTCTGAGCCAGAATTGCTACGGGACCTGCAGTATTGTTAATAAAGGCCTTAGTTATAGAACATATAGACAATTTGTGTTTGTTATTGAAGACTAACATTTAAGAAAAAAAACCAAGGTAAACAAATTCACTAATGGCTGCCTATGAATAAATGATTAATAGATTGACTTCAAATGCTCTGAGATACAATGTCTGATTCATCGGGAACCCAATGGCAGATTCTTGTTGTCCTCAAGGTCTAATGAAGAGTGGCACAAAGCCTTGTGTAGGAGTTTATTCTCTCCCACATAAATCTGTAACTCAGAACATCGGGAACAGACTGTACCATATTTATTTTTAGAAAATAAAACCTAAACGATAGCTTTTGATATTATGAGCCTAAGCAGAGATCTGTAGGCAGACAGGCCACATTCGGGCAGAAAAAATAATACGCTGATATGGGTTTTTGTCACAGAAACATTTCTCAGAAACTGTTATTTAGTATCATTAAAATGTATTTTTCTTTAGGAAAATGCATGTAGGGTTGTTGTATATGTTTTGGTCAAGAAAAGGTTGGAATAATTGAACAAAAAAAAGAATTCTTAGGTGATATTGGAAAATGTTTTTCTTTTAAGGAAATCTTGATATAAAATTGGAAAATATTATAATATTAAGATAAGTATTTGCGCATGTACATAAAATACTTACCTTGATAAAGGCTCAGCACTAGTTGAAAGTCGGACAATATTTTTTTGTATACAAATTTTCTTTTTTGTTGTGATGAACCGTCAGCTAAACAACAAGTTGCAAAAAGGGACGGCCACGCAATCACAGTCACAGAAATCTATCAAGCCATACAGCAGTGCATAGCAAGACAACCAAAAAACAGTAAAATAAAGTATAAACAGAATAAGCAAGGAGAGAAACAAAAACAAAAATGAATGGGAAAAAGGGGGAGGGGACAAGCCAACCCTCTGGCCGGCCGGAGCAGGAGAGGCGACAAAGGCAGCCAAAGGTCATCGGGAAAAGAGCGTACAAAAAAGTTTGGGGAGGTGGGGGATCGCCATACAAAGTGCGGTATACCCGGCTCACTCTGATGCCAGAAAGGGCACCAGCGGCCGAGGAAGGGACCACAAGGCCAGGTGATCTGGGGCCAAAAGAGGCAGAAAGGGCCATGGTTATCCGCTCCACTGACTCACCCAGGCCAACCCCGTGTCCCTCCACACAAAAAAAAGGGGGGAATGGAATGAAAATACCCAGGGCACCTGAAGTCAATAGGGAAGCCAAAGCCGCAATCAATTTTTTTTAATCTTTTGAATTTAACATTTTCTTTTATCATATATAACAGTGTTTTCCAGATATCTGAAGCACAGCACAGGTGATGTGATTTGCTGCTCAGTGATTGCAAGATTCATTCTGCATTTCCCCAAAGTGATCCTTAAAATCTGGCCTGTTAGGGGGTACTTGACTGGAGTTGAGAAACACTTACCGTATTTTTCGCTCCATAAGATGCACTTTTCTACCCCCAAAAAGTGGGGGGAAAAGTGGGTGCGTCTTATGGAGCGAATGCCCCATGATCTGCCTCAGCTCACCTGCCGCCACCGCCGCTGCGTTAGGCTCCCTCTGAGCGTGCGTCCGGCGGCAAGGAGCTTGGGCACTCGCCTGGGGGAGCCACGTGACCGCGATCTCGCGAGAGCGCGGTCACGTGGCTCCCCCAGGCTAGTGCCCAAGCTTCCTGCCGCCGGACGCACGCTCAGAGGGAGCGTAACGCGGCGGCGGCGGCAGGTGAGCTGAGGCATATCCATGAGTGAGCTGGGGCATATCCATGAGTGAGCTGGGGCATATCCATGAGCTGGGGCAGTATATCCATGAGCTGGGGCATATCCATGAGCTGGTGCAGTATATCCATGTGCTGGGGCAATATCCATGTGCTGTGGCATATCCATGTGCTGGGGCAATATCCATGTGCTGGGGCAATATCCATGTGCTGGGGCATATCCATGTGCTGGGGCAATATCCATGTGCTGGGGCAATATCCATGAGCTGGGGCATTATCCATGTGCTGGGGCATATCCATAAGTTGGGGGGCATATCCATGTGCTGGGGCATATCCATGAGCTGGGGCATATCCATGAGCTGGGGGCATATCCATAAGCTGGGGGGCATATCCATAAACTGGGGGGCATATCCATAAACTGGTGCAGTATATCCATGTGCTGGGGCAATATCCATGTGCTGTGGCATATCCATGTGCTGGGGCAATATCCATGTGCTGGGGCAATATCCATGTGCTGGGGCATATCCATGTGCTGGGGCAATATCCATGTGCTGGGGCAATATCCATGAGCTGGGGCATTATCCATGTGCTGGGGCATATCCATAAGTTGGGGGGCATATCCATGTGCTGGGGCATATCCATGAGCTGGGGCATATCCATGAGCTGGTGCAGTATATCCATGTGCTGGGGCAATATCCATGTGCTGTGGCATATCCATGTGCTGGGGCAATATCCATGTGCTGGGGCAATATCCATGTGCTGGGGCATATCCATGTGCTGGGGCAATATCCATGTGCTGGGGCAATATCCATGAGCTGGGGCATATCCATGTGCTGGGGCATATCCATAAGTTGGGGGGCATATCCATGTGCTGGGGCATATCCATAAGCTGGGGGGCATATCCATGAGCTGGGGCATATCCATAAGCTGGGGGGCATATCCATAAACTGGGGGGCATATCCATAAACTGGGGGTCATATCCATGAGCTGGGGGACAGTATCCATGAGCTGTGGCAGTATATCCATGAGAGGAGCTGGGGCAATATCCATTATCACACTATTTGATTTCAGAATATTTTTTTTCCTGTTTTCCTCCTCTAAAAACTAGGTGCGTCTTATGGTCAGGTGCGTCTTATGGAGCGAAAAATACGGTATATAAGACACAGAGTACATCCACTGTTACTTGTTTATTTATTAAGTCAAAAATACAGAAATAATTGTAGATGCATTCAAGGGTATTACAAAACAACAAATTTATTAACGAATTCTGCAAAAATTCCCACCAGCCATTCTGGCGCTTACTGAGCCATTCTTTCATTTGTATGTATGTGGAAAGAATATGAAGCATTATTTTTCAGCCGTTATCAAGGTTATATACGTAAAAATGCATTGTTCTTTTAGATAAAATATATTTACAGAGGGGCTCAAAAATGTATACACACCTCAACATGAAAAATATTTGCATACAATTTTATTATTAGATTTCTATATAAATCAGAGGGCAGATGTAAGTCATGTTTGCATTATGCAATCACATTAGGTGCTCAAAATGGTCACCATTAGCGTCCAGACACCTTTTATTTTGGTGCACTACTGCATATACAACATTAGTACAGGCAGTGTAGGTGGCTTTCTATGGTATAACACATTCTTTTGTGATCCCCACAGATTGAAATCAAGGGGTGTTAAGTTTGGTGCACATGGAGGGAATTCAACAGTACCTCTTATACATCAGTGATTCTCAAGCATGGTCCTCAAGTACCCCTAACAGGCCAGGTTTAACGGATCACCTTGGAGAAATGCAGACTGAATCCTGCAATCACTGAGCAACAAATTATATCACCTGTGCTGTGCTTCAGATATCTCGAAAACTTGACCTTTTATGAGTACTTGAGGAGTGCGGTTGGGAACCACTGCTATACAGCATCCTAGAAGAATGTCATTGAGATAGGCTCTTGTGTCTCGGTGGTAGTGAGGTGGTTCGTCATCTTGCTGGAAGTAAAATTGCTCATCCGCATAAAGTGCACAAATGGCCGAATAAAATGGATGTGCGAAGCATTTCGTGGTGCACTGGACCTGTGACAGTGCCTTCAAATAAATGGTCCAATTAAACCTTTGAATGACGGTCCACACCATGTTCTGTACAAAGTCCTCCTCTTCGTGTACTGTCACAGACAGGAGTCATGTCCTGGGATCATTGAGTAAAATATTAATAAGCAATACTGCGCTATGAAGTCTGTTGGTGACATATAAGAGTGTGTGCCTGCTTGGTTAAGTTATTCACCAGTGATTGGAATCTGGAAAAATGCTTTTGTTACCATCAAAGCATCAAAGTTCCTTTTGAACTTGAGTAGATGTGAAAGTCTTGGTCTGTGATCTGCTGGGCCCGTTTGATCACAGTGGGAGAATGGACACCTTCATAAGCCGGAGTGGAGCCAGTTTGCCATAATTAAATTAAATAATTAAAGTCACAAAGCAGCTCTTTTGTTCTCAGAGCTGTACCATAAAATATGTTGGGAGATATAAGGAATGTAAGGGGAATGCTTGAAAGTGTGCAAAAATGTGTTCTTGGAGGTCAAGGGGGTAGTCTAGACACTCCACTGTGTCCATGAAATCTGAAGAGCCATGAGACTTTGTATAATTTTGAGCTACTTTATGGGCCATGTGCTTATTTTTGGGGGTCAATTTAAATGAAAATAACTGCCATCTTTTCCAACCAGAGCTCCCCTGGGCAGAGATTCTAGCATTGTTTGAAAATATCAGGTTTCTGTGTTTTAGCCTTTTTATTTTCTGTTTGTGGGCGTAAGTAATCTTGCAATATCTTTTATTACTCTATATGCACTGTGACCAATTTTCCTTGTCATAATAAATATCCCTTTATTAAGCTCTACCTTTGTCGTGATGATCTACTAAATTAGGTTTTGTGCGGTCGGTCTACTAAACTGTGTTTTGCAGGTTTAATTGAACGGGGCGTTTCAAGTCACCTCCGGTCGATATTTGGCGAAAACCTGTGGTGACAATATTTAATTAAGGGAAGTGGGTAGCAATAAGGGGGGGGGTCAGTTAGTCATTATTTTGTGTCTAGCTCAGACAAATAGTGATTTGTAACCCTTCACCCACTTAGCCAAGTCACTTGTCCTTCTGGAGTGAAGTCGCTAAATGACATGTACCATTTGTGAAAACCGCTCATAGTACTCCATTCTCTGATCAGGGTCATCTTCATTCATGTTGTGTATCAGTGTCGGGATGTAAAATTTACATTGTGCTCCCTTCAGAATACAATGTATGCTTGATCTGTTAATTCCTGTCTCATGTGCACATTGTTTGACAGACTTTTGCGGTGAGTGTGTATACAGTTGCAACACCGTATCCACAGAAGCAGGACTTGTTAATGTGCGAAGCCTCCCAGATCTTTACTTGTGCGCATCACACACAGTACCATCGGTTTTGAACTTATCATGTATCCGTGTAATTGTTAGTTATGTAGGTGGTTCTGTTGTTCCTAACTCAAGTTCAGCAACAATGGCGACGTAACACACATTTTAGAATTTACATTACCACTTCAAAATGGTCTTGTGTTGACTCCCACCTGACGGCCACATGACGATAGCAACATATCAACTGATATTTTTAAAGGAAACACATTGCTGCCATAATTCAATATGGTGTGACAGTGTGATTAGGGGCAGGGTAGTAGACCATAAATTTATCAACCAGCGGACTCCCTTTTCCCAGAAGGGTTAGCCAAATTAGGATTGCTCTGCCCTTTAACGGAGGTGTGTGTGGTTCTCTCAGCATGCAGTCTGTGTGCTGGCTACAGCAGGGAAGGAAGAAAAACCCTGAGGTCAAAAGGAAGTACTTCTCAGTTTTGTTCCACTTATTGGCAAGCGGCCTAGCTGCCTAATATGCAGTTAGGGCATCCTGTATGTTTAGTTAGGTTCTGCATGAAGGAGTAGGCGGTTGTTTTATATTTTGTTTACTTGATGTTTTGTAGACATGTGCACAGCACAAAAGTTTGTTTTGAACTAATGGATTAGTCCTAAAATGCAATTTATTTAGTTGCTAAAGAAATTAGTTTTCCGTTCTTTAGTATGAAAACTAATTTCATTCATCCGAAAACCAGTGGATACAATTACGTTTGTAGTGGCTCCTAGGAGGGCTGAGATCGCTGCTTGTTACAGTATCTCTCACTATCAGCACAATGTGTCAGGCAAAGCTGTTACAGTAACTGACTGCTGCTCATCACAGTGCTCAGAGTTTCAGTAAAGCTAGTAAATAATATTTTTATATATAAGAGGTTAGAACAATATTATGTCCTTGTTTTACTGAAACTCTGAGCGCTGTTACAGTCAGTTACTGTAACAGCTGAGCCTGATACATTGTACTGAGAGATAATATAACAAGCAGCCGATCTCAGCGCTCACAGCCACTGGATTTAAAGGGATAAGGCTCCTCTCTGTGTAATGTATAGAACATCCTCCTGCATTAATTAATACCTCTCTCTGTATAATGTATACAACATCCACCTGCATTAATTAATACCCCTCTCTGTATAATGTATACAACATCCTACTGAATTAATTAACCTCCCTGGTGGTATTCCCGAGTGTGACTCGAGGTTAAATTTCACTACCGCGGACGGTAACCCCGAGCCACACTTGAGCTGGATGCATACTCACCTCCTCCTGCACTCCTTGGCTGTCCCCCACAGTGTGATCACGGCGTGTTGCTCCCTGCGAGTCACACGATGCAGGGGGTGGGACCAGCAGCAAACTTAGAAAAAAATTATAATACACTGTATAATCCAATGTGCAATGTTTATGAACAGCCACTAGGAGGCACTACAGGATAAGAAACAGACCATACATCGTCTCACCCTTGTTTTCAGACAGATTTCAGTGTTTTTTTGTTGTATTTTATTGAATATCATTTATTTGCATTACTTTGGATAATTATTTTTGGGATAATAAATTATTATGTCATGTTTCAAACTTTATCGGATTTCTTTTTATTATTTATTTATTTATTTATAAAGGATTTTACCAGTAAGGATTCTTGATTGCACGGATTTCAGTGTTTGATTTCTAATTATTACAGGCTAACTATGTACAAAAACACGTTTCCTTTAAAAAAAAAATGAGACGCTTTTAGACACGAAATTTTGAATTAAATTAGACCGCCAGGGAGGTTAATGTCCCTTTCTGTATAGAACATCCTCCTCAATTTATACCTTTCTCTGTATAATATATATAAGATCTGTGGCAGATTAGATCTGTATTTCTATCTATATCAGGGTCTGCCTGTGTATATGTTTCTAAGTGCCTATATATATATATATATATATCTCCTCCATATCGTCATATTCATATTTGTGTCTTACCATTTGGGAAGCATATCCCTGTGTCCACAGCTGGTGAGGAAGACCTGCTAAAATGTAATTAACATGGTTAGCTTTCTCCCTTGGGGGGAGGATATAACACGTAACTGTAAAAGGGAATGGCTTTTGTGCCCTGACATATTGTGTATCCTGGTAATCACACCTTGGGAGCCAGCCAGGCACCAAGATTTAGACCCTATCTTCAAAGACAGGAAGCATATCCTTGATCTCTAAGGGGGGTCTGGGGGAGAGATGGACACCTTTGGGCAATTAAAGATTAATTGACAAGCGTACTGAGCACGATCGAGAAGGGCACTCTGGGATATGTAGTGCATGAGGCTGGACCATTTGCGGGTGGGGGCTGGAAGGATCAGGAAGTGTATAAATTCTGAAAACTGGCCATGTGCTTTGGCTGATCACTTGGGGTACATTCGAAAGATGACTGATCTGTCCATGCTATCTCCAGGCTCCAGGAGGCACCGATGCTAGCATACTGATTAGTCCGTCGTAAGTAAGGCTCTGTGATTAACCCCTTTTCTTTTATTTGCTGTGTAGTGTGTAATTATTTGATTTATTCTAGCTATAATTTTCTTGTAACAAATGCACTATGATTATATATATCTTTGTTCTATATCATAAATAAATAACCTATTTAAGTTCTGATTCTGGCTGATGAGATCCATGCTAACTAAGAGATTGGGAGTATTGCTATTTGCTTTAAGCTCGGTTATATATAAGAAATTGCGAGTTGCGGTTGTCAGATGACAGGGATTGTGGGAGCTGTAGTCACTGTCAGAGTCTAGGGTAGGCAGATAGTGTGGCTGCTAAGTCCTGCGTCTCCTGTTGCAACGTGCATAGTGTCCATGAGGACTGGTGGCAGCGTTACTAATAGAGTAGGAAAGTGAGCTCAGGGATTGTGGGAGATGTAGTCATTACCCACTTCAAGAGAAGATTTGTACTGCGTTGCAATCCTGGGATCAGTATATCGTGCTCTACGTGCCTGTTGTGAGAGAACGTGTGGCCGGGACAGGTACATAAGTGCGCGTGATTATCTGGGTCTAGGATAGATATATAGTGAGCGGCTTAACCCGGTGTATTTTCGCAGCAGCGTGCGTAGTGGTCGTGACAACATCCTCCTGCATTAATACCCCTCTCTGTATAATGTATTGAACATCCTCCTGCATTAATTAATGCCCCTCTCTGTATAGAACATCCTACTGCATTGACATGTGGAGGGTGCAGAACTTCGGAATGCAATGCTTATCCAGCACAGGAGAGGGAACTTTTACTTAAACTTTGTATCTCTGTGGGGGAGACACAGGAATATAAAAGCAGGGGAGAGGGAAAATATTAACGTAAATCAGTCTGAAAGCTCAGAGAAGAGATGACTGGTGCAAATTTATTTTTATAATAAAATAAAGCACTTTAAATCCAGGGAAAACATTCAAACAAATCACACTGAAGGCTCATAATGTCAGAGTAACTGTGAGAGCTGGATACTAAATGTATCAGATGTAAAAAAAAACTTTATAACAAGCAGCACTGGGAGAGTAGAGGGACTTTATATAAAACGTGTATTATAGATGAGGAAAGGGGGATAGTGCTCCTGTATAAAATAAAATGTATCAGACCTAAACCCCTATTATGCAGAGCGGGAGGGGAGATAACACACGTTTTATAAAGTCCCTCTCTTCTCCCAGCGCTGCTTGTTATACAGGGGTTTTTACTAGGGTTGCACCCAGGGGTAAAGTCCTGGGAAAAAAAGTGAGGGAACTCACTCAAGATTTCCATTAACCCGATCACCTCCAAAAAAATTCATGAGAGATATCTATCTAAATATATATACAGTTGTGTTCAAAATTATTCAACCCCAAATGCTGTAAAGGGTTTTAGGGAATTTAGTGTACATTTGTAATTGTATTCAGAATGAAATCCTACAAGGACTTTTTAAAGAACCGTATGCAACTAAAATGACATCAATTGGTTTTGTAATACAGTAGTAAATGTTACTTTTGTGAATTCTTCATTGACACAATTATTCAACCCCTTAAAGACTACCACTCTGAAGAACAGAGGTTCATTCAAGTGTTTTCAATCAGGTATTGAAAACACCTGTGGATGTCACGGAGCAGCAATAAAGCATAATAAGCAGCAATTAGGCAGCTTTAAAATGACTGTGATACTCAGCTCCTTCTAGACATTTACTGGTGTGGTTACAAACATTTTTTATTTATTTATTTTATTTATTTATTTGAAAAGGATTTTACCAGGAAGGATACATTGAGATTTCTCTCGTTTTCAAGTATGTCCTGGGTTCGAGAACAGTGAGTGGTTACAGTTGTTACAGAAATACAAAGTAATAAAATGCAAACTATTAAAAACAAAACACAAATAAACAGATTAACACATCATGGGAGGGGCTAGAACCTTGGGTTAATTAGGGTGATTTGCAAAGTGGAAGCAGCTGGAAAGTAAGCTACAAATTTCTGACCAGCGGTGGGTGGGTGGGACAGCAGAGTCCAGGAGCGGCGCAGCAGAGGGTGATGTGAATGTGTGACTGGGCTGTGGATGAAAGAATTTGCAGAGTCAATTTGTTGAGGACCTGGGGGAGGGGCAGGGGCAGGGGGAGGTGCAAGCATATGGCAGCATGATTTTAACAAAGCAGGAAATACATTTGGCAAGAAAAAACAATCAGTCAAAATATTAATAGATAGATGAAAGCATAAAATATTAACAGTACGATTAAAATTGTGGCGTAGAATTGCAGAACACATGTTGAATCGCCGGTACCTTCAGATGCAGAGTCCAGGAGCGGCGCAGCAGAGGGTGATGTGAATGTGTGACTGGGCTTCAGATGCAGAGTCCAGGAGCGGCGCAGCAGAGGGTGATGTGAATGTGTGACTGGGCTTCAGATGCAGAGTCCAGGAGCGGCGCAGCAGAGGGTGATGTGAATGTGTGACTGGGCTTCAGATGCAGAGTCCAGGAGCGGCGCAGCAGAGGGTGATGTGAATGTGTGACTGGGCTTCAGATGCAGAGTCCAGGAGCGGCGCAGCAGAGGGTGATGTGAATGTGTGACTGGGCTTCAGATGCAGAGTCCAGGAGCGGCGCAGCAGAGGGTGATGTGAATGTGTGACAGTCAATGGTGAAGTCAAGAGAATGGTCCAGGAAGACAAGAGAAGAGGTGATTACTCTTCACAGGAAGGGCAATGGCTATAAGAAGATTGCAAAGATGTTAAACATACCAAGAGAGACCATAGGAAGCATCATTCGCAAATTCAAGGCAAAGGGCACTGTTGAAACGCTACCTGGTCGTGGCAGAAAGAAGATGCTGACTTCGACTGCTGTGCGCTACCTGAAGCGTAGAGTGGAGAAAAGTCCCCGTGTGACTGCTGAGGAACTGAGAAAAGATTTGTCAGATGTGGGTACTGAAGTTTCAGCTCAGACAATACAGCGCACACTGCGTAATGAAGGCCTCCATGCCAGAACTCCCAGGCGCACCCCCTTGCTGTCTCCAAAGAATAAGAAGAGTCGACTGCAGTATGCCAAAAAGTCATGTGGACAAACCACAGACGTTTTGGGATAGTGTTCTGTGGACTGATGAAACAAAATTAGAACTGTTTGGGCCCATGGATCAACGCTATGTTTGGAGGAGGAAGAACAAGGCCTATGAAGAAAAGAACACCTTGCCTACTGTGAAGCATGGCGGGAGGGTCAATCATGCTTTGGGGCTGTTTTGCTTCTGCATGTACAGGGAAGCTTCAGCGTGTGAAAGGTACCATGAATTCTCTTCAGTACCAGGAGATATTGGATGACAATGTGATGCAGTCCGTCACAAACCTGAGGCTTGGGAGACGTTGGACCTTTCAACAGGACAATGATCCCAAGCATACCTCCAAGTCCACTAGAGCATGGTTGCAGATTAAAGGCTGGAACATTTCGGAGTGCCCATCGCAGTCATCTGACTTAAATCCGATTGAGAACCTCTGGTGGGACTTAAAGAAAGCAGTTGCAGTGCGCAAGCCTAAGAAGTGACTGAACTGGAGGCTTTTGCCCATGACGAATGGGCGAAGATACCCGTAGATCGCTGCAAGACACTTGTGTCAAGCTATGCTTCACGTTTAAAAGCTGTTATAATTGTAAAAGGATGTTGTACTAAGTACTAAGATTGAATGTCACTTGGGGGTTGAATAAAACTGCTAATGATGTGAGCACAGAAAAGACATTTGTGGTTATTTCATTATAAATGTTATGTTATATTTGTCTGACCTACACGTGCCTCTTTGATTTAATTGTAAGCAAGATGACTGAATGATCAAAATCAATGTCAAACTGGCCAAAACACTCAATTTCAGTGGGGGTTGAATAATTTTGAACACAACTGTATGTATATATATATATATATAAATTTTCCTTTCCCAGAAAAGAGATTGCAACATTTATTTACAGTGCTATGCATTTCATGGCGGCATCATGAAAATACGGTGAAAATAATAGACCCTATTATCAATTAATTTTATTTTTACCATTAAGAAAGTTTGGGAAATAATTCTGTGACATTTTATTATAAATAAATATTTAATTATGTTTTCTATGTTTCTATAGTAGAAGTGGTAGAGGCCAAAACAGTAATTGAATTTAAGCAAGCATGGGATAGGCATAAGGCTATCCTAAACAAAAGATAAATCCAGGTAAAGTATCCATGTAATTGGGCAGACTAGATGGGCCGAAAGGTTCTTATCTGCCGACATTTTTTCTATGTTTCTATGTTTCTATAAGTCAGAACATTCTACATCATATTTTTAACTTTTCTTGTCTCTGCCGCTTCAGTTGGCCTGGGGGTGCACAAGTCTCTGGGTGGCAGTAGCTGGTGCAGGTGGGACTCTAGGAACACTATATAGGGGGGCACATAGATATCAGTCAAAACTGGGGGGCACTAATAATTTTCACCACTAAATCATAGCACTGAAAAAAAACTAGCAGCCTTATTAGGAAGATCACACTTAAACGGGGGCGATAAGGTGCGCCTGCAGGTTTCTCCTTAGCGTCCCCGTTTAAGTGTGATGCTTGCGACAGTTCTAAGCACCACCACGAGCATCCCCTTCATGCAGTCCATAGGACTCCCTTGAGGCTTCCACTGCCGGGGACTTTTTTCCCCCGCAGTCTCCCTCTGCCCCTTGCGACCAGAAGAAGCGGATGGGGCTGCTGTTCTCACTCTGGGACAGGAGGTAAGTATCTGATTTTAGTTTGTTTTTTTCAAGTTTTTGCTAATGGATTCTGCACCAGCGGATTTCATTAGCACTAAGTCCTGGCTCTGGTTAACTTTTTGTTAACTGCAGCCAGACGTTAATTAGCGTTAGGATTTTGTAATCCTAACGCTGATTAACACTTTGCGCTCCCCATGTTAAGTATAGGGCGCGCAAAGTGCAGTAACTTCGCACTGAAAAGCACAAGATACCAAATACTAACGCGTTACTTAACCCGTTAGCGTTTGTTTTTTAATATGGTGCGCCCACGTTAGGGCCAAAAAAAGCTAACGATAACATTAACATTGTAATAAGTATTCCTAAATAAGATTCCAAACACTTGCCACACATACAGAGGATGGGCACACAGTACCCAGGCACTCCAGGTTAGGTGTAAGGAATAATCATGCCCTGCTGGGGACTGCACCTCCTGTGGTGTTACGGCAGTGATTGCTTGCAGGAGTCTGATGGGAGTTGCAGTGTAGGGCAGATGAGAGGACACTTTCTGACTCCTGTAGGTTTGGATTTCTGTAACCCCTCTCCATCCATGGTGGGCTGCAGCATGAGTGACACTTTGTAAAGCTGAGGTGTCCTCCCTGCACAGGATTGGAGAGGGGAGGGCACTTCTCTGTGTCACCTCTGAGATGCCACATGACTGGGACAATGCTTGCAGGAGAGCCAGCATTTTAAAGGCACCCCCAGACTCTGCAGGATAGACCAGGCCTGTCCCTCTTACCTCTGAGCTGCCACTTTGTAATCCATAACCCCAACGTTCCTCACCCAGGACGTCACTGGATCTATCCCAGCTCCCAGGTCTTTGGGAAGAGGAGGACCTGCTCTGAGACAGAGTGTCCTGCACCCCCAGCATTGAAAGCTGTCAGGTAAGCTTTAGGGAGGGAGGTCCCAGTGTGCTCCTCATGCAGCCTCCTTCACATGATCCCCAGAGACAGTGCAGGGCGACCTGGGATCTGTTAACCTCCACTCCTCACTTCCGGAGTCAGCACCAGCACCAGCACCAGCACCAGCATGAATGAGCCCCCCCCCCCCCGGCCGGCCCTGCAGCTCCTCTCATTCTACAGCTGCTTCTACATGTGATCCTGTGCGAGGACAATAATGTCTATGCAAGGGGCTGGGCCACTCACGGATACCTTTCTCCCCTGTACCGATGCTTGTGGTGAGATGGCGTCCAATAGCAGTGCATATGAGAGTGAAAGGGGTGGGGTCCTCCTGTAAAATGTCACGCTGTTTGACCTCACACAGCCAGCGCACGTGTTATGTGCCTGCGGCTGGCAGCTGGGCACGTCACTCACTTCACTTGTCTTCCGGCCCCACCTACAGTACTGACCACACGCAGAGGCGCAGCTGCGTGAGTGTCAGCCGGGAGCGGCCGCGATCCAGGAGAGCGGCGTCAGCAAGCACTTTAACACTTTGTGAGTTTGTGGCCTATCGTAAACTACGTTCCTGCAACGTTCCTGCTGTGGGAAAAGTGCGGGAACGCCGTTCCCTTGCGTTCCCGCTGGACTTGAGCCCTGGTTGCACCAATACCGATACTAGTATCAGTATCGGTGCCGATACTGGGTACTGCAGGAGTATTTGGTACTCGTGCAGTACCCCTGATATTTTCCCCGATACTGGAAGCCGGCATTGAGCCGGCTTGCTGGCATCCGAGGGGCTGGGGCGGCTTTCCGAATGCTCTGACAGGCCCTGCAGCTGCTCTCCGCGATGATACTTACCTTCCTGAGCGACGCCGGAAAAGTCTCCGCGTGTGCGCTCGTTGGAAGGCCCCCAGCCGCGACCACGTGGGGACATGTGATCGTGGCTGGGGGCCTTCCAACGAGCGCACGCGCAGAAACTTTCTCGGCGTCGCCCAGGAAGGTAAGTATGAACACAGTGAGCAGCTGCAGGGCCTGTCCGAATGCTGAAAGAGCATTCAGACAGGCACCTGGAGCTCTCCGCGATGATACTTACCTTCCTGGGCGATGCCGGGAAAGTTTTCATGCGTGTGCTCGTTGGAAGGCCCCCAGCCGCGACCACATGGTCCCACGTGATCGCGGCTGTGGGCCTTACAACGAGCGCACGCGCGGAGACTTTCCCGGTGTCGCCCAGGAAGGTAAGTATCATCGTGGAGAGCTCTAGGTGCCAGGTGAGCTGTGGGGGGGAAACCATGAGCTGGGGCATATCCATGAGCTGGGGCATATCCATGTGTGAGCTGGGGCAAATCCATGAGCTGGGGCATATCCATGAGCTGGGGCATATCCCATGAGCTGGGGAATATCCATGTGCTGGGGCAAATCCATGTGCTGGGGCAAATCCATGAGCTGGGGCATATCCATGAGCTGGGGCATATACATGTGCTGGGGCAAATCCATGAGCTGGGGCATATCCCATGAGCTGGGGCATATCCATGTGCTGGGGCATATCCATGTGCTGGGGCAAATCCATGAGCTGGGGCATATCCATGAGCTGGGGCATCTCCCATGAGCTGGGGAATATCCCATCAGCTGGGGCAAATCCATGAGCTGGGGCATATCCATGAGCTGGGGCATATCCCATGAGCTGGGGCATATCCCATGAGCTGGGGCATATCCCATGTGCTGGGGCATATTCCATGTGCTGGGGCATATCCATGAGCTGGGGCATATCCCATGAGCTGGGGCATATCCCATGAGCTGGGGAATATCCCATGAGCTGGGGCAAATCCTTGAGCTGGGGCATATCCATGAGCTGGGGCATATCCATGTGCTGGGGCAAATCCATGAGCTGGGGCATATCCATGAGCTGGGGCAGTATGAATATATATATATCTTGGGGGGGATATATACATGTGAGCTGGGGGCATTTTTATATGGTCTGTTCTTATTGGAAAGCATCACATGACATTAAAGAAAAGTATCGGTACTCAGTATCGGTGAGTACTTTTAAAAAGTATCGGTACTCGGTCTTTAAAAAGTGGTATCGGTGCATCCCTAGTTTTTACTATCCAGCCCTCCTCTGTCATTAGCTTTTAGTGTGATTTATTTGAATGTTTTTCTTCTCCAGCTGCTTTTATCATCTTGTCTGCCTCATAGACATGCAAGGGTTAAATAAAGGTTTCCTCTCCTGTGCTGGCTGTCTGTGCTGCAAGTGAGTATTCTGGAGCTCTATCACTGTCAGATTTTCAGGTAGTGTTTGGGAAGGATTACGCATACAAACCTTTTCTGTAGCTTTGCGATGTTGCGCTCTTCATTGCTGGTCTCCTTCACTCATCAATGTAATATCAAAAAAAGGAATGAAACTAAAATGTAGTGCATTTTATTTTAGTTTCTTTTGTTTTTTGTACTGAGCAGTTTTGTATCTCTTGAGTCATACGAAAACTAAATTATCCCAGAATTCGGACTAGAAACATAGAAAATCTCGGCAGATAAGAACCTTTCAGCCCATCTAGTCTGCCCAATTACATGGATACTTTACCTGGATTTATCTTCTGTTTAGGATAGCCTTATGCCTATCCCATGCCTGCTTAAATTCAATCACTGTTTTGGCCTCTACCACTTCAACTGGAAGGCTGTTCCATGTATCCACCACCCTCTCAGTAAAATAATGCTTCCTGATGTTACTTTTAAACCTTTGCCCCTCTAATCTAAGACTATGTCCTCTTGTTTTGCTACTTTGTTTCCTTTTAAATATGCTCCCTTCCTCTACCTTGTGGATTCCCTTTACATATTTAAATGTTTCTATCATATCTCCTCTGTCTCGTCTTTTTTCCAAGCTATACATGTTAAGATCATTAAGCCTTTCCTGGTAACTTTTCTCCTTCAAGCCGTGCACCATTTTAGTAGCCCTTCTCTGAACTCTCTCTAAGATGTCTATATCCTTCTTGAGTACTGCACACAGTACTCGAAGTGAGGTCTCAACAGTGCTCTGTACAGTGGCATGAGCACTTCCCTTTTCCTGCTGCTAATACCTCTCCCTACACAACCAAGCATTCTGCTAGCATTTCCTGCAGCTCTATTACATTGACTACTTACCCTTAGATCCTCTGCAATAATAACCCCTAAATCCCTTTCCTCAGATGTTGAGGTTAGGACTGTATCAAATATTCTATATTCAGCCCTTGGGTTTTTACGCCCCAGGTGCATTAGCTTGCACTTATCCACATTAAAACTCAATTGCCACAGCTCCGACCATTTTTTTAGTTGACCTAAATCATTTGTCATTTGGCTGATCCCTCCTGGAACGTCAACCCTGTTGCAAATCTTTGTGTCATCAGCAAAAAGACATACTTTACCATTAATACCTTCTGCAATATCACTAATAAAAATATTAAAGAGAATGGGTCCAAGTACTGACCCCTGAGGTACCCCACTGGTAACAAGACCTTGCGCCGAATAAACCCATGTTGTTTCTGATCCTGTAATCTATGTGTTTTTAGATATTCAACAGTCCTTCCCTTTAACATGGTTTCCATTAATTTCCCCACTACTGACATAAGACTAACTGGCCTATAGTTCCCTGATTCCTCCCTACTACCCTTCTTGTAAATGGGCACAACATTTGCTAATTTCCTGTCTTCTGGGACAACTCCCGTTATCAAGGATTGGTTAAATAAATCTGTTAACGGTTTTGCTATTACACCACTGAGCTCTTTTAATAACTTAGGGTGGATCCCATCAGGCCCCATTGACTTATTTGTCTTTACTTTAGACAGCTACTGTAGAACCTCCTCCTCTGTAAACTCATATGTAAATGTATCTTTAGTGTTTCTTCCTATCTGAGGTCCCTTTCCTTCTGCAAAGACTGAACAAAAATATTCATTGAGGCAGTCAGCGAGACTCTTATCCTCTTCTACATACCTACCTTCCTTTGTTTTTAATCTAATCCTTGTATTATAGGAAAAAGAGAGAGGGTGCTAGTGGCGCAGTCTCTTTTGAGAGTGGTCTATATAAACTCTGGTACAAATAATAAATGGGTATAATATTCCCACTGTTCCAAACAGTGCACGGTCGAAAAGACCACTAAAGTGCTGCTATGAATAGAGCTAAGTGCAATAGTTTTACTGTGCAAAAAAAGTGACAGTTGATGTCCTAATGTATTCAAATCACATATAAAGTGCAAAGTGACAATTGATGTCCTGATATATTCAAAAAATCGCATATAATAAAAAAATTGCATATAAAGTGCAAATGCAAGTAGAAAGTGCATATATAAGTGCATAATAGTGCAATAGAAGGTCTTTCAAAAAGTTATCCTTATAGGGTCTCGTTTTTCCAAATCACTTGTGAAGGCAAAAAAGCAGTCCAACCGACCATATATTCTGTATTGAAGACAAAGGTAGTCTGGTTGAGTCTCCACAGGGGCAGTCCAGAGGTTTACGTGAGGTCCTAGTGCACTGTCTTCACCTAAGTCCTATATAGACTCCCAAATCCCCAAAAATGGGAGGAAAAGAGGAGAGGGGTAGAGGGGAAACAGAAAAAGAAAAAATAGTGCAATATTGACTGATACAGAGTTAAGTGCCCATAGACAAGGGAACACTTACACTTTATAGAGCCTCATGTACCGGCTCTGGTGTGGAACGCCTTGGGCCTAATTGAGGGTAGCCTCTGCCCTTCTTTAGATTTTTCTTAGGGTGGCCTCTGCCTTTCCTTAATGTTTGCTCGATCGTCTCAGATATAGAAAAAGAGAGATCTTCATAGCACGATTTGTAGCCAATAGTTAAAATGAGGTAAGTAGAGGTCAAAACAAACTCACCGATGTTGGAGCCTTAGGTTCCAGGCTCAACTTGTAGGCGTGTGGTACGGCTTATACGGTGGGTACCTTCACCTCTTTCAACTGCAGGTGGTCTTCTTGTTTTTATGTAGATGGTAGGAGAAAAGGAGAGATGGAGCATATGGGGCATATGCTGTTTAAAAATGGCTCTTAGGCGGATGCAAATAGTAAAAAGGGATTTATTTATTAAGAACAAATATATAGGATTAAATATAGTAAGAGGGTATCACAGATATGGGATACGCGTTTCGGCTAAAAACAAAGCCTTCCTCAGTCCATGTACAGGATAAATAGAGATCCCCTATTTGAATATTATACCCATTTATTATTTGTACCAGAGTTTATATAGACCACTCTCAAAAGAGACTGCGCCACTAGGACCCTCTCTCTTTTTCCTACTGTACATTCGCACATTTCTGTCGAGGTTTTGTGTTTTAATCCCAGTCGGCTGCACAACATAAACATATCCACCAACATTAGCGCCTCCACTGTACTCCCTTTCCCCAGTAATCCTTGTATTACTTTAATGTATCTAAAAAATGTTTTGTCCCCCTTTTTTACTGACTGAGCTATTTTCTCTTCTGCGTGTGCTTTGGAAGTTTTTATAAATTGCTTTGCCTCTTTCTGCCTAATCTTATAGGTTTGCCTATCTTCTTCACTCTGAGTTTGTTTATAATTATTGAATGCTATCTTTTTGGCCACTTCTGTAGAGTACCACAGTGGTTTCTTCCCTTTTTTGTTTTTGCTAACAAGCCAAATGCAATTGCCTGTGGCCTTCAATAATGCCTCCTTTAAATAATCCCATTTCTCCTGGACTCCCTTTAAACTCCGCCAGTCTGATAATGACTCATTCACACAAAATCTCATTTTAGAAAAATCTGTTTTTTTTTAATGCTAAAACTTTTGTTTTTGGGTGGTGCAGCTCTATCCCTGTTCTTATATTAAACCACACTGACTGGTGATCACTAGATCCCAAATTTTCACCTACAACAACGTCTGATACCAAACCTCCATTTGTGAGTATTAAATCCAATATGGCCTCTTTACAGGTCGGCTCCTCAACTACTTGTGTTAGAGATAATCCCAGTAGGGAGTTTAGAAAATTTTTACTCCTGGTGCACCCAGCTATTTTGGTTTTCCAGTTCACATCCGGAAGATTAAAGTCCCCCATGATAATAACTTGCCCCTTCATTGTCATTTTGGCTATTTCCTCCACTAGCAGATTATCTAGCTCTTCTACTTGTCCAGGGGGTATATAGATCACACCTACACAAGCAACTTTATGATTGCCAAATGTTAGCGTAACCCAAACTGACTCTATGTTCACCTCGCTCACTTTTATTTGGTTCGTTTTTAAGTTGTTTTTCACATACAGGGCCACTCCTCCTCCTTTCCTACCTTCTCTGTCTTTTCTATATAAAGAGTACCCCGGTATTGTTATGTCCCAGTTATTTTTCTCACTGAACCGTGTCTCAGTAACCGCCACTAAATCTACTTTTTCAGCTGCCATCATTGCCTCCAGTTCATTGATTTTATTGACTAAACTGCGAGCATTTATAGACACGACTCTGAGCTTGTCATTTTTTACCCCGCAGGCAGATTGTTTTTTACCCTTTTGCCCCCCCCTAGTTTAAATATGTTCCCCTATGAGTAAGATGCAAACCATCTTTTTTATACAGTTCTTTTCTGCTCCAATTAGAGCTATCATGGGACACAAAGCCAAATCCTTGCTCCCGACACCATTCCCGAAGCCACAAATTAAATTCCCTAGTGCGCATCTCCTGCACTATGTATGTTTCAATGTACTTCCAGCCAGGTCATCCCTGCAGCAAGACGTTGGCGGCGAGCTAGTCGTATAATGGCCATTAATAAGAAACCAAACCTCTAATTGTGTTTAGTTTCACACGGTATAATTGGAGTAAGCGCAGATGACATTTTTTTCTTTGTTATGTTCTACACATGTTGTTGGGCTGGATGCATTTGGTGGTTGCAGCCAACCCTTCGGGGGAATAGGTGCGACCCCACCCCTCCTGCACTATGTATGTTTCAATGTACTTCCAGCCAGGTCATCCCTGCAGCAAGACTCCGCTCCATGTCTTTGTTTTGATCCCAAAGTGGATTTTGTTTCTGGGGGAGCATAAATAAAGGCCCACCAGTCTACCTCATGTTTGACAAGCAGCATGAGCAGGTATGGTTTGCTATGTAGCAGCCTGTGGTTTCATTTTGGTTAGGACTCGCCCTTTTAGAGGTGCCGTGACGTTGGCGGGCGAGCTAGTCTTATAATGCCCATTAATAAGAAACCAAACCTCTAATTGTGTTTAGTTTCACATGGTATAATTGGAGTAAGCGCAGATGACATTTTTTTCTTTGTTATGTTCTACACCTAGTGCGCATCTGCCTATCCTGAATGTTATGCACAGGCAGAACTTCAGAGAATGACACAGTGGACGCAATCTGCTGTATTTCACCTCCAAGAACACAAAAATCTTCCTTAATCTCAGAAACCTCATTGCTGGCCAAGTCATTTGTCCCTAGATGGACTAGAACGTCCACTTCCCCTTTCTGCTTTGCTTGTTTGACAATATTGAGAATACGTCTCCTGTCTCTGCGAGCCGTAGCCCCAGGAAGACATCTCACCAAAACACTACTCTCCAGCTCTACACCTCTTATGATAGAATCACGCAGCAACAGTTGCCTTCTATCAAGTCCCACCTTTTCCTTTTTGTCCTTGGTTGCAGTCTTGCATACCTTTATTCATAGGGGATGGTGGTTCCTCAACTTTGGTGTCTGAGCCTACTTCCATCTTACCACTACACTCTGAAAGTGCCTCAAAAGAATTAAGAAGAGCCACAGACTGTGGGACATGCCTTCTATCCACAACTCGAAGTCTACCAGATCCTACAGTAGTCCATCTGTGCTCCTAGGAGGCCTCTGTGGCAGTGGCTTTGTAACAGTACTAAAACGAATGCACATGTCTAATGTTTTGCTGTACCCTGCTACTTTTATGACTGCACAATAAAAGAAAGAGGAAATACTGATCCCTGTATCCAGTGCTTTTATCACAATCGGTATGAAAAATGGGTATAGATAACAACTGCTGAAGAGCAATCTCATAACACCAGGGTCTAAGAACCGTTACTCTTTTCAGACTGTCAGACTCAAATGGAGAAAGAGCAGGTTGGAATAGCTCATTCTCAATCTGCTGGGGCCACATTAGCATCTCCCATACAAAGTATAGGAGACGTTAATGTACAGTAACCTGTTGCAGCATCCGAGACACAGCTCAGCTTGGTGGAATAGGATGGTTAAAGAATGAGCAAAGAACTTGAGCCTTTATTCTATAAGGCTCAAGAGCTGTGCTTTGTGTCTGGGTTGTGAATAGGGATGAGCTGGTCGGTTCAATCAGTTCGGAGTTCGCATCGAACATCGGCCGTTCGACAGTTCGCGTTTGTTATTTTTTCAATCTACCAGCATTCGTACGGCTGACTGCTATGGTATAGCCGATCTCGTTATGTAATCATTTATATGCCCAGTGTCCAACAATCTATAAGTGTTCTTGATGGCGGAGACATATACCTTTGGTAGGACACGTGAGTCATTTATCTAAGGATTGCTGGAATAAAGATGACTAACTTCTTGCTAGGTTTCCACGTTACCATCTTTCTCCTTATACGAATACAGGCTTCTAGTATGGCAGCCTCCCCTGACATATTCAGGAGAAGGCTATAGGATACCATTCAGGATCAGTTTTTGATTACGTTTTCTTCTTCTAATATGGATTACTTTTGAAATTATAACCATTTGAGTTTAATAGATGTTGATCCTCCTAATCTTGGTGAGATGGGCGGCTGCTTGTTGATTTTGCATTTATGCTAATGTTTATCTCCCAGCCTTACTGCCTGGCCGTCTGGAGTACCATGTGATCCTTCATTCATGTGATAGGTCTTAGTGAGTCACGTGATCCTTAATTCATGAGATAGGTCCCTGTGTGTCACATGGGTCTAATTAAACGGTTTCTTTGTTAGGAGGGACATGTGATCAGTTGGTTGCAACAGATTGGTTTAATCCTAGACAAGACGCGGAATAAAAAAGAGGGAGGTACATACAGTAGTACCAACTATTTTTTGCTCCAGACGAAGCCGACGTGCAGTCGGCGAAACATATGTCGAGCTAATGTACAACTTTGATTTTAAGTTGTGAGTGGTGTGTCTTGCATTCGTAGGGTGAGGACAGAATCTTTGAGCATGAGCTCTACCAGTTTAGGGCCAGTGTTGGCGTGCTAATTGTGAATGCCATTTACAGACTGCAAATCTGATGTTAATCCTTTCCTTCAATTGCGGGACTCTATTTAATAGCACAACGTTCATTATCTGCGCACAGCCACTATACACTGGCTTTATTTCCATTTAACCCTGCGATGCTTGTTGTTTATGTATGTTTTTAATTTTTTGTATCTGGGAGTGTCTAATCCTTGAATGAATAAAGGAATAATTTTTCTGTAGTCACTCCTCTAGTACCAATTGACAGTCCTTTTTTGAGCTGTCAAGTGGTTTTTGATGTGCTTAAATACAGTAACCTGTTGCAGCATCCGAGACACAGCTCAGCATGGTGGAATAGGATGGTTAAACAATGAGCAAAGAACTTGAGCCATTATTCTATAAGGCTCAAGAGCTGTGCTTTGTGTCCGGGTTGTGAATAGGGATGAGCTGGTCGGTTCAATCTGTTCGGAGTTCGCATCGAACATCGGCCGTTCGACAGTTCGCGAACTTCGAACTTTTTGGGACGTTCGCCAAAAGTTCGAAAAAAACCAAAAATATTTGAAAAAAGTATAAAAAATGCTTAAAAAATACAAAAAAATCTAGAAATAAAGAGACTCGGTTTATTTGATATTGAATTAACACGGGAATATTTTTAACATTGAAGCCTATGGGTAAAACATTCTTGTTACTAAAACATCAGGCAGACATGGTCCTCTAATCAGGCACTGTAGAGGTCAGTCTGCAGAGCTGCGACTGTGCAGGCTAGCCGCCCGGGTGCATGTGGCAGAGACGGGCAGCACAGGGAGGGAGCCACTGCACCTGCGGCCATGACAGACCCCTCCCCCACAACCAGGATCCAGCTGACCACCAAGCTAAGGTAATGTGACACATTTCTAAAAAAAATAAAATCAGAGGACATTTTTAAATGTCCCCGGGAACATAAAATAAAACTTTTTTTCTTTTTCTACCTGGCTGAATTTATTTAATTATATATATTAGATACATTCAGCCAGGTAGAGGGGGGTGGCATGTGGGCTGGACGGGGTCTCAGACAGTGGTTAGTTTTTTTTGTGTGTATACTTTTAGCAAATTTATAGGGAAAGGTAAGGGCAGGTATGATATATATATATATATAAGATATATATCTATATTCTTATAAATACATATATATAGACTTGTATTACACACACATTTTGGCAACTAATTGCCCCCCCCCCATTTGGCTGATCCCTCAGAAGAAATGTTGAACCCGATAGAGCAGAGAATAATATATATATTCTCTGCTCTGTCGGGTTCAACATTTCTTCTGGATGGATCAGCCAAATGGGGGGGGGCATTTAGTTGAGATTGTCCACATGCCACCCCATGTGCGTATGTGTATATATGGTCTGAGGTCTGTGGGTGGGTGTATATATATATCTGCGTGTTGATATATACGTATATATAGGTCTGTGTGTTGATATCTACATATACAGTTGCAAGAAAAAGTATGTGAACTCTTTGGGATTACGTGTAGTTTTGCATGAATTGGTCATAAAATGTGCTCTGATCTTCATCTAAGTCTCAACAATTTGAAAAACACAGTCTGCTTAAAATAATACAACACAAGGGGGCGTGGCTGACCATGCGAGAGAACAGACGTGCCTCAGCAGAGCTCCATCTGAAATCACTGGCGGTGGTGGTTTTGGACTTGAAATTTTGACTGATTTACCCCTCAGGGGAGTCCCTACTAGGTCGGCCACCGGGAGGAGAGCTCTGGAGCCTGTTTGGTCCCCCCTCCAGAGCATAGCGGAGACTGCGGCTTTGTTTCGTGACGGAGACTTCCAAGCGTCGGCCATCTTTGGGCCTATCACCGGAGTCAGCCTCTGTCTGTCCTGTGCTTGCCAGGCTTTCCCCGGCGGTTATACGTGGCTGGGTGGTCAGCTGTAGCGGCTCGGAGGATGGAGGGCCCCCATCTCCTGAAGGCGGCGGCGATCACTGCGGCTGGTCTGCGAGAGGAACGGCGGTGGCAGCCGTACCCCTCCCCTGTCAGGGACCTGGGAGCTGTGTTTGCGGACCTGGAAGACTGCCTGCGGCTTTTACCTGAAGATGACTAGAGCCCGATAACCCGAGGCTCGTGGAGAAGATTGTTGGAGGTGATGCAGAGTGGACGGGACTCGGGATTGGAGACCATGGATGGGGTGCGTGGTGATGATGGTGATCGGAGCGCTGGGTGACCAGCGGACCCCCTGCCCTTGGGTGTGGGGTCGGCTTCCTGTGGAGAGTTTGTCCCAGCATTGGCAGCTGTTGGAGCGGAGCACCCTACTGCGGTAGAGGCAGAGTGCCCCCCCCCCGTGCTGCAGGACGTACCGAGAGATGAGATACTGGAGGCGGCACCTAGCCAGAGAGTCCCTGCAATGCGTGAGAAGGATGTGGAGAAATGGCAGCCGTACACCCGACGGGCCCGGTATGAGGCTGGACGCCTGGGTAGACAAGCCAGTTTGATTCTATGGCTGGATATGGGTTGAAGAAATGTGCCTTTCTGTACTTCTTACCCCTGTATTGGTTTCCGACCCGGTATACCCTTAGATGACTCTTAATCTCCCCTTCTTTTTTTTTTTTTTTTCTTCTTCTCTTCTTTTTTTTTTCTCCCCCCACAAGCTGAGCTTTCATGTTTTTGAAGACCCCCTTTAAGCTTTTTTTTTTTTTTATCCCCCTCCCTTTTTTCGGGACATTGCAGATGTTTTTAAATTCTCGAGGATTTTGCCTATAGGTTTGTTATATGTGGACTCTAGTACTCTGATATTTCTTGATTTTTATTCAAGGAGTTCTGATTTTGCATCTGATGTTGTCCCCTCCCTTTATTTCTCTTTTTTTTTTTTTTATTATTATTTATTTATTTTATTTTATTGGCATATCTGGGATATCTTGGGAGGTGCTGCAGCGGACTGGTGCCCAGCTTGCCCCCGCCCGAGTGCCCAGGCCTGGTGCCATTACCACCCCTGGCCCCCACCCACAGTTTTATACCCGTGCGGGAACCCGCCAGGCAGGCACAATTCTGGCCTTTGCCAACCTTATCTCCCCATTTTTATGTTCACTAACCACAGCAGTGATTTTATGCAGTTGTTTCTTTGTACTGTGGGTTTTTTGTAGATGTGACCCCCCCAATAGGGGATGTTTACATTTGTTTATATAAATCGTTACTCTTCGATGACTTCCTTATTTGTTTTATCTTGCTGTCCAATTTCTGATGACATATTTTGGCTCTGCGTGGCATTTTTGTTTGACATGTCTCATTGTTTGGCCCTGCGAGGCCATTCATTGTTTTGCAATATGTTATTATGCTGACTACTTTTCAAAATAAAAACTTTGAATATATAAAAAAAAAATACAACACAAACATTATATGTTTTCATGTTTTTATTGAACAGAACATGTAAACATTCACAGTGCAGGTGCATAACTGGTTGACCCTCCTTTGGCAGCAATTACCTCAACCAAACGTTTCCTGTAGTTGCAGATCAGACCTGCACAACGATCTGGAGTAATTTTGGACCACTCCTCTTCACAAAACGGTTTCAGTGTAGCAATATCCTTGGGATGTCTGGTGTGAATCGCTCTCTTAAGGTCATACCACAGCATTTCAATCGGGTTGAGGTCAGGACTCTGACTGGGCCACTCCAGAAGGCGTATTTTGTTTTGTCGTAGCCATTCTTTTGTTGAATTACTTGTATGCTTTGGGTCATTGTCCTGTTGCATCACCCATCCTCTGCGAAGCTTCAGTTGGTGGACAGATGGTCTTACGTTTTCCTACAAAATGTCTTGATAAACTCTGGAATTCATTTTTCCATCAATGGCAACAATCCGTCCAGGCCCTGAGGCAGCAAAGCAGCCCCAAACCATGATGCTCCCTCCGCCATGTTTTACAGTGGGGATGAGGTTTTGATGTTGGTGTGCTGTGCCTTTTTTTCTCCACACATAGTGTTGTGTGTTTTTCTCCAAGCAACTAAATTTTGATTTCATCTGTCCACAGAATATTTTGCCAGTAGTGCTGTAGAACATCCAGGTGCTTTTTTGCAAACTTCAAACATGCTGCAATATTCTTTTTGGACAGCAATGGCTTCCTCCTTGGTGTCCTCCCATGTACTCCATTCTTGTTTAATGTATTCCTTATTGTAGATGTGTCAACAAAAATGTTAGCATGTGCCAGAGATTTCTGTAAGTCTTTAGCTGACACTCTAGGATTCTTCTTTACCTCATTAAGCATTCTGCCCTGTGCTCTTGCAGTCATCTTTACAGGACGACCACGCCTAGGGAGAGTAGCAACAGTGCTGAACTTTCTCCATTTGTAGACAGTCTGTCTTACCGTGGACACATGAACATCAAGGCTTTTGGAGATACTTTTGTAACCCTTTCCAGCTTCATGCAAGTCAACAATTCTTGATCGTAGGTCTTCCGAGAGCTCTTTTCTGCGAGGCATGGTTCACATCAGGCAGTGCTTCTTGAAACCAGTAAACCCAAAACTGGTGTGTGTTTTTAAAGGGCAGGACAGCTTTCAGCAACACATCCAATAATATCACACTGATTGGACTCAAGGATGGCTCACTCCTGGCTCCAATTAGCTCTTGGAGAAGTCATTAGGCTAGGGGTTCACATACTTTTTCCACCCTGCACTGTGAATGTTTACATGTTATGTTCAATAAACACATGAAAACATATAATGTTTGTGTTGTATTATTTTAAGCAGACTGTGTTTTTCAAATTGTTGTGACTTAGATGAAGATCAGAGCACATTTTATGACCAATTCATGCAAAACTCCATGTAATACCAAAGGGTTCACATACGTTTTCTTGCAACTGTATGTCTGTGTGTGGTATCAATGCATCCCTACTCTATACACGGCGCTCCGTGTCCCTATAATATATATGATCAGGGGTTACCTTTTTTTTATATTTTTATACTATTCCTATTAAATTAACAGTAATTTTTGATGTATTTTATTCAGTAGAAACTTTTTTTGCCTATATAACATGTGCTCTGTGAAAATAAAACGGTTTTGTGTGTACATTTTAATTTAGTTAGTGGATTCCTGTCCAGTTTGGTGAGATGCAAACGTAATGCAGTATAGACACGCTGCGAGGCGGAGCAGAGTGAAGTCAAGCCTGCAAAATGTTTGCTTCGCTTCGCTATGCTGTGCGTCGCTACACACTCAGTGTGTCTCAGCCTTTATTCCCGCATCGCTAGCTTACCAAATCATTTTGTATACTTGTTACTGACCCTGCTTGTTCTGAGCACCTGATCTGTTGCAGACTTTGCCTGCCATTTGACTATTCTCTCTGTGTATTCCTTGCCTGTTCTGTTTGCTTCCTGTTGCTACTGGTGTGCACCGATTCTCACCATATACAGTAGCGCAGTACAAGTGCCTAAACATCGCTGACCTGGTTTTGTTATAGCTGCTGATGTAACTGAATAGATCGGGGATCTCTTCTGCATTACCAAAACCTCCACCACTGCACTCTTCCACAATACCACAGAGCGGTTACTTACAGTGTGAAGGCACTTGATGCCACCAAATATTTTGTGCACTGCCACTGACGCCTATACCAGATTCATATCATTTTAATATTTGACCACAGGGTCCAACCCTGCACTCTTCCACAATACCACAGAGGGGTTACGGTGTGACGGCACTGTTGCCGACACTAAAGGATCAATTTTAAACCACCTATTGTTACTTTCATCCAAAGCCTGCATAAGTTTCACCATAAATTAGCCAAAAAATCACTAAACTTGTTCTGCGTGTCCTAAAATGTCTCCTTTTTTAATACAGACTGCCACCCCAAGCAGTTGTTTATGAATAGATTAAAGGAAAATTGTTTACCGTAATTTAAAACGTCATTCTTTTGTTTTTAAATGTTTCTATACATCCTACAAATCCGCCACTTCACAGGCATGTTATGGGGACCTCCTAGACATGATATTTGAAAGAATTTTTCTTTTTTATTCTTAACCTTTATTTCATGGAAAACTCACTGTTCCTTTAAAAACTTTTTTTTTTTACTTTTTGTCCTTGTTTCCTGTCCCCTAGGGCACTACCCGGACCCCCATACACCTTTTATGGCAAATATCTTGCATATATTCCCTCTTGGAGGGCACTCTAAAATTCGAACTTTCGAGTCCCATTGACTTGCATTGAGTTCGGTTCGTGTTCGAGTTCGAACTCAAACTTTTGAAATTGTTTGAGTTCGAATGCGAACTGAACACGGGGGTGTTTGGCTCATCACTAGTTGTGATCAGGCCCGTATTATTGTGAAATCTCACTGAAGTTATACAGTTGTATAACTATTTACAATTACACTTCTTAGTGTTTAATAGTAATGTATTATTTCTTGCTACAATCAGACACTTGAATAAAGCCTCAGAAATTAAAGTTTAACTGACAACATACCAAAATCTAAATTACAGGGTGAATACAAGAGATTTAGAAAGTCTTGCTCACTTACAATGGAAGCCGGATAAATAAATTGTATCATTTTATTGAAATTTTTTAGTTGTATGAACAGTGGAAAAGTACTGAATCTGGACCATTTGGGATTAACATACCACGGGTTTCTATGCTGATCAATGCTTTGACAACAATTTATTTGGATAGCTGCCCCTTGACAAATGTGTCTTTAAATACACTCATTAATGTAATCTTGTGATCCAGTTCCATAATATAAATCATCGTCCAGTGCTCTTTTCAGCGCTAATTAGGGATAGCATCCTTTGCAACGTATTTCAAAGAGTTATATTTTTTTTATTTTCACATTTTACTTATGGTTTTCCAGAATATTCAGGTTAACATGCATTATGTTCTACACAGGATAGAGCTTACAAATTCCTATATGGATAATAAGGGAGGAGGAAAGAAATGATGCTTTCTAACACTGAACCCTTCAAACCAGTATGGAAAATTCTCTGTGTAATTACACTGATAAATGTACTGTATATTTATATATCATAAATGGATCTTGAAAATGTCATAGATGGTTGCCTGCTATAATTGTCCTTAATAGCTTCCATCCTATAAATTGTGCAAAGTACTGCTTTGCTTTGAAATTAATGGCTGGATCCTGTGTCACTAAAATGGGTAAGTAGGATGGTTGCCAAATAAAACTGTATCCCTTGCATGTAGAGAGAACAGAAAGCCTATAGACCTGAAATTAGGCAAGAATTAAAGGAACATTCTACTTCTCCTGAGCACTTTATTGTTTTTAAGTGGTCAGGATGTGAAGACTGCCCCCCTTTCCCCCACCCCCTGTTGCCCCAATCTGGAGATATCGCTTGTTGAAGTGGAGGAGTTTCCTCCCCTGCCATTCAGCACCCCCAGCAGCCAGGACCATGAATTTCCCGGCTGCCGGTCACCAGTTTGGTCACTAGTGATGTCAACATGCAAAGGGCACGCTAACGTCACCCTCTCTGAGACCACCTGCTGTAGCATGCACGCAGCTCCGATTCATCATTCTGCTCAGACATTATGGAGCTTTAGTGCGCAAGTCCTATAATGGTTCTCAATTTGCAGTTCCTACACTAAGCAAGTTGCATAGGAGCGCAAATTGTGTGGTAAACCTTCAGGGATTTCCACGTTCGGGAGTCTCTGAGCTGAAGAGGAGGAGCAGCGCACGCTGAGGGACATAAGGTGAGTAAATTCAGCAAAAAGGAAAAAATTATTGGGCAGAAGCTGTCAGTATCATCTGCCTAATAATTTAAGGGCAAAGAAAAAAAAGAGAACTCTATTTTTCAATAGAATATCCCTTAATGTATCATGTAAATATGGCAAGTGGCACCACACTGCAGTGTTATCTGCTCCAGGATTCCATAGGACATAATCTCGCGTGAATGAGATCAGGCCAGGTGGCGGAGGGATATGCGGAGGTACACTGGGAACTATTTGTTACAAGTGTTCCTTTCGCATGGTGTAAGGAAGTGGCGGATCGCGCCGCTCTTGTCAGTGTGGGATCTAAGGTGAGTATGGGATTTAAGGGGGGTGATTAAATCAATTTAATCTGCACTTCTGTACAATCACATAATACCAGGGTCTTAAAGACGTTATTCTTTTTAGAATAATGAAAGAGGGCGGGCAGGATGGAATAGCTCATTCTTCATCTACTGGGGCTACATTACCATCTCCCATACAAAGTATAGGAGACACTAATGTACAGTAACTTGGTGCTACATCCGAGACGCAAGCTCAGGTTGCATCTCAGATGTAATATGCCGTTAAAAAAAAAAGAAGAGCACATTGCTCACGCTGTTCGGCTGCCCGGCTCGAGCTCTGTGCTTTGCGGCAACTTCAGAATAGGGCCCAACATGCGTAAAGCATAAATAATTACATGCACATGCAAAGAATGTATAATAGGGATGTGCGTTTCGGGTTTCGGAATTTCTGAATTTTCACAAAATTTCCCGATTCGTGTTTTCGGATGCGCCCGGATTTCCGAAAATTTTTAGATCCGAAAATGGCAGATCCGAAAAGTTTTCCGAGCCAAAATGAAATATTTTCGGAATTTTCGAATGGACTTGAAATGTGTCAAATCGAAATTTATTGCTTTGAAACGAGGAGAACAGACTTTCCGAAAAAACGAAAATTTCCGAACTTAACGAAAAGTTGATACAAAAAACGAGCTAAGTGACACGAAAATACGAAAAGTGGTCGAAATTCCGAAAACATGTACAATTCCGAAAAACGAAAATTTCCGAAATCACGAAAAGTCGATACAAAAAACGAGCTAAGTGACACGAAAATCCGAAAAATGGTCAATATTCCGAAAAAAAAAAGTACACGAAAAACGAATCGAGCCGAACCGAATCGAAACAGAAATCGGTCGAAACGAGCCAAATCGAAAAGTTTAAAAATCCGAAAAATCGAACCGAATCGAACCGAAAAAAAAATCGGTGCACAAGCCTAATGTATAACAAAGCAAAAAGTCATTTTTCATTGCCAGAATTTTTCAGACTCATAGAAACATAGAAACATAGAAAAATGTCGGCAGATAAGAACCTTTCGGCCCATCTAGTCTGCCCAATTACATGGATACTTTACCTGGATTTATCTTTTGTTTAGGATAGCCTTATGCCTATCCCATGCTTGCTTAAATTCAATTACTGTACAGTAACGTCCTCTGACAACAACCCTTTAATTACCGTATTTTTCGCTCCATAAGACGCACCTGACCATAAGACGCACCTAGTTTTTAGAGGAGGAAAACAGGAAAAAAAAATATTCTGAATCAAATAGTGTAATAATGGATAATGCCCCAGCTCCTCTCATGGATATACTGCCCCAACTGCTCTCATGGATATACTGCCCCAGCTCCTCTCATGGATATTGCCCCAGCTCCTCTCATGGATATTGCCCCAGCTCTTCTCATGGATATTGCCCCAGCTCCTCTCATGGATATTGCCCCAGCTCCTCTCATGGATTTTGCCCCAGCTCCTCTCATGGATATACCCCCAGATCATGGCTATGCCCCCAGCTCATGGATATGCGCCAGCTCATGGATATGCCCCAGCTCATGGATATGCCCCAGCTCATGGATATACTGCCCCAGCACATGGATATACTGCCCCAGCACATGGATATACTGCCCCAGCTCATGGATACTGCCCCAGCACATGGATATGCCCCAGCACATGGATACTGCCCCAGCTCATGATATACTGCCCAGCTCATGGATATGCCCCAGCACATGGATATGCCCCAGCTCATGGATAATGCCCCAGCACATGGATATACTGCCGTAGTTCATGGATATGCCCCAGCTCATGGATATACTGCCCCAGCACATGGATATACTGTCCAGCACATGGATATACTGCCCAGCTCATGGATACTGCCCCAGCACATGGATATGCCCCAGCACATGGATACTGCCCCAGCTCATGGATATACTGCCCCAGCTCATTGATATACTGCCCCAGCACATGGATATACTGCCCCAGCTCATGGATACTGCCCCAGCTCATGGATATGCCCCAGCTCATGGATAATGCCCCAGCTCATGGATATGCCCCAGCACATGGATACTGCCCCAGCTCATGGATATGCCCCCAGCTCATGGATATGCCCCAGCTCATGGATATGCCCCCAGCTCATGGATATGCCCCAGCTCATGGATATGCCCTAGCACATGGATATGCCCCAGCACATGGATACTGCCCCAGCTCATGATATACTGCCCCAGCTCATGGATATACTGCCCCAGCTCATGGATACTGCCCCAGCACATGGATATGCCCCAGCACATGGATACTGCCCCAGCTCATGGATATACTGCCCCAGCACATGGATATACTGCCCCAGCTCATGGATACTGCCCCAGCTCATGGATATGCCCCAGCTCATGGATAATGCCCCAGCTCATGGATATGCCCCAGCACATGGATACTGCCCCCAGCTCATGGATATGCCCCCAGCTCATGGATATGCCCCCGCTCATGGATATGTCCCCAGCTCATGGATATGCCCCCAGCTCATGGATAAGCCCCAGCTCATGGATAATGCCCCAGCACATGGATATGCCCCAGCTCATGGATATGCCCCAGCAGCTCATGGATAATGTTCCCAGCTCACCTCCTGCCGCCGCGTGTTCGGCTCCCTCTGAGCGTGCGTCCGGCGGCATGGAGCTTGGGCACTCGCCTGGGGGAGCCATGTGACCAGCCGCGATCTCGCGAGAACTCTGCTGGTGACGTGGTTCCCCCAGGCGAGCGCCGAAGCTCCATAGCTTCGGACGCTTGCAGGGAGCGAACACTGCACCGCGCAGTATTCGCTCCATAAGACGCTCCAAATAAGTGGGGGGAAAAGTGTGTCTTATGGAGCGAAAAATACGATATTTTACTTTTTTTCTTCACTTTTTTGTTTTCTAGGGAAGAGCTGTAGCAACATATTATTTTAGTCATAAAAATGATACAGAAAATACAACACATTGAAAAGCAGAACTGAAGCTAACACAGTTAAATTCTAAAATGCCTTTTGGAAATTCAGTGGAGGTGGAAAAACGTCACAAACTAGTAAGTAGAGGACATTTCTATAAGGAGGGAATAATACGTTTGGTGCTGGATGGGGAAGGAAATCAAGGGGTTATTCAGCTGCTACCAGTGTTATTTGAACATGAAAACAGCAGCAAAAACTGCCGGTGTTTCACAAAGATTTCGCAAAAATTCAAAGAGCAACAGGAGAAGCTTCACAATGTAGCTTCTGCTGCCACTCTTTAGATTCTACGTTTCTGAAATGCCATCGTTTCTCAAACAGGCAACACCAGTAATTCCCGACAAACACCTGAATAATCCTGTAAATTCATTATTTATCCATTTGAGATCTGTATCTGTATGCCTTTATATATGTCCCAGGCTTAGTCTCTGAGTTTTCCCATGAAACCTGAAAATCAGCCATTGTCATGTCATTGGCATAGGCAGCAACTGGTTTCGGAGAACCCACCTGCTCTGGAGTAACCGGGTCTGGTAACTGAAGAGCAGAAGATCTAGCAAATCTACTTTCTTGGTGACGATTTGATTTATTACACCTCCAAAGCTATTATCTAAATCCAGGTAATCCTATAATTATGTCTTTAGCAGAGAGGATCAAATAAACTTTCTGTATGGCCCATTCAGACAGGAGTCATGAATAATGATCCATTCTATTACCACACAAATATACAGGGTTATTCAGAGGGAGCTGAACTGGCCCCGAAAATGCACTAAACAGTGAATTTCCCCGTATGGCGCAATTTTGCTGCCATTCGACGATTCGAAAAGCTGGCAGTTCGCCAAATTTTGGCGAATTGCCAGCGAAATACAGTGCTGTTCGGCGACAGTGAAATCCTCCATAGAGAAGTAATGGTTAACCTATTCAGAGAACACCGAACAGCACATAAAAAATGTCAGGGAAATGCCGTGTTGTTCGGTGCTTTCATTCAATAGGTTTATTAGGCAAATCCCATAGGTTTCAATGTTAAAAATATTCCTGTTTTTATACAATATCTTATAAACCGTTGATTCTTTTAATCTGCAGCAAAAAGTCTCTATTTTATTTTAGGCATTTTTCGGCAAAAATTTATTTCCGATTATTATTATTATTTTTTTAAAATACTGTTTTTTTTCTGTTCCAGACCTTTTTATTATTATTCATAGGACCTTACATGTTAATTCCAGACATTTTCACTAGTAGTATTTTTTCCAAACAGCGTTTGAAATTTTTTTGAGTTTCAATCTCTTTGGTTTTTTTTACCCCGTTCATCGGCTTGTCGGCATTTTCCGGTGGCTGGTTGGCGCTGCATTTGGCAGATTGTCGGCTTTTTTTGGATGTTGTGGCGGTTTTCTGTGGCACTTCGGCTCAATCTTATATTTCGGATCATATCAGCAGTGTTATTGTTGGATTTTTTTTGCGGAATTTCTGCGATTTTTCTGCGGATTGTCGGAATCCATTCCCTGCACTTTTTGGACACTGGGGTGAATGCTGAACTGACCGCAGGGCCGGGGAATTTGATTCCCCGAAGTGCAGGGAATGAATGTCGGTGACATTTCGGCGCTCTCTGATTAACCCCTATAATCGTGCTCTTTAACAAGTTTATTACAAGATACAGAAATGTTTAGTCAGCAGGCTTTTTGCATTCACACTTTCAATGTTTCCCATATTATTTCAAAGTTGCACTTTATGGCACTACAGTGTTTCTAAAGATTTAGGCTGGGGTCAGACCAGCGCACTTTTAACGTGCGTTCTGGTGCACATAATTACGGCCGCACTAGCAGCAGATGACGGGCAATGACGGGCAATATACGATGTACATCCGCACAAAAGTCCGGCCGTGCAACGCAAGTGGAATTTGAACGCATTTTTCTGAGAACGCTGAACCGCTAGTACTGACGTACTGAGTGCGCAGCTGCGGCATAGCGGCGTGTTTGCGTGATTAGGAGATGTCAGACGCTGCTAATGTCCAGCCAACATAACGTCCAGACGCAAAAAGAGTTTTATTGACGATCCGTACAAAATCACGCCCGAAAATGCGCGTCGTCTGACCGTTTTTGCGCATTCCGTGAAAAAATACGTCAATGCGTTCGGACGCACTTTTTCACGTTCGCGGAGAAAAATGCTTTCGTCTGACCCTAGCCTAATACAAAAGGGATCATTGATAACATACATATGTTTTGGAATGTCTAGACTTCTATACAACTGTAATATTTTGTAAATGTACACTGTAAATGTATATTGCATTGAATGTGAGACTGCTATTGATCTGGAATGTTAGGAAATGTTTGAGATAAAAGAATACTTCAGCATTGTGGTGCTACAAAATGCAAGTAAAACATCCGTGGCCTCCATCCATTGTGCGTAGAATTCCAAGATAATATATTTACTAATACTTTCTGCTGTCGTTCGTTTGGATGTATATACTGTGCCATCAGTTAATATTTTTTATTTTTCTTACATTTCATGTCCAGAGCATCGTTCATATTAACAATATGTTAATTTAAGAGGAACTTGAGTCACAAAACAATGGTCAAAGAGACCATAAAATCAGGAAAATAAGGTAACAAATCAGGCTAATCGCTGAATACAGTTACACATACTAAACTGTAGTACTAAAATATTTTCCAACATAAGAGACTATTAGAGATTGACTTTACCAAAAATGCCTATATGATGTATATATAAACCTGTAATATACATCTGATACACCGCCTCATCACAGTCTCCCTTCTGCCTTTCTTTTATATATTCTTTCTAGTATGACTTTCCAGCAGTTTTAAATTTACTGTCTTGATAGTTATATAGCATATCCATTTTAACCCCTTCTCTACCAAGGTCATATACTCATGTTTCAAACCACCTGTTGGTGCCCTGAGACAGAGTATACTCAATTTGGTCCAATTCTGCAGCAATGCAAAGGAATCTTGTTTGTTAAAAAAATACATTTTGTTTGCAAATTGGCTTCAGAATGTGCCAAAAAAGTTTTAGCACCTCGGCCATGACAGCAAGGTGCCGAAACAGCTGGAACCGGGAATCTAAAACACAGCTCCTATGTCGGTTCTGCATGGTGACCCAGCTGCAGTAGCGCATTTTGGCCAGCAGAAGGCGATGTCTGCCTGTCAAATAGGCTTACTACAGTAAAAAAAAAACACCATGTGAATATTTCCAAGGATTGTTTTACTGTATAATGAAAAATAATTTTCCAAAAAAGAACACTTATTCCTGGCAGTGGTTTTAAGGAAAACTATTTAGAAATGACTGGGTTAACCTCAATATCAATCACAATGAAAATCATCAGGGTTTTTTGGCAAAACCATCAGGGTTATTCATAGAGTGTGAAAAGCAGGAGAATGACTGGAGAATGAAAAATTCTGGTCAAAATAGCCGATTTGGAAAGTGAAATGAAAGGGAGAATTTTTCTTGTTTGGCTATTTTGACCTAGAATTTTTCATTCTCCAGTCATTCTCCTGCTTTTCACGCTCTCTGAATAACCCTGCATGCATTTTACCAATTTTATTCACCATGCGTAGCATTCATAGTATGCCATAAATGTTTAATGACCTAAGTAAGTACTATTGTTAGTTATATCCCTCAGCGGGCTAAATTACAATCTTCGCGCAAACATGTTTGTGCCGGCGCAAAAAAAACATTAACGCGAGGGGTAAAACCCTTTGCTCCGAATGCCGTATTACATAACTCAACAACTGCGCGCAATCGTCTACCGCAGGTGAACCTGTGCGAACCCTGCGCGAGCTTTAGGGATGTGCACCGATTTTTTTTTCGGTTCGATTCGATTAGATTTTTCGAATTTTTAAACTTTTCGATTCGGCTCGTTTCGACCGCTTTCTGTTTCGATTCGGTTCGGTTCAATTTGTTTTTCGGGTACATGTATTTTTCGGAATATCGACCATTTTTCGTATTTTCGTGTCACTTTACTCGGGTTTTGTATCGACTTTTCGTGATTTCGGGAAATTTTCGTTTTTCGGAATTGTACATGGTTTTCGGCATATCGCCCATTTTTCGTATTTCGTGTCACATTGCTGGTTTTTTTGTATCGACTTTTCGTGATTTCGGTAATCTTCGTTTTTTCGGAACGTCTGTTCTCGTTTCAAAGCTGTCTAACTCTATTCGTTTTGATGTAAACTACTATGGTTTACTTTAATACTACTTTATTTTGTTATAATAAATTTTTGGTTTGTTTTTCGGATCCGATAATTCATTCTGTTGATACGATAATTCTGGCGATTCTATCGTGTTTTTTTAATTAACCCTTTCGCTGCTGAGGCTTTTCCCGCCTCTGTGCTGAGCTCATTTTTACCGGTTTTGCTCATTATGTTTAAACGTGTTTTGAAGGCTTATTTTAGTATATGACCCAGACATATTATATATCGTTCTTTCCGTCAGACTCGGCAGATTCATAATATGACATTATTATATGTATACGTCATGACCTGTCTGTATATTATAACAAAAAATGCAATAAAATATGATTTTTCAATAATTTACAACGTGTAAAGTGTTTTTTTTTCACATTTTAACGCGCGAGCAATTGCGGTTATATTTTGTATGGGGTGCGCTTGTTAAACAAATTAGAGATGGGGTCTCGTTACATTTTTTTTGAGGAAAATTACACAATTTTTAACAAACGCACCGCATACAAAAATCGTTAGTGCAGCATCATTGTTCACATTATAATTGAAATGGGAACAATATTGCTGCATTAACAAACCAAAAAAAAGAAAAAAAAATTGTTTATTTTTTTTTATAATTTTTTTTAAATATTTTTTTATTTTAAATTTTTTTACAAACGTTTTTCACATTCGTGTTTGGTATCGTTGGAACGGCCATGCTCTGGCCGATCCAACAATACCAAACTTTAACCCCTAGCTGCCATGGATCGGGAGATAGGGGGTTCATTGGAACCCCCTATCTCCACCATTGGTGGCAGCTAGGGGTTAACTCCAGGACTGGCGTCATCGTGCTATGCACGATGACGCCAGTCCTCAGGGGGAGTTCCCGGAAGCTTGGCCGACATCCGACATCCTCATGGATATGCCCCAGCTCCTCATGGATATTGCCCCAGCACCTCGTGGATATGCCCCAGCTCCTCGTGGACATGCCCCAGCTCCTCGTGGACATGCCCCAGGTCCTCGTGGACATGCCCCAGCTCCTCGTGGATATTGCCCCAGCACCTCGTGGACATGCCCCAGCTCCTCGTGGATATGCCCCAGCTCCTCGTGGATATGCCTGTCACGGATCCCTCTGATTACCAAAAGTGTGGTCCCTTTACGCAGACCGCTCTTTACCCTTCCGATCCTTGAATGGTCGGCAATACTAGACAGACAATTTACCAGACAATATATAAACAAGGGGTAACACCAGACAGAGGTATGGAATAGAGTATTGTCACAAATCTTTCTGACTACCAAGATATTGATCTCTTTATGTAGCTCCCTTTCTACTCTTCCGATCCTTGAATGGTCGGCAAAGCTATATAGACAATGAAGCAGGTAACAGATAAAGAAAGGGAAACACACAGACAGGGGTACAGACCAGATCACAAGTCCTCCCTAGGACTTTAGTAATAGCAGAGGTAGTCTGATGCGTGCTTAGGGTGCCACATAGACTGACCTCGGTACCAACGTTAAGGGCAGAACCTAGCGCAGAGTAAATGCCAATGCCAGGAGTCATACACAGGAGGGTTCGTTTGCCAATGCCAAGGGTCATACACAGGAGGGTTCGTTTGCCAATGCCAAGGGTCATACACAGGAGGGTTCGTTTGCCAATGCCAAGGGTCGTACACAGGAGGGTTCGTTTGCCAATGCCAAGGGTCATACACAGGAGGGTTCGTTTGCCAATGCCAAGGGTTATACACAGGAGGTAGCCAAAATAACACAAGAGCTCTGCGGGAGGTGAATACCACGTCAGGGCACCGGTGTATTGGAGAGACTGGGTTTTAAAGCCGGCGGGTCCGCGTCATAACGCCAGGCCCCGCCCCTCGGCGTCCCACGTGAGCGCCCCCGGAAGCGTTTACATTCGGCGCCTGGCCAGCGAGCAGCGAGGAAGCTGCTGCCAGGCGCCCCATCCCCTGAGCCACCGTGACAGAACCCCCCCTCCAGGGGCGGCCACTGGACGACCCCAGGGGCACGGGGGTGCGCCAAATAGAAGGCCTTCACTAGCCTAGGAGCATGAACTTCTGCAGCTGGTACCCAAGAACGATCCTCCGGACCGTAGCCCACCCAATCAACCAAATACTGCAAAGACCCCCTAGACATCCTGGCACCCAGAATGGCCTTAACTTCGAACTCCTCCTCGCCCTCCACAGAGACAGGAGGCGGTGGAGCATGGACTTTGGTGTACCGATTACATAATAACGGCTTCAAAAGGTTAACATGGAATACATTGTGTATCTTAAAATGGGGGGGTAACGCCAAAGCATAGGAGACAGGGTTGAGTCGCCGTAGAATCTTATAGGGACCGATGTACCTAGGAGCCAACTTCATGGAAGGCACTAAGAGCTTGATGTTACGTGAAGACAGCCAAACCCTGTCCCCAACTTGATACACGGGTGCCTGCCTCCTGTGTCTGTCGGCCTTGGTTTTCTGGATGGCACTACTCTCCTCCAGTGCCCGTCTCACTCTCCCCCAAGTCTCTTTCAATGATGCCAGTTGCTCATCTAAAGCAGGAATCGTGGTATCAGGAAACGTGGCGGGGAGCACGGGAGGATCAAAGCCATAAACAGTGAAGAAGGGAGAATGACATGTGGATTCGCTTACTGCGCTGTTAATAGCATATTCTGCCCATGGTAGCAGGTCTGACCAGTTATCTTGTTGTTCTGAGATAAAGCACCTGAGATATTTCTCTATATTTTGGTTTGCTCGTTCTGCTGCTCCGTTGGTCTGGGGGTGATAAGCCGAAGAGAAAGAGAGGTCTATCCCTACGTTCTTGCAAAACCCTCTCCAGAATCCGGAGATGAATTGGGTCCCCCCTATCAGAGACTATCTCCCGAGGGACACCGTGAATGCGGACCACATTGGCAATGAATATGGGCACCAGTTCAGCTGCCGAAGGTAGTTTCCGAAGAGGAACATAGTGACCCATCTTGGAAAATCGATCTATGATCGTAAGTATCACTGTATTCCCTCTTGACTCAGGTAACTCTACTATAAAATCCATGGCTACATGTGACCAGGGTCGTTCGGGGATCGGCAAAGGCTGGAGTAAGCCAATGGGGGCTGTTTTGGGACTTTTCTGTCTTGAGCACACTTCGCACACGGCAATGTAATCTTTGACATCTCGGCGCAACGTGGGCCACCAGAGGAGTTTACTGATACTAGACACAGTCTTGGTGATACCCATATGCCCGGAAGTTTTATTATCATGATAGATGTTAAGTACTTCCTCTCTTTCGTTCTCAGGTACAAAGAGTCTCGCAGGAGGTTTTCCCCCAGGAGCTGCGCCCTGGACGGTCTGCAGCCTTTTCATTAGAGGAGACGAAACACTAATCGTGGTAGCGGCTATAATCCTTTCCTGGGGTACAATGGGATGCTGATCTTGGATATTATGTTCCTAAGACTCATACTGTCTCGACAATGCGTCTGCTTTAATGTTTCTGGACCCAGGTCTATAGGTAAGCACGAAATTAAAACTTGAAAGAAACAATGACCATCTCGCTTGTCTGGAATTTAAACGTTTGGCATCTCCAATGTACGTGAGATTCTTATGGTCGGTTATGATAACAATGGGGTCCTTAGACCCTTCTAATAAATATCTCCATTCGGCCAAGGCCGCGATGACTGCTAACAATTCTCTATTTCCAATGTCATAGTTCTTCTCTGCCGGGACAACTTCCGAGAATAGAAGCCGCATGGATGCAAGGGTTTGTCAGGAGCCTCCCTTTGGGACAAGACTGCACCAAGACCTAGTTCGGAGGCGTCAACTTCTACTTGGAAAGGCAGAGCCGGATCTGGATGTCGGAGAACAGGGGCAGTAGTAAAAGCTTGTTTTAGTGCCTCAAAGGCTTGAGTGGCTTGAGGTGTCCATTTCTGATTTCCCACCCCTTTCTTTGTCATAGCCGTGAGGGGGCCACCAAGGCCGAAAAATCTTTAATGAACCTTCGGTAATAGTTCGTAAACCCAGAAACCTCTGAATGGCTTTAAGTCCTTGGGGTAGAGGCCAGTCAAGAATAGCTGAGAGCTTCTTAGGATCCATTTGAAAACCCCCAGGAGTTATTATATAACCAAGGAATTGCACAGTCACTATGTCGAATAGACACTTTTCTAGCTTACAGTACAATCCAGCCTTCAATAGTTTTTTCAACACTTGTTTCACGTGGACATGATGAGTGTCTACATCAGGAGAGTATATCAGGATATCGTCTAGATATACTATGACGAATTCTTGCAGGAATTCCCTTAGAGTGTCGTTTATGAGGTCCTGGAAGACGGCTGGCGCATTACACAACCCAAAAGGCATCACCAGGTATTCATAATGCCCGCTACGTGTATTAAAAGCCGTTTTCCATTCGTCTCCCTTTTTAACCCTGACCAGGTTGTACGCTCCGCGTAAATCAAGCTTCGTATAGATCCGAGCCCCTTTTAATCGTCGAACAATTCTGTTATGAGGGGTATGGGATATGCATTTCCTATAGTGATCCTATTCAAACCCCTATAATCGATGCAAGGTCGCAGGTCTCCCTCTTTCTTGGAAACAAAAAAGAAACCTGCTCCTGCTGGAGAGGAGGACCGTCTAATGAATCCTCGTTCCAGATTCTCCCTTATGTATTCCTCCATAATGTCGTTCTCTCTTTGTGATAAAGGGTATACATGACCCCTAGGAGGCATCGTACCAGGGAGTAAATCAATGGCACAGTCATATGGACGATGTGGTGGTAGGACCTCAGTCCTGGCTTTAGAGAACACCTCCTTTAATGCCAGGTAACTTTCAGGTACCTCTGTGGACAAAGGAGGGGCTGTGGCAATATTGAGGCTACCAATCACATGAACTCTGCTTAGGCACTTAGACTGACAACTCTGATCCCAACATTTTATGTCTCTCTGGACCCAATCGACAACTGGGTTGTGCTCTGTTAGCCATGGAAACCCAAGAACGACAGGACATGAGGGTGATTCAATGATTTGAAATCTTATAGTTTCCTGGTGCAAAACTCCTGTTTTCATACATACATCGACTGTATCGTGAGTGATATATGGACATGACAGGGGTTTACCATCTATGGCCTCCACCCTTAGAGGTCTTTCCCTGAGCAACCAGAGGTATGAGGTTTTTGACAGCAAAATTCTTATCCATAAAATTGCCTGAGGCCCCAGAGTCTAAGAACGCCTCAGTCTTGAGGTGAACCCCCTCCCAGGTTAGGGAGACCGGTAACAGAATCCTGGATTTTTTTTTCTCATTATCCACAAAGGAGGCACATAGAGAACCGACAACCTGGGTGTCTCCTGTTCTGAATCCCACTCTGCTATGTTCAGCCCTGCTAACCCTGGGTCTCTGAGGACATCGAAGGCGGAAGTGATCTGCCCCTGCACAATAGAAGCAGAGCCCCTTTTCTCTTCTGTGCGCTCTTTCTGCTTCTGAAATACCTGTCTTCCCTATTTGCATGGGTTCAACGACTGGTAAATCTGTTTTCACATTCTCCGAACCACCTGACGTACTGGTGTGTCTGGGTAACGAGGGTAAAGGAGGCAAGACCCTTCTGGGTCTATCTCTGGGGTGTCTCCTTTCCCTGATTTGATCGTCCATGGCTATACAGAAATCTATCAGGTGGTCCAGACTTTCTGGTAATTTTAAGGGAGCCAGTTCAAACATAAAAGCCTCGTTCAAGCCTTCGGTAAAGGCTAAGGTTAAAACGTCGTTCGGCCAAAGTACCTCAGAAGTCAAAGTTTTAAACTCTATGGCATAATCGGCGACCCTCTTATTACCTTGTTTGATGTGAAACAAGGACCTACCCGCATTGGTAGCCCTCCTAGAGGGATCAAAGGTACGTTTTAACTCAGAGGTGAAACCCTCATAGTCATAAATGATGGGTTTCTTATCTTCCCACAACGGCGTAGCCCACAATAAAGCTTTTTCTGTTAAATGATTAATCAGATATCCTACTTTGGCTTTATCAGACATACAAGAACCTGGATTGTTCTCAAACAAGATCTCGAGTTGAGTCAAAAAACCCCGACATAGGCTTGGTGTACCATCATAGCGTAGGGGTGCCTTCATACTAAGCCTATGTCCCTCAGGGGGGACGGAACTGACCCTAGGCAACACTGGATCTGGAGGGTTTGTGGTACCTGTATTGGACCGATTTAACAGGGTTTGCAGAGCGAGAGAAATCTGGTCCATCCTATGGTCCTGTTCCTCTTGTCTGGCTGCGATACGTGCCAGCTGGTTAGAGAGGTCTGCGGGATCCATTGGCCCTGACGTAATGTCACGGATCCCTCTGATTACCAAAAGTGTGGTCCCTTTACGCAGACCGCTCTTTACCCTTCCGATCCTTGAATGGTCGGCAATACTAGACAGACAATTTACCAGACAATATATAAACAAGGGTAACACCAGACAGAGGTATGGAATAGAGTATTGTCACAAATCTTTCTGACTACCAAGATATTGATCTCTTTATGTAGCTCCCTTTCTACTCTTCCGATCCTTGAATGGTCGGCAAAGCTATATAGACAATGAAGCAGGTAACAGATAAAGAAAGGAAACACCAGACAGGGGTACAGACCAGATCACAAGTCCTCCCTAGGACTTTAGTAATAGCAGAGGTAGTCTGATGCGTGCTTAGGGTGCCACATAGACTGACCTCGGTACCAACGTTAAGGGCAGAACCTAGCGCAGAGTAAATGCCAATGCCAGGAGTCATACACAGGAGGGTTCGTTTGCCAATGCCAAGGGTCATACACAGGAGGGTTCGTTTGCCAATGCCAAGGGTCATACACAGGAGGGTTCGTTTGCCAATGCCAAGGGTCGTACACAGGAGGGTTCGTTTGCCAATGCCAAGGGTCATACACAGGAGGGTTCGTTTGCCAATGCCAAGGGTTATACACAGGAGGTAGCCAAAATAACACAAGAGCTCTGCGGGAGGTGAATACCACGTCAGGGCACCGGTGTATTGGAGAGACTGGGTTTTAAAGCCGGCGGGTCCGCGTCATAACGCCAGGCCCCGCCCCTCGGCGTCCCACGTGAGCGCCCCCGGAAGCGTTTACATTCGGCGCCTGGCCAGCGAGCAGCGAGGAAGCTGCTGCCAGGCGCCCCATCCCCTGAGCCACCGTGACAATGCCCCAGCTCCTCCTGGATATGCCCCAGCTCACACATGGATTTGCCCCAGCTCCTCATGGATATTGCCCCAGCTCCTCATGGATATTGCCCCAGCTCCTCGTGGACATGCCCCAGCTCCTCGTGGATATGCCCCAGCTCCTCGTGGATATGCCCCAGCTCCTCATGGATTTGCCCCAGCTCCTCATGGATTTGCCCCAGCACATGGAATGCCCCAGCACCTCATGATAATGGCCCCAGCTCACCTCCGCCACCTTTTTCGCTCCCTCAGAGCGTCCGGCGGCGCGCAGCTTGGGCGCTCGCCAGGGGTAGCCACGTGACCAGCCGCGATTGGCTGGTGACGTGTTTCCTCCAGGCGAGCGCCGAAGCTGCATGCTTCGGACGCTCGCAGGGAGCGAAAAACGCGGCGGAGGGTGAGACACCCGCCCTTAGGGTGACGGTGTCACCCTAAAGGCGGGTGTCACCTGGTGTGGGCTGCACCCCCCGTCCCCACATAGCAACGCCACTGGTATATACATTTAACGGCCGCACACCCACGGACTAACTCTATCCAAACAAAGTTCAGAATGATGTGAAACATTGGGACTTTTTGGATAGATTTCGATTTTCGACTATCCAAAAGTTAAAAAAATAAAAATGGTCGAAATCTAATGCAAAAGTCCCGATGTTAAAAAAATTGAAAAGGGGACTTGTTATATTTTTTTGGGTGAAAATTACACTATTTCTAACAAACCCACCCCATACAAAAATCCTTAGTGCAGCATCATTGTTCACATTATAATTGAAATGGCAACAATATTGCTGCATTAACAAAACAAAAAACCTGTTTATTTTTTTTTATATTTTAATTTTTTAAAATTTTTAACATTGTCATGTTTGGTATTGTTGGAAAGGCCATGCTCTGGTCGATCCAAAGATACCAAACATTAACCAACCGATAGCTGCCGCGGATCGGGAGATAGGGGTTCCAATGAACCCCCTATCTCCACCATTGGTCACAGTTAGGGGTTAACTCCAGAACTGACGTCATTGTGACGATGTCTTGGGACTGTCGGCAGCTGCTGTTCCCCCACGCTGTTGTCTTCCTGCAAAGACGTGACCATGTTGGCGGGCAGCGTCTTAGCGGGCAGCGGTGGGAGAGAGCTCATAGCTGGGAGGAGGTGTTACGTGAAGCTGCAAACAGGGACAAATAAACTAGACCTGAGCCGCACTGAGGATCTTTGGGTTGTGTCGGAGAAGACTTCACGCAGTGCTGCCATCAATATTTTTTGATAAATTCTTGGTTATACAATGAATGTGACTGTGGACAAAAATCCGTGTTGTTGTGACATCGCCTAAGCTTAACAAAACCAGGCCACGTCGGTAATCAAATCTCAAGGCAGTACAACAAGGTTGTGTTAGTGTGTGACATTTTTTGGCCAGGCAGGAAGTGTAGAATGTGCACAGTCACATTCATGGCCACAAATATGTTGACAAATTTATGACAAAGGGTCCATAGAAATGTCAATAAATTTATGTACATATAATTTTAACAGTGTGGAAACCAAGCAATACATATTAACTTATTAAGTAAGGAAAAGCAACACACACAAACAGGAAAATATAGAAAAAATAGAAAATTTATTTACAACATGGGGAAGGGAAGGGAACATGCCAAGGATGGCAAACTGCCCAACAGGGGCACAAACAACACAAACAAACATAGACTGGAAGATGGCCTCCATTGTACTGGCATTTGAGGAGATGTTGGAGCTGGTCCGCATCTTTGATTACAAAGATTATGACTGCCGTAAGGGCCCTTACAGCAGGAAGAATAATTCTAGAAAGGATCGTATCGTTGACAAGCTACGCACCACCATCCTGGAGCTGTTTGGGAAAGACCGGACGAAGGACCAGATCCGAAAACGCTGGTCCGACCTCAAAGCAGGCGAGCAGGAGCAGCTGAGGCACATCCGTACCTGCAGATTTCGGGAGGAGGCTGCCACTGGCCTGTCTCACTGCCGCTCCAGGATTTCCGCGGTATTTCTTAGGTGCTCCCGCAGTTCTTGCAGCAGTTCCTGGATGGCATCTATAGATGAAATTGCCAGCCGTAGCTCGCTAATCGCCTCCCGATTGGTTGTTCTGGCTTCTATATATCCAATAAATGAAAGAAGGAAAATACAGTAAGTAAAGCAGGTTTCTATTTTTGACTGAAAGTCTTGAAAAAATATAACAGTAGTATATACCAGAGCTGGCGGCCTCCTGAGTCTCCGACTCCTCCTCCGACTCCTCCCCCACCACCACCGTCTGCATATCCAGTGCTATATCTAAGAAATTAAAGAAATAAAAAATACAGTAAACAACAAAACTGATTTATTTTTTAACAAAAGTCGATGCAAAATACAACAGTAAAAAAAAAAACCTGGACTGGCGGCCTCCTGCTGCTCCGGCTCCCTCTCTCCAACTTCGCCCTCCACCTGCTCCTCCTCTTCCTCCTCCTGCTCCTCTTGTGCTATAAATAAAAAAAATTAATTAAAATACAGTAAACAAAAAATGTTTCTGTTTTTGACCAACAGTTGTTGCAAAATAAAACAGTATATACCAGCGCTGGTGGACGCCTGTGGCTCCTCCTCCTCCTCCACTGGGGCACTGGTGCCCGCCGGGGCAGATGCCGCCTTCTTCCTGTCTTCTGCCAAATCCAAAAAATAACACGTAAATAATGCAGACTGGAAAAAATGGTATATCTATACACTATATTGCCGAAAGTATTGCGACACCCCTCCACTACCCCACTACCAGCTTGACCCACCACTACTCCCATCTCATAGGTCTAAAGTCACAAAATATTTATTTATTTCCTCTGCACAGACATATATTACCGTTCAATTATATATTTTTTTCAGAAGTAAACAATATATTACGTTTATTCAATAAAAACTATTATTTGTGTTGTGTGCGTACAAAACGCATTGTGCTGACTGCTTTCTGTTATTTTATAGAAGGCCTCAGCCTCAGTTTCACTTTCAGTTTCTGCGAATAAAACTGGATATAGCAGAAACAACAACAGAAATCCACCATTTTGTTTTGAAATTTGCATCTAAGGCTAGGGACAGATGAGCGCATTTTCTGCAGCCACCGTCAAAATGTACGTCGATGCGTGCGCACGCATTTTTTCACGGAATACGCTTAAGTGGTCAGACGATGCGCAATTCTGGACGTATTTCATGACGATGGGGTGAAAAGAAGTCTAGGGAAATCCGGCTGTTTGAACGTTATGTTGGCCGCACACTAGCAGCGTCTGACATCTCCTAATCACGCACACACGCTGCTATGCGGCCGCAGCGCACTCTGTACGTCAGTAGCAGCGGTTTCACGTTCTGATAAAAATGCGTTCATTTGCTGGTTGCGTGGTGTCGGCGCACTTTCGTACGCACGTACTGCGTATATTGGCCGTCATTGGCCGTTATGTGCTGCTACTGCCGCCGTGATTTAGTGCGCCTGCACGCGCGTTCCGACTGCCCCACTCTGACCCTAGCCTTAAGCGTTCAATGACACTGCTGCAGCAAACTGAATTGCTGCGCTGCAACAATTCAGCAGCTGCTGAGGATGTATTGAACGCGGCTCTGTTTGGATGCACTTTCAGAAGAACTACATGTCCCATCCTATCACTTAGCAAAGACGGAGAGATTTTTATTGATGCGCAGGTGGGAGCCAATATTGGGCAAGCTGAGGGTCATCTCATATGCATCACTCAGTCACAACAACCTCCCCCCCAGCACACTACAATACACACAGTGCCAAAAGAAATCCAGCATTGTAACTTCGTCTACATACATCAAATGTCACAATTTTCACGAATACGTAAAATCACAAAAAGGAAGAGCTATGGCAAAAATGCATGTATGACGAGTCGTGAAAACGCAAAGCTATACACAATCACATTGCATGAAAAAAGGACTAGATAAATCAGCGTATTTCTGTGCACATTAGCACATGCAAGCACATTATTATTATTATAGAGGATTTATATAGCGCCAACAGTTTGCGCAGCGCTTTACAATATAACATGACACTTACGTTTCGCTATGACGCGACGGATGTGTCTCAGCTGCTCCTGCTCGCGTACTTTCAGATCAGACCAGCATTCCCGGAGCTGGTCCTTCGTCCTGTCCTTCCCGAACAACTCCAAAATGGTGGTGCGTAGCTTGTCAAGGATACGATCTTTTCTAGCGTTCTTCTTCCTGCCGTAAGGGCCCTTACAGCAATCGTAATCTCGTCTATCAAAGATCCGGACCAGCTCGAGCATCTCCTCAAACGCCATATTGCTGGCCCGCTTCTTTCTGGGTGGTGGTGGTTCATTAAGAGACGATGCGGAGGTGTCAGAATGGCACTCGTCGTCTCTTGCAGCCATGGTGAATAATAATAACAATATTTTGTCCAAAAAAAGTTGTCAAAACACGGCTCAATAAAGTTACGACATCCGCGCGCGCGCGCATGCGCGACCCGCGGACGAATCGGATCCGACCCAATTATGAAAATTCTTATCGGATCATTGGAAACGAAAAAAAATTAATACGCATTTACAAATACAAAATTTACAGAATCAGCGATATAACCGATAATAGTATGTCCAGAATTACCGAAATGGAACCGAAATCCCGAATGGAACCGAAATCATGAATAGAGGGAAAATAAATTTCGATTTGACACATTTCAAGTCCATTCGAAAATTCCGAAAAAATTTCGATTCGGCTCGGAAAACATTTGGGATTCGACATTTTCGGATCTAAAAAATTTCGGAATTTCGGCCGCATCCGAAGACCCGAATCGGGAAATTTCGTGAAATTTCCGAAATTCCGAAACCCAAAACGCACATCCCTAGCAAGCTTACTGTACTTTGCGCGTCCTATACTTAACATTGTGAGTGCAAATGCTAATGTGCACTGGAACGAGGATGGTATTACAATCTATTTTGCGGTAATTACCGCATAGCCTTTGCGCGCATAATTTTAGCAACTCCTAAAAGCTGGTGTTAATGGCAAATCTGAACAACCTGGCCAAACCCAAATAGACCAGCCCATAAAAAAAATGCAGCAAAGTATAGTTACACATTCTACTCATACCCAACCAATAAATTTGAGAAGTGTGCGCATTTATTATTGCTGCAGCATATACAGTATGCTCAGATTGACTTTGGCAGGCGCAATTTCTTAACGTGAGATAGTTGTGGTTCTTAATCCTGATTGGCTTAATCGTGAGAACAGTGAACAGTGCGCACACTGATTTTTGCACGCGACGGTACTGTGCGAGCATTTGGTTGCGTCCTGTTTGCGCGCGAGGGTTGTAATTCCAGAGGTGATATGCGCGCGCAAGGGTTTTTGCGCGAAGATTGTAACATAGTCCAGTGACTTTTTAACTCGTGGGGCAGTATTACGAAGTTGGCGCTAAAACAGGGACGCTAAGGTGGAAAACCTGCGCCTGCAGGTTTCCCCTTAGCGTCCCTGTTTTAGCACCTTAATACGGGACAGGCACACATTCAGCTATGCCCCTGGATACTCGCGAGTATTCTCTCCACAGTCTCACTCTGCTCCTGGTGGCCCGAAGTGGCAGATTGGGCCACCCTTCTCGCCGTGGGAGGAGAGGCAAGTATCTGATTTTAGAGGGGGGGATCAGCTGGTGCTGATTTTGCAGAAGCGCAATCAGTTAGCACCAGCTCTAAGTTGTGGATAACTTTTCAGTCCCCGCAGTGGTGCAGTAATTAGTGCACAAGTCCATTGTCTTGGAGTTCCACTTGACCAGTGGCGTAGCGTGGGTTGTCAGCACCCGGGGCCAGCCAAGAATTGTGCGCCCCCCCCAACCTGTGGACACGTTATCGATATTGCCCCAGCTCTCACATGGATATTGCCCCAGCTCACACATGGATTTGCCCCAGCCAGCTCACACATGAATATTGCCCCAGCTCACACATGAATATTGCCCCAGCTCACACATGGATTTGCCCCAGCTCACACATGGATTTGCCCCAGCTCATGGATTTGCCCCAGCTCATGGATTTGCCCCAGCTCACACATTTGCCCCAGCACACGGATTTGCCCCAGCACCTCATGGATTTGCCCCAGCACATGGATTTGCCCAGCACATGGATATGCCCCAGCTCATGGATATGTCCCAGCTCATGAATTTGCCCCAGCTCATGGATTTGCCCCAGCTCATGGATATGCCCCAGCTCATGGATTTGCCCCAGCTCATGGATTTGCCCCAGCTCATGGATTTGCCCCAGCTCATGGATTTGCCCCAGCACATGGATATGCCCCAGCTCATGGATTTGCCCCAGATTTCAAAAGAAATTATGCGCCCCTAACAAAACTGCGCCTGGGGCCACGGCCCCCCCTGCCCCCCCACGCTACGCCACTGCACTTGACTCCAGTCTTTCCTTCACCCCCTACATCCAATCACTCTCATCATCTTGCCGCAATCACCTCCGTAACATCGCCAAAATTCATCCATTTCTGACTGCTAACACCACCAAACAATTTAACCACTCGCTTGTTATCTCCCACCTGGACTACTGCAACAACCTCCTGACTGGCCTTCCTATCTCCCACCTCTCCCCCCTGCAGTCCATCCGAAACACGGATGTTATGTAGGCTGGACATTAGCAGTGTCTGACATCTCCTAATCACGCAAACACGCCACTATGCCGCAGCTGCGCACTCAGTACGTCAGTACTAGCGGTTCAGCGTTCTCGGAAAAATGTGTTCAAATTCCACTTGCGTTGCACGGCCGGACTTTTGTGCGGCCGTACTTCGTATATTGGCCGTCATTGCCCGTCATCTGCTGCTAGTGCGGCCGTAATTATGTGCGCCAGAACGCATGTTAAAAGTGCGCTGGTCTGACCCCAGCCTTAACGTCTTTGAAAAGCTGGTGTTAACTGCGAATCGGAACGTTCTGGCCGAAAAGGAAAAATACCAGCACACAAAAAAAAATACAGCACAGTATAGTTACACATTCTACACATACCCAAACCAAAAAATTGTGAATTCGTGCATATTTTCTTTATTGCTGCAGCATGTATACTCAGATTTATTTTGACAGGCGCAAAAACGTAAGTGAATCAATTAAGGTGAATTGATGTCAATTAAGGTTCTTAATTCTGATTTCCTGAATCCCGCGGAAAAAAACAGTCCGTGCACTGATTTACGTGCGCAACGTTACTGCGCACGTATTACACTTCGTTTTGCACGTCGTTTTTACGAACGTTATTTTTAGACGGATGAGAAAATGTGCGAGGATTGCAATACCCTGTTAATTTTCGCGCAATAACACATTTTGCCGTGCGCAAAGAAAACTGCGCTGCACGAGCGCAATTGCGTGACGATTGTAATAGGGCCCTACGTGTGCTCCTTTTAACAGCTCCCTATGCCCTGCCTACTCTACTTCTTGCTCAAACTGCATCTGAGCCTGAAAAACGCCTCACGTGCTAGCACCAGGGTCAACTCAAGGGCCCTCCACCTGAGTTGTTCCAGGTCTTCATTAGTTCAGTTTAGTGATTAGGTCAACAGGACATTCCATCAGCAGGCTATGATCTGATGGACCCAGGTGCTCAGTAATAGGGATGAGCTGTTCGGTTCGATCAGTTCGGAGTTTGACTCGAACATTGGCAGTTCGAAAGTTCGCGAACTTTGAACTTTTTGGCGTGTTCGGTTCAAGTTCGAAAAATAAAAAAAATTGAAAAAAGTATAAAAAATGTTTAAAAAATACTAAAACATCTAGAAATAAAGAGACTCTTTACTGCAGAATATTATAAGCAATGGTTTATTAGATATTGAATTAAAAAAACTACCTAATGTCTAGGTGCAAAGAGGCGTAAACAACAGGTGTTTAATTAGTGTTTGGAAATAACATGCTTCTAATTAGTCTGATCTCATGAATTTGATACATATTTGATACATTGCCTGCAGACTGGGTGTGGCCTGCACATGTATGAACAAACACTGTGCTTGTTCTGAATTCTAAGAAGTGTTAATTTCTACTATATGATCCTCTGATATGCTGTTTAACCCCTTAAGGACCAGGGCTCTGTAAAGCCAATCATTAATGATGTAGATGTTACGTCATTTGTCATCAAGGGCTTAATAAAATCTTTATCACACTCCTTAGATTTAAACGTAATATTCCAGTATTTGTATGTCATGTACCTCTCCCGAAGGGCCTATGTGAGCATACAATTATTATTGTGTTAGAAATGTCTATCATAAAGCGTACAAGCTGAGTCCCTAGAGTCTCTGACTATCCATTGTCATATATATACCTTGCTTTAATACATATAATACATTCCCTCATCTAACAGGATAATAGCCAGTCCCTGTGCATTTTAACCCCTTAAGGGTGGCTAGGTGTTGTGTGTGGGTCTCTGATGCTGATGTTTCTATACATCCTACAAATCCGCCACTTCACGGCAGATTATGGGGACCTCCTAGGCACGATATTTGAAGGAATTTTTCGTTTTTATTTTTAACCCTTATTTTATGGAAAACTCACTGTTCCTTTAAAAACGTCTTTTTTAAAATGTTTTGTCCTTGTTTCCTGTCCCCCAGGGCACTACCCGGACCCCCATACACTTTTTATGGCAAATATCTTGCATATATGCCCTCTTGGAGCGCACTCTAAAAATCGAACTTTTGAGTCCCATTGACTTGCATTGAGTTCGGTTCGAGTTCGAATTCGAACTTTTGAAATTGTTCGAGTTCGAATGCGAACCGAACACGGGGTGTTCGGCTCATCCCTACTCAGTAAGGGGTGTTCCTAAATGTTTACAATGGAGTATTTAGCAGAGATCTGATCTCTTCGCACAGGTGTCAGCAACTTTGCCCCAAGGTTGTATGTAGTTCCAACACATGGGGGGGCAAGTTTGCTGACCCCTTTCTTTGCAAGTGGCCCCTGCGTCTATGTCTAAGATCCAGGCCTCTTGTGTCACTGTGTCTACCACATAATGCTTCTGCAGATATGTCTTTCAGCAAGTTGAAGGCTCTACCATTTAATGCAGGAATCTCAAATAGGGATGAGCCGAACACTCCCCGAGTTCGGTTCGAGCCCGAACCCAAACTTCCCATTTGTTCGGGACCGAACCCGAACCCCCATGCAAGTCAATGGGGCTGAAAATTCGGTTTTTTAGAGTGCCCTCCAAGAGGGCATATATGCTACATATTTGCCATAAAAGGTGTATGGGGGTCCGGGTAGTGCCCTGGGGGACAGGAAACAAGGACAAAAAGTTTTTAAAAAAAGTTTTCCATGAAATAAGGGTTAAAAATAAACACGAAAAATTCCTTCAAATATTGTGCCTAGGAGGTCCCCATAGCCTGCCCGTGAAGTGGCGGATTTCTAGGATGTATAGAAACACTTAAAAACAAAAAAATGACGTTTCATATGACGGTAAATGCTTTTCCTTTAATCTATCCATAAACAACTGCTTGGGGCGGCAGCCTGTATGAAAAGACATTTTAGGACGCGCAGAAAAAGTTTAGTGTTTTTTTTGGCTAAATTATTGTGAAACTTATGCAGGCTTTGGATGAAAGTAACAATTGGTGCTTTAAAATTGGGCTTTTAGCGTCGGCAACAGTGCCGTCACACCGTAACCCCTCTGAGGATATGAATCTGACAGGCGTCAATGGCAGTGCACCCAGATATTGTGCCTTTAGTGCCAGGCATGCAAGTACTATCATACAGTAACCCCTCTGTGGTATTGTGGAAGAGTGCAGGGGTGGACCATGCGGTCCTATATTAAAAAGATATGAATCTGGGAATGGGCGTCAGTGCACCCAGATATTCTGCCTTTGGTGCAAGACTGCCAGGCCAGCAAGTATCATCATACAGTAACCCCTCTGTAGTATTGTGGAAGAGTGCAGGGGTGGACCATGTGGTCCTATATTGAGAAGTTTTTGATCTGTTAATGGGTGTCAGTGCACCCAGATATTGTGCCTTTAATGCCAGGCCATCAAGTATCATCATACAGTAACCCCTCTGTAGTATTGCGGAAGAGTTCAGGGGTGGACCATGTGGTTGGTCCTATATTGATTTTTTTTTTTTTTATCTGTTAATGGGCATCAGTGCACCCAGATATTGTGCCTTTAATGCCAGGCCAGCAAGTATCATCATACAGTAACCCCTCTGTAGTATTGTGGAAGAGTTCAGGGGTGGACCATGTGGTCCTATATTGAAAAGTTTTTTATCTGTTAATGGGCGTCAGTGCACCCAGATATTGTGCCTTTAAAGCCAGGCCATCAAGTATCATCATACAGTAACCCCTCTGTAGTATTGTGGAAGAGTTCAGGGGTGGACCATGTGGTTGGTCCTATATTGAATTTTTTTTTTTTTTATCTGTTAATGGGCATCAGTGCACCCAGATATTGTGCCTTTAATGCCAGGCTATCAAGTATCATCATACAGTAACCCCTCTGTAGTATTGTGGAAGAGTTCAGGGGTGGACCATGTGGTTGGTCCTATATTGATTTTTTTTTTATCTGTTAATGGGCGTCAGTGCACCCAGATATTGTGCCTTTAATGCCAGGCCATCAAGTATCATCATACAGTAACCCCTCTGTGGTATTGTGGAAGAGTGCAGGGGTGGACCATGTGGTCCTATATTGAAAAGTGTTTTTATCTGTTAATGGGCGTCAGTGCACCCAGATATTGTGCCTTTAATGCCAGGCCATCAAGTATCATCATACAGAAATTAGTGAGCCCCAAAATACAGCGTGGTACTGTTTGTATGACGAGAAACAGATCACCTTAATTCACAAGTGTTTTGAAGAAATTAGTGAGCCCCAAAAAAACTTGCTGGCTGTGTGACGAGACACAGAAGATCACCTCAATTCACAAATGTTTTAAATAAATTAGTGAGCCCCAAAATACAGCGTGGTACTGTTTGTGTGACGAGACACAGATGTCCTTAATTCACAAGTGTTTTAAAGAAATTAGTGAGCCCCAAAAAAACTTGCTGGCTGTGTGACGAGACACAGAAGATCACCTTAATTCACAAATGTTTTAAATAAATTAGTGAGCCCCAAAATACAGCGTGGTACTGTTTGTGTGACGAGACACAGATCACCTCAATTCACAAATGTTTTAAATAAAGTTGTAAACCCCAAAAAAACTTGCTGGCACAGTGACAAGACACACATCACCTAAATTCCCTGATATTTGGTATAAATGAGACCCAAAAAGACTTGCTGGCACAGTGACAAGACCCAGAAAATCACCTCAATTCACAAATGTTTTAAATAAAGTTGTAAACCCCAAAAAACCTTGCTGGCACAGTGACAAGACACACATCACCTAAATTCCCTGATATTTGGTATAAATGAGACCCAAAAAGATTTGCTGGCACAGTGACAAGACCCAGAAAATCACCTCAATTCACAAATGTTTTAAATAAAGTTGTAAACCCCAAAAAACCTTGCTGGCACAGTGACAAGACACACATCACCTAAATTCCCTGATATTTGGTATAAATGAGACCCAAAAAGACTTGCTGGCACAGTGACAAGACACATAAGATCACCTCAATTCACAAATGTTTTAAATAAAGTTGTAAACCCCAAAAAAACTTGCTGGCACAGTGACAAGACACACATCACCTAAATTCCCTGATATTTGGTCGAAATGAGACCCCCCCAGTAGCGTGGCAGACCGGCAGTAACAACACACACAACTATCTCCTTTGAAATCTCCTCTGAAATGCATGCAGAAGCGCTGCGTGGAAACCTTATATAGTGTGCTGCGGGACTTATCTCTGTGAGCCCATGATTGGGCAAAATTTGCCCAATCAGGACTCTGAGCGGTGATTGGCATAGTGTTCAACCAGTCTTGCACCAGACCTGTGGTCAGGTGCAAGGATTGTAGCCAATTACGAGCTTCAGGCCAGTGGGAAAATGCTTTGTGGTCCATTGTGGTCGAACATGCGGCGAACACCCGGAAATGTTCAGTGTTCGCGATCTGCTCGAACAGGCTAAGTTCGGGTCGAACCCCGAACCGTCCGAACCCGAACAGCTCGTCCCTAATCTCAAACTCTGCCCAGCAGATGTTTCTGAACTACAACTCCCTTGATTCTCTGGTCATCAACTCTATTGCATTCAAAGTATTCTGGGAATTGTAGGCCACCAATATCTGGGGGGGGGGGGTTGAAATCCATGATTAAAGAAAAGAGGCCCTTAAACGTGGTAGAGAATTAGCATCGGTTTAAAAAATGGTAGAAAATTCTGGTCCATAAATAAGTTTCTGAGTACTTATCCTGTGGATCCCAGGCAACGAGATTATACAGAGTTAAAGATACCTTATGATCATTTTGTGTTCCCTTGCATGAGACTATGCTTACTAAATCATGGTTCCCACAGTTATGCAACAAAAACCATACAAAGGGACCACATAGTTGTAATGGCTTTAATTGATTTGTGGAAAATGTCCCCCAGAGAGGACTGCCTGCAGGGAATAAATGTTTTCCTTGCTTCTTAACACAGAGAACCAACGTGTGCTCGGTTCATGTAAATACTAGGAAAATAGTTTCATTGTAACTGAGTCGTAACAGAAATTATTGGCTGTAGTTGACGGCTGCTTGCAATATGTATTTCACCAATGCTTCTAGCCATAAAAAGTGTCATGAAAATGTGATTTTGGATTAGAAAATCTATACATTTTTCAATTCCCACCAAAAGGCCTAATTTCTACCTATTAATGTTAAATAATTTCAATTTAACACAAAATTGCTCGAGGATGAGTGTGGTAACAACGTTGACTCTTTCTCCCCCTTTTTTCCCCCCTGCACATGACCCACGTGCATGACACACACAAACACACACACCATCCATCCATCCATCATAAAAAGAACCAAAACATGGTTCATAAATATATATACGGGGTAGGTATACTTGATATATTACTCCTTTACTCCATTTTTAAAGGATCATCTTGGCACGATAACAACTTAGAAACATAGAAAAATGTCGGCAGATAAGAACCTTTCGGCCCATCTAGTCTGCCCAATTACATGGATACTTGACCTGGATTTATCTTTTGTTTAGGATAGCCTTATGCCTTTCCCATGCCTGCTTAAATTCGATCACTGTTTTGGCCTCTACCACTTCAACTGGAAGGCTGTTCCATGTATCCACCACCCTCTCAGTAAAATAATGCTTCCTGATGTTACTTTTAAACCTTTGCCCCTCTAATCTAAGACTATGTCCTCTTGTTTTGCTACTTTGTTTCCTTTTAAATATACTCCCTTTCTCTACCTTGTGGATTCCCTTTACGTATTTAAATGTTTCTATCATATCTCCTCTGTCTTGTCTTTTTTCCAAGCTATACATGTTAAGATCATTAAGCCTTTCCTGGTAACTTTTCTCCTTCAAGCAGTACACCATTTTAGTAGCCCTTCTCTGAACTCTTTCTCTAAGATGTGTATATCCTTCTGGAGATACGGTCTCCAGTACTCCTCAGCAGTGACGTCGCTACTTGGGGGCAGGGGGTGCGGCCTGCACCAGGTGACACCCGCCCTTAGGGTGACACTGTCACCCTAAGGGCGGGTGTCTCACCCTGCGCGCGTGTTCGCTCCCTGCGAGCGTCCGAAGCTATGCAGCTTCGGCGCTCGCCTGGAGGAAACACGTCACCAGCCAATCGCGGCTGGTCACGTGGCTCCCCCAGGCGAGCGCCCAAGCTGCACGCCGGCAGACGCTCAGAGGGAGCAAACACGCGGTGCAGGAGGAGGTGAGCTGAGACATATCCATGTGCTGGGCCATTATCCATGAGCTTCTGGGGCATATCCATGTGCTGGGGAAAATCCATGAGCTGGGGAAAATCCATGAGCTGCTGGGGCATATCCATGAGCTGGGGCATATCCATGAGCTGGGGCATATCCATGAGCTGCTGGGGCATATCCATGAGCTGTTGGGGCATATCCATGAGCTGTTGGGGCATATCCATGAGCTGCTGGGGCAAATCCATGAGCTGGGGCATATCCATGAGCTAGGGAAAATCCATGAGCTGGGGCATATCCATGAGCTGGGGCATATCCATGAGCTGCTGGGGCAAATCCATGAGCTGGGGCAGTATCCATGAGCTGGGGCACATCCATGTGCTGGGGCAGTATCCATGAGCTGGGGCATATCCATGAGCTGGGGCAAATCCATGAACTGGGGCAGTATCCATGAGCTGGGGCATATCCATGAGCTGGGGCATATCCATGAGCTGGGGCAGTATATCCATGAGCTGCTGGGGTATATCCATGAGCTGCTGGGGTATATCCATGAGCTGCTGGGGCATATCCATGAGCTTGGGCAGTATCTATGAGCTGGGGCATTATCCATGTGTTGGGGCAATATCCATGAGCTGGGGCATTATCCATGAGCTGGGGCATCCATCAGCTGGGGCAATATCAATGAGAGGAGCTGGGGGCATAGCCATGAGAGGAGCTGGGGCAAAATCCATGAGAGGAGCTGGGGCATTATCCATGAGAGCAGCTGGGGCAGTATATCCATGAGAGCAGCTGGGGCAGTATATCCATGAGAGGAGCTGGGGCAAAGTCCATGAGAGGAGCTGGAGCAAAATCCATGAGAGTAGCTGGGAAAAAATCCATGAGAGGAGCTGGGGCAAAATTTTTGAGAGGAGCTGGGGCAAAATCCATGAGAGGAGCTGGTGCAAAATCCATGAGAGGAGCTGGGTCAAAATCCATGAGAGGAGCTGGGGCAATATCCATGAGAGGAGCTGGGGCAAATATCCATGAGAGCCACTGGGGCATATCCATGTGAGCTGGGGCATTATCCATGTGAGCTGGGGCATTATCCATGTGTGCTGGGGGCAGTATCCATGTGTGCTTGGGGCAGTATCCATGTGTGTTATTATTATTATTATTATTCTTTATTTATAAAGCGCCAGCATATTCCGCAGCGCTGTACAATAGGCACAGTATAGACAGGGTTACAATACATTGAACAACATTTGACAAACAGTACAGGAGGAGATGAGGCCCTATTCCCATAGGAACTCACAATCTAGGAGATAAATAATACAGTTTTCTTCAAATTGCCTTTGTCAAGCATAATATGACATAATTACATTTTATTGTTCAAAGAGAGCCGAATTGCCTGGACCCTGGCGATGCCTACAGGAATCAGGTGTGTGCAGGATTTATCAACTATATCACAAAGGCTTTCGCTGCTGAGGCTTTTCCCGCCCCTGTGCTGAGGTCATTTTTACCGATTTTGCTCATCATGTTTAAACGTGTTTTGAAGGCTTATTTTAGTATATGACCCAGACATATTATATATCGTTCTTTCCGTCAGACTTGGCAGATTCATAATATGTCATTATTATATGTATACGTCATGACCTGTCTGTTTATTATAACAAAAAATGCAATAAAATATGAATTTTCAATAATTTACAACGTGTAAAGTGGTTTTTTTTCACATTTTAAGATGCGAGCAATTGCGGTTATATTTTGTATGGGTTGCGCTTGTCAAAAAAATTAGAGATGGGGTCTCATTACATTTTTCTTTGGGGAAAGTTACGCGATTTTTAACAAACGCACCGCATACAAAAATCGTTAGTGCAGCATCATTGTTCACATTATAATTGAAATGGGAACAATATTTCTGCATTAACGAACCAAAAAAAAGAAAAAAAAACTTGTTTATTTTTTTTTATAATTTTTTATTATATCATTTTTTTATTATTATTATTATTTATTTATAAAGCGCCAGCATATTCCGCAGCGCTGTACAATAAGCACAGTACAGACAGGGTTACAATACATTGAACAACATTTGACAAACAGTACAGGAGGAGATGAGGGCCCTATTCCCGTAGGAACTCACAATCTAGGAGGGTTGGGGTTGGAAACAGGAGGAGAGGACTGTAAGGTGAGAGTGATTGATGGTTGCGTCAGTGAGTTGGGTGGTAGGCTTCCCTAAATAGGAATGTTTTAAGGGAGCGTTTGAAGGAAGAGAAGTTAGGGGAAAGTCTGACAGTACGAGGGAGAGCGTTCCAGAGAGTGGGGGCTGCGCGTGAGAAATCCTGCAGTCTATCATGGGAAGAGGTGATGCGGGGAGAAGCTAGGCGCAGGTCACTGTTTGACCTTAGGGAGCGGGCTGGGGTGTATTTGGTGATTAGTGAGGACAGGTAGTGGGGCGCTGAGTTAGTGAGGGTTTTGTAGGTAAGGATAAGGATTTTGAACTGTGTGTTGGGGGCATATCCATGAGAGCTGGGGCAATATCCATGTGTGAGCTGGTCTGGGGCAATATATCCATGTGTGAGCTGGTCTGGGGCAATATATCCATGTGTGAGCTGAGGCGCAATATATCCATATGTGAGCTGGGGCAATATATATCCATGGGTGAGCTGCTGGGGGCAATATATAATTGTGAACTGGGGCAATATATCCATATGTGAGCTGGGGGCAATATATATAAATGGGTGAGCTGCTGGGGGCAATATATATCCATGTGTGCTTTCACTGCCTTCGAACAGGCATCGTACTTGCTGGCAGTTGGCAAAAATTTGTGTGAGCATATGAGAGAGCTCCACAGCAATAAACCTCACAGTAATGTGCGCTGTGTGTATGAGCATTCAGTGTTATTTGGGAGTACTGATTTAGGAGTAAGAGTAGTTAAAAAAAATCCGTAAAACTCGGGGGGGGGGGTGACACCATAAGTTACCGCACCGGGTGACACCAACCCTAGTGACGCCACTGCTCCTCAGCTTGGTTTTAGTCTGAGGAATGTGCAGTGTGGGGAACCTCTGGATAAAATGGTCCTACTTGTCTATGTTTTAAGTCCCATTCACACATTTTGACTTTTTCTTCTTTTGTTACTGATAAAGATCATGCATATTTACTGTTTGTTATTATGAGCATTTTGTAAATAACCAACACATCATTATATCTGCATTTAAGTTCAGCAGGGGTCAGGTTGTGCAGCAACATTTGGGGACACAGTTCCATGATTATATTTGAGGAGATAAAGGCGCTCCTACTTAGGCCACAATTTAAACCATGTGATGGACTGTGGTAATCATGTAAGGAGCTTTCTGTCACAAAAATGTATTATTGTGGAGGAATAAGTCTTTCAGGACTATTCAAAGAAAGTTGAAACTCAAGAGAATGCCTGGAGAAGTTAAAATTCTAGGTCAAAATAGCCAAACCAGAAAAATTCTCCCATTTATCTCACTTTCCAAGTCGTCTATTTGGTCTAGAACTCTAGATTGTTCTCTTCTGCCAATTCTCCTGAGTTTCACCTTTCTTTGAATATACCTGTTTGTCTTTACCTCTTATGTATATCCTCTGTGTTATTCTATGAGAAACATTCTTATTGGATAAGACCAGGAATGATCTTGGTATCATAGTGTGGGTGAATTTAGGATTAACTTGGTAGTTTTGTGGTGGAAATAATGAACATTTTTAAAGGCATTTCGAGGTGTCTTTCATAAGAAAAAACATGCAGGATTAATTGAGGCTAGATTTTTTTCCTTGCATAAGGTTTCCCTTGCAAATCTTGCTTTAACCCCCCACCCCCGCCTCCCTTCTACCAATTTGTTTTCCATAAAACCACTGCCAGGACCCAGTGAGAACTTTGCAGAACCCATAATGTAAAAATCTGCTTGAAAATCTCAAAAGCACATTTTCAAACTGTATGCACTATTTGAAAGACAGATGATGCCACCTGCGGGTCAAAACATTCTATTACATCTCCATATTACAGCTAGGGGTCTGTTCTTCCTTAAAAAAAACACAAAACAGACCACACACTGACAAAACAGTTTTAGAATCTTAGCTGTAAGCTGTCGGATGGGCGACTCTGAAGAGCAGTGGTGACTTTAACATTTACGAGTGAAGCCGTAAAAATTAGCAGCTCACACAACAAATGTTGGCAGCTTGTTTAGAATTTTTTGTAGGACTTAGAAACCATGATACGGAGCAGTCTCTAATATATCTCTCTCTGTTTCTTCAATAGATGTTTGAGTACAAGAAAATTGAATGTATGCTCGCTTTACTTTATTCTCCGAATAGCAATTTATACATAAAAAAATTTGTTTCGATTTTTTTTCTGCAAACTATTAATACCTTCTTTCATCCTTCTTGACCAAATGTAGTGATAATTCCTAGTCTATACAATATATTATAAAAATGACAGATATATACAGAAAAAGCACATGCTCAGACCTCTTAATACTTGCTGATACATCTCGCTGACATGCAATGCAAACAAAATGCTCATTGAAAGACCTTATCAGCCTGGCACAGGTCCCATGTTGACTGAAGGAGTGAAGCATGCTGTACATGTCCAGAAATGCTCTACAACTCAGCAAAGAAGACAAACATTATCAGAATGCACAAGGCTGAGCATCGTGTACACTGCCTGTATAAATTTCCTAAAATAGGATTAATATTTAATTTCTTTCTTTATTTTTTACAAACCATAAAATGGTTTTCTTAGTAATTAAATACTAATGGTCACAAGTGTATGAATGACTCTTTAGGAATCAGATTGGGGAGCTACTACTTATACAGGGTTATTCAGAGAGAGTGAAAAGCAGGAGAATGACTGGAGAATGAAAAATTCTAGGTCAAATTAGCCAAACCAGAAAAATTCGCCCTTTCATCTCACTTTCAAAATCGGCTATTTTGACCTAGAATTTTTCATTCTCCAGTCATTCTCCTGCTTTTCACGCTCTCTGAATAACCCTGATAGTTTGTATAAAAAAACCTTAAGCACTTCAATGCAATGAAACTTTATTAATTAACAATAATTATATCATGGTATACACATTGTGTAAAATGTCATGAAGGATACACATCATACATATGAAAAAGGATGTTCACATATTTGGTAAACATATCACTATTTTCAACAATCTATACTCAGAAAAGCATCAAGGAAATATATTCATGTTACCTCGGACAACAGCCATAAAATAGTCACCAAAGGGAGCCGGATTTGAAGATGCCCAACATTTCAGCTCCATAAAACCATCTTCCAGACTACTTATAGAAGGTTATTCAAAGAGCACTGGAAAAAGTTGAACACACCCGGCGATCTGCCGCAAACCCACCCAAAAATCCGACGATCCGCTGAACAGAGAACCGACCAGCTGCCAGAAAAGCAGACAAGCCAACGAACTGTGTAAAAAAACAAACAAACCGTAGAAAAACACTGCGACTTTGAAAAGATTTCTCCTTGGATCAAGCAGCCATTATTAAATATTATAACCCTTAATATTTTGTTTTTGCAGGAAGTTGTTTTATGCAGATAACACTCATAACAGAAGTCATCCAGTTGTTTAAAACTCTGTACAGTGTCTGACCCAACCACCTCGACAGGCAGAGACAGGCAGAGAATTTATTGTTCTCACTATAAAATTACCTTTCTTATGCTTAAACTGAATTTCCTTTCATCCAGTCTAAATGGGTGACCTCGTGTCCTATGTTTCCAAATGCTGTTGAATCAAGTCTATCAGGGTTATTCAAAGAGATCCGAATTGCTGGAGAAAGGTAACCGAACGCTGAAAATCAGCGTTCAGTTACCTTTCTTGGCCATTCGGCTATCCAGCGAGCAGGCAGTTCGCCAAATCCTGGCGAATTGCCTGAACATACGGTCCCTGTTCGGTGCCTGTTCGAGGGCAGTGAAATCCCCATGAAAAAGCACTGCTTCGGCTATTCAGAGAACACAAACCAGCAGTGAAAGGTTCCCGAAATGCCCTGCCGTTCGGTGGTTTCATTCGGCAAATTTATTCAGGAGAATCCCATAGACTTCAATGTTAAAAATATTCCCGTTTTAATTCAATATCTAATAAACCGTTCATTATAAAATTCTGCAGTAAAGAGTCTCTTTATTTATAGATTTTTTAGGATATTTTAAGCATTTTTCAGATTTTTTTTTATTTAAAAGCCCGATTTTTTTTATTTAAGTTTACTTATTTTTTCTGTAACAGCCCTTTATATTATCATTCCCTGGACCTCATATGTAAATTACAGACATTTTCGCTCAGTAGTTTCTTTGCAAACAGTGTTTCACTTTTCAATCATTCATGCAAACTGTTTTCCTAATTTATTCACTGCCTCTTCTGCTGTGTTGAAGGCTGCGATCGGCTCCTGTTCGGGTTTTTTTGTGGTCTTCGGCAGGTTAATCCAGATGTTTTTGAGGGTTTTCGGCGTGCATTCGCTGGGTTTTGCGGTTAGTTTTCGTCAGGTTTGTGGCAGCTTTTCCCTGCAATTCGGGGACCCTGTGGTGCTTGCTGAATACACCGCAGGGTCACCGAAATGGGATCGGCAAAACAAACCGAATTGAAGAGAACGAAAAGTCACTGAACATGCGGTGACTTTTCGAATCTCTTTGAATAACTCTGTATATTTTAAAAGGATGCCTTACCACCATAGGTTTCTCAAATTGCTTTAGTGAATTATTATGGAATGGAACACAATCTGAAAGACTTCCAAGTAACACTGCTAAATATTTATTTCATGGTGATGAACATGGTAAAGACCATGGTGAATGCCATTCAGATAAGTAATACTTGACTTTATTTCTCTAAATTCCAAAGATTTCATCATTAAAAGTTTCCTTTGCATGAGGAGAAGTCATTGCGTGTCTTAATCATATTCATAAGTGAAAACACCTCTGGCTACCACAGTTTGCCTTTTGACTCTGCCAGAAGTGTGTCATATTTTGGGAATGATTCCGAATTCTTGGTTGCTAGTGCATTCTATCACTGTTGCCAGATTAGCAAGGAGATAAAAAAAAATTCTAGTTCAGAGTGTCCTAGCCAAAGCATATGAGGATGTGGAAAATACATATCTAATTTGAATTTGGCTGCTGTGGTAATTTGACTAATAGTGCATAAAGTCCACATAAAATGAAAGTACTTGGTATTTAACTTTATGTCTGTGCCTTCAGTTGTAACTAAGGGTGTCGTGTCATCATCAACTTATTTTTACAAGTGTTTCCAACATTATAAATGCCCACTATGACAGTTTAGAACCATAATTTTTCCACTTTAATAAGTAAACAGGTGACTATTTCCAGGTTTAAGAAATAAATTATGTCATGAAAGATTAGTGGAAATAAACGTAGCAATATGTAAAATCTACTTTCAAAACAAAAGTTGTACTGGGAGTCACTTTTTATCTGAAAAATTGAATTGTATGTGAAGATGAAAATTTAATGTTTAAATATAGGTTTTTATTGAAAGAGAAGCACACACCGCGATACTTCACCAGAGTGAGTGCACCAAGGTCCGTAGGTAGGCAGTCCACCATGTACTTACAATCAAAGGGTATAGGGTAATCAATGGGTATGTTGGAAGTAAGAGCAGGGTTTATTGGAATATACAACATTTTGGTCCTTTCCAAGTTTGATGAAAGTTCTTGGATAAAAAAAGAAACATTGCATTGTCCAACCAAACCCTGCTCATATTGGCAACACACTCTTCTGATGTAACTTCAACCCAATGTGATGCTATTTGCAATCTTGATTTCTCTTTCAGCACACACCCCAAACTCAGTCAGGGTTTGTAGCAGGCCCTTGCAGAGAGCAGCTCATTACCCTCATCCAGCTGGACTCATCCAGCACCCCAGTCCACTCCCAGCCAGCTGCTGTCAAAGTAAACAACCAAACCCTGCAACACCCCCTAGATGTAGAAAATGCCTTTAATGATTATTTTGTTGGATGCGCCACCACTTTGATTGCCAAGCTAGGAAATGACATGCAATCAGAGAGGCCTCATGCAGGTCAGGCCCCCCCAACTGTGCAAAGTCCCTGTATCAGACAGGAATTCAGTTTTAGACCAGTGCCTGTCAGTGTCGTTACTAAACTTCTCTGTAAGCAAAAAATGAAATACCAGCCTGGACTTGATCAAATACCAGCAATGCTGCTGAAAATCAGTGCGAAAGCAATTGCAAATCCTGTCGCAACCCTAATAAATGAGTCACTGGCAACTGGATACATACCCAAGCTCTGGAAGACTGCAAGAGTGGTACCTATCCATAAAAGTGGTGACAGTACTTTGGTATCCAACTACCGTCCGATATCGTTGCTCCCTGTAATGTCAAAAGTCTTGGAAAAATGCGTCTACACACAATTACGTGATTATTATCAATATTGGAACTACTTAACCCCGGATCAATCAGGCTTTCGTCCAAATCACACAACTACAACCGCCCTTTTAAAAGTCTGCAATGATATCCAAGCTGGGATGGAACAAGGAAACCTAACTGGAGCCATCTTCCTTGATTTTGCCAAGGCCTTTGACACGGTAGACCATGGCATCTTGTTAGAAAAACTTAAAAACTCTGGCATCGGTGATCGCACGCTAACCTGGTTTCAATCATATGTATCTGACCGATCACAATATGTGTCAATTTCTGGCAGCTCCTCCCAGTCACTTGCGGTGTACCCCAAGGCTCAATACTAGGCCCCCTGCTATTCACAACATTCATAAATGATCTGCCCAACGTCTGCAAAGCCTCAAATGTACATATGTACGCAGACGACACTGTAATCTATACCAGCAAATCAAATCTCCCGCAGCTGGAGGCCGTGCTGTAAGAACAATTCACAGAGGTAGAAAAGTGGATCAAAAACAACAAACTTTTTTTAAATACTGACAAAACTGTAACGATGCTCTTTGGAACAGCACCTAAACTACACAAATTGCAAAATCCCCATCTATGTGTTGGGACAAAATCAAATGGCATGCTGACCACAGTCACTTCTCTCAAATATCTAGGTATGTGGTTGGACCCTAATCTATCCTTTGGCCCCCACATAGAAAAACTCTCATCTAAACTTTACCCCAAACTAGGTGCCCTGTACAGAAACAAATCCCGCGGTCAGAAAGCAGATTGTACAGCAAATGCTTATGCCGGCTATTGATTACGGAGCTGTAGTGTATGCAGCCGCCCCGCAAACACACCTTCATAAACTTACTACATTGTATAACTCATTCTGCCGCTTTGCGCTACAATGTAACTACATGACCCACCATTGTGACATGTTAAAAGAGCTAAACTGGCCATCGCTGGAATCCAGACGCACCCTTCACCTTTCCAGCCTGATGTTTAAGAGCATATCTGGGAAGCTGCCACCCTACCTGAATAGACTGCTTCCCCCAGCAGCTCCCTCATCCTATAACCTCCGATCCAGGACCAGCACCTTACTTGCAATAGCACAATACATAAAGACAGTGGCTCTGTCCTCATTTTCCTACAGAGCACCACAATTATGGAATAACCTCCCAGACACCATCAAATCTTCCCCCAGTCTTAAGTCACTCAAGAGCTCCTTACTAACATACCTCAATACAGAATGCACCTGTAAACATGTAACCTAGTGACTAGATTTCCTACATATTTATTTTCTGTTAATCTGTATATTTGTGTTGTTTTTTTTTAATATCTTGCATTGTATTACTTTGTATTTCTGTAACTGTAACACTTCAATGTTCTTGAACCCAGGACATACTTGAAAACGAGAGAAATCTCAATGTATCCTTCCTGGTAAAATCCTTTATAAATAAATAAATAAATAAAAATGTGACCAGTTCTTTCCTTTTTTTTTTTGAGAAAGTATTTTACCAAGAAGGATACATTTAGATTTCTCTCATTTTCAAGTATGTCCTGGGTGGCGAGTATGTACCGTTAGGTGTCTTGACCAAGGACACTTACTGGAGAGGTGCTCTGGCTGGGATTTGAACCTGTGTCTCCACAGTTATAGAGCAGTGCTGTTGCCTCTATTCCATCCAGCCGGTGGGTTTCCTTTTGGTTGTACAGTGGGCTGATTACCTACCTTGGTACAGTCACTCTGGTGAAGTATATGTCACATACCTCCGGTGCCCGGCAGTATCCTCCACGCTGTTTGCTGTCCGAGCGTCGGATAAAATACAAGCCAGCGCAGGCCACGTGACAAGTGGAGGGGCAGGGCACGGAGCTATGATGCTGCACCATTGGGATTAAATACCTTGCAGTCAGCGTGATCGGCAGGCTGATGTGGTTGGTTTCATTTTCCCACAATGCTATCTAGCATTGGAGATAACATATCTATTCCGTGTATGACCTTTGGCTTTGACAATTGACTATTCTGGTATCTGACCCTCTGGCTTTGGCAAATAGCGTTTCTGGTATCTGACCCCCTGGCTTTGGCACTTAACGATTCTGGTATCTGATAGGGATGAGCCGTTTGGTTCGATGTGTTCGGAGTTCGATTCGAACATCGCCAGTTCGTATGTTCGCGAACTTCGAACATTTCCGCATGTTCGCAGCATGTTCGCCCACAAAGCACCACAATGGACCACAATGCACTTTTCCACTGGCCTGAAGCTTGTGATTGGCGACAGCCTGCACCTGACCACAGTTTAGGTGCAAGACTATGCCAATCATGGCTCAGAGTCCTGATTGGGCAAATTTTGCCCAATCATGGGCTTACAGAGCTAAGTCCTACAGCACACTATATAAGGCTTGAACCCAGCCCAGCCAGCACGTGTTTTTTGAGAGAAGATTGTTGTGTTAGTGTGTGTTCTCACTGCCAATCTGCTAGCAGCTATTGGGGGGTCTCATTTCTACAAAATATCTGGGAATTGTTCTAATCTTTGTGTTCTCATTGCCACCAACTATTTTGGGGTCTCATTTCTACAAAATATCTGGGAATTGTTCTAATCTTTGTGTTCTCATTGCCACCAACTATTTTGGGGTCTCATTTCTACAAAATATCTGGGGCAAGGGCAGACCTGGATACCTTTCCAGCAGATGATCCACTGGCTTACTGGGTGTTGAGATTGGATCACTGGCCAGAATTTAGCCAATATGCTATGCAGCTACTAGGTTGCCCTTCATCCAGCATGCTTTCTGAAAGGACGTTCAGTGCCGCTGGAGGTTTTGTAACAGACAAAAGAGTGCGTCTGTCCACCGACTCTGTAGACCGACTGACATTTATAAAAATGAATCAGTCCTGGATCAGCAGCAATCAATCCACTGATGCTGACATAACGGAATAGATTGGGGATCTCTTCTGCATTCACAAAACCTCCACCACTGCACTCTCCCACAATACCACAGAGGGGTTACTTATGGTGTGAAGGCACTTGCTGCCACCAAAGGCACAATATTTGGGTGCACTGCCACTGACGCCTATATTACCAGATTTATATCATTTTAATATTGGACCGCAGGGTCCAACCCTGCACTCTTCCACAATACCACAGAGGGGTTACTTATGGTGTGAAGGCACTTGCTGCCACCAAAGGCACAATATTTGGGTGCACTGCCACTGACGCCTATATTACCAGATTCATATCATTTTAATATTTGACCGCAGGGTCCAACCCTGTACTCTTCCACAATACCACAGAGGGGTTACGGTGTGACGGCACTGTTGCCGACACTAAAGGACCAATTTTAAACCACCTATTGTTACTTTCATCCAAAGCCTGCATAAGTTTCACCATAATTTAGCCAAAAAATCACTAAACTTGTTCTGCGTGTTCTAAAATGTCTCCTTTTTTAATACAGACTGCCGCCCCAAGCAGTTGTTTATGAATAAATTAAAGGAAAAGCGTTTACCGTAATTTGAAACGTAATTTTTTTTGTTTTTAAATGTTTCTATACATCCTACAAATCTGCCACTTCACGGGCAGGTTATGGGGACCTCATAGACACGATATTTGAAGGAATTTTTCGTTTTTATTTTTAACCCTTATTTCATGGAAAACTCATGTTCCTTTAAAAATGTTTTTTTTAAAACTTTTTTTACTTGTTTCCTGTCCCACAGGGCACTACCCGGACCCCATACACCTTTTATGGCAAATATCTTGAATATTCATGCCCTCTTGCATGGCACTCTAAAAATCGAACTTTTGAGTCCCATTGACTTGCATGGAGTTCGGTTCGTGTTCGAGTTCGAACTCAAACTTTTGAAATTGTTCGAGTTCGAATGCGAACCGAAAACGGGGGTGTTCGGCTCATCCCTAGTATCTGACCCCCCTGGCTTTGGTAATTGATGATTCTGGTATATGAATATGACCCCCTGGCTTTGGCAAGTGATGTTTCTGATATCTGCCCCCTGTTTTTTGGCAGTCCACGATTACTACATATATATATAGTTTCTGACAAACCGACCACTCTAAGGATTGGAAAGGTTAGGGGCAACTCTGCGTGCAGGGACCGGTTTTCTATACTCCTGGGAAATTTGTGATAGTATAGTGGCTGTGTGCTTCTCCTTTTTTATTCTAGACCTGAATATCTACGAACTTTCAATACCAAGGCCTTATTCTTTCAGGCCGCTTTCCAACATTGCCCGGGTCAAGCCATATATATCAACAACAAATTTAGTGATGTCTATAGGTAGCGAAACTACACAAAAATTTTACAACTTAATTACCCTTTTCATATCTTGCTGATTGATAACAGATTGTGCAAATACATTATGTGATAAATTACGCAGGACAAACATACCCATACATTAAAGGTTGCTTGTTAGCAACCCCTGTCATTACCGTCCATTACATTCTTTGGTTAATTCCTCGAGATAGAAACCACAAAAGCTGCTGTAATATATCGTAGACTGCTTAATTGCACACATTGAAACAACTCTCTTTTCGCTGGATTGCCTTTACTGATAATATGATCCTCTCCTGATATTTATTTGTTTTGGCTCATGGTAATATTTTTCTCTTGGCTGTACTTATGCTTCTTCTTATCAGCCAGTATGAAAATCTGAACCTTCTGGGATGTGGGAAAAGAATTTGCTGGTGACTCCCACTAATACATTTCTGAAGCAATTGGAGAGCCTGGTAGACTTATTTAAGGGCTAAATTAATCTCCACACTAAGGGCTCTATTAAATTCTTCGCGCAAACGTTAACGCGTGCGCAAAAACGCATTAACGCGAGGGGAAAAGCCCTTTGCGCAGAACGTCGTATTACAATGTCTGCGCAAAAAATGCACGTTAACGTCTACCGCTGGTGAACCTGCGCGAGCGTAATGTACGTTGTGCGTCCTATACTTAACATTCTGAGAGCAAATGCGTTTGTGTTCTGGTACGCAGATGGTGTTACAATCTATGTGCAATTTTTAACAGACAACGTTTGCGAGCATAATTTTAACGTCTTTTAAAAGCTGGTGTTAATGGCAAATCTGAACGTCCTGCCCGAAACCAAATACACCAGCCAAAAAAAAAAATATAGCACTGTATAGTTACACATTCTACGCATACCTAAACAATAAAGAAGTTGTGCGTGTTTTTATTATTGCTGCAGCATATAGATACGGGAGACAATTGTGGTTCTTAATTCTGATTGGCTGAATCGCGTGAAAAAAAATCCGCACACCGATTTCTGCACGCAACGTTAATGCTCCCGCATTTTTGCACGTCTTTTTTACACGTGTTATTTTCTGATGGATGAAAAAATGCACACGGATTGTAATACCACTGTTATTTTTCGCGCGTTAGCGTTTAACACTTCGCACAAAAAACAATAGCACTGCGCATGCGCTTTTGCGCGATGAATTTAATAGAGCCCTAAAACGGGGGCGGTAGGGAGAAAAAACTGTGCCCGCAGTATTCCCCCTACTGCCCCCGTTTTAGTGTGGAATTACAATGCAGGCGCTTAAAAAGCTGCCTGCATTGTTACCGTGCGCTATGGCCCCGCGGTGCTCGCGGCAGCGCTGAGTGCAGCCGCGAGCATCCACTCGACGGAGTCCATAGGACTCCATTGAGCCAGACGCCGGCGGTCACATGACCTGGCCGGTCAGCGTAGTGATACTCAGGGAGAGACTGGGGGGAGCTTTTTCCCCCAGGCTTTCCCTGCTCCCTCCGGACGGAGGAGGAAGTCAGAGCCGCGGTCCTCGCCAAGGGACAGGAGGTGAGTATATTTTTTTTTTTAAAAAAAAAAAAAATTTGTCTGGTGTTAACGGATTCTGTAGAAGCGGAATCCGTTAACACCAAGTCCTGGCTTTGTTTAACTTTCCGCTAACCAGAGCCAGGCTTTAATCAGCGCTGGGACATTGTAATACTAATGCTGATTAACACTTTGCATTCCCTATACTTAACATGGGGAGCGCAAAGTACAGTAACCTCGAGCTAAAAAGCGCAAGGTACCAAACACAAAAGGGTTACATAACCAGTTTGCGTTTGGATTGTAATAGGCGGTAGACACCGCGTCTAACGTTAATGCTCACGCAGGTGACTGTTAACGTTCGCGTTAAGATTGTAATGTGACCCTAAGTGTTTACAGAGTTCTTATCGCAAAGGTAAAAGAATGTATATTTTTGTTGACACCGAGCATCATGTTGTCATGTTTGTCAATGTATGTTTAGCCCCTTAACACTACAGGGAATCCTATGCCGTCATAGTGCCAGACAAGCTTAAACGCTGCGGGCGGCATAGCACGTCATGCGGCTTTCTGGCCCTGCCTCCAGACAAAAAGGCTCCTTGCAGGCAATGGCAGCGATTGGCCAAGGGGAAGGGAGGCAGGCCAGACCTACTGCCCACCTGCTGTGAGCACAAGCCATGGCATTAAGGGGGTTAAAAATAAATAGATAAAATCATGCTCCTCTTAGAAATCACAATTCTTCGCAATTTTTTTAAAATCTTTACATCAAAATAGTCCAATTTTATGTCTTCTGTTCATAATTTGCAAAGTTTATTTGGGGAAAGACATTACTAAATTAATTAATTAGAGTACCAGTGTACACTGACGCCCAAAAGTAATGGGAGTAGGCCGTGGGACTGATTTTATGTGGTTTATCTATTAAAGTAATGATTTTTTAGAACAATGATTCCAGGCTTTTTAGGTGGAATGAAGCCAAAGTTTATGAGGTCCACACCTGTCTATGATGCCCTTTGAATCAATGGCAATCCTTCATCCTATTGTCTCCTTGCAGTCTGACATTGGAAAGGATGAGGACACAAGGACGAAAAGTTTAATACAACGTTATGGTTCTCTGTGGAGGTAAAAATAGATTCGATCAGAGGATATAAAGTATAACATAATGTTTTGTCTATTGATCTCAGATGAAATATGTATTTCCAGGCAACAAAAAGTTATCTTTGTCTTTGTTCATTCAGTGCTGCACAGGAGTTGTTTTACTAGAAACAGAAGATTAGGATGGCAAGTAAGATCAGATGTACATGTAAGCATGGACAAGGAGAAGTCCAAACAATCTTCTTTCAAATAGGATTAACTCCCTTAACGTAGGGAACAAATTACAGATGTGCAGGAAAATGCTGTACACTTACAGGGTTATTCAAAGAGAATCGAAAAGTCACCGCACGTTCGGTGACTTTTCGTTCTCTTCAATTCGGTGCAATTTGGTGATCCCATTTTGGCGACCCTGCGGTGTATTCAGCAAGCACCACAGGGCCAACATAATGCAGAGAAGAGTCGCCGCAAACCCGCCGAAAACTCACTGCAAACCAGGGCAAACGCACATCGAAACCCGCAAAAACATCTGGATTAACCCCACCGAACACAATGGAGAAAGTCGAGCAGGAGCCGATCAGAGCGCAGAGCAGCCACAGGAAAAACCCGACAACGCAGACGAATTGCGTGAAAAAAAAAACGTACGCTTGAATGTTTGAAAAGTAAACGCTGTTTGCAAAGAAACTACAGAACGAAAATGTCTTAAATTTACATATAAAATCCAATGAATGATAATAAAAAGGGCTGTTACAGAAAAAAGAAAAACCGTTTAATTTTTTTTAAAAGAACGGAAAACATTTTTTGCAAAAAGATCCTAAACAATCTATAAATAAAGAGACTTTTTACAGCAGAATATTCTAATAAATGGCTTATTAGATATTTAATTAAAACGAGAATATTTTTAACATTGAAGCCTATGGGATTCGCCTGAATAAACCTGTCGAATGAAGCCACCAAATGGCAGGGCATTTCGGCAACTTTTCCCTGCTGGTTTTTGTTTCTGAATAGACGAAGCATTGCTTCTCTGTGGGGGATTTCACTGCCCTCGAACAGGCACCGAACAGGCACCGTATGTGCAGGCAATTTGCCAACATTTGGCGAACTGCCTGCTCTCTGAATAGCCGAATGACCAGGAAAGGTATGGTACGCTGAATTTCACTGTTCGGTTACCTTTCGCCAGCAATTCGGATCTCTTTGAATAACCCTGATATTGTCGCAATTGATTTCCCATACGCCTCCTTTATTCTGCATGGTATATGATAGGATTTATTCTATATTCTTTAACCCTTTCCAGCCGCGCAACATACCATGCTGTCCGCGCGGTGGTTGGGGCTTGAAGATATATTGGTACGCCCGACTTCAATGGGCTACATCGCCCCCTCCCCGCAGCCAGCGCACGCCGTGCTCGGTTGGGTGCTGCGAGATGTCTTGAACTCTGGCCGCCACCCTGCAGTCAATGATGCGCATCAGCTACGTGAGCAGGCTGCAACAGAGGCCCGCGGCAGCACCTGGCCGACTGTGATAACCGCCCCCAACAGCACCATTAAGGGGTTAAATGACTGGACAGAGGCCTCTCTGCATCAGGACAAAACTGAGGCATTTTTTCTTAACTGGTCCCCACTTATCCGGGTGCTTCCAGCTGCTACTCAAACGGTGAAAGATAAATTTCTTTATTCTCCCTGGTATACTCTGCAGATATTGTGAGGGACCCCTCCAATCTCCTCTGAACCCCTGACAGTACTCTCACTCAGTTTCTAACTCTATGCTAATATGCACTGTGTCACTGGGCTTGGTTATTCTGTATAGGAGCTGCATATTGATTTTATTTAGCCAGGATGACACTTACCCTTCCAGTGTGGCCTTAACGTAATCTAGATTTTAAGGCACTATTCTAGCCTTCAGCATTGTTGCTCTGTAACGGGAATTTTATTTGATCAATGGCTTTGTCAGTATGATGATGATGTGCTTCTGTTTATTTGCTCTGTACCTGATCGATTAATAAAAAAAATATTTAAAAAAAATACTTCTTGACCAGAACAACTCCCAAAAGACTTTACAAAGTTGGTACTAACTTAACCAGAGCTGTTGTAAACTTACCAAAGCCATTATAGTCTATGGAGTTGCTAAGTTTACAACAGCTCTGGTTAAGTTAGCACCAACTTTGTAATACTGCCCTTTATATGCTCCTGTAGTAAATCAAAAGTAAAGTTATATTTTGGTGTTGTAAACCTCATCTTTATTCTATTTATATTTCCTCTTCACTTGTATTTTCTTTCCGAATGTTTCCATTTTTAGATATCTCAGGGATCAGTAATCTGTCAGCAACTGTATCTGTCAACTGTAGTCTCCTTACTAGGGCTTCAATTGCTAGATTTTAATTTTATGTAGGAATATAAATTTCCTTTGATTGAAATACGTACTATATTTCAATATGCATTAGTGTGAAAAGCCTGTTCTGATAGAAAGGGGGGGTCACAGCCCATTTTAACCACTTCAATGCGGAGGACGCGCTGAGCGCGTCCTCCGCATGGCTGCTGGTATGCTGCTGGTATGCTGGTATCCTCCCTTTTGGGGCCAGCGTTCGGCCGGGTTCCGGCCGATCGCTGGCCCCCCCGGTGTGGGCTGACATCCTCGATGTCAGCCCAGCATCCGGAACCGCAGCCGCTGAAATTAGGTGTCATCGCGGCAGAGCGATGACACCTAATTCAGGTGCCCCCCCCGCATGTGCGGAGGAGGCGCCTGAAAGGGAGGGGGGGAGGTCCTTCGGACCTCTCTCCCTCCCGATCGGCGGCATTGCGGGGGTTAACCCAGGCACCATTTGGAAGGGCACAGCCTGCCCTTCCAAATGGTGCCTGGCATTAATCCCTGGGGAGCTGGATCGCGAATCGGCGCTGAAAAGCGCCGGTTCGTGATCCTTTCCCGGAGCTGGCCGACATCTTGGATGTCGGCCAAGCCTCCGGGAACTCCCCCTGAGGACTGGCGTCATCGTGCATAGCACGATGACGCCAGTCCTAGAGTTAACCCCTAACTGCCACCAACGGTGGAGATAGGGAGTTCCAATGAACTCCCTATCTCCCGATCCGTGGCAGCTAGGGGTTAAAGTTTGGTATGGTTGGATCGGCCAGATCATGGCCGTACCAACGATACCAAACTCGAATGTGAAAAAAGTTTTAAAAAAAAAATTAAAATTAAAATTAAAAATAAAAATATATTTAAAAAAAAAATTTATAAAAAAAAAAATAAACATTTTTTTTTCTTTTTTTGGTTCGTTAGTGTAGCAATATTGTTCCCATTTCAATTATAATGTGAACAATGATGCTGCACTAACGATTTTTGTATCCGGTGCGTTTGTTAAAAATCGCGTAATTTTCCCCAAAAAAAAATGTAACGAGACCCCATCTCTAATTTTTTTAACAAGCGCACCCCATACAAAATATAACCGCAATTGCTCGCATGTTAAAATGTGAAAAAAAACACTTTACACGTTGTAAATTATTGAAAATACATATTTTATTGCATTTTTTGTTATAATATACAGACATGACATAACGTATACATATAATAATGACATATTATGAATCTACCGAGTCTGACGGAAAGAACGATATATATGATGTCTGGGTAATATACTAAAATAAGCCTTCAAAACACGTTTAAACATGATGAGCAAAACCGGTAAAAATGACCTCAGCACAGAGGTGTGAAAAGCCTCAGCAGCGAAAGGGTTAAGTGTCAATTCTGTATGTAGACAGTCTTTTCTTACACAGGCTGTAAGCCTGCAGAATTTAGCCACATTTCCTGTAAAGTCTTTGTTATATGAAGTGTAGAAATGTATCTGCTCTGATTGGCTGTTATATCACATTCCTATGTGGGGAGGATAGGAACCTCTTTTCTACAACGAACGTTTCTATTGGATGTTGAAATAATAAACTGGTCTGACTAACGACGAGATATTCAGACATGACCTGAAGCTACATTGTGTGCGTGGCTGATTTTGGTGTCTCCGCCATAGCGTAGCGCAGCATCTTGCTTCATTTTGATATATGAAGAAGAAATGACAGACTTTTGGGATTCCATATATGGTAATTATAATAGGAAAATTGTTTTGTTTGTTTATGCTTACAATTTAGTTTGACCCAGTTGTGGAAATCGGCACTTTTTCAGCTGCATTTGGCCATTTTTCAGTCCGGGGATTCAAATTCGCGCTTACCGGTATTTAGATTCCAGATAAAAATTCAGCTCAAATATCTGCTCTCGCATCTATACTTTTTAATGGAGATGTCAAATTTATCGATTCAATTTGAATTAATCAGTATTTCAAAATCTGAAACAATTATAAATGCTGTAAGGTGTTGATAAATGGATTTTCAGGCAGAGAGATGGAGATAACTGTTGGCGCTATATAAATGACGACAATAATAATAATAATAACAATAATACTACTAATAAAAAAAATTGAAATCTGTGTATTGTTTTTAATAAGCATGTTTAAAAGCACATATTTGTATGATGCTGGCCAAAAATCTATTTTTTCGGGGGGTTAGGCCGGCCCACTGTTTTTCAAACTAACTGTGTTTTCAAATATCACTTCTGGACGAACTTTTTCAACTGAATCAGCTGATATTTCCGAAAAATATATTGGTCAAAGACAGATGATATTTTTTCTGAAAAATAAGCCAAATTAAATCAAACCTTAGGTTTTGGCCCATGAGACATGAAGCAGATCCATTCTGGCTCTTTTGCAACTTCATCTACTGATGGTTAGGTGTGACTGCTAGGATACTCTAATAAAGATTTGAATCATTGCTTAAATCTGTATCCACCAAATCAAAGTCTTGTTTGTCCAGCCAATCCAATGGCTGTCAATACCAGGACAGCAGATTGGACAGGCAGGAACCACAACCACCAATGGCCATTGACAAGTTATTGTGCCTAGAACAGTGTTTCTCAACTGCAGTCCTCAAGTATCCCTAACTGGCCAGGTTTTAAACCATCACAGTGTTTTGAGGCTTTGACGGGGCCGGTCACACGCTGTAGCGTACGCACGAATTGCGCGCTCTACAAGCATCCGTGCACAAAGCCTCCCCATCAGAAACGCTAGAGGCTAGAGGGAATCGAGCCTTGCAGTGCTGAGCGCACTAACTGCGCTCAACGAGGTGACCAGACGGGCGTTGAGTGGCAGGAACGTCCACTCTCACGAACATTCCTTCCGCTGTCAAAGACGCTCGCTTGACCCCGACCTTAAGGATTCACTTGAGGAATTGCAGACTGGATCCTGCAATCACTGAGCAGCAAATCATATCACCTGTGCTGGGCTTCAGATATCTGGCAAACCTGACCTGTTAGTCCTCCCTGAGGACCAAAGTTGAGAACTAGGCTAGAGTGTCCTATTAATAACCCTACAGCGTGTTTTAGTATTATATGTAAAACAGCTGTCTGTGTTAGTGCGTTGATTTATCGTGGGCTCCTTGCAAACGTTGCATGTGTCAGTGTAAATGTTTATGATCTTGCAATATTGAATTGTATAAATCATTGTGAATAGAAAGAAGTCAGAATTTCAGCAAATATATTCAAAGATCATTGCCCTTGGGTATTCCAACTGTACACTGTTAATGTAATGCTTGATTGGATTCCCTTGCTTCTGCATTACTAAATGACCCTGCACGCCTAAGAAATGTATATATTTACATTACTCTGTTGAATCTTGTGTTTGGAATTTCTCATGTTCCTGCTTAATATACATTTCCCTCCCAGTTCCCGTTCCACTGTGATGTGTTCTCTGAGATTCACATATGCTTGGAAATATATGAATGAGATATGTTTTATGTATTTCTGATTATACTTTTATATTTTCTATAGTGACCCGTGGGACAATGGTTGAGGATAACAATGTTGTTTATGAGCACAGTGCCAAGATAAATCTGCAGGACAGGGATTGATGCTTCTGAAATTGCTTGTATTGGTTTTCTGAGATCTAAATGAAATGCGCTTACTGAAGTGCGTATATTGGCAGATTTTTCAAGAATCATCGGAGTTGTTCTCTATTGTCAGACCTGGTAGATACAAGTTTGAATTGTAAGATAGATGTGTCCATATTAGTGTAATTTTTTTAAAATCTGTTTAACCCTTTCGCTGCTGAGCCATTTCACGCCTGTGTGCTGAGCTAATTTTTACTGGTTTCGCTCATCATATTTAACCGCGTTTTGAAGCCTTATTTTAATATATGACCCAGACATATTATATATCGTTCTTTCCGGCAGACTCGGCAGATTCATAATATGTCATTATTATATGTATGCGTCATGTCCTGTCTGTATATTATAACAAAAAATGCAATAAAATTAGAATTTTCAATAATTTACAATGTGTAAAGTGTTTTTATTCACATTTTAACATGCGAGCAATTGCGGTTATATTTTCTATGGGGTGCGCTTGTTAAAAAAAAAAAAAATCGAAATTGGGTCTTGTTACATTTTATTTTAGGGAAAATTTTTAACAAACGCACCGGATACAAAAATCGTTAGTGCAGCATCATTGTTCACATTATAATTGAAATGGAAACAATATTGCTGCATTAACAAATCTAAAAAAAAAACTTGTTTATTTTATTATAATTTTTTTTAAATATATTTTTTTAAATTTACATGGTCATATTTGGTATCGTTGGAAAGGCCATGCTCTGGCCAATCCAGCAATACCAAACATTAACCCCTAGCTGCCACGGATCGGACCATTGGTGGCAGTTAGGGGTTAACTCCAGGACTGGCGTCATCGGCCAGCTCCGGGAGAGGATCACGATTCGGCGCTTTTCGGCACCGAATCGTGATCCGGCACCCAAGGGGTTAAAGGCAGGCACGGTTTGGAAGGGCAGGCTGTGCCCTTCCAAACCGTGCCTGCCTTAACCCTGTGGCCCCGGCGATCGGGAGGGAGAGAGGTCCGAAGGACCTCACCCCCTCCCTTTCAGGCACCTCCTCCACACTTGTGGGGGGGCCCCGGAAATAGATGTCATCGCGCTGCCGCAATGACATCTATCTTCCCCCCCCGGCGTCCCGGAGTCCTGGGCTGACATGCTAGATGTCAGCCCGCACCGGGGGGGGCCAGCAATCAGCTGGAATCCTGGCTGATTGATGCCTCCTGTGCTAGTACGCGCTCAGCAGCCAAGTGGTTAATGGGCAGGTCATAAAAAGAGACATACAGTAAAATAATAGCATCAAATATTGGGATATGATCTAAAACATAAGACAAAATATATATAGGGTAATATCCCACAGGTTCAGGTATACGCAGATACAAATGGCCACTCACAATGGTGTGATAAGCCCATCATTCTCCAGTATTGCTGCAAGGCTGGTGTCACATCAGTGTTGGATCCATCAGATGTTGTGGGATCTCGGAATAAATTATATATAATAGCACCAAGCATCAAGTAAAATATAATAAAATTTATTAACTTACTCTTCAGAGTAGATAAAACAGCACCATGCTCTCTCCTTTTGAGATAACCATGACAACCACTATCGTTTGGAGTTGGGTGGGATCCCCCATAGAGATCCAGAAGCTTTCCAGTTCGAACCAATATAGGCTCCGCTCTTGTGAGTGCAAACATCATAAGCTATAATTTGTAATTATCTCCCTTGTATATTATACTGCGCGATTATTGTCTTGTTATCTTTTTATTATAGGAACATTTATACCTTTTGAATAATCTGTACACGAAAAACAGTTTTGAGTCAATAAGAGAAGTCTAAACTGTTTTCTTTTAACCATACTTAGTATATATTATATAAGCGCTCCCTTGATACTTAAATTAAGTATCCTCCGTCTTTCCTTCGATTTATGGGTGTGGGAAAACACCTTTTAGGTGAGCTGCTCAATAAGGAAATCCTTTTTTTAGCGCCATTGCACTGAGAACCTATACAGGTTCATCCTTCTTTCATATAATATTAGCGTTATAAAATAAATGAAACAGATTCTAAAAAAGGATCACCAGAACGTGTTTTCGCTGTATAGGCTTCCTCAGTGAGTGTCCTTCAGAGTAGAGCAGTCTTTAAAAGTGAGTCCAAAAAGATTTTCAATCAATATTAGTCTTTTTAAAGTTTTCTCCGGTCTTGCTGCTTGTCTGGGCTTAATAAGGTGGTTTTCTATCCGCATGTCTTCCGGATTCCCGGCGTGCGTTTCACCCTGAACCGCACGTTGTCATCATTCGATGCTGCGCATGCACGCTCCGCAGTTCCTACAGGGGGCGTGTCTTCAGTCTTCTCTGGACATTCTGTTTAGTTTTCGGCATCTGTGAAGGTGGTTGTTACTAAAAGGTCTTTCCACGAATCATTATACCTCCTGTATATGTATTAGAAAAAAGTAGGTCACTCCGTGAGTAATTCACATTATTTTTGATAAGATGCCTATTTAATCTTTGTTATGTGTCCAATTTTTTAATTACATGTGGAGAACTATTAAATGTCATATGCATACCATGTTTTCTTTGGAGGATTGGTTACATATCTGATTTGTCTCCAGGATGAAAGTGTGAGACTTTCTGTCTCTGCCTGTTCGTCTCTCATTTTCTCCTTTCCACCTTTTGGACTTACTCCATTCCACCTTTTCTTCTTTCCCCTCTATACTCCATCTCTAGGCTTCTGCCATTCCTGCTTTTCCCTGTCCTACCTTTGTCTGATTGCACACCTGTGCACCGAGCTATTTATTTTGGTCTCTCCCCTTCACCCATGCTCTCTCATCTTGTTTCCTTCCCCTACGTATCTGTTGAGGTTGTGTGAGCTGCCTCATTTCTTGTTATAGTTTCCTGTTTCTGTTTACTCCAGTCTGAACATACATTTTGTCTTATAGTCCTGTTATCGTCCTGTCTGATACCATCTGATCTCTCTCAGTTCTGGTCTCTCGAAGTTCTGTTAGTTCTGGTTTTTGTTTTATATTTTCTGTTTGTTTGCTGATCCCACTAATACCTTGTCTACACCTGGACTATCTACGGCGTAGCCCTCTATCCGTTGTGCCAGGAAACCTACCTGCGGCTGCCAGACATCCAACTCTCTTCATCCCTACAGAAACCTCCTATCAAGGTATTGCTGCCAAAGCTCCTGCTGCTTCCTTTCGTGGACCTTGAGTACAGGACTACATTGCCCATAACCCTCTCTGATGAATTGTTGCTTTATTTTGTATTGGGACTTCCTTTCGTGGAAAAGACTTTTTGCCATTTATTGTGTTCTTCCAATACACTTATATTTTGTTCTTACCGCTGACTCTGATACTGTCTGACCACCCCCAGCGCTTGGGTAATTAAATCTAAACCCATAGGTCCCGCCATGGCTCCACCCTGGCTCGGGCCTGACAGAAAGGTGTGCATTTAATCATATGGAGAAACGTTTATATTTATTTCCATATACATGCCACATAAAAGGGAACAAACAGATATGTCATACACAGGAAAACAATTGGATCTGTTAATCAATATGGTTACTTTAGATTAATTATCTCACTCCTCCAGAATTTAAAGGGACCCGTCTCTATCGGAGACTACGTTCCAAATACTAGAGGTATTAGGCTACTATACATAATACATGTGTTTATTTGTCCTACCTTTTGCAGCGGATAATCCTCTGCCTCAATGAGTTACTGATATAAGTAAAAATGCAAGCGTCCACAAATAAATCGATGGACAGGTTCAGCCTAAAATAATGCAACCACATACAAGCTAAGGCAAGGGAAAGAGCGGCTGACCTCTCACAAAGACAGACAGGACTGGAGACTTAACAAACATTATAGAGTTTATTTACAGCTTGGAAAAAAGACGAGACAGAGGAGATATGATAGAAACATTTAAATACGTAAAGGGAATCCACAAGGTAGAGGAAGGGAGTATATTTAAAAGGAAACAAAATAGCAAAACAAGAGGACATAGTCTTAGATTAGAGGGGCAAAGGTTTAAAAGTAACATCAGGAAGCATTATTTTACTGAGCGGGTGGTGGATACATGGAACAGTCTTCCAGTAGAAGTGTTAGAGGCCAAAACAGTAATTGAATTTAAGCAGGCATGGGATAGGCATAAGGCTATCCTAAACTAAAGATAAATCCAGGTAAAGTATCCATGTAATTGGGCAGACTAGATGGGCCGAAAGGTTCTTATCTGCCGACATCTTTTCTATGTTTCTATGTTTCTACTAAACTCTGGTGAAAACACCAGCAAAAAAGTGCCTGTATTGCAGCACCAACAAACACTGGCATTTCACAAAAATGATCTGAAGAGCAACAAGAGAAGTTTCACTGTGACGCTTTTGCCGTCACCAGGGGTCAAGTTGAGGGGGGACATGTGGGAAAGCACTTCCTCTACTATTTTTGCAGAGGGAACTCCTATTGCTCCCATGCACTGTAAATATTGCAGTCAGGTACTCAACCATATTTTTCCCTGTTAAGGCACAATAAATACATGATTCATCATATATTTTTTGCTAAAATCCATTTTTATACAGAAATATATCAGATTTGAATGTTTGTGTTAAGTGCGAGATGAAAATTGCTAATTGGGGGAAAGAAATCTTGAGGTCCCACGCTTCTTTTTTTAGGACTTGTTCCCTGGCCGTCACTCTGGATTCTTCCTTTGCAGGCATGTACTGGCCATTGGGACTATAGGTAGACTCCAGGTGGGACGATTGCTCAGTGGGCCGGTGTGATTGCTGGTTCACCATTCAGCTCACTCTGCCCTTAATGGGACCTTATTGAGAACTTCCTCACCATCCGTAAAACAGAACAGTCTGCCGCAGTCTTATATTGGGGCCGCCGTGCCGGTGACATCCAATGCGCATCCACCTCACCTTAAGACATGGTGCGCACCCAAACTCAGCTTCGCCGCGAGCAACTCCAGTTTCTGCAGAGTGATTGGTTGAGCGATCTGGTTGGTTTATATCCTATTTTTGTGCGTGTTTTCATAACTAAAATGGGCTAGTCTGGATGAAGTCCAGGGCTGATTTTTTCCCTCAGTCCAGCCCTGTTCCTTTATGATATGCTGACATTTGTCTGTGTTGCAATAATGGCGGCTTTCACTGGTATTTGAAATGCCGGCAAAAGACGTCACTTTGTGTATAAGGCTAGGGTCAGACTAACGCAGTTTTAACGTGCGTTTAGCAGCACAAAATCACGGCCGTGCTAGCAGCAAATGACGTCCAATGCCGGGCAACATACGAAGAACGGCCGCACAAAAGTGCGGCTGCGCAACGCAAGTGGCAAACGAACGCATTTTTTCGAGAACGTGATACCGCTGGTACTGATGTACAGAGTGCGCTGCGTCCGCTAGCGGCGTGTGTGCGTGATTAGGAGACGTCAGACGCTGCTAATGTCCGACCTACATAACCTCCCAGATGCAAAAAGTGTTTTATTGATGATCCGTACCAAATCACGGACGAAAATGCGCATCGTATGACCGCTATTGCGTATTCCGTGAAAAAATGCGTCCATTCGTTCGAACGCACTTTTTCACGGACAATGCGAAAAATGCATTCGTCTGACCCTAGCCTAACTCCTCAAAGATTTTTATTTTTTAATATACCCACTTAAATAATGATACTTATAGAATGTGAGTAGGTTTATAACTTGGCATTTTAATAAACATTTATTTGTGCACGTCATGCTAGAGCTTTAATACACTCCTTCTCCTTTCCATTTGTTAATTAAAACATCTAATTTTACTCGGGTGACTCTTACGTGCGTTCATCATAATTTTCTGGTCAACTCATAAACAATGTTAATTGGCATATGCTTTGAAAGCGATCAATGCCTTTTATATATAGTCCTTCCAAACATTACACAGAGAATCATGTGAATATCACATGTGTGTGGTTAATCATGTTAGGATGTATAATCCCCGACGCAGAGTCAAATGATTTTTCTTTGTGATGTTACAAAGTGGAGTGAAAAAATACTCTATCCATTTAGTAAGTGTATCGTTTGAGATTTCTCTGTTTATTGTTTTGTGAACATTCCACTGGTGCAAGCTCTACTTTTTTTTTTGCAATTATTGGCATCTTTATCTCAGCTTTCGTCATTTGTTCACCTGTGAGTCTTTACATTTGTGGATAGTTTCCAAAGTTTAAAAAATGTTCCTTTATTTTCCTGATTCTCAGGCGGAATCCTATAAAATAGACACGGAAAAAGAAAACAAAGTCAAAGAATTATGCAGTATTTTTTTTTAATATCTTTAAGGAAGTTTCTCCAAATCAGCCATGGCCATAATGGATGCCTGACGAATTTGGCCGTGGCCTAAATCAGGACTCCAGGTCGAATTGAAGTGTATTTTTCATTGCTAACATTAGAAAATAGAGTTTATGTTAGAAATAAGTTAAGGGTTAGAAATTAGTGGCATTAGTGGCATACTAACCTAGTGATGGGATACTTATTGTATGTCTCTGCACAACCAATACCAGAAATCCATAAACATTTCAAGGCACTATTCCCTGGTTAACACCAAAATGGGGAGGCTAATGGGGAAAATCTGCACCTGTAGTTTTCCTCGTAGCGTCCCCATTTTAAGCTTAAGATTCCGGGTCCGGCGCTACCTCAGCACCTCACCCGGGACGCAGTGCTAACTGCTGGGATACTCATGTTAGCGCTTCCACGCTGCCGGAGGTATCACCTCCTGGAGTCCATAGGGCCGCAAGCCCTGATCAATCTCGCTCCCACGAGATCACGCAGCGCACCAGAGTGATCACGGAGGGATACTGGGAACTAATTATTCCCAGCCCACTCTGCTCACAACCAGAAGAAGCGGTGGATCAGTCCATCGTTCTTGCAACGGGATGAGAGGTGAATATCAGGTTTTAGAAAAGCGGAATAATTTAGCACCAGCTTTTAGGTGTCGCTAAAATTTTGTCTTGCGCATTCCAACGGTAATTAGCGCTAGCACTTTGTAATACCTTACTTATCCTAACACAATTCACTGATTGCACATTCTATACTTAACGTGGGAAGCGCAAAGTACAGAAAGCTTGCGCAAGCAAGCGTAATCATCGATGCGTTAAGTGATTTTTACAGGTTTAGCGTCTGGAAGGTAATATGGGGGGGCATGCGTTAAAGTCACTTGTCTTGGCGTTAACACTTACTCATCCGAACGCTATCGTTAGTGTCGCTGTCCATCTGAGCATGGATCAAGTTGAGCAGTAACTCCTGGGAGTGCAATTCCTCCACTATTTTTTTTTAAGGAGGAACAGGGTTTCCTTTTGCTCCAATTCCTGAAAACCTATTATAAGGTTTCAGCCTTAATAAGTCACAAGAAATATAAGATATTTACTATTATTGTTATGATCCCCTGTAACCCAGTTTATCATTATATTTAAACATTAATATCACATATGAGTATGGAGTGATGGGTATTGGGTAAAGTGCGACATGTCAACAGTTGGGGCTCTATTAACTTCTTCGCGCAAACGTTAAGGCGTGCACAAAAACGCATTAACGCGAGGGGAAAACCCTTTGCGGTGAACGTCGTATTACAATGTCTGCGCAAAAAATGCGCGTTAACGTCTACCGCTGGTGAACCTGCGCGAACCCTTTGCTAGCGTAATGTACGTTGCGTGTCCTATACTTAACATTGTGAGCGCAAATGCGTTTGTGCGCTGGTACGCGGATGGTATTACATTCTATGCGCAAATTTTAACGGACAACGTTTGCGCGCATAATTTTAACATCTTTTAAAAGCTGGTGGTAACTGCAAATCTGAACGTCCTGGCCGAAACCAAACACACCAGCCCGAAAAAAAAATACAGCAATGTATAGATACACAGTCTACACATACCCAAAGAATAAAATTGAGAAGTTGTGCGTGTTTTTATTATTGCTGCAGCATATATAGTCAGATTGATTTTGACAGGTGCAAAAACTGAACGGGAGACAATTGTGGTTCTTAATTCAGATTGGCTGAATCACGTGAAAAAACAGTCCGCACACCGATATCTGCGTGCAGCGTTAATGCGCGCGTTTTTGCGCGTCTTTTTTACGCGCGTTATTTTTTGACGGATGAAAAAATGCACACCGATTATAATACAGCGCTGCGGAATATGCTGGCGCTTTATAAATAATAATAATAATAATAATACTACCGTTATTTTTCACGCGTTAACATTTAACGCTGTGCGCAAAAAAATAGCGCTTGCGCGAAGAAGTTAATAGAGCCCTTAATCGGGGAACAGAAGTCTTGGAGAGTTCCCAGATTTATTTTTTAGCTCTAGACCCCTGTGTGTATGTAACCTTTGCTAAATATTTCCGAAGTCTTGATTTGTCACATTTCAGTTTGTGATATTTATGATGGCGTTTTGATGGTTGCAATGCAATATGTGCTGACATTTTTTCTATTAAAACCTAAATTATGTGAAACATCTAGGTACAACAATCCTGGAATATGTATACGCTTTGAGAATTTATGTCGGAAAGTTAAGGCGACTTGAGAAACAGAAACATACCTTTAGGAACTTAAAAGTTTAAAAACTGAAAAAGAAACAGTATTGGTTTCAGATCTAATCAATCAAAACATTGCAGGCTTTATACAAGTACAAAGTTGCATTTTTTTTGCGGTGAGGCTGGCATTATGTTAACTATTGCCATTTATTATTGTGGAATAGTCCTATGAAAGACTTAAGAATTTAAATCAAAGCCATGTTAACACATACATAACAATATACAGTACAGGCTCTATTACATTCTTCGTGCAAACGTTAACGCGTGCGCAAAAATGCATTAACGCGAGGGGCAAAACCCTTTGCGCAGATCGTCGTATTACAACGTCAGCGCAACAAACACGCACATACGTCTAACGCAGGTGGACCTGCGCGAATCCTTTGCGAGCGTAATGTACGTTGTGCGTCCTATACTTAACATTGTGAGCGCAAATGCGTTTGTAATACCTTGCAGGCACCAGCGCACAATCTATGCGCCATTTTTAACAGACAGCGTTTGCGCGCATAATTTTAACGTCTTTTAAAAACTGGTGGTAACGGCAAATCTGAATGTTCTGGCCAAACCCAAATACACCAGCCCGAAAAAAAAAATACAGCACAGTATAGTTACACATTCTACGCATACCCAAACAATAAAATGGAGAAGTTGTGCGTGTTTTTATTATTGCTGCAGCATATATACTCTGATTTTGGCAGGCGCAAAAACTTAACGGGAGACAATTGTGGTTCTTAATTCTGATTGGCTGAATCGCGTGAAAAAACAGTCCTCACACTGATTTCTGCACACAGAGTTAATGCGTGCGCATTTTTGCGTGTCTTTTCTACGTGTGTTATTTTTTTGACAGACGAAAAAATGCGCTCAGATTGTAATACCAGCATTAATTTACGTGCGTTAACATTTAACGCTTCGCACACAAATTAACGCGCTGCGCGAGTGTTTTTGTGCAAAGAATGTGTAGCGCTCACTCCCGGAGGAGCCGCTGAAAACGAACCACGGGTCAGTCTCCCCGCACTAGGGAATAAATATACTCCAACACAGTTGTGAGTTTTTATCATTTAAATAGTTTACTAAAATATTTGAGCAGATGTTGAAGCACGGTATTCACAAGTATTATTACAGTATTTTCGTATTACGGCAAACGCGCAGCGGAAAAGAAACGAAACACGAGGCTTCGTATTTCGGAAAATAAAATATTCGCAACCGAACATAAAAGCAATGCAATTTCCCGATAGTTCAGAAAAGGGGACACGTAGCAAAACCCCAAACATACAACCCCTTCGTATTACGGTAAACGCGCAACGGAAAAAGAGGAAAAATATATTCGGAACGTATCTTTATTTTTAACCCCTTGTTCCGATTCATAAAAGAAAATGAGTCCTGCACAAGTTAAGTCCCAGAAGGTGAAAGGTGTATATGTGTGTGTGGTACCCGGGTACTGTTCAACTGGCCAGTGAGTTTATTTAAGGAAAATCTTCGACTAGTCAATTGGGGCCCTGTGGACTTTAAAGAGAAAACAGCAGCTTGACCTTTAATCACAAACAGCCTTGGAGGCCTCTCACCCATCCGACGCAGGCTTTAGGCTCCGCTGACCCAGGACATCTCTCCTCCGGATTTTGACTGGGGATACTAGCGGCCGGATCCGTTGTCTGACTTTATGCCGCTTGTCCAGCTCACCGCCTGCTCTCCGCTCGATTCCGCCGGTCTGCAGCAGTGTCTGGGCTCTGGCGAGTCTCCTTCTCCTCAGGCTAGGTGACCCAAACCGGAACAACAGGTCTCCCTCGGGCTTTGGCCTAGATTCTCCCGCGATCTCCTCGGTGCGTCTGCTTTCTCCCCTTCCCTGGCGCGCTCTGGAACTTTCTCCACGAGGCAGAGGATGTAAGTGTCCAGTCCCCACCCACTTCCTGTCTTCTTGCAAAGCATGCCCGGCATTGTAGTCCCAATGTCCAGTATCTCTGATCGCGATAGTCTCCATCTTGTGGCCAAAAATAGGCACTGCCACAGCAAGATTTTTAACACAGCGCTACAAATGTAATAGAGCCCTACATGTTTTAGGCTAATGTCAGACAAACGCTTTCTGAGCACACTGTGCGTCCGTGCACAACTGACATACTTTCTGACTGATGATACTGTAGTAGACCCCACACGGTCCGTTTTTTTCCACTGACTTTTTTTTGAATGATGTAGATGGGAAATAAAATTGATATGTAAAATGAAAAAGATTGATACATAATATGAAAATCCATTTTGTCCGTCAAAAATGCTGATCGTAAAAAATGCAGTCCGTCTGACTACGTTCCATCACTCACACACAAAGCTACACGGACATGGCGCACTTTAGACGTTGTTGTCTAAATTGCGTCCGGTGCCACGTGCGTTGTGCGTGTGCAGTTCAGTGCGCACGTACTTCGTGTGTGGGTCTCTATTAATCATAATTTTATGCTACGACGGACATTAAAATGTGCGGCAACACGGTCGTGATCACTGCGTTCATCTGACACGGGCCTTAGCTGAGCTTGATTGTTTTGTCAAAACCCTATTTTAACACGCACTTTGTGGTTGCTACGTGACGCAATATTGTAATGGTCTTGTCCTACATACCCGTTCATGCACAGAAATCAAAGGTAAACAGTCAATATCATTATAACGGTACACACCGGTCACTGACATAAGGGAAGCCCTTTTCATTTCAGCGTTAATGAACTTTACTTGGATAGTGTTTTTTTAGATTGCTAGATGCTCTGATAAACAAAGTGTCATTCTATTGGTGTTTTTTTTTAAAGAAAGACTTAATAAATAGTTTGGTAAAATATTTATTTTAGCAATTGGATCTATTTACAACTTTCTGTCTACAGAGTTGGTCAATACCGGGTCTAATCTTAAAAACATAAGTGTGGGAACTCTCCTAGATTTTTGCTCCTCAATTAACCATTGACACGTTGCATATAACGCACCACTCTGGAAAATTGATATCAATGTTTAATCATAAAGATTGCTTGGGTTTTAGGGAATACGTATGATAATTGTAATCCATATCATATATTTCTGGTGTCATAATAAGGGAACATGCAGTTGGAGCCTGATAAAAGCTTCTTAGGGCACTATTTCAATCTTAACGCTAGAGTTTACGCTAAGATATGTGAGTGTTAACGCTAGGTTAAGTGACTTTAACGCATAAACAGTTTGCTCTGCAAACTTTGTGCCTGTGCCTCTTTCTTTGGGGGGGGGGTTGCTGCAGCTCTTGTGCAGGGATGACGTCCCTGGCGTTTCAGTACTGGCCACCCTTTGAGTGATAGTGTCTGATTTGCATAAGGAGCATTTATCCCTGTAATGGCAAAAATCGAGCAAAAACCCTGTGAGACCTGAGCGGTCCCCACCGTAGAGCAGGCCACTAGTGCCGTCGATCGACCGCAGGACCCTCACAAACCTCTTTTTCCCAATATAAATTTACAGGGTAATACAGACTTGGACCCCTTGCTCGATGTCCCTAGAGGGGTGTTAGCTATACCCTCCTTGCAAGAGTGAGGTGATGCCGGGCTTGTGGTCTGGCAGCACGACCCTCCATGGAGTCATATGGACAAAAAAAACAGCCCTGGACTTTATCCAGTCCGGCCCACTCTGATTATACAAACATGTAGGGCTGGATTAAAATCTCTATGGGCTGGAGCTAAAGATTTTGTTTGGATTTTTTGGCATTTAGTGAAATGAAAATATATTGCATGCAATTTCAGTGCTTTGTATTTAAATTGTATGCAATTTCAGTGCATTGTGTTTCGTCGCTCTTCTGTGATTTCATTTAACTGAAAATACAGTGAATTCACTATTTAGTGAATGTTCACCGTGTTTTTGCCGAAAATGGAGTCAAACAGTTATCGGACGGCAGCGAAAACCGCCAAATTGCGCCAATAACCGCTGAATTGAGCCGAATTGGTATTGGAAAATTCCTATTTCTAAGTTTCCTATTCTCCTAATAGGATCTTAAATCAATAAAAATGTGTCATTATAAAAAAAAGGTTTGTTAAAAATAATAAAATCTGTTACAAAATTAAGGGGCTCTATTACATTCTTCGCGTTAAAACATTCGCGCAGCGCGTGATTTTTTGCACGAAGCGTTAAACATTAACGCCCGTAAATTAACGCTGGTATTACCATCCTCGCGCATTTTTACATCCGTCGAAAAATTGCGCTCGTAAAACCGACACACAAAAACGTGCAAATCAGTGTGCGCAATGTTTTTTTTCATGCGATTCAGCCCTGTTCACACTGTGCGGTTTATGGCGACGTCGCAGCAAAATCCGCGCGACGTCGCGCTATGTAGCTTCTCCAATGCATTTCAATGGAGCTGTTCACATCTTGTCGCACGATGTCGCACGTACATGACCCTTTTTTACAATTTGCGATTTGCTTTGGTGGTGCTTTGCAAAATCATGACATTGCGCGACATTATCGCTCTATGTCGCAAATATGAAAATCGCGTTATTTTCAAATCGCACAGTGTGAACGGGCTAAGAACCGCAATTGTCTCACGTTAAGTTCTTGCGCTTGTCAAAATCAATCTGAGTATTTATGCTGCAGCAATAATAAAACCACGCACAACTTCTCAATTTTATTGTTTGGGTATGTGTAGAATGTGTAACTATACTTTGCTGCGTATTTTTTTGGGCTGGTGTATTTGCGGTTGGCCAGGATGTTCAGATTTGCCATTAACAGCTTTTCAAAGACGTTAAAATTATGCGTGCAAACATTGTCCATTAAATTTTGCGCATAGATTGTAATACCATCCGCGTATCAGTGCACAATTGCATTTGCGCTCACAATTTTAAGTATAGGACGCGCGCAGTACTTTACGCTTGCAAAGGGTTCGCGCGGGGTTACCCGTGGTAGACATTAACGTGCATTTTTTGCGCGGATGCTGTAATACGACGTTCAGTGCAAAGGGTTTTGCCCCTCGCGTTAATGCATTTTTGCGCAAGCGTTAACGTTTGCGTGAAAAATGTAATAGAGCCCAAGGTCTTTTAAAAATAATAAAAATATCTAAGAAAAAAATACAAAAAAGATCTAAGAATAAAAAGTGTTTTTGCAAAGAAAAAAAAAAAAAAGGAAATTAAAAGGCAGCTGGCCAACCTAGGAGAGCCCCAGACTGCGAGCAGGCCTAGCCAGGCATCCAATCTAGGCGAGCCCCAGGCTGTGCTCAGCGCTGCCGCGAGTAATCAGATTTTTAATTCTTGATAACAATGCAGGCAGCATTGTTTGCGCCTGCATTGTAATCTGGCGTTAATATGCGGGCGCAAGGGGGGAAACTGTGGGCGCAGTTTTTCCTCCCCTGCGCCTGCATTTTAACGCTAAGAGCGTAATAGGGGCCTACATGTTTTAGCTGAGCTTGAGTGTTTTGTCAAAACCCTATTTTAACACGCACTTTGTGGTTGCTACGTGAAGCAATACTGTAATGGTCTTGTCCTACATACCCGTTCATGCACAGAAATTAAAACGTAAACAGTCAATATCATTATAACAGTGTTGTGGAAATTTTATTATGTGAACATTATAGTCTAGGATGTGTGTGTTTTTATATAAATTGTCATCTGTCTCCCTGTGTTGGATTTGAATGTGGTTTTAAATCCAAGCCACACCTCAGGGGGCCGGTCCATCATTCTACACCTCTGTCCTTTTGATATGTAAATGTATTTACTGGACAAACTTGTTTATCTGTTATACAGCCAGCCACTGGGCGTTGTCCTATTGTGTAATAAATTAATCTGACCAGAGGCCAGGAACTGACTTGAGACTTGGGACTTGGACTTGGTCAGATGAACTCCAGGTAGAAACAACGTGATGGTGTCTGTGTCTCTTTTCTGCGCGCGTGCAGGTACGTATATCAGGGATGGCAGAGCTGCTTGTAAGTACAGCGGATCAAACTACACTAGGGAATTGATAGTAGATTAATTTCCAAAACAACAGGACACACCGGTCACTGACATAAGGGAAGCCCTTTTCATTTCAGCGTTAATGAACTTTACTTGGATAGTGTTTTTTTAGATTGCTAGATGTTCTGATAAATAAAGTGTCATTCTATTGGTGTTTTTTTTTAAGAAAGACTTAATAAATACAGTTTGGTAAAATATTTATTTTAGCAATTGGATCTATTTACAACTTTCTGTCTACAGAGTTGGTCAATACCGGGTCTAATCTTAAAAACATAAGTGTGGGAACTCTCCAAGATTTTTGGTTGTATATAACGCACTACTCTGGAAAATTTATATCAATGTTTAATCATAAAGATTGCTTGGGTTTTAGGGAATACGTATGATAATTGTAATCCATATCATATATTTCTGGTGTCTTTATAAGGGAACATGCAGTTGGAGCCTGATAAAAGCTTCTTCGGGCACTATTTCAATCTTAAGCGTTTATGCCAAGATATGTAAGCGTTAACGCTAGGTTAAGTGACTAACACATAAACATAGAAACATAGAAGAAAAAAAATGTCGGCAGATAAGAACCTTTCGGCCCATCTAGTCTGCCCAATTACATGGATACTTTACCTGGATTTATCTTTTGTTTAGGATAGCCTTATGCCTATCCCATGCTTGCTTAATTTCAATTACTGTTTTGGCCTCTACCACTTCTACTGGAAGACTGTTCCATGTATCCACCACCCTCTCAGTAAAATAATGCTTCCTGATGTTACTTTTAAACCTTTGCCCCTCTAATCTAAGACTATGTCCTCTTGTTTTGCTACTTTGTTTCCTTTTAAATATACTGAGGCACTAAACAGTTTGCTCTGCAAACTCTGTGCCCCTTCTTTCTTTGTAAACTCTGCTTTCTGTGCTCCTTCTTTCTTCCACTGCAAAATCTGCCCTCTGTGCTCCTGCTGTTTTTCTGTCCTATCTGCCCCTCCTCTGCTCTCCCTGCCTTCTATACTCCTGCCTTCTCTTTGTCCTTCTGTCTGTGACTACCACGCAATAAAATGGGCCTGAGCAACATCCAATGGGGCACGTCCTAAGCGTCGCTAATATGGCTCTTAAAGTGACATTAAACCCTCAAATTTTTTAACATAAACCAATACTGTAATGTGTGCCTTACTGTAATCCATGGTTGTTTTACTTCTCTTTGCTGTTCTTCCTTTTAAATCTGTATCTCTTCTCATACTGGGGGAGAACTTCCTTTTGCAGCTGGCTGCCACTTCCTGTAATACTGGCTCAGGTTGCAAATCTATACACAGACACCATGTATCCATTCCAGAGACAAGGCAGTCTGCTGAAACAGGAAGTTCTCCCCTAGCATGCGAAGAGATAAGGATTTAAAAGGAAGAGCAGCAAAGAGAAGGAAAACTACCATGGATTACAGTAAATCACACATTACAGTATTGCTTGTCAAAAAATCGGAGGATTTAATGTCACTTTAAAGTTTTGACGGGGTTCCGCTTGCCGCCACTGTCGGCTCTGCGAAACGTGCAAAGAGTACCAGTGCCATAGACCATAATGGCTGTGGGAAGTTTACACCAGGGTTTACATGTCGTTATGAGCTTAACACCAGCTTTTAGGAGATGCTAAATTTTCAATTTACAGTCAGCACACACAAGCCATAAGACACTAAGGTCAGAAAAAGCTTTTCGAGTTCAATAATTAAGATATGTTACATTGCCTAAACACTAAGCTTAAAGTCAAGAGTCGAGTAAGGCCCTACTACTATTACCCGCAACTAAAGATTGACATATGGACTATGCTTTATGCTTTTAGACTCCTAGCAATCATTTCAATTGTGCAGCCCAATAAGATCTAAAGTGCAGTGTTTACACAAAAGAGACCAAAGTAATTTTGGAACCTTTTATTGTTAATATGGCATCCTACATCTTGAAGTCTAATGCAAGATAAGGGAAAAAAAAATAGAAAAATAAATAGATCCATCAGTTGGGTTATTCATTTCCCTGTGTCACGGACAGCATTTGACATTGACATCATAAATACCACTGTATCAAGAATGTGCTCTAGTAATTGTGGCAGCCCCAACAAATGTGCTTTTGTTGTGCTCAGATTCAATAGGTCCAGTGTTTACCGAAATCCGTGAATGTTCTCTTCAAAATGTAAAAAAAAAAAAATGGCTTCCAGAAAAACCTTTATTCAAAACAGACTATACAATGAATTACTAGCAGGTCTCAAGTCATGACATACTGTCGAACACGTAACTTTCTATCAATAGATAAGGATTTGAGTTCTACCTATACATTCTACTAGTGAAATGTATTGATTTCATCCATTAAATCCAAAACAAAGGATCTTGGTTAATCAATTCTCATTAGACTGCCATGTCAATGAACAGTTGGGCTTCTCGTTGCTCGTACTGGGAAGGCAGGACGATCAGCAAGAGTTCCTGTCAAACACCAGGTCAGTCAGTTGGAGAACTCTCCAAAGGCGCCTCGCAACCTAGCAACAAACAGAATCAATGACTACAAAGAGGCACTCAAAGTTGCACTGTAAAATGTTTTATTGGAAATAAAAGTAGTACTGTTTTCATCAGAGGACCTTAATGATGCTATATTATATATCTGTTGATGGTGTTTACCCTGTTTGCAGGGGTGTAACTACCAGGCGGTGCAGAGGCTGCCACCGATACTGGGCCCTTGAGTCCAGGGGGCCCACACTCGCCTGTCTGGGCCTGAGGGCTTGCCTATATTTTATAGATAAAATAATTTTATTTTATACTTATGTGTGAGTTTTACTTTGGAGCTCTGTGATACGTTCATACACACCACACATTGCTGTGAGTTTTATTGTGGTGGAGCTCTGTGATATGCTCATACACACCACACATTGGTGTGAGTTGCATTGCTGTGGCACTCTGATATGCTCATACACAGTGAACAATACAGTGAGGTTTATTGCTGTGGAGCTCAGTGAGATACAAATATTGCACATTACATTTAAAATTGGATGAACTGAAGAGGTCATAGCAGACCTGGAAAAAAAATGGGACACTGATTGTCTGGAGTCGACATTATGGACCTGGAGGAGACGAATGCATGTTGACGGAAGGGGGACAAAATATGTTTTTGCCTAGGGTGGGGGGGGGCGTTATGGTTCCTGCACCTGGGCCCTGAGGTTTCTAGTTAAGCCTTTGCCTGTTTGGTAATCTGACTAGGAGTATGGATTTGTTTAATGCATTGCAGCACTCCATGCATATTTCTGGTAGGTTAGTGCGGCACTGGCTGTACAATTGCAACCCATATAAGAACATTAATTCTACAATTATAAAAAACATCCACACTTTGCACTGTAAGAATGCTTTCATTTAGCAACGGTAATAAAAATTAAGATTTTGACTGATGCACTGACTAAGCAAAGAGTTGTTGCAAGAAGTCTGATCTCACTGACTGGATTTTAACAAGGTCAATCCACTTTTCGTGGTCTATATTTTGTAATTAGGAGGCTTGAGAAAGGCACTTGAAGATTAAAAATGTTGTGTCTGACCTTCTTTCTTTGTATGGTGTTGGAGATTGTCTCTCCGGGTTTGTGTTTCCCCGTTGCTGAGCACGAGCTTTCTTGGGGGGGGGGCTGCTTGTGGATTTGGCAATTATTGTAAGTCGGCAGCTCATCATCAGGACTGAATATATAGAGAATGACTGTCTTTGTTTTCATCTTTAAAAGGAATGTGATTTTATTTTTGCCACAGGCTACTTTCAATCTGATTATCTCAGTTTGCAAATTATTGAATTATTTGACTTCTCTGTGTTACAGTCACATGACATGATCGATTTTAATATAATTAAGTTGATTTTTACATGACCTCTTGGAGATCCCTTGATCTTACCATATGGCATATAGAAATAAATATCATACACATATACTGTATATAATAATATTTAATATGTATTAACGTTATATATACAGTCAGGTCCAGAAATATTGGGACATCGACACAATTCTAACATCTTTGGCTCTATACACCACCACAATGGAGTTGGAATGAAACAAACACAATGTGCTTTAACTGCAGACTGTCAGCTTCAATTTGAGGGTATGTACATCCAACTCAGGTGAACGGTGTAGGACTTACAGCAGTTTGCAGATGTGCCTCCCACTTGTTAAGGGACCAAAGGTAATGGGACAGAATAATAATCATAAATCAATCTTTCCCTTCTTAATACTTGGTTGCAAATCCTTTGCAGTCAATCACAGCCTGAAGTCTGGAACGCATAGACATCACCAGACGCTGGGTTTCATCCCTGGTGATGCTCTGTCTGGCCTCTAATGCAACTGTCTTCAGTTCCTGCTTGTTCTTGGGACATTTTCCCTTCAGTTTTGTCTTCAGCAAGTGAAATGCATGCTCAATGGGATTCAGGTCAGGTGAATGACTTGGCCATTGCATAACATTCCACTTCTGTCCCTTCAAAAACTCTTTGGTTGCTTTTGCAGTATGCTTTGAGTCATTGTCCATCTGCACTGTGAAGAGACGTCCAATGAGTTCTGCAGCATTTGGCTGAATTTGAGCAGATAATATTGCCCAAAACACTTCAGAATTCATCCTGCTGCTTTTGTCAGCAGTCACATCATCAATAAATACAAGAGAACCAGTTCCATTGGCAGCCATACCTGCCCACGCCATGACACTACCACCACCATGCTTCACTGATGAGGTGGTATGCTTAGGATCATGAGCAGTTCCTTTCCTTCTCCATACTCTTCTCTTCCCATCACTCTGGTACAAGTTGATCTTGGTCTCCTCTGTCCATAGGATCTTGTTCCAGAACTGTGAAGGCTTTGTTAGGTGTTGTTTGGCAAACTCTAATCTGGCCTTCCTGTTTTTGAGGCTCACCAATGGTTTACATCTTGTGGTGAACCCTCTGTATTTACTCTTTGTGAAGTCTTCTTTTCATTGTTAACTTTGACACACATACACCTACCTCCTGGAGAGTGTTCTTGATCTGGCCAACTGTTCTGAAGGGTGTTTTCTTCACCAGGGAAAGAATTCTTCATTCATCCACCACAGTTGTTTTCCATGGTCTCCCGGGTCTTTTGGTGTTGCTGAGCTCACCTGTGCATTCCTTCTTTTTGAGAATGTTCCAAACAGTTGTTTTGGCCACGCCTAATGTTCTTGCTATCTCTCTGATGGGTTTGTTTTGTTTCTTCAGCCTAATGATGGCTTGCTTCACTGACAGTGACAGCTCTTTGGATCTCATCTTGAGAGTTGACAGCAACAGATTCCAAATGCAAATAGGGGGCTGTGTGGGAGATATATAAGGAAAGGTGCAATGGGTGGATATAAGAAAAGGTGCAATGGTGGGGATTATGGAGCGAGTTGATAGGTCTCTCTAAAGTAATATAGGATCCCAAGTTCCCCCGTAAGTTCTGGTTGTCTCCCTGAAGTGAATGCAGGCTCCCTGATGCCCACAAACACTTCAGAAATGCCCGGATTTTCATACGGCAGAGGTGGGATACATCGGCGGGCATGCTCGGTTTAAGCCAATCATTCAATGATTGGCTTAAAACCTGAGCATGCACCCTTGCTCAATGGCGCAGCATGCCGGGAGGTGTAGTCTCACCTGGCTCTACACTGGAGCAGGTTGAGGCGCTCCTCTCCAGCTCCACCTTGTCTGCCCCAAAAGTGCTCACAGACTCCACCCATCATTGCAGGCTGCTGACGTTTGAGACGGCAAACTCCTCCTCACATTCTCTCTGATTCTGTCTGCGTCATAACTTGTCACCGCTCGCTCCACCATCTACTTTTCTCCGGCTGCTGGAGAAGTTCTAATAGCCGCTGACTTTAGAATTCTATCTAGGGGACATAGATAGCTGAATGGTATCTGACTGTAGCCTCAGACGGAGCTGACTGTATTTGTGAGCCTCAGAGTGGTTAATCCTGACTGTGCTTGTGAGCCTCAGAAGGGTTAATACTGACTGTGCTTTTGAGCCTCAGAATGGTTAATCCTGACTGTGTTTATCAGCCTCAGAGCAGGGCCGGATTAACATAGGGACGGAGGGAGCAGCTGCTCCAGGCCCCATTCTAGAAATAGGCAAACAGCAGCTGGCCAAAGACTGGCTGAACACAAGCCACTGTCCGGTCAATAGTCCTGCCACACATCATCCTCGAGCCATGTGTCACCCCCGTGAGCTAAACTCATTTTCACCATTTTTGCCTGTCGTGTTTAACCCCTTCACTGCTGAGCAATTTCTCCTCTGCGTACTGAGCTTATTTTTACCATTTTGTGCTCATCATGTTTAATCGCGGTTTGAAGTCATATTTTATTGTACTACCCAAATTATTTATTCTTTTTTTTCAGGAGATTCATAATCTATCATTATTATATGTATACTTCATGTCCTGTCAGAATGCTATAACAAAAATGTAAAAATAAATGTATTTTCATTCATCTACAGCATGTAAAATTATGTTTTAACATTTTATCATCCAAGTCTTTCTGTTTATATATTCAATAGGGTACACTTGTTAAAAAAAGTAGAAATGGGAACCTGTTACTGTATTTTTCTGAGAAAATATGCTATTTTTGCTAAACTGAAAAAAATAAATTTTTCGTTAGCGCAGCATCATTGTACACATTATACTTAAAAGTGTACAATACTGCTGCATTAATAAAAATAAATAGAAATGTATTTTTTATTTTATTTATTTTTTTACTCTTAACATGGTCATGTTTAGTATCATTGGAAAGGCAATGCTCTGCCCTATCGATCGCTACCAAGCATGACTCTCTAATTGGGATTGGGAGATACGGATTGGTAGAGATGGATTGGGAGATACTGGGGTCCAAAGTACCCCCTCTCCACCATAGGGATTTCCATAGGAGGCTCCAGAGGCTTGGCTGACATCCAAAGTGTCAGCACCTCTGGGAGAAGTCTGCAATCTGACGCCAGATTGCGGACAAGCATCTAAGGGGTTAAAGAGAGGCATTGCTGGAAGTGTCAGGCTTTGACCATTCCAGCAATGCCTCTTTTTTCTCTCACTTCTCCCGATCAGGGGTGGGTCCTGCCTTTCAGGCGCTCTGCCGTGGGGTGCCCGGAACTGATGTCATCATGCCAGCAGGGGTTTAAAAGAGGGGTCTGACCATTTATTTATTTATAAAGGATTTTACCAGGAAGGATACATTGAGATTTCTCTCGTTTTCAAGTATGTACTGGGTTCAAGAACATTAAAATGTTACAGTTGTTACAGAAATACAAAGCAATACAATGCAAGATATTAAAAAAAAAACAACACAAATATACAGATTAACATAAAATAAATATGTAGGAAATAGTCGTTATGTTACATGTTTACAGGTGCATTCTGTATTGAGGTATGTTAATAGGGAGCTCGAGTGACTTAAGATTGGGGGAAGATTTGATGGCGTCTGGGAGGTTATTCCATAATTGTGGTGCTCTGTAGGAAAATGAGGATCGAGCCACTTTCTTTTTGTACTGTGGTATTGCAAGTAAGGTGCTGGTCCTGGATCGGAGGTTATAGGAAGAGGGAACTGCTAGAGCAGTGGTTCTTAACCTGGGTTCGATCGAACCCCAGGGGTTCGGTGAGTCAGTCTCGCGGGTTCTGCAGAGGTCAAGACACACACCCGACTCATGATTCGTGATGACATGCCCCGCTTGTCCATCATTGGCTGCAGGTGATCACGCAACATTGCTGCCTTGGCCTATCTGTGCTGCAGGGAATTTGGCGCGCCCAGTAGTCGAATTGTAACTGGTACGTCGTGTGATTTCTTTCTTAATATTTTAATCCCTTCATACTAACTACTGTATGTCGAGCAAAAAAAGAAAGTGGTCGGACGAATATGTACAATATGGATTCACATGTATAACGGAACGTGATGGGAGTCAGCGTCCTAACTGCATGATTTGCAATGCCAAGTTGAGCAATTCTAGTCTAGCACCGGCAAAACTAAGAGAACACTTCCTTAAGCTGCATGGAGATGGAAAATACAAGAACACAACGCTTGCTGAATTCAAGGTGAGGAGAGCCAGATTCGATGAAAAGGCTAGTCTTCCTGTTCTCGGCTTTTTACCCATCAACAAACCGATCCTCATAGCATCGTACGAAGTTGCTTACCTGATCGCAAAGCAGGGCAAAACACACACCATTGGTGAAACACTCATAAAACCAGCTGTGTTGAAGATGGTGAATATCATGCTGGGAAAAGTGGCTGAAGTTAAGTTATCCCAAATTCCTCTTTCAAATGACACCCTCAGCGACAGAATAGAGGACATGAGCAAAGACATCTTGGCTCAAGTAGTTGCAGATCTGATTTCAAGCCCGGCAAAATTCAGCCTTCAACTCGACGAGACCACAGACGTTTCCAATCTAAGCCAGCTTGCAGTATTCGTGCGCTATGTGAAAGACGACGTGATAAAGGAAGAATTTTTATTTTGTAAACAACAACTAAGGCAGCCAATGTGAAGAAACTTGTGGATGACTTCTTCAAAGACAACAATCTTTCGTGGGATATGGTTTCTGCAGTTTGTTCGGATGGAGCTCCAGCCATGCTGGGAAGAAAGTCTGGTTTTGGTGAGCTAGTGAAAGCCGATGCACCACACATCATTGTTACGCATTGTATTCTGCACAGGCATGCGTTGGCAACAAAAACTTTGCCTCCAAAACTGTCAGAAGTATTAAAAATTGTAGTGGAATGTGTGAACTATGTGCGAAATAGTGCTCTGAGGCACCGCATCTTCAAGGAGCTGTGTAAAGAAATGGGATCTGAATTCGAGGTACTTCTGTACCATTCTAACGTTCAGTGGTTATCCCGGGGACAGGTGCTGAATCGTGTTTTTGCCGTGCATGTGGAATTAGCCCTGTTTTTGCAAGAGCACCAACATTGTCATGTGGATTGCTTCAAAAATTCTGAGTTCATTCTCATTTTAGCGTACATGACTGATATCTTCGCAGCTCTCAATCATCTCAATCAACAGATGCAGGGCAGTGGAGTCAACATCATCGAAGCGGAAGAAAACCTGAAGGCTTTTCAAAAAAAGCTACCGTTATGGAAACGACGAATAGAGAACGATAACTTCGCAAACTTTTTCCTGCTAGACGACTGTGTAAGTAAGATCGAAGATGTATCTGGAATCGGAGACATTTCTGTACCCGCGGAACTGAAGCAAGCAATTGCCACGCACTTAGATGAGCTTGCAAAGTCTCTCGACGGATATTTCCCTACAAGAGAGTCATATCCAGCATGGGCGAGACAGCCGTTCACGTTTAGTGTTGAGACAACAGATGTCTATGATGAATACCTTGATGAAATCATTGAACTTCAGCAGAGCCAGGTTCAACAGCAACTCTTCAGAACAACAATGCTCTCAACGTTTAAGTGTCAACAAATGGTAATGTACCCTGTTATTGCTAAGAAAGCTCTGGAGATTTTCGTACCGTTTGTTACAACATATCTTTGCGAGCAATCCTTTTCGAGGATGCTGGACATAAAAACGAAGAAAAGGAACAGACTTTGTTGCGAAAATGACATGAGAGTGGCACTTGCCAAGGTAAAGCCGTGCATTTCTGAACTGGTCTCTGAAAGACAACAGCAGAAGTCACACTGATTTGCAGTAAATATTCATTATTATGTTTTTGTTTTTGTGTGAAAATCATGGTTTTGTTCTTTGTTCTTAATGGTTTTGTTCTTTAATGGTTTTGTTCATTTTGTGCACCTATGTATAAATATATACCTATGTTTTGAATTTGAAAAAAATAATATTTTATTTTTCCAATTAAGAAGGGTTCGGTGAATGCGCATATGAAACTGGTGGGGTTCAGTACCTCCAACCAAGAGGTTAAGAACCACTGTGCTAGAGGAAGCAGTCTATTCAGGTAGGGTGGCAGCTTCCCAGAAAAGCTCTTAATTACCCTTAAGGACGGGAGTAATTTTACAAGTTTGGAACACTTTTGAACACTTCTAAAAGTAGAATTTCAGCTATTCGCTGTTCAACCATAATTTACCTCTTACATATTAAGTGTACCCACCCTTATTATATATCATTTTGTTCAGGAGAAATAGGGCTTTCATTTTCCATCAAAGATTTATATATAAAATATATTATAGTATGAAAAAAAATCAAAAAACTATAAGTTCTGCATTGTATTTTTAGTGTGAATGACATTGTGTGCTTAGCATTAAATTAAATTAAATACATATATTTCTGGTCGGCAATGTCTTACGAGTTCAACGGTACCCCCCATTTAGAGGTTTTATTATGTTTTGGAAAGTTACAGGGTCAAATCTAGAGTTTGCCCATTTCAGGTTTTACAACTTGAAATTTGCCAGATTGGTTTCCTGGCCCTATGTTGACTTTGAGAGGTTATGGCAGCCCAGGTATGGAACGTACCTCATCATGTCATACCATTTTGAAAAGTAGACAACCCAGGCTATTCAAAATGGTGTATGTTTCGATTTTAAATAGTAGTCACTTAGTCGCAAACTTGGTCTTCATGTTTGTGTTTTGCATTTTTCACACAAAAACTGTTATTTTACTAATGATATCATGCTCCCTCGACATTTTACTGGCCTAAAAAACTCATATTTCTGGTCGGCAATGTCTTACGAGTTCAACGGTACCCCCTATGTAGAGGTTTTATGATGTTTTGGAAAGTTACAGGGTAAAATGTAGAGTTTGCCCATTTCAGGTTTTACAACTTGAAATTTGCCAGATTGGTTTGCTGGCCTTTGAGAAGTTATGGCAGCCCAGGTATGAAAAGTACCTCATCATGTCATTCCATTTTGAAAAGTAGACAACCCAGAGTATTGAAAATGGGGTATGTTTCGATTTTAAATAGTAGTCACTTAGTCACAAATTTGGTCTTCATGTTTGTGTTTTGCATTTTTCACACAAAAACTGTTATTTTATGGATGATAGCGCCGAATTGGCTGCCTTGTAGTTTCCACAAGGGAAATGGCCCACCTCCCTTCCCACAATGCCAATCGCCAGCTGGGAGGGACTGCCTGGTTGTAAGGCAGACCCCCAGCCTGCGATCAGCATTGTGGGAAGGGAGGCGGGCCGTTTTTCGCGTGGAGAGTGAGGAAACGCTGCGGGGCATACTATGCCGTCCTGCGGCATTAAAGCCCGCGCGATGCAGGATGGCATGGTACGCCCCGCGTCGTTAAGGGGTTAAACAACAGGTTGGAAAGGTGAAGGGTACGTTTAGACTCCAGCGACGGCCAGTTTAGCTCTTTTAACATGTCACAATGGTGGGTCATGTAGTTACATTGTAGCACAAAGCGGCAGCTTTGCCATACAATGTGGTAAGTTTCTGAAGGTGTGTTTGCGGGGCCGCTGCATACACTACATCTCCGTATTCAATAGACGGCATAAGCATTTGTTGTACAATTTGCTTTCTTACCGTGGGGTTCAGGCAGGATTTGTTTCTGTACAGGGCAACTAGTTTGGGGTAAATTTTAGATGAGAGTTTTTCCATGTGGGGGACAAAGGAAAGATTTGGGTCTAACCACATACCTAGATATTTGAGAGAAGTGACTGTGGTCAGCCTGCCATTTGATTTTGTCCCCACACATAGATGGGGATTTTGCAATTTATGTAGTTTAGGTGCTGTTCCAAAGAGCATCGTTACCGTTTTGTCAGTATTTAACCCCTTAAGGACGGGAGTAATTTTACAACTTTGGCGCTCTTTCGGAAGTGAAGTTTGCTGAAGTTTTTGCTCATCATGTTTAAACGCGGTTTTAAGTCACATATTATTATACCACCCAGACAAATTATATATCGTTCTTTCTGGCAGACTCTATATATAAAAGTCATGTCCTGCCAGAATGCTATAACAAAATATGTAAAAAAATTTGAATTTTCAATAAAATTTCAATCATCCACAGTGTATAAAGTGTTTTTTTTTTCACATATTATTATCTGATCCTTTGCGGGTATGTTCTATGGGGTAGACTTGGGAACCCTTTTTTTTTTTTGGGTGGGGGGGAAATTACATGATTTTAGCTAAACCCCCCAAAAAAAATCATTGGTGAAGCATCATTGTTCACATTATAATTGAAATGTGAACAATAATGCTGCATCAAAAAAAAAAAAGCACGTTTTTATTTTTTTAATTAATTAATTAATTGTTTTTTTATTTTTATACACTTTTATTTAACTTTTGTCATTGTCATGTTTGATATCGTTGGAAAGGCCATGCTCAGACCTTTCCATCGATATCAGGCATGACCCCCTAGCTGCCACCGATCAGGAGATAAAGGGGTTCAAATAACCCACCTATCTCCTGCAAGGGATTTCCATAGGAAATCCCTTTGCAGCTAGGGGCTTCCCCAGTTAACTGACATCATCGCGCATGGCGCGATGAGTCAGTTGACGCGGGGGGGGGACCCAGAGGTGGGGGCTGCCATCCAAGATGGCGGGACCCAGAGGTGGGGGCTGCCATCCAAGATGGCGGCCCCCACCGGAAATAGGCCGCGATCGGGCACAAATTTGTGCCCGGTCGCGACCTGGCAACTCATGGGTTAACCCCAATACATCGCTGGAAAGGTCAGGCTGTGACCCTTCCAGCGATGCTGGCCACAGCCTTGTAGTCCCCGGCGATGGGGAGATAGAGGGATCCGAAGGATCCCTCCCCTCCCCTCCAGGCGCTTCCCCTGCTCCGGCGGGGGGGACGCCTGAAACTGACGTCATCGCACCCCCGGCGCGATGACGTCAGTGCGCCGGAGGAGGAAACCCTGCCGATCTGACTTCGTGGGACTCAGATCAGCGAGGGAGCCGCCGGAGGTGGTGAGGGCTGAAAACGCAGAGGACGTACATTTTCATCCTGCGGCGGCAAAGCCCGCCTAATGCAGGGCGTAAATGTACGTCCTGCGGCGTTAAGGGGTTAAAAAAAGTTTGTTGTGTTTGATCCACTTTTCTACCTCTGTGAATTGTTCTTGCAACATGGCCTCCAGCTGCGGGAGATTTGGTTTGCTGGTATAGATTACGGTGTCGTCTGCGTACATGTGTACAGTTAAGGCTTTGCAGAGGTTAGGCAGATCATTTATGAATATTGTAAATAACAGGGGGCCGAGTATCGAGCCTTGGGGTACTCCGCAAGTGACTGGGAGGGGGAGGGAGGAGCTGCTAGAAATGGACACATATTGCGACCGATCAGATACATATGATTGAAACCAGGTTAGTGTGCGATCACCAATACCAGAGTCTTTAAGTTTTTTTAACAAGATGCCATGGTTTACTGTGTCAAAGGCTTTGGCAAAATCAAGAAAGATTTCATTTTATTTCTATAAATAGGCCCACCAAAATCCTCAGCACCAGACCAATGATACTCTTAATCCGGCCCTGCCTCAGAGGGGTTAATCGTGATTGTGAACCTCAGATGGGTTAATCCTGACTGTGCTTCAAAGGAGTTATTTTTAGATTTTAAAAAATAAATAAAAAAATTGTGGAGAACCCCAAAAAACACAGTCAAAAGGAGGGGGGGACTGGGGTTGGCGAGCCTCCCTGAAATGCGTTTTTACAGATTGGGATGTCTGAGTAATGCATTTTTAGAGATGTTTTGACAGACTGGAGGCATGGGGAGAGTTGAATGTTGGGAGGGAGTTACATAGAAAGGGGGCATCTTGGGAAAAGTAATAGTGGTGAGGGTGTTGCGGGTATGTGGAGATGATAATCACAGATCATTGGTGGAGCAAAGTGATCAGGATGAAGCATACATGCTGCTAAGGTGTACATATACACACACAGGCTCACAGAAAAACACCCACACATCTATAATATGTATGTACGTGTGTATTAGCGTGTTTTCTATAGAGCGCCTCTTCAGTGAACAGAATGCTCATTATGTAAAGAGCAGCTGTGGTTTAAGTGGTACAATACCACGAAATCCCAAAATAAATCTGCTTACATACCATTTGTAAACAACCATCTTCCCTGAGGTTGTTTTTGGCAGCATACGTTACCACTCAGAGGAAATATTCTGTTATAATAGATAAGGGCTTACTTTAAAAGGATTTCTGTAAATTTATGTGGATAACATTACTCATATTTGAGGAAGGCTTGTTTCTATTTGCATTTTCAAACCAATCCCATTTTAAAGAGAACCTACTGAACTTTGTATTTTTTTCATACTTGGTCATCGTTTTTAAACAAAATGTAGTAGTTTTTATTTGCTCATGTGTGTCAGGTACATATAAACCATTTTTTAACTTACTTCCAGTGGGGTCATAGAGATGACCATGACCACCTATATCCTGTATACATATACTCTATCAAGAACCATCAGGAAAATAAATATTGTACCCCGGTGGGACATCACTTTAATCCAGGGCTTGACAAATTTGCTTGGAATCTAGGAGCCAGCTACAAAAGTTAGGAGCCAGGTTTTTCATCAGACTAACAAAGCTTTACATTCAACAACTAAAGATACACAATACCATTTTTTTAAGACCGTGTACAAGTACTGATATGTTTAAAGTCATGTGACCGCTTTCCAATAAATTTACCCACTGCACACCTTGCACACACACGACCTCATTATATAAATATATCACTGGTGTATTTTGGCCTAGGCCAACAAGGCCCAGGCCTAGGGCGGCACTTTCCAGGGGGCGGCGGCCCGCTGGGTGGCCCCACCCCTAAAAAAAATTTTTTTTTTTTTTTTTTTACTTTTGCAAACTATTTTACCAGGAAGGAAACATTGAGATGTCACTAATTTTCAAGTATGTCCTGGGTAGGCAAGGCCTAGGCTTTCACTTTCCAGGGGGCAACAAAAAACCTCACCACTAATTGGGTTACTCACAGAGCACCGAAATGACGCCAACATTTTGGTGTTCCGTAGTTCCCTGCACTTCGGGAATAAAATTTCCCCACCCTGCAGTGAATTCACCATTCACCGCAGGGTCCCCAAAGTGCATGGAGTCGGCCGCTGTATGCTGCCACCGCAAACCCATGGCCTGCTGTTTTCAAAAGAACTACTGAACGAAAATGTCTGGAATTTACATATAAGATCCTATGATTGATAATAAAAAGTTCTGTTACAGAAAAAGAAGAATCGCTATTAAAAAAAGGGGGGGGAATTTAGCCCAAAAAATTCAGAAAAATCACTAAAAGGTACAAAAAAAATAATCAATAAATAAATAAAGACTTTTTACCGCAGATTAAAATAATAAATGGTTTATTAGATATTGCATAAAAAACGGGAATATTTTTAACATTGAAACCTATGGGGTTCGCCTGAATAAACCTGCTGATTGAAACCACCGAACATCAGGGCATTTCACTGACATTTCTCTGCTGTTTGGTGTTCTCTGAATAGATTAACCATTACTTCTCTATGGGGATTTGCACTGCCTTCAAACAGCACCGTACTTGCTGGGAGTTCGCCAAACTTGTGTGTGAGCATATCACCAGAGCAGTGGTGTACTTAGAGGAGTGGCGGAGGGTGCGCCGCCCCAGGTACCAGTGATTATTGGGGTGTCATTAGGGGGTACTAGGAGGTGCCACTGTCACTGTGTGTCAGCTTTGAGCTGTGTTCTCAAACAACGAGCAGTGGAGCATGGCGTTTGCATACGGAATAAAATCGAATAGAATAAAAATCCCCCTCTCCTCCCTCCATAGCTCCTCCCCTGCCCCGCAGCAGCTCTAGGAGAGGGGAGGGCGATGTTATTTGTGTCCAGAGAGAGAAGATGATAGTAAACGGCAGGTAAAGGGGGTGTTATCAGCAGAATATGAAGCCCTGTCTGCTTACTGCTTTTTAAAGTGGACCTTTCCTTAACCAGCACTGCAGTGATAGAAATTTGTCATTGAGCTGCCTGGCTCCTGGTGAGGCTGCTTGCGTGCAGGTCACACTTGGTCCGGCCAGTCAGGTGGTACTGAGTCTCAGTACCACCTGACTGGCTGAACCATGTGACACGCATGCACGCAGCTGCCCGCCCTTTCGTTAACATGGACTGTCACTCTATTCTGGACTGAACACCCACCGGGAAGGGAATCAAAGCCACGGTGCACCCTCTGGCAGTGGCACCCCACTGCTGACAAGATGGCTCCAAGCACAGGCACAGCCGTGATCCTAACGTGGCCTGGAGGGACCTCCTGCTGAGTCTGTACACAGTCCCTGCTGACTCTGCACACAGCCCTACCGCAGACAGAGGCCGATAAATGTAGAATAAATAATTGCTGTGTGCTCATATACACTCGGTTTGCTGGGAGTTTTATTGCAGTAGATTCTGATGCACTCATACACACCACACATTGCATTGCTGGGAGTTTTATTGCTGTGGATTCTGATACGCTGACACATACCACACATTGCATTGCTGGGAGTTTTATTGCAGTGGATTCTGATGCACTCATACACACCGCACATTGCATTGCTGGGAGTTTTATTGCTGTGGATTCTGATACACTCATACACACTGCACATTGCATTGCTGGAATTTTTATTGCTGTGGATTCTAATACGCTGACACACACCAAACATTGCATTGCTGGGAATTTTATTGCTGTGGGTTCTGTGATACACACTGCATAGTACTGTGAGTTTTATTGCCCTGGAGCTCTGGGATACTCTCATACACACTGCACATTACTGTGAGTTTTATTGCTGTGCAGCTCTGTGATACATTCATATGCAGTGCACGTTTCTGTGGATTTTATTGTTCAACCAATTAGAGCGGCTGTGTTCCAGTATACTTGACATGCGTGGCTGTTCTTTGTAAAAATGCTTGAATTTAAACGTTTCATAATTTTATTTATCTCAATAGCTACATTTGAAATGGTATACAAAATATACAAGTAGGCACTTGGTATCCACTTTTAAAATAAAGGGAGGAAAAGGCGGAGCTCTAAGAGGAAAAGGTGGAGCTTAAAGAGGAAGGGTGGGGATTAACCAGGAAGAGGTGTGCCCTTGACAGGAGGGGGTGCCTCAAATTTAAATTAGGGGGTGCACGAGTTTAGTCAGGCCTAGGGCAGCACAAAACCTAAATACACCACTGAAATCTATACACACCAGATCTCAGATACTTATATATACATGTGTGTATTTATATTACATTGCAGACCTCAGACATGGGGCGTCTGTCAGAATGCACTAAAGATCTGCAAGCTCTTGCGACCTCTAAGATCTCGCGAGAGCGCGGCTGGACGGCCCAGCGTGTGGCCGTCTTACAACCTTTGCCGGCAGCCACACGCTGGAATGAGGCGAAAGTTAGAGCGGCCTGGCAGAATGCTGTTAGTGCATTCTGCCAGGCCCCACATACTGCCGCAGAGAGGGGGGTTGCAGAGAGAGGGGTTGCATAGATGGGGGGTTGCAGAGAGGGGGATGGCAGAGAGGGGGGTGGCAGAGAGGCAGACGGGGGGATTCAGAGAGGCAGACGGGGATTGCAGAGAGGGGGTCGCAGAGAGGCAGACGGGGTGGCAGAGAGGGGTTGCAGAGAGACAGACGGTGGCAGAGGGGGGTGGCAGAGAGGCAGACGGGGTGGCAGAGAGCGAGGGGGTTGCAGAGAGGCAGATGGGGTGGCAGAGAGCGGGGGTTGCAGAGAGGCAGATGGGGTGGCAGAGAGCGGGGGTTGCAGAGAGGCAGACGGGCGTGGCAGAGGGGGTGTGGCAGAGAGGCAGACGGGGTGGCAGAGAGGCAGAGAGGGGGGTTGCAGAGAGGCAGACGGGGTGGCAGAGGGGGTTGCAGAGAGGCAGACAGGGTGGCAGAGAGGGGGTTGCAAGGCATTGCTGTGCCCAGTCCACTTACATAGCAGATAGTCCAGCACTGGCTGAGGTGTCACTAAAATCATTTGCTGTCTGACACCTCCAGGCTGGCTGTTTGCTCCATCGGGAATGTACAGATTGCATGGGCTGGAGGGTCTCTCAGGCAGACGCTGATAGAGGCAGGCAATTAACCCTTTTGCTGTCCCTGGACTCATGGCTCTACAGTTAATGGAAGAGAGCAGGCAGGCACGATCTCCTATCACCCATGAAGACTGTGCCCTGCATGTTAAACTCTGTGTCTGTATTATGTTTGACATTGTGCCCCCTTCCCTCCTCTCCTTTCTCTGTACCTGCTCCTCCCCTGCATTCCCTGCTTATCTGAGGGGTCATTTTTATAATGGACGCAGTGTTTCAGCTGGCCGGGCTGTGTCACAGGCACTTTTTTAAAGCTGCTGTCAGACACGCACTCTTCGTCGGCCAGAGCTGCCCAGTCCCCATTTGCAGGAATACTCCCATCAATCAGCAGCCGGGGGAGGGAGGGGGTGGGCTGGGCTGGCATCTCCTTCACACACAGCCTGTCACGGATTTAACCCCCAGCCAGACGCAATGATCAGCCCCGACATGTAATCCAAATAATTTTGCACACTGCCGACGCTGATCTCTACAACGTGCCCTCTGCTAGTCTGACGGACAAAGCAGTCCTAGGGACCAGCTGGGTGCACCAGGAGTACAAATATTCTAAACTCCCTACTGGGATTATCTCTAACACAAGTAGTTGAGGAGCCGACCCGTAAAGAGGCCATATTGGATTTAATACTCACAAATGGAGGTTTGGTATCGGACGTTGTTGTAGGTGAAAATTTGGGATCTAGTGATCACCAGTCAGTATGGTTTAATATAACAACAGGGATGGAGCCGCACCACACAAGAACGAAAGTTTTAGACTTTAAAAAAACAGATTTTTCTAAAATGAGATTTTGTGTGAAGGAGTCATTATCAGACTGGAGGAGTTTAAAGGGAGTCCAGGAGAAATGGGATTATTTAAAGGAAGCATTATTGAAGGCCACAGGAAATTGCATTCAGCTTGTTAGCAAAAACAAAAAAGGGAAGAAACCACTGTGGTACTCTGCAGAAGTGGCCAAAATAGTGAAGAACAAAAAGATAGCATTCAATAATTATAAAAAAAACTCAGAGTGAAGAAGATAGGCAAACCTATAAAATTAGGCAGAAAGAGGCAAAGCAATTTATAAGAGCTTCCAAAGCACACGCAGAAGAGAAAATAGCTCAGTCAGTAAAAAAGGGGGACAAAACATTTTTTAGATACATAAACGAGAAAAGAAAAGTAAAACAAGGATTAGTTAGATTAAAAACAAAGGAAGGAAGGTATGTAGAAGAGGATAAAAGTCTCGCTGACTGCCTCAATGAATATTTTTGTTCAGTCTTTGCAGAAGAAAAGGAAGGAAAGGGACCTCAGTTAGGAGAGAACACTAAAGAGACATTTACATATCAGTTTACAGAGGAGGAGGTTCTACAGCAGCTGTCTAAAGTAAAGACAAATAAGTCAATGGGGCCTGATGGGATCCACCCTAAATTATTAAAAGAGCTCAGTGATGTAATAGCAAAACCATTAACAGATTTATTTAACCAATCCTTGTTAACGGGAGTCGTCCCAGAAGACTGGAAATTAGCAAATGTTGTGTCCATTTACAAGAAGGGTAGTAGGGAGGAATCGGGGAACTATAGGCCAGTTAGTCTTACGTCAGTAGTGGGGAAATTAATGGAAACCATGTTAAAGGAAAGGATTGTTGAACATCTAAAAACACATAGATTACAGGATCAGAAACAACATGGGTTTACCTCAGGGAGATCATGCCAAACTAATCTTATTGATTTTTTTGATTGGGTAACAAAAATAATAGACACAGGTGGTGCAGTAGACATTGCTTATTTAGATTTCAGTAAGGCTTTTGATACTGTTCCGCATAGAAGGCTTATCAATAAATTGCAATCTTTGAGCTTGGATTCCAATATTGTTGACTGGATTAGGCAGTGGCTGAGTGACAGACAACAGAGGGTTGTGGTAAATGGAGTTTATTCGGCGCAAGGTCTTGTTACCAGTGGGGTACCTCAGGGGTCAGTACTTGGACCCATTCTCTTTAATATTTTTATTAGTGATATTGCAGAAGGTATTAATGGAAAAGTATGTCTTTTTGCTGATGACACAAAGATTTGCAACAGGGTTGACGTTCCTGGAGGGATCAGCCAAATGACAAATGATTTAGGTAAACTAAAAAAATGGTCGGAGTTGTGGCAATTGAGTTTTACCAGGAAAGGCTTAATGATCTTAACATGTACAGCTTGGAAAAAAGACGAGACAGAGAAGATATGATAGAAACATTTAAATACGTAAAGGGAATCCACAAGGTAGAGGAAGGGAGTATATTTAAAAGGAAACAAAATAGCAAAACAAGAGGACATAGTCTTAGATTAGAGGGGCAAAGGTTTAAAAGTAACATCAGGAAGCATTATTTTACTGAGAGGGTGGTGGATACATGGAACAGCCTTCCAGTAGAAGTGGTAGAGGCCAAAACAGTAATTGAATTTAAGCAAGCATGGGATAGGCATAAGGCTATCCTAAACAAAAGATAAATTCAGGTAAAGTATCCATGTAATTGGGCAGACTAGATGGGCCGAAAGGTTCTTATCTGCCGACATTTTTCTATGTTTCTATGTTTCTATTATCAGCAGCAGTTGTCCGGCTGCTCAAACAGGCTGCCCCATGAGTCTCTGCATCCAAACCCGGCGCCAGGACAGCATTTCTAGTCGCCATGGCGACCCAGGCACCCGTCTTTGTCGAGCTCTGCTTTAATCTAACAGGCAACTCCATCCAAAACCTCAAAATTAAAATCCTCAAAGGAAATTTTAACGACCCTCGTGAACATAAGACATTTTAAATGAGAATGATCACATATTTTAAGACCATAAAAGAAGGACTCAATGTCGATTCTGGCTTTTTAACTCCCTAGCATAATGTCATGTAACATTCAGCATTTTACTTGGTCTACATGTTTTTTTTTTCTTTTTCTCTATTTTCTTGTTTTTTTTTCTTCTTTAAGTTGGGTCATTTACTCTTTCCTCTAGACTTGTGCACCGATTTTTTTTTGGTTCGGTTCGTTCGGATTTCAACAATTTTCTTTTCGGCCGATCTTCTGTTTCGGTTCAGTTCGTTTTTTCGTATCGACTTTTTTTTCGTGATTTCGGACATTTTCGGGTTGGCTTGTTTTTTGTATCGACTTTTTTTCGTGATTTCAGAAATTTTCGTGTTTTTTGGAATGTGTGTTATCCTCGTTTCAAAGTGTCGATTCGTTTTGACTTAAACAAAATTTTTTCGGATTCGATATTTGTGTCGATACAATAATTAATCTGTCAAAATGGTGATTCTGTCGATACGATAATTAATTCTGTCGATACGTTAATTTTGCCGATTCTATCGTTTTTTATTAAAGAACCTTTTTTTCTTATGAATATGCATTGGACAACTTTATTTAATTATTATTATTCTGTATTTATAAAGCGCCAGCATATTCCGTAACGCTGTACAATAGGCACAGTATAGACAGGGTTACAATACAATGAACAACATTTGACAAACAGTACAGGAGGAGATGAGGGCCCTATTCCCGTAGGAACTCACAATCTAGGAGGGTTAGGGTTGGAAACAGGAGGAGAGGACTGTAAGGTGAGAGTGATTGATGGTTGCGTCAGTGAGTTGGGTGGTAGGCTTCCCTAAATAGGAACGTTTTAAGGGAGCGTTTGAAGGAAGAGAAATTAGGGGAAAGTCTGACAGTACGAGGAAGTGCGTTACACAGAGTGGGGGCTGCACGTGAGAAATCCTGCAGTCTATCATGGGAAGAGGTGATGCGGGGAGAAGCTAGGCGCATATCGCTGTTTGACCTTAGGGAGCGGGCTGGGGTGTATTTGGTGATTAGTGATTAGTTAATCATATTAAAATGGTATGAAAGGAACAAAAATGAATAAAACGATTTAAAAAACTCAAAAATACTGACCCAAGTGGTCTGACTTTTAAAACCTTTTGTCCTGTTGTTTTTTTTTTTAACCACCTGGCTGCTAAGTACGTGCTCAGCGCGTCCTGCCAAGTGCACCTCCTGTGCTACGGACGCTCTGAATGCGTCCTAGCACAGGAGGCAACAATCGGCAGGGATTCCGGCCGATTGCTGGCCCCCCCGGTGTGGGCTGACATCTAGCATGTCAGCCTTGCACTCCGGGACCCCGGGGGGGACATTAGATGTCATTGTAGCGGCGCAATGACATCTAATTCAGGCGCACCTGAGGAGGAGGAGGAGGCACCTGAAAGAGAGGGGACCTCTCTCCCTCCCGATCGCCGGGGGCCACAGGGTTAAGGCAGGCACCGTTTGGAAGGGCACAGCCTGCCCTTCCAAACGGTGGCTGACATTAACCCCTGGGGAGCCGGATCACAATTCAGCGCCGAAAAGCGCCGGATCGTGATCCTCTCCCGGAGCTGGCCGACATCTTGGATGTCGGCAAAGCCTCCGGGAACTCCCCCTGAGGACTGGCATCATCGTGCATAGCATTAACCCCTAACTGCCAGCAATGGTGGTGATAGGGGGTTCTGATGAACCCCCTATCTCCCAATCCGTGGCAGCTAGGGGTTAATGTTTGATATTGTTGGATCGACTAGAGCATGGCCTTTCCAACGATACCAAACATGACCATGTAAAGAGTTTGTTAATGCAGCAATATTGTTCCCATTTCAATTATAATTTGAACAATGATGCTGCACTAACGATTTTTATATGAGGTGCGTTTGTTAAAAATCGCGCAATTTTCCCAAAAAATATGTAACGAGACCCCATTTCTAATTTTTTTAACAAGTGCACCCCATACAAAATATAACCGCAATTGTTCGCATGTTAAAATGTGAAAAAAAAACACTTTACACATTGTAAATTATTGAAAATTCAAATTTTATTGCATTATAATATACAGACAGGACATGACGTATACATATAATAATGAATAATATTAATATATTATGAATCTGCCGAGTCTGCCGGAAAGAACGATATATAATATGTCTGGGTCATATACTAAAATAAGCCTTCAAAACGCGTTTAAACAAGATGAGCGAAACAGGTAAAAATGAGCTCAGCACAGAGGCGTGAAATACCTCAGCAGCGAAAGGGTTAAACGGAAAAAAGCTGAACAAACTTATCAGAAACGAAAAAAAAAACACAGAACAAATAAAATGATTTAAAACGAAAAAAAATAAAAAATTTATGTAGCATGGGAATCCGCACACCGCTGGGAAGCGCCTCTCTGCGATATAATTAATGCAGCATATGAATCCACACACTGCTGGGAACAAGCGCCTCTCTGCGGTATAATTAATGCAGCATATGAATCCACATACTGCGGGGAAGCGTCTCTCTGTGGTATATTTAATGCAGCATATGAATCCACACACTGCTGGGAAGTGCCTCTCTGTGGTATAATTAATGCAGCATATGAATCCACACACTGCTGGGAACAAGCGCCTCTCTGCGGTATAATTAATGCAGCATATGAATCCACACACTGCGGATTCAAATTTTTTTTTAAAGATCCTAAATAATCTAAAAATAAAGAGACCCTTTACTACAGAATATAATAAACAGTTTATTAGATATTGAATGAAAAAAGGAATATTTTTAACATTGAATTCTATGGGATATGGGCTGGAGTAAAACGTTTCCCACACCTTGTAGCTCAGAATTTTTTTTTCAAAAAATGCTTAAAAGATCCTAAAAAAATATAAAAATAAAGAGACTCTTTACTACAGAATATAATAATAAACGGTTTATTAGATATTGTTTTAAAACGGGAATGTTTTTAACATTGAAGTCTATGGGGTATGATCTGGGGCAAAACATTTCCCACACCATAAGAAAAATCGAAAAACATTTAAAAATGCTTAAAAGATCCTAAAATAATCTAAAAATAAAGAGACTTTTTACTGCAGAATTATTTATACTGCAGAGAGTCGCTTCTTTCCAGCAGTGTGTGGATTCATATGCTGCATTAATTATACCGCAGAGAGGTGCTTCCCAGCAGTTTGTGGATTCATATGCTGTATTAATTATACCGCGCAGAGAGGCGCTTGTTCCCCGCAGTGTGCGTATTCATATGCTGCATTATTTTTATTTTATTTTTTTCGTTTTAAATCATTTTATTTTTTCTGGGGTTTGTTTTCGTTTCTGATAATTTTGTTCAGCTTTTTTTCCATTTTAAAACCTTTTATTTTGGTTTTTATTTTTAAAGTCAGACCATTTGGGTCAGTTTTGGGTTTTTTAAATCGTTTTGTTAATTTTTGTTCCTTTCATACCATTTTAATATGATTAAATAAAGTTTAAAGTTGTGCAATGCATATTCATAAGAAAAAAAGGATCTTTATTTAAAAAAAAATATGGAATCGGCAGAATTACCGTATCGACAGAATTATCGGATCATTGGAAATGATACAAAATTTACAGAATCAGCGATAAATACGATGTCCGAAATTACCGAAATGGAACCGAAATCACGAATGGAACCGAAATCACGAATGGATCGAAAATGAATTTCGATTTGACACATTTCAAGTCCATTTGAAAATTCTGAAAATTTTTCGTTTCGGCTCGGAAAACTTTTCGGATCCGATCCGATTCGGATATTTGGCCGAATCCGAAGACACGAATCGGGCCATTTCGTGAAAATTCCGAAACGCACATCCCTACTTTCCTCCTAGACTCCATAATCAGATGTTCGCCATGATGCTTATCTGTGTGGTTTTAGGAGCCTATGATCTGTCCTCTGTTTGTTTACCTTACTTGACCATACAATTCTACTATTAGCATTTACAACACCTCCCTTCTGCTTGGCTCTTTATTGTTTAAGTCTATGATTTTGGTCAATTTAGCATCAAGACCTGAAGAAGAGAGATTACTCTCAAAAGCTCGTCTTTTAAATGTAACGTTAGTCCAATAAAAAAGGTATCATTGCGCTATACTCTGATTTTATATATATGTATATATGCAGTTCTTTAAATTGCTGTGATGTGCAAATGGCTTCTGCAATAATTAACATATATATATAATATAAGGTTTATTATTGCAGAAGCCAAATAATTACGTATATATATATATGTAAAGGGTTTTAGGGAATTTAGTGTACATTTGTAATTGTATTCAGAATGAAATCCTACAAGGACTTTTTAAAGAACCATATGCAACTAAAATGACATCAATTGGTTTTGTAATACAGTAGTAAATGTTTCTTTTGTGAATTCTTCATTGACACAATTATTCAACCCCTTAAAGACTACCACTCTGAAGAACAGAGGTTCATTCAAGGGTTTCAATCAGGTATTGAAAACACCTGTGGGTGTCACGGAGCAGCAATAAAGCATAATAAGCACCAATTAGGCAGCTTTAAAATGACTGTGATACTCAGCTCCTTCTAGACATTTACTGGTGTGGTTACAAACATGGTGAAGTCAAGAGAATGGTCCAGGAAGACAAGAGAAGAGGTGATTACTCTTCACAGGAAGGGCAATGGCTATAAGAAGATTGCAAAGATGTTAAACATACCAAGAGAGACCATAGGAAGCATCATTCGCAAATTCAAGGCAAAGGGCACTGTTGAAACGCTACCTGGTCGTGGCAGAAAGAAGATGCTGACTTCGACTGCTGTGCGCTACCTGAAGCGTAGAGTGGAGAAAAGTCCCCGTGTGACTGCTGAGGAACTGAGAAAAGATTTGTCAGATGTGGGTACTGAAGTTTCAGCTCAGACAATACGGCGCACACTGCGTAATGAAGGCCTCCATGCCAGAACTCCCAGGCGCACCCCCTTGCTGTCTCCAAAGAATAAGAAGAGTCGACTGCAGTATGCCAAAAGTCATGTGGACAAACCACAGAAGTTTTGGGATAGTGTTCTGTGGACTGATGAAACAAAATTAGAACTGTTTGGGCCCATGGATCAACGCTATGTTTGGAGGAGGAAGAACAAGGCCTATGAAGAAAAGAACACCTTGCCTACTGTGAAGCATGGCGGGGGGTCAATCATGCTTTGGGACTGTTTTGCTTCTGCAGGTACAGGGAAGCTTCAGCGTGTGCAAGGTACCATGAATTCTCTTCAGTACCAGGAGATATTGGATGACAATGTGATGGAGTCCGTCACAAACCTGCGGCTTTGGAGACGTTGGACCTTTCAACAGGACAATGATCCAAGCATACCTCCAAGTCCACTAGAGCATGGTTGCAGATTCTAGATTCTAGATTCTAAATTTTTCCTTTATTGACATGTACCCTAAATCTAATATTTTGCCTAATTTTAAACATTTTATGCTGGGAGTTAGTCATGGTATGTAAGCGGTTGGTTATTAGTGTTAGGACCATGTTTAAAGGGTCACATGGATAGGTCTTGCCCTGAAACATGCAATATTTATATGCTGCAGCAGGAACATTTTTGCTTAGGTGGCCTTCCTTTTGGATCTATTATCCCCTTACCGACCGCTGACGTACATAGTACGTCCTGTGGGGAAATCCCCTTAATGACCGTGGACATACTATGCAGGTCACGGTCTCCTAACCTCCCTCCCTCCCTATACTCACGCCTCTCTGTCCGGGTTCCCTCAGCGGTCTGGAAGACTGGAAGTCTGCCCCGACTTTTCAGGGGGCCCAGCAGGCGCGATGACTTCATCAGCGTGCGCGATGACATCAACACCAGGTGCCCATGGTGCCTGAAGGGAAAAACAGGAAAGGGGAGCGGTGGGCTCCTTTGGAGCAATCTCCCTCCCAAACCACTCCAAGGAGAAAAAAAAAACACTGCTGGAAAGAGGAGAGTCTCCCATTTTTTCTGCGGTATCTGTCATTAACACCTACGTTCCCGGATCACGATTCAAACCCGGAAGTGGCTGACATCTTGGATGTCAGCCAAGCCTCTGGGTCACCCCCCACTCACTGACATCATCACCATATGTGAGGAAGTCAGTGGGCCAGTTAATCCTCTAGCTGTTAGGGGGATCATTTGAATCACCGAATCTCCCAATCTGAGGGAGCTAGAATGTAATTTTTAATATCATTGGAAAGGCCCAATCATGGCCTCTCCAATGATACCAAGCATGACTAGGTTTGGTGTAAAACAAAATTAAACAAATATTTAAAATATTTATATATTTTTTTTAAATTTTTGCCTGGGGGTGTTAAATAAAATAGGACTTGAGCAAAAAACAGTCTATTGTTGATTGTAGCTTTCAGAATTCTTAGTAAACAGTCTTGTCTTGAACATTGTGTGAATTCCGTTTACTCATTTCTACTTCTAGTGTTTATTGTCTTTCATCTGTCTTCTAATTGAAATATGGACATGTGCAATAAATGAATCAATCCCACAAATAAATTGCATGGAAAGTGTTTATTGCAAGACAGGTTGATGTGAGCTTCAGTATACATTATATAAAATTATTATTTTACTTTGTTTACATATTCACTACCAGGATCAGGTTTAACTCCTTAAGGATAGAGGCAATTTTATAAGTTTGGAACACTTTTGAACACTTCTAAACGTTGAATTCAGCTATTCGCCAGTTGAACCATATTTTACCTCTTACATATTAAGTGCACCCACCCTTATTATATATCATTTTGTTCAGGAGAAATAGGGCTTTCATTTTCTGTCAACGATTATATATATAATATATTTTAGTATGAAAATAAATCTAAAAACTATGAGAAATTAAGAAATTTAGCTATTTTTATACTTCTGCATTGTATTTTCAGTGTGAATGACATTGTACGCTTAGCATTTACTGAAATAAAATACATATATTTGTGTTCAGCAATGTCTCACGCGTTCAATGGTACCCTCCATGTAGAGGTGTTATGATGTTTTGGAAAGTTACAGGGTCAAATACAGAGTTTGCCCATTTCACGTTTTACAACTTGAAATTTGCCAGATTGGTTTGCCGGCACTATGTTGACTTTGAGAGGGTATGTCAGCCCAGGTATGAGAAGTACTCCATCATGTCATACTATTTTGAAAAGTAGATAACAGAGGATATTCAAAATGGGATATGTCCAGTTTTTTGTAGTGGCCACTTAGTCACAAACCCATGCCAAACTTAGTCTTCATGTTTGAGTTTTGCTTTTTTTCACATGAAAACTGCAATTTTGCTGATGATATCATGCTCAGTCAACCTTTCACTGGCCTAAAACATTCATATTTCTGGTCGGTAATGTGTTACTAGTTCAACGGTACCCCCATGTAGCATTTTTATTTTGCTTTTTGGAACATTAAAGGGCCAAATATAGTTTGCCCATTTCAGGTATTACAACTTGAAATTTGCCAGATTGGTTTGCTGGGCCTAGGTTGAATTTGAGAGGGTATGGCAGCCCAAGTATCATGGCATATCATTTTGAGAAGTAGACAACCCAGAGTATTCAAAAAGGGGTATGTCCAATTTTGTATAGTAGCCACCTAGTCACAAACCCTGGACAAACTTGGTCTTCAGGTTTGTGTTTTGCATTTTTCACATGAAAACTGCTATTTTGCTGATGAGATCATGCTCCGTCAACCTTTTACTGGCCTAAAACATTGATATATTTGGTCGGCAATGTGTTACGAGTTCAACGGTACCCCCATGTAGAGTTTTTACTTTGCTTTTTGGAAAGTTACAGGGTCAAATATAGGGCTTGCCCATTTCAGTTTTTACACATTAAAATATGACAAGTGATTTTCAGGATTTATGTCGTCTTTGAGAGAACATGGCACGCTAAGAAAGAATATTGCTCCAAAGATGGCACACCAAGGATTCTAAATGTAGTATTTTTAGTTGTTTGGTGCAGCCACTTTAGAATAGCTGGGCTTAACGTAAACAGGGACAGGCCAAAGTCAGGGGATTCCAGAAGTCAGAGTAGTTGGTATAACAAGCCAATGAGTCGGTACAGGCAGCGAACAAAGAGTAGTCGGTATAACAAGCCAATGAGTCGTTACAGGCAGCGAACAAAGCATAGTCGGTATAACAAGCCAATGAGTCGATACAGGCAGCAAAGAGAGAGTAGTCTGTATAACAAACCAACCAGCCGGTATAGGCAAACAAAGGGTAGTCAGGACAAACCAGAAAAGGGGATTCAGTAATTTAGTTCATTCTGATAAATTTTGAAACCCTCTGTTATGCCAGGTAGAGATGAGCAGGTAGGGTAATAATAACTAGAATCCTTTCAAAGTCCTTTCTTGTGGCAAACATGACACTTTTTCTGGGGGACATTTTACAGCATGTGGGAGGGATTCAGGAAGGAAAGTGTCTGCCACTTAGTCTTTGGAGCTCTCCTGATTCAAAAGCTGGAGTATTGGGGGCTGGAGTTAGGATAAGTTTGGATATGATCTCTAGCATGAATTCTAGGAAGGGATATGGCTTTTGTAGAGCACATACGAATTGAAAATTGCAATCTCGCTCAAATAGAATGCAATCTTTTTGTACCATGTCCTAGTCTTTTGGTTCACCAGACAAGGCTGTATACATTGTTTATCCAAGTTTACTCCCCCCATAAACTTGCTGTAATCTACAATGCAATTCAGCTTTTCCATCGGCTCAGCTCTCCCTCTCACAGGCACTGGCACTGTACTTTCATTGTGCATTGTAGATAACATGTATACCTCCTTCTTATCGGTGAACCAAAGGGCTAGCACTTCTTCACGACGTAGAGCTGAAGAGGAGCCTCTACTTTTTCTGCCTGCTGTCCGGATTTGGGGAAAACCTCTGTGATTCTTCCACACTGGGCCACATGCAAGGGACTCAAAACAAAATACATTTTAAATAAGTCGATACTGGTGTAATAATTATCAACCCATAAATGATGGCCCTTATTGAACAGGGGATAGAGGAGATCCCACACAATTATTCCATTGGTGACAATAGAATTGGGGCATCCTGGGGGGTCAAGGTGGCTATCGTTCCCTTCATATATCCTAAAAGCCCATGTGTAGCCTGTCGTGGACAGTGTCGAGATATTCAATTAAGAAACTTATACGAGATACAAATATCAATAGTTTATATTTCCTAGAAATTCTCCTAAATTCTTTTAATTGTCTGTGTTTTGCTTTGAAGAATACACTAATCAATAATCGGATAAAAACATATATATATTTATTACGTATACAAAAAAGTTTCAAATCTCATATCATAAACAAAGATTGATAAACAGCATATCCATCCATCAGCACATAGACACTATCTTCCCAATATATCTATCTCCTGTTAGTAACTGCATATATGATTAATATCATTTACTTTATCAGTTTCTAACTATACACAAATGGTTAATAAACATTTCTGCTTAATGAAAACAATTAACATGTATTTCCCAGCAAACCAATGTTTAACAAGCTAGATCTTGTAGAGATACATGCATCTCTCTATGCTACGTGGATCAACAAAAGATGAGCTATCACTTATTCTATTTATAGAATGATAAGTAATAAAAACTTATTTAGTGAATCCTCCCCTAATAGCGAGAATTAAGCTTCTAATCTTCTGCTTTTTATATTGCAGTTATATATTTCCTTGCTAATTAATTTAAATCACAGTAACTTCCAAATTCAATATATATATATCTTTGTATTTCATTGCAACAATTTCTTTAGGATAAAATCCTTATATCCGATTCTTCTTCATATCTCTATCTGCAGAATAGAAATATTTTAGAGATTCCGGATCTAACAGTAATCTGAGATATCTCAGTCTATCTATTGCAAGAAATACTCCAGATATATATAATTGCATTAACCTTAATTTGCTTTCATACATTACCTGTCCAATCTGGATTAAATGAGTTACAGCAGCAATATTCTTTATGTAATATATTGTTTTGGAATATGTGAAAATTATCAATATCAGATATTCAATGCATGTGAGTTAGAGGTGTGGTTCTAATTAAGTGATATGTAATATCTTGAATGCATTGTGTGTTTTGGGCATGATCTGAATCTCTGAATCAATGCATTATCGTGTCCTGGGAATGATCTGCCTGAATTCCTTATGTCCTGGAAATCTCAATGACTACAACGAACAGTACAGATCCAGTTATAGTCAATTTGACGTCACTGAAAATCTACCCTTTCATTTAAATGTTACTTTCTCTATATTAATATAATATTTACTATGCCTCAAGAGGGCAGTGTTGCTCTTCAAATTAATTCCACAATTTAATTTTAATATATCTTATCATGGTTCATAGGTCAATTCCACTATCTTGGTTTAAACAAAGAATAACTATAGTTATCCCAGACAGCACGTCTTGGATTATCAAAATTAAATTTATCTCCACTCCTCAACGTTTTTACCGGATACTCTTTATCAACTAAATTCCTTTCTAGTTAAAATCAACAGAAATTCTGTTCTTCAGTAATTATACCGTTATATAGTTCTACTCTACAAATAATTGGAGCATCTATTTTCTACTGTAAATATTGAATCTATTGATTATAAAAATATATTTCGTGAATATTTTTATACACTTGCATAGAGATTTTAAATTTGTTCCTTTACCCAAAAGGAAAATATCTTTAATTCAAGGACTTGTTAAAACAAACCAATAAATTTAAATATGACATGTCTGGCACTTAGCTCAGCATTATATCAAATAAATACATTTTATCGTCTACAACATCATGTCTGGCATTTATAGAAACCCTCATAACTCTTATGGTTCACCTAGCCATGAACTATTTAAAAAAAAATCTCTGTCCATTTCTAAAACTAGGCGAAAATTGAAAAAGAAAAGACTTTACATTAAAACAAGATGGCTACAGGCATCCATTTTAGTTTTTCCATGATAATATTCCCGACAACGCGCATAATTTATAAAATTTGACACCATACCAGGATCGCTTGCTTGGGATGTAATGCTTGAAGAGCAGTCTGCCTTTAAATTCTATAAGGGACTTGTCTACAGATATATTTTGGTCAGGGATATAATTATCTGTGAGTTTGGCAGACAGGAGTTTGATAAGGGGCCGAATTCTATAGAGGCAATGGGTCGTTTCTTGGGGGGTTACAGTGCGTTATCGTTAAAATGGAGGAACTGCAGGATATTTCCATACCTCTCCCTCTTCATAACCCTTGGGAATAGTGGTATAGCCAGGATGGGTTTTTTGTGCCAGTAAGATCGGATACTTGGCTTTTTCACTATTCCCATTATGAGGGTTAGAGCCCGAAATGTTTTAATTTCTACAACATCCGTCGGGTGCCACATGTTTTGCCTGCTGCGATGTGACCTCGGATTCGCAGCTAGGTACTGCTTGGCAAACAGGTTGGGTTGCTCAACCACCATCTTAAACTTGACGTCTGATATAAAGAGACTAAAATAGCTCACTGGCTCACAGTCCTCTACCCTTACTGTGATGCATGGTGTAAATATAAATGGGGTATTTCTGTGGCAGCCATTTTTGGGGGTACCCAATTGATTTAGGGCCTCCCAGTAGATTGTGAGGGACGTCACCATCACTGGAGGGTTTACTAAGGGGCTCTATATCAGCAGGGCCGGTGCAAGCTTTTTTGCCTAGTCAGGCGAAGGTCTGTTTTGGTGCCCCCCCCCCGTCATGTCAAGCCAATCAGGATAGAGATGCATAATAATCTCTATCGTGAGTGTTCGGTGTCGTCACGCAGAGATTAAAGGATGCTTAAAGTTGGTCTTGCAAGGACAACCTTTAGCAGCGTTGTGAGTCACTGATTGGGGGGACAGCCACCAGTGCTGTCTTTATGGACTTATATAAACACTGTCTTTCTTCTGGAAAGGCAGTAGTTACATTTGTCAGACTGTAGGAACAACATATTTGGGTGATATATTTGCGGCCCCCAGCTCATGTATGGGTATATATTTGCGGCCCCCAGCTGCTCATATGGGTATATTTGCGGCCCCCTGCTCATGTATGGGTATATATTTGCGGCCCCCAGCTCATGTATGGGTATATATTTGCGGCCCCCAGCTGCTCATATGGGTATATTTGCGGCCCCCTGCTCATGTATGGGTATATATTTGCGGCCCCCAGCTCATGTATGGGTATATTTGCGGCCCCCAGCTGCTCATATGGGTATTATTTATGGTATAAATTTTCCCCCAGCGAGTCTCTTACCTCTCTGCTCAGCTGACTGTGTCTGATTGACTGTGACAGTGTGCACAGCACTGCTCACTGCTGCCTGCTGACTTCTGCTGCCTCACTTGGCACTGCAGGCCCCCCGTCGCCCGCTGGCGTTCTAGTTGTACTCAGTCCACACTCTCAGGCAGTCAGGGAGGGAGTGAGACGAGAGACCAGACCACCAGGACAATCAGGGACCAGACCAGGTAGTAGGTTTTTTAGTAGCAACAATTTTTTAGGCTTAGCTTAAGCTAGGCACCGCCACCATCGCTCTCTGCGTCCCCTCGTGTGACACGTGACGTCACGTCTCGAGGCGACTGGTGCGAGCGGCCGCTGGCGCTGGCCAGGCATGTGATGCACACGTGCACACGCACCTTTCCCGCTCGCCTGTGATTGGATTCGGGAAGCAAGGCCAGGCAGGGAACCACGTGGTGCTTGTTGTCCCCTCCCTCTCATTGCCCCCTTCCAATCCCAGGCAGGGGCGGATCAGAGACTAGTCTCGGGAGGGGCACTTACAGAAAATAAGGTGTTTTAGCAGAGAGCCCGACTCACGAGAATTTACAGAGGCCCGGCTCACAGGAGCTTACAATCTAGAGGAGCAGAGGGCCCGGCTCACAGGAGCTTACAATCTAGAGGAGCAGAGGGCACCCAGGAGCTTACAATCTAGAGGAGCAGAGGACACCCAGGAGCTTACAATCTAGAGGAGCAGAGGGCACCCCGGATTTTACAATCTAGAGGAGCAGAGGGCACCCCGGATTTTACAATCTAGAGGAGCAGAGAGCCCCCAGCTCACACATGAATTTGCCCCCAGCTCAAGGATTTGCCCAGCTCATGGATTTGCCCCCAGGTCATGGATTTGCCCAGCTCATGGATTTGCCCCCAGGTCATGGATTTGCCCAGCACATGGATTTGCCCCCAGGTCATGGATTTGCCCCCAGGTCATGGATTTGCCCAGCACATGGATTTGCCCAGCTCATGGATTTGCCCCCAGGTCATGGATTTGCCCAGCTCATGGATTTGCCCCCAGGTCATGGATTTGCCCCCAGGTCATGGATTTGCCCAGCTCATGGATTTGCCCCCAGGTCATGGATTTGCCCAGCTCATGGATTTGCCCCCAGGTCATGGATTTGCCCCCAGGTCATGGATTTGCCCCCAGGTTCATGGATTTGCCCAGCACATGGATTTGCCCAGCTCATGGATTTGCCCCCAGGTCATGGATTTGCCCAGCTCATGTATTTGCCCAGCTCATGGATTTGCCCCAGGTCATGGATTTGCCCCCAGGTCATGGATTTGCCCAGCTCATGTATTTGCCCCCAGGTCATGGATTTGCCCCCAGCTCATGGATTTGCCCCCAGGTCATGGATTTGCCCCCAGGTCATGGATTTGCCCAGCTCATGGATTTGCCCAGCTCATGGATTTGCCCCCAGCTCATGGATTTGCCCCCAGGTCATGGATTTGCCCAGCTCATGGATTTGCCCCCAGGTCATGGATTTGCCCCCAGGTCATGGATTTGCCCAGCACATGGATTTGCCCAGCTCATGGATTTGCCCCCAGGTCATGGATTTGCCCAGCTCATGGATTTGCCCCCAGGTCATGGATTTGCCCCAGGTCATGGATTTGCCCCAGCTCATGGATTTGCCCCCAGGTCATGGATTTGCCCAGCACATGGATTTGCCCCCAGGTCATGGATTTGCCCCCAGCTCTCACCTGGATCGTTGCCCCAGCTCCGCAGGGGGTTGAGGGACCCAGATGCCGGGCAGCGCGGAGCGCCTGCCCGATCTTGAACAGTCCGTCCTGTGAAGTGGATGCGGCTGTGTGCGTGCGCAGCCGGTCACGCGGTCCGGCCAGTCAGGTGGTACTGAGACTCAGTACCACCTGATTAGCCGGACCACGTGACCGGCTGCGCACGCACACAGCCGCATCCACTTCACAGGACGGACTGTTCAAGACCGGGCAGGCGCTCTCGCGCTGCCCGGCATCTGGGTCCCTCAACCCCTGGGCCAAATCTCGGGGGTCGGTCATCCGAATCGGATGACCGATTACACCCCGGGCCGGCGCCCCTCACACTGGCAGGACGCCAGACAGTAAGGCGGCCGCCTGTGCCGCCTTACGTTAGCGCCGGCCCTGTATATCAGAGGCTGTGAGGGTGTCACCCTCAGAGGCAGCCAGGATTTTATATGCCTCCTCCGGTGAATATAAGCGGGAGGACATTTTTATGTGGATCTTATTACTAAGGGGTTAAATGGGAGGTGGGGGAACTGATGGCGTCATGTACACTCCTAGAATATTAGAACAGCTAAACTCCCGGTCATTGTAGTGGCCGGTACTTCTATCTATTTCCAGAACACAAGGTCAGAATATTGCCAGGGGAGTCGTATGCCAATTAGGGGGTAGTCAGAAATGCCAGGGAGTTGTATGCCAACACGGGTAGTCAGAAATGGCAGGGGGTCGTATGCCAATCAGGGGGTATTCAGAAATGCCACGGGTTGTTTACTAATCAGGGGGTATTCAGAAATGCAAGGGGTCGTATGCCAATCAGGGAGTATTCAAAAACGCTGGGAACAGACCACAACAGGACTCTGGAGAGACAAGGAACTTGGAATGTACTTGAAACTGGGGATCATGGCAAAGCTTGAGGCTGCGTTACAGGGCAAGGCTTGAGGCTGGGGTACAGGGCAAGGCTTGAGGCTGGGGTACAGGGCAAGGCTTGAAGTCTAAGGCTGAGGAGACACACTTAGAAGACCAAACTCTTTGGGAACACAAAACAAGCTATAAGAGGCAAGGTAAACAAGGAACGGCTTCAGGATAGCTGCTATACACCGAGAGGAGTGTAGTGGAATGCTAAAGCAATGAGAAAGGAGTGTGTTTCTCTCTTAAATATAGGAATACAGGGTTTATTGGAGGGAGCATCTGCTGTGTCTGGAGGAAGGCCAGAATGTTACACATTATTCCAGGAGTGATGCGAAGGTTATCATGCTGAAGCACTGGTTTGGGCCTTCTTGCGGCAACAACAGCGTGAGTCATGTCCATTGCAAATGCAATTTCTTTGTTGCAAAATAATTTAGCATATCAGACATGACAGCCAGCTGATGTACTGTAAGTAGCTGAAGGTGCGTATTGGTCTCCTGGTACAATGTAACCATTTACATTATTTTGGGAAATATTTATTTTCTGCTTGTCAATAGAACACAAGCTCGAACCCTGGCAATCGGCAAAATGGTACAAGATGTTAACATACTGTACATATGTGTATTGTATACAAAGCTCACATTGTATCACACAACCCATAGGGGTTTGAGGAATTTTATGAAATTATCCACACCCCAACAGAACTAACAATAGTTGATAAAATAGTAAATAAAATGCCGGTTAGACAATTAGACTAAAAATAACATATCAATGTTCGTAATTAGTTTACTTTTTAATTACTTTACATAGCACATGACATTTATTTGTATTTGATTTATAGATTTTCTATGCATAAACAAATGCTCTAGATGTATTTAGTGTAGTTTAATATAGTTATACATTTATATATATATATATAGTGTGTTTAAAATTGCAGAAGCCTATCTGCACATCATAGCAATTCAAAGAATTGCATCCCAGAGCTCCTGTGCCACATTCCCCATATGCAGCAAGGCATTCTGGGTATGATATGCAAATGACCTCTGTCTCACTTTTATGCATCCTGGATCTGTTATTACACAGAACCCTAAAATCAATGCTATGCCACACTGTGGCTTTGTAGCAAAGATAAGGTTATGCAACTGGTTAAAGCCACTCCCAGGACAGTGCTGTTTCAGGTTTGTTGAACCTTCATCAGCTAGGAGGCAGGCATGACCAGTTGCAGTGGATGCTTGGACCATAGGTAAGTAAGTGTCTATAAGGGTTGTGGTGAAGGACTAAAAGTGAGATAAAAAGCCTCCACACTATAATAAGTGTTAAATATTGCAGAAGCCACCTGCACATCATAGCAAATTTAGGGTTCTGTGTAATAACAGATCCAGGATGCATAAAAGTGAGACAGAGGTCATTTGCATATCCTACCCAGAATTCCTTGCTGCATATGGGGAATGTGGCACAGGAGCTCTGGGATGCAATTCTTTGAATTGCTATGATGTGCAGGTGGCTTCTGCAATATTAAACACACTTATTATAGTGTGGAGGCTTTTTATCTCACTTTTAGTCCTTCACCACAACCCTTATAGACACTTATATATATAAAATAGGTATTGTTATTAGTATCTATATTAGTAATATCTAAGAGGTATTCTACCACATAGCAGTTTGTGAAAGTTGTCAGCAAGAATAGCATACACTGAGAAGAAAAACACAGTTCTCAAAATTTTGCATGAAAATATTAACACTTGACATGAGCTGGACCTGGTGCCATGAAGTGTAGTTAGGAATAGGGATGAGCTGTTCGGGTTCGGACGGTTCGGAGTTCGACCCGAACTTTGGCAGTTCGAAAGTTCGCGAATTTCGAACTTTTTGGGTGTGTTTGGTTTGAGTTCGAAAAAAAAAAGAAATTTTTAAAAAAGTATAGAAAATGCTTAAAAAAATACTAAAAAATCTAGAAATAAAGAGACTCTTTACTGCAGAATATTATAAGCAACGGTTTATTAGATATTGAATTAAAAACTAATGTGGAAAGATTATCAACTCTAAATGACCTCTGTTCACAAACGGGCATAACACCAGGTGTTTTTAGTCTGGTAATCAATTCGATACATTGTACACCATACTGAGGGTGGGGTGGTGTCTGCTTCTGATTGAGATTTGAGAATTAATTTCCCTAAAACATCCTAATATGCTGCATTTAACCCTTTCGCTGCTGAGGCTTTTCACACCTCTGTGCTGAGGTCATTTTTACCGCTTTCGCTCATCATGTTTAACCGCGTTTTGTAGCCATATTTTGATATATGACCCAGACATATTATATATCGTTCTTTCCGGCAGACTTGGCAGATTCATAATATGTCATTATTATATGTATATGTTATGTCATGTCTGTATATTATAACAAAAATGCAATAAAATTAGAATTTTCAATAATTTATTATGTGTAAAGTGTTTTTTCTCACATTTTAACATGCGATCGTTTGCGGTTATATTTTGTATGGCGTGCGCTTGTTAAAAAAATTAGAAATGGGGTCTCGTTAAATTTTTTTTGGGGAAAATTTTGCTTTTTTAACAAACGCACCGCATACAAAAATCGTTAGGGCAGCATTATTGTTCACATTATAATTGAAATGGGAACAATATTGCTGCATTAACAAAACAAAAAAAATAACTTTTTTTTTTTAGAATTTTTTTAAAATATTTTTATTTTTAAATTTTTTTATTTAAAAAAAAAACATTTTTCATGCTCATGTTTGGTATCCTTGGAAAGGCCATGCTCTGGCCGATCCAACGATATCAAACATTAACCCCTAGCTGCCACAGATCGGGAGATAGGGGGTTCATTGGAGCCCCTATCTCCACCATTGGTGGCAGCTAGGGTTAACGCCAGGACTGGCGTCATCGTGCTATGCACGATGACGCCAGTCCTCAGGGGGAGTTCCTGGAGGCTTGGCCAACATCCAAGATGTCGGCCAGCTCCAGGAGAGGATCACGATCCGGCGCTTTTCAGCACCGATTCATGATCCGGCTCCCCAGGGGTTAATCACAGCCACCGTTTGGAAGGGCAGGCTGTGCCTTTCCAAACGGTGCCTGGATTAACGCTCTGCCCCCCAGCGATCGGGAGGGAGAGAGGTCCAAAGGACCTCCCCCCTCCCTTTCAGGCGCTTCCTACGCACATGCGGGGGGGGGCGCCTGAATTAGATGTCATTGCGCCGCCGCGATGACATCTAATTGCTCCGCCGGGGTCCCGGAGTGCTGGGCTGACATCCAAGATGTCAGCCCGCATCGGGGGGCGCAGCAATCCACCAGAATCCGGCGAATTGCTGCCTCCTGTGCATGAACGCGCTCAGCGCGTCCATAGCACAGGAGAACCACTTGGCTGGACGCGCTGAGCGCGTCCATAGCAGCCAAGTGGTTAACTGGTGTTTGAAAAAAATTCAAAATAACATCTAAGGCTAGGGTCAGATGAGCGCATTTTGTACGGACTGTGCGTCCGTGCAGTACAGACGTACTTACTGACTGACAACAAGGTAGTGGGCAAACAGTCTGTTTTTTTCACTGACGTATTTTTTGACTGATGTAGCAGGGAAAATAAATTAAAATGAAAAAGCATTCTGTCCGTCAAAAATGCTGGACGTATAAGGCTGGTGTCAGACGAGCGTAGTCTTCACGTCCGTGATTGCGCCTAAAAGTACGTCCGTGATAGCATGAAAGAAAGTCCATTGGAGCCCGACACATGAAGTACGTCCGCACTGAACTGCGGACGCACAACGGCCTCAGCAAACGGACGCAGGTTAGGCAAGAACGTAATACTGCTAGAACGGACGTGCGGAGTGCGCTGCGTCCACAACGTCTGCATAGCTTTGTGTGTGAGTGATGGAGCATGGTCAGACGGACTGCATTTATACGTCCAGCATTTTTGACGGACAGAATGTTTTTTCATTGTAATTTATTTTTCCCTCCTACATCCGTCAAAAATAACTTCAGTGAAAAAACGGACTGTGTGACCACTACTGCGTCATCCGTACTGACGATGTCCGTACTGCACGGACGTACAGTCCGTAGAAATCACGCTCGTCTGACCCCAGCCTAAATGCAGTCCATCTCACCTCGTGTCATCACTCACATACAAAGCTACACGGACGTTGCGGACGTGGCGCACTCCGCACGTCCGTTCTAGCAGTATTACGTTCTTGCCTAACCTGCGTCCGTTTGCTGCGTCCGCCATGCATCCGCACTTCCGTGCGGACGTACTTCTTGTGTGGGGCTCCATTGGTCAGAATGCTATGCTGCCACGGATGTACAAATGTGCGGCAACACGGACGTGATAACTGCGCTCGTCTGACCCCAACCTTAAGCAATGTTATTTTTCACCTCGGGATTAAACATTCACAGGGTTATTCAGAGAGCGGTGAAAATCAGGAGAATAACTGGAGAAGTGAAAATTCTAGGTCAAAATAGCCAAACCAGAAAAATTATCTCATTTAACTCACTTTCCAAATTGGCTATTTGGTCTAGATTGTTCTCTTCTCCTGCCAGTTCTCCTGGTTTTCACCTCTCTCTCAGGGTTGTTCAGAGAAAGGTGAAAACCAGGAAAATGGCAGGAAAAGAGAACAATCTGGACCAAATAGCCGATTTGGAAAGTGAGATAAGGCTAGGGTCAGACTAACGCATTTTTCACAGCGACCGTCAAAAAGTGCGTCCGAACGCATTGCCTTATTTTTTCACGGAATGAGCGAAAACGGTCAAACGATGCCCATTTTTGTGCGTGATTTTTTACGGATCCAAACCAGGAAACTTTGGGTGTCTGGACGTTATGTTGGCCGGACATGAGCAGGGTCTGACGTCTCCAAATCATGCACACACGCCGCTAGTGGACGTAGAGCACTCTGTACGTCCGTACTAGCGGTTCTGCGTTCTCGAACAAATGCGTTTGTTTTCCACTTACGTTGCGCAGCCGGACTTTCGTGCGACCGTACTTCGTGTATTGTCTGTCATTGCCCGTCATTTGCTGCTAGTGCAGCCATGATTAAGTGCCCTAAACGCATGTTAAAAATTCGCTAGTCTGACCCTAGCCTAAATGGGAGAATTTTTCTGGTTTGGCTATTTTGACCTAGAATTTTCCATTCTCCAGTCATTCTCCTGCTCTACACCGCTCTCTGAATAACCCTGACAGGGTTATTCAGAGAAAAGTGAAACTCAGGAGAATGACTGAAGAGAAAATTCTAGGTCAAAATAGCCAAACCAGAAAAATTCTCCCATTTTTCTCACTTTCCAAATCGGCTATTTGGTCTAGAATTTTCCATTCTCCAGTCATTCTCCTGCTTTTCACCGCCAAAAAATCAGTAAACTTTTTCTGCGCGTCCGAAAATGTCTCCTCTTTTCATACAGACTGCCGCCCCAAGCAGTTGTTTATGGATAGATTACAGGAAAAGCATTTACCGTCATTTGAAATGTCATTTTTTGGTTTTTACATATTTCTATACATCCTAGAAATCCGCCACTTCACAGGCAGGTTATGGGGACCTCCTAGGCACGATATTTGAAGGAATTTTTTGTTTTTATTTTTAACCCTTATTTCATGGAAAACTCACTGTCCCTTTAAAAACGTTTTTTTTTACTTTTTGTCCTTGTTTCCTGTCCCCCAGTGCACTACCCAGACTCCCATACACTTTTTATGGCAAATATCTAGCATATATGCCCTCTTGGAGGGCACTCTAAAAACCGAATTTTCAGCCCCATTGACTTGTATGGGGTTTGAGTTCGGGTTCGGGTTCTGATCCGAACATTTGGAAAGTTTGGGTTCGGCTTCGAACCGAACTCGGGCAGTGTTCGGCTCATCCCTAGTTAGGAATCACAAGGCTAAGATCCTGTAGGACAGGGATCTGCAACCTTGGCCCTCCAGATGTTTTGGAACTTCATCTCTTCTGATCTAGTGATGAGCCGAACACCCCCGTGTTCGGTTCGCATTCGAACTCTAACAATTTCAAAAGTTCGAGTTCGAACTCGAACACAAACCGAACTCAATGCAAGTCAATGGGACTCAAAAGTTCGATTTTTAGAGTACCCTCCAAGAGGGCATATAAGCAAGATGTTTGCCATAAAAGGTATATGGGGGTCCGGGTAGTGCCCTGGGGTACAGGAAATAAGGACAAAAAGTTTTAAAAAAAACCTTTTTAAAGGAACAGTGAGTTTTCCATGAAATAAAGGTTAAGATTAAAAACGAAAAATTCCTTCAAATATCGTTCCTAGGAGGTCCCCATAACCTGCCCGTGAAGTGGCGGATTTGTAGGATGTATAGAAACATTTAAAAACAAAAAAATGACTTTTGAAATGACGGTAAATGGTTTTCCTTTAATCTATTCATAAATAACTGCTTTGGGCGGCAGTCTGTATGAAAAGAGGAGACGTTTTAGGATACGCAGAACAAGTTTAGTGATTTTTTGGGCTAAATTATTGTGAAACTTATGCAGACATTGGATGAAAGTAACAATAGGTGCTTTAAAATTGGGCCTTTAGTGTCGGCAACAGTGCCGTCGCACCGTAACCCCTTTGTGGTATTGTGGAAGAGTGCAGGGTTGGACCCTGCAGTCAAACATTAAAAAGATATGAATCTGGTATAGGCGTCAGTGGCAGTGCACCCAAATATTGTGCCTTTGGTGGCAGCAAGTGCCTTCACACCGTAAGTAACCCCTCTGTGGTATTGTGGAAGAGTGCAGTCGTGGAGGTTTTGATAATGCAGCAGAGATCCCCGATCTATTCGGTTACATCAGCAGCTTTAACAAATCCGGGTCAGCAATGTTTAGGCACTTGTACTGCGCTACTGTATATGGTGAGAATCGGCGCACACCAGTAGCAAAAGGAAGCAAACAGAACAGGCAGGGAATACACAGAGAGAATAGTCAAATGGCAGGCAAAGTCGGCAACAGATCAGGTTCTCAGAACAAGCAGGGTCAGTAACGAGTATACAAACTGATTCGGTAAGCTAGCGATGCGGGAATAAAGGCTGAGACACACTGAGCATGTAGCGACGCACAGCGTAGCGAAGCGAAGAGAAGCAAACATTTTGCAGGCTTGACTTCACTCCGCTCCGCCTCGCAGCTTGTCTACACTACATTACGTTTGCTTCTCACCGCACTGGACAGGAATCCACTAACTAAATTAAAATGTACACAAAAACATTTTATTTTCACAAAGTACATGTTATATAGCCAAAATAAGTTTCTGCTGAATAAAATACATCAAAAATTACTGTTAATTTAACAGGAATAGTATAAAAATATAAAAAAAGGTAACCCCATATCATATATATTATAGGGACACGGAGCGCCGTGTATAGAGTTGGGATGCATTAATACCACACACAGACATATACGTATATATCAACACGCAGACCTATATATATATACGTATATATCAACCCGCAGATATATATATACACCCACCCACAGACCTCACACCATATATACACATACGCACATGGGGGGTGGCATGTGGACAATCTCAACTAAATGCGCCCCCCCATTTGGCTGATCCCTCCAGAATAAATGTTGAACCCGACACAGCAGAGAATATATATATTATGCTCTATGTTCAACATTTCTTCTGGAGGGATCATCCAAATGGGGGGAGGGGCAATTAGTTGCCAAAATGTGTGTGTAATACAAGTATGGATTTATATATTTATAGGAATATAGATATATATTTATATATACACTATATTGCCAAAAGTATTCGCTCACCCATCCATATGCGAGTCAAGGCAGGTGAGCGAATACTTTTGGCAATATAGTGTATATCATACTTGCCCTTACCTTCCTCTATAAATTTGCTAAAAATATAAACACAAAAAAACAAACCACTGCCTGAGACCCTGCGCAGCCCACATGTCACCCCCCTCTACCTGGCTGAATGTATCTGATATATATAATTAAATACATTCAGCCAGGTAGAGAAAGAAAAAAAAAGGTTTTATTTTATGTTCCCGGGGACATTTAAAAATGTCCTCGGATTTTTTTTTTTAGAAATGTGTCACCTTACCTTAGCCTGGTGGTCAGTGGGGGCTCCCTGGATCCTGGTTGTGGGGGGTCTGCCGTGGCCGCAGGTGCAATGGCTCCCTCCCTGCGCTGCCTGTCTCTGCCACATGCACCCGGGTGGCTAGCCCTCACAGTCGCAGCTCTACCATCCAGCGGCCGCATGCTCCTGAAGGGGATCCTTGGGAAGCCCCTGCAGGCTGCCCTCTACAGTGCCTGATTAGAGGGCCGTGTCTGCCTGATGATGTTTTAGTAACAAGAAGGTTTTATCCCATAGGCTTCAATGTTAAAAATATTCCCGTTTTAATACAATATCTAATAAACCGTTGCTTATAATATTCTGCAGTAAAGACTCTCTTTATTTCTAGATTTTTTAGTATTTTTTAAGCATTTTTTATCCTTTTTTTAAAAAAAAAATCAAACTTTTGGCGAGCGTCCCAAAAAGTTCGAAGTTTGCGAACTGTCGAACGTCTGATGTTCGATGCAAACTCCGAACAGATCGAACCGAACAGCTCATCCCTATTCTGATCATCAAACACTCATTAGTACGAATAAGCCTGACAGGAAATGTAGTTCCAAAACATCTGGAGGGCCAAGGTTGCTTCCTCTTGCTGTAGGACATCCCATCCAGACTGTCAATTAAATACTGGCCAACCAACCAGACATCATAGTGATGGACTAAACAGAGGAAAACTGCATTGATGGTATATGTAGATGTGGAAATATCCAGTTGCCATAACATCATAAAGAAGGAACATGTTAAAGACAAAAAATGCCAAGACCTGACAGAGGAGATGAAAAATTATGTGGAGAGTCAAAGTGAGTAGTCCCAGTGGTGTGGAGATGTCTGACCTGGTACTTCCGATTGGGAATACGATAGAGGGCAATGCAGTCACTGTACTGTAGGTCAATAAAGTGGAAAGGTGTGCTCACAGGCTTCAGAATTCCCAGCTCGCAGTGTAGAAAAAAAAACAATGAAGAGATTGGGCACTCCAATCCAAATGTGCCTTTTATAGGAGATTCACAGGAGCAGTAGTTGCAACATTTTGTCTTTGCCAGCAATTGTCAAGACTTGACTAAAGCTGCTAGACAGTAGACAGCTGAATTGTCTCTGAACCTCCAAAAAACAGTCACATTTGGATTGGAATGCCTGGTCTCCTCATCATTTTTTCCAATCTGGGAGCAGATTCATATTGCCAGAAACTGCTATCCCAAAGAGTGCAGTTCTAGAAACGGCTAAGGTCATCACTGTCTGCCTCCTAGTCCCCTGTTAGAGGTCCCCAGAAGGGAAGCGAGAGGAATAACATATAATATTGTTTTATTTTATGTGAGAAGTGAATAAGCGTTTGTCCTTTTTATTTTCTGCTTTCACACAATCTTAATTTTTTTTGCAATCTTAAAAAGGGTGTAATAGAAATGTAAATGGCCACATTGTTGAATGCCAATAGGCTCTATGCCATTTAGTAATACTTGGAAATGTAAAAATAGAGTCCAGAGCTCAGAGGGGAGCGTGAAGCGTGAACATGGTCAAGAGGTGCTGTGTTCATGTAGCAGAGCTATCTAACACTTTGGCCGGAACTGATTCATTACATGAGGTTGATTTTGGATTAGATTAAAACACTGAAGAGCAATTCCTTGAGATATCTCAGGAGTCTTTCATGTGCTTGACCATGTCTGTTATTATGTTGCTGTGTACAGATGAGCTATAGGTGCAATATTGCATTATATTTACAGGAATATTGTATAGCTTCTCCAAAACAATGCGCAACACAAAAGTAGATTGTTACCTTATGTTGCATAACAGAAACGATGGAAAAATCTTTCTAAGCAACAACAAATAAATAAAATCCAGCCTTTATAGATGTCATTTCGTACAGTTTACTTTTCAATTTCTGTGACCTTGTGTGGATTGGCTATCTTCAGTCTATATTCATTTCCATTTCTCGTCTTTATGTTATTTCCCAGAACTGTACAGAATATCACTGTTGTATATTGTCATATGCTAAGAATCAAAAGTAAACACATTTTATACAAATGCTTCTTTGTAAAAGTTTTCTGCTGCGTCAAACAACAAAATTTCCTGCTGCCCATGTAATGGGGAATTTGTCTCCTACATTCTACACAATCCTTCCCAACACACATACACAAACTCAAGATGCTATAAACATTCTGAATAGTAAGTAAAATTAGCCCGTCTTCAGTGGATGCAAAGCCAAATCAAATTCGTTAATATTTATAATGAGTTTAATCATTAATAACACACACACACAAAACATATTTGTACACAACAGGCAGTGGGGGTATTAAAGGCAAGGATAAAATGCAAGTGGCATTAGTTGGAAGACAAAGGTGTTGTGCAACATGTTTTGCTCTTTTGCCAAATCCTTTTATGAAGGACTTGAGTTGGATGAGTGTGGGCCTAAACCCCAGGCTCTGAGATTTGGGAGGTCCTCCTGACCTGCAAACCAAAATATTGTAGGACGTTTAACATTGAAAAACTCTCATCTAAACTTTACCCCAAACTAGGTGCCCTGTACATAAACAAATCCTGCCTGAGCCCCGCGGTAAGAAAGCAGATTGTACAACAAATGCTTATGCCGGCTATTGATTACGGAGATGTAGTGTATGCAGCTACCCTGCAAACACACCTTCAGAAACTTACTACATTGTATAACTCATTCTGCCGCTTTGCTCTACAATGTAACTACATGACCCACCATTGCGACATGTTAAAAGAGCTAAACTGGCCATCGCTGGAGTCTAAACGCACCCTTTACCTTTTCAACCTGGTGTTTAAGAGCTTTTCTGGGAAGCTGCCATCCTACCTGAATAGGGTGCTTCCCCTAGCAGTTCCCCTATCCTATAACCTCTGATCCAGGACTTGCACCTTACTTGCAATACCACAATACAAAAAGACAGTGGCTCGGTCCTCATTTTCCTACAGAGCACCACAGTTACGGAATAACCTCCCAGACGCCATCAAATCTTCCCCCAGTCTAAAGTCACTCAAGAGCTCCCTATTAACATACCTCAATACAGAATGCACCTGTAAACATGTAACATAGTGACTATATTTCCTACATATTTATTTTCTGTTAATCTGTATATTTGTGTTTTTAATTTCTTGCATTTTATTACTTTGTATTTCTGTAACAACTGCAACATTTCAATGTTTTTGAACCCAGGACATACTTGAAAACGAGAGAAATCTCAATGTATCCTTCCTGGTAAAATACTTAAAATTTTTTACTTAAATAAATAAATAACACTGTCCTCTATTTGATTTAAAATTGACTTTTACTAAGACTGGGATAGAATTAGGATATAATTATACTAGGACTGCTATCCAATAGCATTCATTGGTAAAATTAGAGTGGAGCTCTCTCATTGGATTTATGTAGGATGGGCATGTATGCCAGGATTAAACAATCAGTGAAGAGGTGAAAGGGTTCCTCTTTCATTGGTCAGTTTTGTATGCATGGACATGGCCTCACTACATCAAACCAATTGGGGAAGAGCACTTTCACCTCTGCCCTGATTGAGTAATTCTAGCACGCATGCCCACCCATGTCAAACCAATGAGAGAGCTCCACTAGAATGGAAAAGAATGTACTTTTTACTTACTTTCTTTTAAGTGGTTAACTTTTGTGGGTTTAATTGTACATAGGGTACCAGGGGTTATTTTACACATTGTCTGCAGCTGATGGATTACATACTGTTAAAGCCTGAGTAGCAGTAACCCTTAAGAGGAATCCCCAAAGGTATATTTGTTGGCTTTCATGTGCACGGTAATGTATAAGACATTTTAAATACTTTCCTTCCCAGACATTCTGAGGCATAACAGAAACAATAAAAATTGTATACAAGATTGCATATGGCGCCCTAATTTTTTGTATCCATAAAATATATTTAGTAAACACTTTCCTTTTTGGGAAATAGGGTACCTATGTAATTAACCCTTTAGATCCCCATTGTTTTTTTGATGGATGTACAGTGGCCTACCAGCTGTGAGCTGGCATGGGGAGGGCAAGATTTTCCAGATTATCCATCTGCTGGTTGCCCAGTGGTCGGTCCTGTAGGGAGTGGTTTTGTCAGGTTTTCCCTGCAGTGCTCTAATGCTCCTGCCTTGTGTCGTTTATAAAGCAATGCTGGTGCACAGTCACCTGTGACCATGCTTCATTCTCGCCTGATGCTGCTTGCGCCTAGTTGTGTGCTGGCATGCCAGCTCCACAGTAATGTGCAGTGTTTATGAGTGTATCACAGAGCTCCACAGTAAGGTGCGGTGTGTATGAGGGTGTCACAGAGCTCCACAGAAATGTGCAGTGTTTATGAGGGTGTCACAGAGCTCCATAGAAATGTGCAGTGTTTAAGAGGGTTTCACAGAGCTCCACAGTAATTTGTGCAGTGTATGAGCGTATCACAGAGCTCCACAGCAATAAAACTCACAGTAATGTGGGTGTGGTGTGTAGAAAAAAAAGTGGGCTGCTCAGGCCAAAATGGTCCTATATTTTGTCCCAGTCTGGGCCTGGGCATGATCTTTATGATCACCACATGAGACATCTGATAGGGTGAGGTAGGGCATTCAGTAGGAAGAGCGCTGACTTTAGAAGTCTTGGAATCGTGAATGGATGGTGCGCGTGCAAATAGAGGACAACTCTAATTGTAGTAGACATTTATATTCATAAATGATCTGCCCAACGTCTGCAAAGCCTCAACTGTACACATGTACGCAGACAGCACCGTAATCTATACCAGCAAACCAAATCTCCTGCAGCTGGAGGCCGTGGTGCAAGAACAATTCACAGAGGTAGAAAAGTGGATCAAACACAACAAACTTTTTTTAAATAATGACAAAACTGTAACGTTGCTCTTTGGAACAAAACCTAAACTACACAAATTGCAAAATCCCCACTTATGTGTTGGGACAAAATCAAATGGCACGCTGACCACAGTCACTTCTCTCAAATATCTAGGTATGTGATTGGACCCTAATCTATCCTTTGGCCCCCACATCGAAAAACTCTCATCTAAATTTTACCCCAAACTAGGTGCCCTGTACAGAAACAAATCCTGCCTGAGCCCCGCGGTAAGAAAGCAGATTGTACAACAAATGCTTATGCCGGCTATTGAATACGGAGATGTAGTGTATGCAGCCGCCCCGCAAACACACCTTCAGAAACTTACTACATTGCATAACTCATTCTGCCGCTTTGCATTACAATGTAACTAAATGACCCACCATTGTGACATGTTAAAAGAGCTAAACTGGCCATCGCTGGAGTCTAAACGCACCCTTCACCTTTCCAACCTGGTGTTTAAGAGCTTTTCTGGGAAGCTGCCACCCTATCTGAATAGACTGCTTCCCCCAGCAGCTCCCTCATCCTATAACCTCCGATCCAGGACCGGCTCCTTACTTGCAATACCACAATACAAAAAGACAGTGGCTCGATCCTCATTTTCCTACAGAGCACCACAATTATGGAATAACCTCCAGACACCATCAAATCTTCCCCCAGTCTTAAGTCACTCAAGAGCTCCTTAATAACATACCTCAATACAGAATGCACCTGTAAACATGTAACCTAGTGACTATATTTCCTACATATTTATTTTCTGTTAATCTGTATATTTGTGGTGTTTTTTAATATTTTGCATTGTATTACTTTGAATTTCTGGAACAACTGTAACACTTCAATATTCTTGAACCCAGGACATACTTGAAAACGAGAGAAATCTCAATGTATCCTTCCTGGTAAAATCCTTTATAAATAAATAAATACAATTTTCTATTTGAATCTTCCTCCTGGTTTAGGGAGATTCATTTTTGCTAGCGTGCTCTGGAGATGTAAAAATAGGTATTTTAAACCTGTTTTTAAGCTTCGATTTTATTTGTTACCCTTGATACATTAACCATGTAGCTCTATGCAGAATAAATATGTAATGGACATCTTTGGTTCATGATATTCTACCAAATCTCTTCATGACATTTACAGATACATAGAGGTTTAAAAATAGCTCAGAGGCCAGACCTTAGTGCGAATTGTGTACGTGGGCAAAAGATGCTTTATTCAATATTCATGTAGCAAAGCTATCTTACATGCTGGCTGTAGCTGATGGATTATGTTAACTACTGGGTAGTAACTCTTAAGAGGAATACACTATCAGGGTTATCCAAAGAGATCCGAATTGCTTGAGAAAGGTAACCGAATGCTGAAAATCAGCAGTGAAAGGTTCCCGAAATGCCCTGCCATTCGGGGGTTTAATTCGGCAAATTAATTCAGGAGAATCCCATAGGCTTCAATGTTAAAAATATTCCCGTTTTAATTCAATATCTAATAAACCATTCATTATATAATTCTGCAGTAAAGAGTCTCTTTATCTATAGATTTTTTAGGATACTTTAAGCATTTTTCTGATTTTTTATTTTTTATTTTTAAAGTTTACTTATTTTTTCTGTAACAGCCCTTTTTATTATCATTCCCTGGACCTCCTGTGTAAATTTCAGACATTTTCGCTCAGTAGTTTCTTTGCAAACAGCGTTTCATTTTCACAGATTCACACAAACTATTTTGCTAATTTATTCACCTCCCTCGTCTGTGGTCTCAGCTGCTTCGGCTGTGTGCGATCGGCTCCTGCTCGGGTTTTCCGTGGTTTTCGACAGGTTAATCCAGATGTTTTTGGGGGTTTTCGGCGTGCATTCGGTGGGTTTTGCGGTTAGTTTTCGTCGGGTTTGCGGCAGCCTTTCCCTGCAATTCGGGGACCCTGTGGTGTTTGCTGAATACACCGCAGGGTCACCGAAATGGGATCGGCAAAACGAACCGAATTGAAGAGAACGAAAAGTCACCGAACGTGCGGTGACTTTTCGAATCTCTTTGAATAACCCTGAAAGAATCATTGTTGGCTTTCGAATGCATGGTAATGAATAAGATATTTTAAATATATAGAATATATTCTTGTAAGGCATTCTGAGATATAACAGAAACAATAAAATTTTTTATGCAAGATGGGATAGGATTGCCCAGTCTTTAGTATCTATGAAATTAATGTAGTAGACATGTTCCTTTTTTCGAGGTTTTGTTCAATTTACAAGAAATTCTTACTCTTTCTCTGAACAATAAATCACCGACATCACACTCCATTTAAATGTAGTTTTAGGTATAAAAACATCTTGAGTATAAAAATGTAGATTTATTTAAAATGTATGGTTACATATTGCATATGCCTGGGAGAAAGATGATGTATGATGTACTCCAGATCAGTAGGTCCTATTCTGTCCTAACCTAATGAATGCTTTAAGGTGAATAACGCACTTAGGGCAATATTTCCTAGTGAACGCTATCGTTAGGATTTGGATAAGTAAGTATTCCTGCCTGGTAAGTGACTTTAACACATGCCCCCATTTTACTTTTCTTACGCTGTATCTGTAAACAAATCACTTTGCGCTAGTTTCCGTAAGCTTACTCTACTTTGCATCCTATACTTAATAAGGGGAGCGCAATCATTAATTAGCATAAAGGTAAGTAAGGTATTGCAAAGTCCTAGCGCAAATTACCGGCGTGACGAGCAAGCCAAAATATTAGCTACACCTGCTGCTAAATGATTCCCCTTTTGCAAAACCATTTGCACCCCTTAACCCAACCCCCCCATAAAGCTGATGCTCACCTCTCCTCCTGTGGCAAGAACAGTGGCCCGATCTGCCGCTTCTTGTCGCCGGGAGCAGAGTGAGACTTGGAAAAAATAGTTCCTAGTCTCCCTACGCGATCACTCCTCAGAGCTGCAGCAGCAAGATCGCTTAGGGCTCGTGTCAAGGAAGCGCAAACCTCTGTAGAGTCCTGTGGACTCCAGGAGGTGATACTCACGGCAGCGCTATTGCGAGTATCCCAGAGGTTAGCGCTTCTTTCTGGGGTAAGGTGCCGAGGTAGCGCCTGCCCCAGAATCTCAAGATAAAATGGGGAGGCTATGGGGAAATCTGCAGGCGCAGATTTTCCCCATTAGCATCAACCATTATTGTCTTTATTTGGGACATACATACTCCTGAGGTTCTCTGCAGTGAGACACCTGTGACAAGGAGAGGTGCAAAACCAAGAAGGGTGATCAGTCCTCAACATGTAACTTACAAGGTGAAGTGCCTACATGCAAAATGCATTTTTCATAAAGCCATTGACATGAAGCCATTGACACAATGAGTACACCAGATACAGCGCATTCCACTTAAATGTATCTTCGAGGATATAAAAACACCTGACTTGGGTATAAAAATGCAAATTTAGTTAAAAGATATAATCATACAGTACATTGCAAACGTTGCCACAGCAACAATGTATTCTTCCCTATCGTAGGTGACTCATTGCGAGGCCTACAGTATATACAGTAAGCTTGGTAGCACCATGATTGAACTGATGTACAGGTTAAAAAGGAGAAATATGATTACCATTATGGAATCAAAGATTTTTTGCTCTTTTTCTTGTCACAGTTTTAAAATTTACCAATTTTTGCCTTTTTTCGAAGAAATGTGTGGAAAGTAGACCAGCAGTAGGAAAAGGGAAGTGCTCATGCCACTGTACAGAGCACTGGTGAGACCTCACTTGGAGTACTGTGTGCAGTACTGGAGACCGTATCTCCAGAAGGATATAGACATCTTAGAGAGAGTTCAGAGAAGGGCTACTAAAATGGTGTACGGCTTGAAGGAGAAAAGTTAACAGGAAAGGCTTAATGATCTTAACATGTACAGCTTGGAAAAAGACGAGACAGAGGAGATATGATAGAAACATTAAATACATAAAGGGAATCCACAAGGTAGAGGAAGGGAGTATATTTAAATGGAAACAAAGTAGCAAAACAAGAGGACATAGTCTTAGATTAGAGGGGCAAAGGTTTAAAAGTAACATCAGAAAGCATTATTTTACTGAGAGGGTGGTGGATACATGGAACAGTCTTCCAGTAGAAGTGGTAGAGGCCAAAACAGTAATTGAATTTAAGCAAGCATGGGATAGGCATAAGGCTATCCTAAACAAAAGATAAATCCAGGTTAAGTATCCATGTAATTGGGCAGACTAGATGGGCCGAAGGTTCTTATCTGCCGACATTTTTCTATGTTTCTATGATGGACATCAGTCTTTTTTCACCCAACGTTCAATCTCTCTCTCCATCCTGCTGTAACCCACTATGCAAGATTTGCACATTCCGGCCTTCTCTGAGCGTAGACACCCCTGAGCAACTCACCCATGCCCTTTTCCACCTTGACTACTGCAATAACCTGACTGGCCTATAAAACAAATGTAAGAAATATATATCTCCCCTCCCAAAATTATTTCAAAGAGATCTAGCGGGGAATGCCAGCAAATTTGTAGACTGCATCTGGCCTATGGCAAAACACATAGCCTGAAGCATATGAATCATCAGGCATGATAGATGAACCTCGAATACTGCCTTTCTTAGTATATCTAAAGTACGTTCTGTCAGTATAATTTATTTGTTTGAAGAGCTATAGCTGCAGGAAATTGCATTCCTGGCCAGTCATATTTTATCAGGTGGATGCGACAGAAATAAAACATGCAAGCTCAGAAAGAAACACGGGAATGGTATTAGAAATGTAAAAAAAAATGTAAAGAAATATTCTATTAACCCCTTCATTGCTAACTGCCTTTTTTTGGAAAAAAACCATTAGCATAATATTTTATTTAAATGTGGGACAAAACAGCACTTTTGACCATAGATTATTATTCTGAGGAGTGTAGGGATATAGGGATAGTGTTAGAAGGGAGATCAAAGGATGCACGGACAAGCGTGGGACAGGAACAAATTAAAAGTTCAGAAAGAGGAATGGAGTGACAGAGTAGGAGTGGAGGTTGAATATTTTAAATACAAGACTGGGATAAGAACAGGTTTAACGGTCATTGAATGAATTAGAGAAATAGGGACGGGTTTTAGGGGTACAGAGGCAGAGTTAGGAATGTAGTAACTGGTTTAGGAGTGCAAGGACAGGTTTAGGCTTGCAGGGCCATTTCTTGGGGTGCTGTCAGGCCCCCCGCCGCTGACTGTATAGTGCCTGCTATTTATCACTGGGCAGCGCATGAAGAGTGCTGCTCAGACTCAGCACTGGCTATTCAGAACCAGAAACAGTTAATCGCAACACACACCACTCCTACTTGCCTGAATAAAGGACCACTCCCTCAGGGCCTCAGCATTGAGACTCTATCCCTGAGAGAGTTAAGACCTATTCCTGCTCTATTCCTGATACCTGTGTATTGACCCTGTTTACCTGTCTTGACTACGTCTTTCTGGATTATCCCATTGACACTGCGAAAGGATCCCTCCTGTGTCCCATGTCCTGTCTACAGCACCCTTGTGTCTTGCACCCAAAGGTACTTTCATAGTTCAAAGTGTTTCCCAAGTGTACCTTCAGCCTCATGATGTCCCCCCTCAAGTATACACAAGTATACTCTCCTGTCATCCACACTGGTCAACCCTCTGGAAACCTTGCATATCACCATAGCTTGCTGGCTCTCCTGCTTCTGCCTCTCCCCTTTCCCTCAAGTGTGTATTCAATCCTAGAGATCACTGCATACCGGGCTCATAATCAGCAAGGCCGGTACCCCTCCGGCGGTGGCCTGACAGGTGCAGGGCCAGCATTAAGAGTGTATGAATAGGTTTAGAGATGCAGGAGCAATGACTGGAATAGATCTGATGTGAAAAATCTAAGAGTTTAGAGACAGGGGTAAGAGTGGGTTTGATGGGAAAAGGTTAGCGTTCAGGAACAGGTAAAGGAAGGCAGTGTTGGGAGGCAGGGACACATTTAAGATTGGAAGTTCAGGACTGAGGTAGGAACAGGTGAAATAAAGAAAGCGGAATAGGTTTATGAGTGCAGGAACAGAATTAGGCTGGGGTCAGACCAGCGCACTTTTAACGTGCGTTCTGGCGCACTTAATCACGGCCGCACTAGCAGCAAATGACGGGTAATGACAGCCAATATACGAAGTACGGTCGCACGAAAGTCCGGCCGCGCAACGCAAGTGGAAAATGAACGCATTTTTTAGAGAACGCAGAACCGCTAGTACGGACGTACAGAGTGCGCTGCGCCCGCTAGCGGTGTGTGTGTGTGATTTGGAGACGTCAGACCCTGCTCATGTCCGGCCAACATAACGTCCAGACGCAAAAAGTTTCCTGGTTTGGATTCGTAAAACATCACGCACGAAAATGCGCATCGTATGACCGTTTTCGCATATTCCGTGAAAAAATACATCAATGCGTTCGGACGCACTTTTTTACGTTCGCGTGTAAAAATGCTTTAGTTTGACCCTAGCCTTAGGTGGAGGAAACTGTGTCCAGCAATGGCAAGAGATGATAGGCATGACCAGGGGCTGACTAACAATTCATGGGGCCCCCAGGCAATAGGAAATCATAGGGCCCCTTTGCTACCCTTTCACCCACAAACTATGCCCACATTAGGCTCCACCCACATATGTGTTATAGAAATTATTTCTACATTTTAAAAAATAACTCTTAAGAGAAAACAGGAAAATAAACTTAAAGTATAAAAACCTATTAAATACAATTTACAGTATTGTGTGGTGTGTATGAGTGTATCACAGAGCACCACAGCAATGAAACTCACATTAATGTACAGCGTGTATGAGCGTATCACAGAGCTCCGCAGCAATAAAACCCACAGTAATATCTGCCATGTACACCCCCCAGACCCATCCCATTCTTTTTTAAACTCCCCAGCAGGCCCCTCCCTTCCCCCGGCCCATGTCATTCTGATAATGATCCATCCATCCTGATTCCTGCCACACAATATAGTAGTAGAGTCACTTTCCATCAACTGTAGTGTCAAAATGATGTCTCGGGCGGCAGATCGGTCTTTGGCAGTGCTGTTCTGTCCTTCCCAGTCCGGAAGCAGGCTGGCTCCGCTGTCCTCGGAGTCAACCGTGCCCTTTGGCCTCCTCTTCTGCGTCCACTACTCTGTTATGCATCACGTGGGTGGGTGACCATGAATCTCGCTAGTCGCGCTGGAGGGGGCAGCGCCAATGCAGCGTGCTATTCGCAGCCGACTGCTCCGATCATACAGACAGCTCCGGATTCGGACTCAGAGAGTGACTTTAACGCACGCCCCCCCATATTACATCCCTTACAATACATTAGCGTATCCATTAGCGTATATTGCACTAGCTTGCGCAAGCTTACTGCACTTAACATGAGAAGTGCAATCAGTAATTTGCATTAGGATAAATAAGGTATTACATAAATCTAGCGCTAATTACCACACCGATGGTCAAAATTAGTTTAGCCCTAGTCCTAAAAGCTGGTGCTAAAGGATTATGCTTTTGCCGTGCCTGTCATGCTAGCGGCCGTTTTCCATGAATCATGATCTGTTTTTTGTCAGATACTATGGGCAGGGCTCAAAATTTCAGGTCCTGAGCTACTAGCCAGGTCTTCTATGTTACTCGCCATCAGTTAACCTACCTAACCCAGTCCCATACTGCACATTTTCCTTGCAGGGATAGTCACTGCTCTATGTAAAATATATAATGGCACTGAAGGGGTGTTTGTTTCAGTAAATCCCATTATCCACTGAATCCATTCAGTGGATGACAGGTATTAGACAGAGGGCAGTGGCGGAAGTACCAGGGTCGCAGCGGTCGCAGTTGCGACCGGGCCCTGGCATTCCGCCACTGGAGGGGGGCCCAGCGCCGCCGCCAGATTCCGTTAATCAGCGCCGGAATCTGGGAGCCGCGCACTGGCCATCCCTCTCTCTATGCGAGCGGCTGCTGACATGCAGCTTGGCCACTCACGTGGGAGAGAAACCACCTGACCAGAGCACGAGACCTCGCGCTGATCAGGTGGTTTCCGGCGAGCGGCCAAGCTGCATGTTTCCAGCGGCCGCTCGCCAAGGAGGAGAAGACGCCGGCGGAGCCTGCCCTGGGCCTGGGGCCAGCAGAGCAGGTAAGAGCTGGGCTGGGGGCAGTATATCCATGAGCTGGGGGGCAGAGCTGGGGCAGTATATCCATGATGAGGAGCTGGGGGGCAGAGCTGGGGCAGTATATCCATGATGAGGAGCTGGGGGGCAGAGCTCGGGCAGTATATCCATGATGAGGAGCTGGGGGGCAGAGCTGGGGCAGTATATCCATGAGCTGGGGGGCAGAGCTGGGGCATTATATCCATGAGCTGGGGGCAGAGCTGGGGCAGTATATCCATGAGGAGCTGGGGGGCAGAGCTGGGGCAGTATATCCATGAGCTGGGGGGCAGAGCTGGGGCAGTATATCCATGAGGAGCTGGGGGGCAGAGCTGGGGCAGTATATCCATGAGCTGGGGGGCAGAGCTGGGGCAGTATATCCATGAGGAGCTGGGGGGGTAGAGCTGGGGCAGTATATCCATGAGCTGGGGCAGAGCTGGGGCAGTATATCCATGAGCTGGGGCAGAGCTGGGGCAGTATATCCATGAGGAGCTGGGGGAGAAGAGCTGGGGCAGTATATCCATGAGCTGGGGGGCAGAGCTGGGGCAGTATATCCATGAGCTGGGGGGCAGAGCTGGGGCAGTATATCCATGAGCTGGGGCAGAGCTGGGGCAGTATATCCATGAGGAGCTGGGGGGGGGGCAGAGCTGGGGCAGTATATCCATGAGCTGGGGCAGAGCTGGGGCAGTATATCCATGAGCTGGGGGGCAGAGCTGGGGCAGTATATCCATGAGGAGCTGGGGGGCAGAGCTGGGGCAGTATATCCATGAGCTGGGGCAGAGCTGGGGCAGTATATCCATGAGCTGGGGGGCAGAGCTGGGGCAGTATATCCATGAGGAGCTGGGGGGCAGAGCTGGGGCAGTATATCCATGAGCTGGGGCAGTATATCCATGAGGAGCTGGGGGAGAAGAGCTGGGGCAGTATATCCATGAGCTGGGGGGCAGAGCTGGGGCAGTATATCCATGAGCTGGGGGACAGAGCTGGGGCAGTATATATCCATGAGCTGGGGGACAGAGCTGGGGCAGTATATCCATGAGCTGGGGCAGAGCTGGGGCAGTATATCCATGAGCTGGGGCAGAGCTGGGGCAGTATATCCATGAGCTGGGGCAGAGCTGGGGCAGTATATCCATGAGGAGCTGGGGGGCAGAGCTGGGGCAGTATATCCATGAGGAGCTGGGGGGCAGAGCTGGGGCAGTATATCCATGTGCTGGGGCAGTATCCATGTGTTGGGGCAGTATATCCATGTGTTGGGGCAGTATCCATGTGTTGGGGCAGTATATCCATGTGTTGGGGCAGTATATCCATGTGTTGGGGCAGTATTTCCATGTGTGAGCTGGGGCAATATATCCATGTGTGGCCTGGGGGCAATATATCCATGTGTGGTCTGGGGGCAATATATGTCCATGTGAGCTGGGGGCAATATATGTCCATGTGAGCTGGGGGCAATATATGTCCATGTGAGCTGGGGGCAATATATATGTCCATGTGAGCTGGGGGCAATATATATGTCCATGTGAGCTGGGGGCAATATATATGTCCATGTGAGCTGGGGGCAATATATATATCCATGTGAGCTGGGGGCAATACTATATTATATTGCAGGAAAAAAAAATGTAAAAATATGGATCTTTTTTTGGGGGGGCCCTTCATGGATTCTTGCACCGGGGCCCTCAGGTTTCTAGTTACGCCACTGACAGAGGGGGTCTGTATTAGAGACCCTCTCTGATTCCAATTAACCGGTCACCATCCAGAACGGATGGTGATCATTTAAACATTACAGATAGCCCTGTAGGCTTCATGTCTGTGAAACCTGCAGGGCTTTTCATATGGTCCAGGGCTCTCTGCATCACTCAGCCCTGGATGTAAGGCAGTGCAAGGGCTCCTGCGCCTGCCTGTGCGTGTGTGGTGAGGTGCAGGGTGTGTGGAATAAGACCATTCTATGCCCTGTAAACCCTTGCGCTGAACGTGTGATGCCGGTGTTACATTATTTTCTATGGCAGAACTAATATATGGCGGGTGCAGGGCAGCGTGCAGCCAATGTATACAGCCAGGGCCAGACCATGACATGGTGTTGCCTGGGTCCAAAGATGATATGCTGCTGCCCCCCCCAACTATTCCCACAATACACACCCATGCTTATCAAAGAGCTCCACAACCATAAAACTCACAGTAATACTGTGTAATAATGTGTGACATGAGGGCTGCATTTATATATGGGGGCTGTGGTTACATATGGGGGCTGTATGAATTTATGGGTGCTGTGAGGGTATGGTTGATTTGGGGACCAAGAAGGGCTGTATAGAAGTTGTGTTAAGGAGGCTGTGTCCCCACTGTAGAGTCACAGGGTTATTCGGAGAGTGGTGAAAAGCAGGAGAATTACTGGAGAACTGAAAATTCTAGGTCAAAATAGGCAATTCTGAAAGTGAGAGAAATTGAAGAATTTTTCTGGTTTGGCTATTTTAACCTAGAATTTTCAGTTCTCCAGTCATTCTCCTGCTTTTCACCGCTCTCTGAATAACCCTGTGCAGTGTGTGGATGCATTTGTGATTTGTGCACTGTTTAAAATGGCAAGGAAAGCCAGGAAGAAGTTAACTGCAAAATTTGGGAGGTAATCAGCTCCTCTAAATTTTGCAGTTAACTCCTTCCTGGCTCTCCTTGCCATTTTAAACAGTGCACAAATCACAAATGCATCCACACACTGCACAGGGTTATTCAGAGAGCGGTGAAAAGCAGGAGAATGACTGAAGAACTGAAGATTCTATGTTAAAATAGCCAAACCAGAAAAATTCTCCAATTTCTCTCACTTTCAGAATTGCCTATTTTGACCTAGAATTTTCAGTTCTCCAGTAATTCTCCTGCTTTTCACTGCTCTCTGAATAACCCTGTACAGTGTGTGGATGCATTTGTGATTTGTGCACGGTTTAAAATGGCAAGGAAAGCCAGGAAGGAGTTAACTGCAAAATTTAGGCTAGGGTCAGACGAACGCATTTTTCGCGTCGACCGTGGAAATGTGCGGTCGAACGAACGGACATATTTTTTCACGGAATACGCGGTAGCGGTCATACGATGCGCCTTTTCGTCCGTGATTTTGTACGGATCATCAATAAAACACTTTTTGTGTCTGGACGTTATGTTGGCCGGACATTAGCAGCGTCTGATGTCTCCCAATCACACACACACGCCGCTATGCGGCCGCAGCGCACTCTGTACGTCAGTAGTAGCGGTTTGACGTTCTCGAAAAAATGCGTTCGTTTGCCACTTGCGTTGCGCGGACGAACTTTCGTGCGGCCGTACTTCGTGTGTTCCCCGGCATTGGACGTCATTTGCTGCTAGCACGGCCGTGATTTTGTGCGGCTAAACGCACGTTAAAGCTGCGTTCGTCTGACCCTAGCCTTAGAGGAGCTGATTACTTCCCATGCATTCCTCCCTGAGCCCCCCCCCCCCTGCAGTGTCCTCTCACCTCAGCTGTGATCAGGGAATGTGACAGGAGTTTGTGGCTCTACAGATAGTGGCAGAAAGTCCTCTCCTCTGGGGGGCAGTGACAGTGGACCAGACAGCTCTGTGATTTCCTGCCTAGTTTCTGTTTAAGTGGAATCACCGGATCACAGCCGAGGTGAGGGAGCACTACATTGCAAACAATGGGCTGCACACATTTTTACATTTAACTCCTTCCTGGCTCCCACTGCCAATTTAAACAGCACACATCACACAAAAGTATTTTTTTCTGGGGTTTATAGTAAGAAAATCTGTTTCTTGTCTGGCAAATAAAGTAATTTCCCCCTTCTTCCGAGGGGGGGGGGTTCAGGTGATCATACCTCAGGTGGAGATTGTTTCTTGCACAGGCACTTTCCAACATGCTGCCTTGAGGAGGCACCATTGCCTGTTGTTCTTGCCTTCCATCCAGATTCCACTCTGTGAGGGTGTGACCTGCCCCTGCCTGACACGCTGTACAACTGCCGGGGAGTACAGGAAGAGATGAGATGTCACATGGTCTCTGTTGTGACAGTATCATGGAGGACCCGCATGAGGCAGAGGGCAGACACAGTATTTATTTTCAAAGCCTGAAAGGAAGGGATATGAATCCCTCCTCCAGCAGACAATGACTAGCCAGCAGGAAAAAAGCCCTGATTAGTGCTGGTGTCAGCATGGAGCCGAAACTAGCACCTGAAAGGGATTACAGACCAATTTTCACTCGCCCCCTGCCAAATTCTACTCGCAAATTGCGAGAGGGCGAGTGGAAATTTTAACCCCTGCTATGGGCTTTATTCGAATCTACTCTATTATGTATTAATTTGATTGCATTTGTTTTCAAGCCCTTTCCCAGATATAGGGGCCTATTCTAATCCAGCCATTCTGATTAGTACATAAGCCGTTACGTAGAAAGACCTCACTCGTTAATCATACCAGCTCATCCTGCACAAACGTCAGCAAATATACCTCTGGTTCCACTTTGCAGTGGACTGCATGATCCATCGCCTCCTCTCAATATTTGCCGATGGAAACTGAGAACAAATAGATTCAGGTGTCCTCTCAATGATCCTGCACGACTCCACTAACACTAATTTGTGAAAGCCTCCATGGAGTCCCATGGACTACAAATGATGATACCACTGGAGGCGCAGCTCCCACTGTTTATTAGCAGCTCTACTAAAAGGGCAGGCCTTACAAAGTCTTAGGGGGATCCTTCCCTAAGCCAGGGCCCCCGGGCAGTGCCCTATTGCTCTACTAGTGAGTCCACCTCTGCAGCTCCCTAATATTATGAGCCAAGCCACTATAATAGTAGCTCACTCAGATTAGAGCGCCATTAAGGGTTAACGACTCAGGCCACATACAGTATGTCAGAGAAGGGAGTACACCCTTCACATTTTTGTAAATATTTTATCATATCTTTTCATGTGACAACACTGAAGAAATTACACTTTGCTACAATGTAGTGAGTGTACAGATTGTAGAACAGAGTAAATTTGCAGTCCCATCAGACAGTTCTTTTTCCATGAGGTGCCATGTTGAACTGCCAATGACCAGTATGAGAGAGAGTGAGAGCGATAACACCAAATTTAATACACCTGCTCCCCATTCACACCTGAGACTTTGTAACACTAATGAGTCACATGACACCAGGGAGAAAAAATGGCTAATTGGGCCCAATTAGGACATTTTCACTAAGGGGTGTAGTCACTTTTGTTGCCAGCGGTTTTGACATTAATGGCTGTGTGTTGAGTTATTTTGAGGGGACAGCAAATGTACACTGTTATACAAGCTGTACAGTCACTACTTTACATTGTAGCAAAGTGTCATTTCTTCAGTGTTTCATATGAAAAGATATAATAAAATATTTACAAAAATGTGAGGGGTGTACTCACTTCTGGGAGATTATGTACTCATTAGTGATTCTCTGTTACCAACTCGACCCAGATAAGGTCTATAATTTTAACATTACCTTGTTCTGCTTATATTCCTAAGGGCAGAAAGCAATCCTGGCAACAAAATGAGTCTTCTCTCTGGCGTCATCACAACTTGTATATAAAATAAAATAAAATGTGCTTTAGGGGCTAAAAGTATTACATTGCTTTGCTATGTATAAGGAAACTTGAAATATGTTCCTTTCCTTTTTTCCTGTACATTTTCTTGTAATACAGTCAGGTCCAGAAATATTGGGACATCGACACAATTCTAACATCTTTGGCTCTATACTCCACCACAATGGAGTTGGAATGAAACAAACACAATGTGCTTTAACTGCAGACTGACAGCTTTAATTTGAGGTTATGTACATCCAACTCAGGTGAACGGTGTAGGACTTACAGCAGTTTGCAGATGTGCCTCCCACTTGTTAAGGGACCAAAGGTAATGGGACAATTGGCTTCTCAGCTGTTCCATGGCCAGGTGTGTGATATTCCCTCATTACCCCAATTACAATGTGCAGATAAAAGGCCCAGAGTTCATTTCAAGTGTGCTATTTGCATTTGGAATCTGTTGCTGTCAACTCTCAAGATGATATCCAAAGAGCTGTCACTATCAGTGAAGCAAGCCATCATTAGGCTGAAGAAACAAAACAAACCCATCAGAGAGATAGCAAGAACATTAGGCATGGCCAAAACAACTGTTTGGAAGATTCTCAAAAAGAAGGAACGCACCGATGAGCTCAGCAACACCAAGGCTAGGGTCAGACTGGTGCAGTTCGAACGCGCGTGCAGGCGCACTAAATCACGGCCGTAGTAGCAGCACATGACGGCCAATGACGGCCAATATACGCAGTACGTGCGTACAAAAGTGCGCCCACGCCACGCAACCGGCAAATGAACGCATTTTTCGCACAACGTGATACCGCTAGTACAGACGTACAGAGTGCGCTGCGGCCGCATAGCAGCGTGTGTGCGTGATTAGGAGACGTCAGACGCTGCTATTGTGCGGCGTACATCACGTCCAAACAGCCAAAGTTTCCTGCAGTTTGTTGGAGTGTACCTGCGACCGTCGAACATGGCTGCTGGACCAGAGATGGACGTGGAGAGGCTGATCAGCGCTGTGGGTGAGCATCCCGAGATCTGGGACACGGCCTGCGACCGGTACAAGGATAAAGTGAAGAAGGCCAGCGCATGGGTCGTGGTGTCCCGTGTGGTGTACCCGGAGTACGATACGTGGTCCGAGAAAGAACAGCACATCCAGAGTGAGTATAAGATTATTTAATTCATAATCCCATACCTGTAAATCACAATAATAACAATAAATAAAAATATGTAATCCTAGAGGTGAAATCTCAAATGCTCCCCAGCTGCCAGGGCACCTGACCTGCATCACTGGTCAAATAATTAGATAGAGCATCGCGATACCTGTTGCTGTATCTATTCACCGCTATGATGTCATCGTTCACATCATCCTCAAGACCGACAACTGTGAGGGTATCGTCAAAATTAAAACCATCCCTGGCACGCACATAATTATGTAGAATGCAACAGCATTTCACAATGTTCATACAGAAATCAACCTGTACATCCAGCGGTCTATGTAAAATCCTCCACTTGTTTGTCAGTATGCCAAAGGTACACTCGACATACCGTCTCGCCCGCGACAGCCTATAATTAAACACCCGCTTCTTCACATTCAGGTGTGTCCCTGAGTAGGGCCGTAGGAGATGTGTGGATAGTCCGAATGCTTCGTCACCCACGAAGGCATAGGGGACTGTCACGTCACTGCCAGGCAATGGTGCGGGTCTGGGTATGTGCAGGGTCCCACTCTCGAGCTCATCCCACAGTGTAGAGTTCCTGAACAGTGTGGAGTCAGAGTCTTTGCCGTATGATCCGACATCCACATACACAAAATTATAGTTGGCATCTGCCACCGCCAGTAGGCCCATAGAAAAGAAATGTTTATAATTCTGATACAGTGAGCCACTGTGCGGTGGCTTCATTATGCGGACATGTTTGCCATCCACGGCTCCCAGGCAGTTTGGAAAGTTGGCTCTCTCCCAGAATCCTGCTGCAATTTCTAGACATGCCTTGTGTGTCGGTTTTGGCAAACATTGGTCCTTCATGGTCTCCCATATGGTTTGGCACACCTTGTGGACGATCTAACCAGCTGTTGATCTGCCAACGCGGAGGTTGTAATGCAGATCCTTCAAACTGCACCCACTAGCGAGATACCTAGAAGACAAAACAAGAATGTTTGAATATGATCACATCCCATGAACACAAGCTAATGTCACACTCATTATGTTTTGCAGCACAAGAGGCGATGAACAAATGGCGCACAGTACGCGACAACTATATACGTGTGCAGAAGAAGCAAGCCGTGGCTGCGCGCTCTGGAGCTGGTGGGAAAAAGGTCCGTGGATACATCTATGCTGAGCAACTGTCGTTCCTCCGAAGGACCCAGGAGCCGCGCAGTAGCGTCAGCAGCATGGACCAGCCATCGACCTCCGGCACACAGGTACAACACATGGTGCCAGGAGGTTCTGCCAGCTGCCAGGAGGAGGAGAACCAGGGTGTTGCAGAGTCGCAACTAGAGGAGGATTCGGAGACACAACAGGTGGCAGGTACCGCAACAACGGTCAGCACCAGACCTGCACAGAGGAGAAGGGCACCAGCTGCAGACCTGGAGCAGGCCATGGTTACCTTCATGGAGGCTCAAAACAACCATCCACACCATCGCTGCATGCTTGCGAACTCCATGGACATGTCGTTCTTTAATGCCTGTATGCTCCTCCTCAACAAGATGAGCGAGGCTGAGAAGATGGAGTACCGGCACAGATCTCTTGCAATATTGGACGACATCCTTTCCCGTCCCCATCACGCAGCCGCTTACCATGCTGTGCCACAATCCACCAATGCCAGTGGATCTTCCCTCCCCAGTCAGGTGCTGTCCACCCACCCAGCCATGCCCCCTGGAGCCAGGCCACACACAGAGTCGGGGTCCAGCTCTAGCCACACCACCGGCCCTCATGACCCAGATGCTCGGCGGTATCATGATCTGTGATACAGGTCATGAATATGTTTTATTTTTGTTTGTCATGTGTTATTTGTTTTAACGTTTTATATATCCTGACCTTCAGTTTACAATTTTTAATATATGTCCCGAATATATTACTGTTATTTTATTTCATGTTTCATATTATATTATTATTTTGGTCTACATTGTTGTCGGAGTCATTTATGATTATGTACGTGTGATGTGATGCCTGTGTGTGTATGCATGTGACAGTAGGCATGTGACTACAGACATGATGCACTCCTGTCAGGTGACTGGCAGCGATGTCATGTATACAGGTGTTTGACAGTACGTACCGCAAAGTGATGACCAGCATCTCCTCCGGTGGTATGGCGGCCCGCATGTTGGTGTCCCTCTTGGTCAGTGGCTCGCGTACCCGCGACAACAGTTCATCAAAGGAGGGGATGCACATCCGCATGTAGTTGAAAAACTTCACGGGGTCCCTCTCTCGCAGTGGCCTGTACAGCGTCACAAAGTGTCCATGCGTGGGTCTGGCAGCGTTGATTTCATGAACCCAGGTTCGCCGCTTTCTCTTCCTCTTGAGGTACAGGTACCCCATCGCGGCAAACACAAAGACATGTGCAGGATCCATCTTTGGAAAACGCCTCCATCTCCAAAATGGCTTTTTATACCCTTCCCCTTATTTTTACATTTATCAATTGATCAGATTCATCGGATTTCTCTCTTTTTTTTTACAGCTCCGTCATGAAATACGTCCAGAATTGCGCATCGTCTGCCCGCTTAAGCGTATTCCGTGAAAAAATGCGTTCGCACGCACCGACGTACGTTTTGACGCTGGCCATCAGAAATGCGTTCGTCTGACCCTAGCCCAAAAGACCCGGGAGACCACGGAAAACAACTGTGGTGGATGACCAAAGAATTCTTTCCCTGGTGAAGAAAACACCCTTCACAACAGTTGGCCAGATCAGGAACACTCTCCAGGAGGTAGGTGTATGTGTGTCAAAGTCAACAATCAAGAGAAGACTTCACCAGAGTGAATACAGAGGGTTCACCACAAGATGTAAACCATTGGTGAGCCTCAAAATCAGGAAAGTCAGATATGAGTTTGCCAAACAACACCTAACAAAGCCTTCACAGTTCTGGAACAAGATCCTATGGACAGATGAGACCAAGATCAACTTGTACAAGAGTGATGGGAAGAGAAGAGTATGGAGAAGGAAAGGAACTGCTCATGATCCTAAGCATACCACCTCATCAGTGAAGCATGGTGTGGTAGTGTCATGGCGTGGACATGTATGGCTGCCAATGGAACTGGTTCTCTAGTATTTATTGATGATGTGACTGCTGACAAAAGCAGCAGGATGAATTCTGAAGTGTTTCGGGCAATATTATCTGCTCACATTCAGCCAAATGCTGCAGAACCCATTGGACGGCGCTTCACAGTGCAGATAGACAATGACCCAAAGCATACTGCAAAAGCAACCAAAGAGTTTTTGAAGGGACAGAAGTGGAATGTTATTTATTTATTTTATTTATAAAAGGATTTTACCAGGAAGGATACATTGAGATTTCTCTCATTTTCAAGTATGTCCTGGGTTCAAGAACATTGAGTGGTTACAGAAATACAATGCAAGATATTAACACAAGACCAAAAAACCAGATTGACAGAAAAATAAATATGTAGGAAATAAAGTCATTAAGTTACATGTTTACAGGTGCATTTCGTATTGAGGTATGTTATTTCTATATACGTAAAGGGGATCCACAAGGTAGAGGAAGGGAGTATATTTAAAAGGAAACAAAATAGCAAAACAAGAGGACATAGTCTTAGATTAGAGGGGCAAAGGTTTAAAAGTAACATCAGGAAGCATTATTTTACTGAGAGGGTGGTGGATACATGGAACAGTCTTCCAGTTGAAGTGGTAGAGGCCAAAACAGTGATTGAATTTAAGCAAGCATGGGATAGGCATAAGGCTATCCTAAACAAATGATAAATCCAGGTAAAGTATCCATGTAATTGGGCAGACTAGATGGGCCGAAAGGTTCTTATCTGCCGACATTTTTCTATGTTTCTGTTTCTATTAGGGTAGTCTTAAGGGACTTAAGCCTGGGGGAAGATTTGACGGTGTCTGGGAGGTTATTCCATATTTGCGGTGCTCTGTAGGAAAATGAGGATCGAGTCACTTTCTTTTTGTATTATGGTATTGCAATGGCCAAGTCAATCACCTGACCTGAATCCCATTGAGCATGCATTTCACTTGCTGAAGACGAAACTGAAGGGAAAATGCCCCAAGAACAAGCAGGAACTGAAGACAGTTGCAGTAGAGGCCTGGCAGAGCATCACCAGGGATGAAACCCAGCGTCTGGTGATGTCTATGCGTTCCAGACTTCAGGCTGTGATTGACTGCAAAGGATTTGCAACCAAGTATTAAGAAGGGAAGTTTGATTTATGAATATTATTCTGTCCCATTACCTTTGGTCCCTTAACAAGTGGGAGGCACATCTGCAAACTGCTGTAAGTCCTACACCGTTCACCTGAGTTGGATGTACATACCCTCAAATTAAAGCTGACAGTCTGCAGTTAAAGCACATTGTGTTTGTTTCATTCCAACTCCATTGTGGTGGTGTATAGAGCCAAAGATGTTAGAATTGTGTCGATGTCCCAATATTTCTGGACCTGACTGTATATATATATATACATATATATGTTATGGGTAAAGCCCGAAGTGCGGTTAATCCTAGGATTACCCGGGTAATCCTAACATTACCCAGGCCTCATTAGCAAAAGTCCGAAATTGAAATTTCGGACTTTACCCGGGTAATCTGCAAAGTATCCAGAGGCCTCTGGGTACCCTGCTTTTCTGCTCTATTTTAACCGGGTAATTTGCAGATTACCCTAGTGTTGCTGGATAAAGTGTGATGTGCAACGAAACATCAGACTTTATCCGGGTAATCTGCAAAGTATCCAAATGCCTCTGGGTTCTCCGCTTTTCTTGGGTTTTCAGCAGGTTACAGATGACTGAATGCCGAGGATTACCCGGATAAAGCTGCAAACTGTTATCTGACCGATAACAAAATTGTGTTTTTTTGTTAATTTTTAATGAGATTGTATCCACAGTCACAAACCACACTAAATAACCGTCATGTTACTCTGTGTATTAATTGTCTGAAAATTTATTTATGAAGATACAGATATTATATAAAGAGTAACCTGATGGTTATTATGTTTTATAAATGATATATAAGCACATATGACACATAATAAAGATCATGTAACTCTTTCACATTGATATAAGAAACATATCCTGTTACTCTGTATAATCATTATATCTGCAATACATTTTAATGTTTGTCTTTTGCCATTTTCATTGATAATATTCCTTGATAATAGAAAAATTCACTGTTACCCAAGCGGGGTTGGATGCTCTGCAGATTACCCAGGTGAAGCCGTGGATAGTCCTCAGATAACCCGGGTGAAGCTTCAGACTTGCACATTATCCGGGTAACGTGCGAATTTTTCAGCTCTTCCAGACTAAGATTATCTGGGTAAAGTCCGAAATGTTCATTTTTTTGCAGCTTTACTCAGCGGTTTTGGGAAATGTCAGGATTACCCGGTTAATCCTAGGATTAGCCACACTCCGGGCTTTACCCGTAACATATATACACACACACATACAGGGTGTCCATAAAGTCTCTTTACAATGTCAAAAAATTATTACAAAAGGCAAATGAAAAGACAGATAAGTGGAAATTATTACAAACTGTTAAGTTTTTTTGCCTCATTTAATATACCTCTATATGGGCACCATTAGATGCACGAAGCACATCAAGACGGTACTCGCTTTCTTGCCATGTTTGCTGTAGCATACCCTCATCAATGGTGGTAATGGCATCAGTGATCCTCTGCTTTAATGATGTCCCGTACCTTTGCTCTATACACGAAGGGCTCTATTACATTCTCCGCGCAAAATTGCACGCGGAGTGCAATTTTTTCGCACACAGCGTTAAACGTTAACACGCGTAAATTAATGCTGGTATTACGATCCGTGCGCATTTTTTCATCCGTCACGAATATCGCAAGTAAAAAAGACGCGCAAAAACACGCGCGCATTAACGCTGCGCTCAGAAATCGGTGTGCGGACTGTTTTTTCACGTGATTCAGCCAATCTGAATTAAGAACCACAATTGTCTCCCGTTCAGTATTTGCGCCTGCCAAAATCAATCTGAGTATACACTGTATATGCTGCAGCAATACTAAAAACACGCACAACTCCTCAATTTTATTGTTTGGGTATGCGTAGAATGTGTAACTATACTGTACTGTTTTTTTTTTTTTTTTCATGCTGGTGTATTTGGTTTCGGCCAGGACGTTCAGATTTACAGTTACCACCAGCTTTTAAAAGACGTTAAAATTATGCTCGCAAACGTCGTTCGTAAAAAGTTGCACATCGATTGTAATACCATCCGCGTACCAGCGCACAAACGCATTTGCGCTCACAATGTTAAGTATGGGATGCGCGCACTAACATGCGTTCGCGCAGGGTCTCTCGCGTCAGACGTTAACGCGCATCGTGTGCACGAACGTCGTAATACAACGTTCGGTGCGAAGGGTCTTTCCCCTCGCGTTAATGCGTTTTTACACACGCGCGAAGAGTGTAATAGGGCCCGATATCTTTAACATAACATAGTACATAGAACAAATCTGATGAAGATATCTCATCAATTGACTTTGTAATAAATTTTTGAAATTGTAAAGAGACTTTATGGTCACTATATATAATATAATATATATATATTTACGTGTGTGTCAATATGTGTTAGTTGTAACTCCATAAAGAAAACTTTGAGTCCACCTTTTTCCAGAAACACAGAAATGAGGGGGAATGAGAACTTTCCAATGACGCAAATTTTGCAATGTTTCCAATCTGGAGAATAAGATTTGGGATTTTAGAGAAAAAAAGTCTTCAAGGCATGTATCCAGCAGTTCTATTTCTGGATGGAATGGAAGACCATAATTTGAAACTTGTTTGACTATAATAAATAAGCACTCTTAAGAGAGGTACATGTCCACCACATGTTTATCTCTGTCTGAGGCATTCCATATTTTCTCTAGTTTGCTTTTGGAAATTCTCAACCAAGTTTAATATTTTTGCAGATACGGTACATCTGGTAATTTGTTGTAGTATAAAATTTATAATGTAAAACATTGAATAACCCTTAATAGGAGTATAATTCAAAGAACACTGAATTGGCCACCGGATTGCACCGAACAGTGAATTTCCGCATACGGTGCAATTTTGGGGCCAATTCGGCTATTCAGGAAGCTGGCAATTTGCCAAATATTGCAGTTAGTAATGGTTAATCTATTCAGAGAACACCGAACGACACCGGAATGTCATTGAAATTCTCTGATTCTCTGTGGTTTCATTCGACAGGTGTTACATAGTTACATAGTTATATAGGCTGAAAAAAGACATGCGTCCATCGGGTTCAGCCTCTCCCACATAACCTACTGCTGTTGATCCAAAAGAAGGCAAAAAACCTAGTCTGAAATGCTTGCCAATATGCAACATACTGGGAAAAAATTCCTTCTTGACCCCAGAATGGCAGTCAGATTTCTCCTTGGATCAAGAAGCTTTTATCCACATATTAAATATTATAACCCTTAATATTATGTGTCTGCAGGAAGTCATCCAGTCGTTTTTTAAAAGTCTGTACAGACTCTGACCCAACCACCTCAACAGGCAGAGAATTCCACAGCTTTATTGTTCTCACCGTAAAATAACCCTTCCTATGCTTTAAGCAAAATTTTCTTTCTTCCAGTCTAAATGGATGATCCCTTGTCCTATGTATAGACCTGTTAATGAATAGGTTATCAGACAATGGTTGATAATGGCCCCGTATATATTTATATAAGGTTATCAGATCCCCTCTAAGGCGCCGTTTCTCTAAACTAAACAGGTTTAAGCTTGTTAGTCTTTCCTCATAACTTAACCCTTCCATTCCCCTTATTAATTTACTCGCCCGTCTCTGCACTTTTTCTAGCGCTATAATATCTTTTTTTAAGACCGGTGCCCAAAATTGCACGGCATATTCAAGGTGCGGCCTGACCATTGATTTAGAAAGAGCCAAAATTATGTTTTCATCCCGTGAGTGAATTCCCCTATTAATGCCAATACTTTGCTGGCCTTGGCGGCTGCTGTTTGACATTGCACATTGTTACTTAGTTTGAAGTCTATGATTATTCCCAAATCCTTCTCCTGCTTGGATTTCCCTAACTCCGTACCATTTAGGGTATAAATTACTTGTGTGTAGGTGTAGTCAGGCGAATCCCATAGGTTTCAATGTAAAAAACATTTTCCCATTTTTAAAATATTTATTCAACCGTTTATTCTTTTCATTTGCAGCAAAGGGTGTCTTTATTTTTTTAGGATTTTTTTTAGCCATTTTTCAGCAATTTTTTTATCCAGATTATTTTTCTGTAACAGACCTTTTTATTAATATTCATAGGACCTTATATGCGCTAAAACGCCAAGGTTACATTAAAAATCTAGAGCGGGCCGCTAAAATGTAGTGCCTGACGACCCACCAACAGATCACTTTGTTCGTGGTTGTCAGTGTACAAGATTAATTAGCTCACGCAAGGGAAATGCTAAGACCCAGGCTGAGATCCAGCGCTAATGTGGTTGTGTACAGGATAGAACAGTTTTTTTCCAGTGCAGAGTGCCGGGTCATACCTATCCCCCGTCCTCACAAGCTTGTATAAGTATGAACAGATCCAGCAAAGAGCCCTCACACCCTGCATTATTAAAATCCTCCAAAAGCAGGGACATTGCTGACCAGATCCATTACCATGGTGTATGGGGCCAATAGAACACCTGTGCTGCATTCCTTTCAATTATCTGCTAATTGCTTGTTAATTTGGTGCAAGTACCTTTTTTGTTTTCCTTTTTCTTCCTTTTCCGTCAGTTCACACCAGGGTTGAGCCGTAGATAATTTTTTATGATTAGCGTACGTGTAGAAATTAGCACCGGGAACGATCTGTTGGTTACAATAGTGCAAGTTCTCTCCATCGCTCCCCTGTTAAGTATAGGACGCGGCAGGTGCTGTTAGCTCACGACGCGAGTCGCAAATTACCGCATGCCAAGTGATTTTCTCCATTTGTAGCAAGAGGCAAACAATCTGTTGGTCAGGCGTTAGCCTAAATTTGCCTGGCGCTAACACAAAAACATGCTGATGCTAGGGTTAGCTCACACCAGCTGATAGTGCCCGCAGTGTTACGTTTTCGGGGTTTTTTACCTCTGGTTGGTGGCTGGTCAGCTTTTTTCGGATCAATTCGGTGGATCATCGGAAGCATTCAAAGATTTTTCGATGCGTTATGGGATCGATTTGGCAGTTTGAGGATATATTCTTCATTTTATTTTCGGATTGATTCAGCGGGTTTTCGATTCAATGGTTTTGAGGCGGTTTTAAGACTCGTTGGGTGGGTCGATTCACCACACTTTGGGGATCCTGCGGTGTATACTGAATTCACTGCAGGGTCGGCGATTTTAATTCGAAGCGCAACGAACGGGAGAGAACCAAAACGTCTAACATTTCGGTGCTCTCTGAATAACCCCTATTGTCTCCTTGTCAAACAAATATTTCCTTTACCTGCACTATAGGTTTTCAACTAGAAGTGCAATATCTGCTAAATGATAACAGTTAACCCCGTCACTATCAAGGGCTTTTTGTTGAAAAAAATATTATTGTCACATTTTGTTTTTGAAACTTGGATTGATTAGTTAATGAAATATAGGTTAAAATAGAAATTTTGCAGAGATTGTTGTTCTGCGAGTTAATAAAAATCAAAATAAAGCAAAGTTTGATTCATTCGTAATGTTTCAGGTACTCATTACTCCTTTACAGAAATATTGCTGGGATAAAAGGTTCTAAATTCTAGATGGTGTTCCTTATCTTGCACATTTTCACACAGGGTCTGCATTATTAGCATACACGCAGTAATAGTCTTTCAGAGTTATTCAGAGAGAGACGATCTGGCCCCGAAATGTAACCGACACTGAAATGTAATGACACTGAAATTCAGAGTACGGTGCCATTTTGGGACCATTCGGCTATTCAGAGAGCAGGCAATTCTCCGAATTCTGGCGAATTGCCTGCACGTACGGTGCCTGTTCGAGGGCAGTGAAATCCCCCATAGAGAAGCAATGTTAATCTATTCAGAGAACACCAAACAGCTGAGGAATGTCAGTGAAGTGCCCTGCCGTTCGGTGGTTTCATTCGACAGGTTTATTCAGGCAAATCCCATACAGGGTTATTCAAAGATATCGAATTTCTTGTGAAAGGTAACCGAACGCTGAAAATCAGTCACAATCACAATCTCTTTGAATTACCCCGATAGGCTTCAATGTTAAAAATAGTCCAGTTTTATTTCAATATCTAATAAACAGTTTATCATTTTATTCTGCAGTAAAAAGTCTTTATTTTTAGATTTTTTTAGGATCTTTTAGGCTAGGGTCAGACGAGCGTGATTTCTACGGGCTGTACGTCCGTGCAGTACGGACATCGTCAGTACGGAAGACGCAGTAGTGGTCACACAGTCCGTTTTTTCACTGAAGTTATTTTTTGACGGATGTAGGAGGGAAAAATAAATTCCAATGAAAAAACATTCTGTCCGTCAAAAATGCTGGACGTATAAATGCAGTCCGTCTGACCATGCTCCATCACTCACACACAAAGCTACACGGACGTTGTGGACGTGGCGCACTCCGCACGTCCGTTCTAGCAGTATTACGTTCTTGCCTAACCTGCGTCCGTTTGCAGCGTCCGTCAGCCCCCGCACTTCTGTGCGCACGTACTTCGTGTGTGGGGCTCCATTTAACACAATCGTATGCTATCACGGACGTACTTATGTGCGGCAACACGGACGTTAACACTGCGTTCGTCTGACCCCAGCCTTAGCCATTTTTTGGGATTTTTTAACAAATGGTTTTCGGTTTTTTTTTTTTTAAAAAGTTTTCATTTTTCTGTAACAGCCCTTTTTATTATCATTCATAGGACCTTATATGTAAATTCCAGACATTTTCGTTCAGTAGTTTTTCTGCAAACAATGTTTCAAATTTCAAACTTTCAAGCAAACGTTTTTTTTTCTTTCTTTTTTTCACCTGGTCTGCGTGTCGGCTTTTTCCGGCAGCTGCTCTGCACTGTTATCGACCGCTGCTCAGATTTTTCCGGCGTGTTCGGCTTGGTTTTGTGCGGCGGTTTCTGCGGGTTTTCGTGAGTGTTCAGTGTGTTTGCGGCGAGTATTCCCTGCACTACGGGGCCCTGTGGTGCTTGCTGAATACACCGCAGGGTCGACGAACTAGGAATCGCTGACTCGCCCTGAAGTGTAGGGAACGAAAAGTCACTGAACATGCAGTGACTTTTCGGATCTCTTTGAATAACCCTGTTTGTGTCCAATACAGTGAATGTGATAATGATAGATAATAAAATGGTCAGTTCTCCTGCTTACGGGAATTTGTAGTGATGAAAAGGAGATTATTAGCTAATACCAGTATGACACATTGCCTGTATATGGAAATTACAGTAACACCTTGTATCTAATGTACCGGGATTCTCAGCAATGATAACCCTCGAATCTTACCCCTTTTATAGTGGTGAGTGACCCCGGTATGCTCACTTTATTCTGCCTTCTCCCTGGCTGTTGTAATACTGCAGCAAAGTTTTCTGCGCTTTTTGTTAAAGTACAGTACAAGAGTGGTGGCTGCTCCTTGTATCTTCTTTACAGTAATACAGGGTGACCAGTGTTAGCTCTGACAGAAAAAGTCATATCTCCACAGGGGGCACACCAATCCTTCATTAAAAAGAATGGGGTTTTATTTGCTAATGATTGCTTTTGAATGTATTACAATGCATAATTGAGATAACGCTTTTTTGCTATTGTAAGGGTTAATGAGCTCCCTATTACCATACCTCGATACGGAATGCACCTGTAAACATTTCTTCACCACTTGCAATTGAGCTTTAGCACCAAATATATATAGCGGCCATTTGTTGGCTTCTACCAGTAATTTATGTCTCTATGCATCTACTATATACGTGGGTTTTTTCGTTTAATTTCACTGTATGTTTCCTGTGTGTATTCAGGTCATGATCTAATTTATGTTTTCAATTTGTCCTAATAAAAGTTTATGTGTTTAATATATTCTTGTCACTATTTAAACTTGTGATCCAACTGACTAGTTCAGTGGATCAGCTGTTCACCTGTAAACATGTAACATAATGACTATATTTCCTATTTATTTATTTTCTGTGTTAATCTGTACATTTGTGTTATGTTTTTAATATCTTACATTTATTACTTTGTATTTCTGTAACGACTGTAAAATTTCAATGTTCTTGAACCCAGAACAATGTATCCTTCCTGGTAAAATACTTTATAAATAAATGAATTTTAGGTTAAAATGTTATACATATTTTAGAGAAATTGCTGTACATGTAGTTGTGTATTCAAGCTTATTTCTTTCACATACATTGTGTTTTGGAGGTGATTGTTAGCAATGGTCTTATCGTGCTACATAAGAAAAGTATATGAGCATAAATGTATGTTAAAGGTAAATATCATTAATGATTGGTTTTTGAATGAAATAAGTTCAAGAAAAAAAATACATGCTATTTGGTTTTCTTCAATTCTAGACCATGGAGTTGGTTACAATGAAGGGTTAAGCTGACAGTAGTCTTCTGCATTCCTTTCAGTAGTAAAGATTAAATCCTGTACTACAATGTTGCATCAGACGTCTGTTAAAGAAAGGTCCGTCTGTTGTCGAAATAGCATTTGCTGCCCATCCACACATGTGCTTTTCATGTACAAGCACCACCATTCTACTCCACATTTTAAAAATCTGATCTCCAATGAATCAGAACTGTAACGTGATCCGAACTTATATAATAAATAAGCCACAGATAAATTTAATTCAGCTGCGGCTGATGAGTCACTAGAGCTGGAATATCCAGTGGGGGGAAATTATGGTTTAGGTTTCTAAATCTGCACTCTGATAAAAGTCAGCTAGCTCCTTTTGCACACTGGTTTCTTCCAGTAATAGTTATTATTTAAGTCTTAACCCCTTACAGTCAGGTTGAGCCGAGTTCAGGCCATCCCGTGGCAGCCAATGGCACGTACCGCATGCGTCAGCTGGTGGGCGGGAGCAGAAAGGCCCACCTGTTGCAGGGACGGCATAGTACGCCTCGTGGCGGTAAAATAATAAAATATGCAAATGTTTGGCATTTTTGATTATGACTTAATGCTGGACTTGTCATACACAAGGACCATGGGGTGCGTGGGGGTATAGCTCAAACGGAGGTTACCTTTGCTGGGAAAAAGGTAGTCCAGGCAGTAAAGGTTCTTTTAAATCTGTCCAGCAGACAGTATTTATTAAATGGTTGCAATAAAACAGAAATGAAAACAGAAAATAAACCCTTGCCGCTCAGGCTCTTACTAAACAGTTAGATTCCCTGTCTAATAAATGGTGAGCTTACCTCAGCCACCTCAAATGAACAAAAATAGTTTAAGCCACCTTTTCACACACCTTTCACCTTGTAGCTCCTTCAGAAGGCTTTCTGAGTCCCAGGCCAGAGCAACTTCCTGGTTCAACCTCCCCTCTTTTATCCCCCCTGATCAACATCAATCAAGTAATTAACAACCCAGGGGAGAGACACAAAACCTGGATATGCAGACACCACATGTAGGTTGAAAACCTGGTCTAGATTCAACTACTTCGGCATATATGACAAAAACCGAGGGGAAATGTATCGCTCCTCAATGACCTTCCCTTTCCTTATGTCACAGGTGCTATATAGGCTTCCCAACTGTCCGGTTTTGACCCGGACTGTCCGGTTTTGGGGTCATGTGTCTGGGTTTGACACCCTCTGCCACCCGGACGCATGACTCCGAGCCGGTGCCGGCACCTCCGCCTCATACTTACATTTATCCGCGCCCCCATCGCCGCGATCCTCTCTTCCTCTATTCAGCCGAGACTGCACTGCCCACTGTCAGTGATGCGCAGGCGCAGCGGCTCACGTGACATTTGCATGTGTGCGGGCTGGCTCCAGTCAGTCCCAACGAGAGTTAGTGAGGGGAGAGAGACGTGCGTGCAGCCCGTGCTTCACTGGAACTGGTACCGTCTTCAAATCGTGCCGGTGCTGCCTGCCTGTTCTGTCCATCGTCCAGACTAATCTCCACCACCGAATCCAGCAACAGAAACTCAGTGTGAGTGAGCGCAGCCGCAGCATCGGTCATATTACCAGTCTGCCATGCCTATTACCTATGTGCCAGCCATAATACCAGCCTGCCATGCCTATTACCTATGTGCCAGCCATAATACCAGCCTGCCATATGTTCTACCTATGTGTCAGCCATATTACCAGTGTGCCATGCCTATTACCTATGTGCCAGCCATATTACCAGTCTGCCATGCATACTGCCTATGTGCCAGCTATACCAGTCTGCCATGCGTACTACCTATGTGCCAACCATAATACCAGTATACCATACAAACCACTGTGCCATGCATAATACCAGTCTGCCATACATAATACCAGTCTTCCAACCATAATACCAGTGTGCCATACATACCACATGCCATAATGTATACGCTACAAAGAAATTGGCAGCCTGAACCCAACACTAAAGTGTTCAGGCTTGGCTTGAAGGAAAGGTGGCAACCCTAGTGCTATAGCTTGGCTTCACTCTTATCAGTCCTGAAGGGGACAAGATACCCCCAGTCACAGACACAAACTGTTCCCAAAATAATGGATATAAATGGTAACCCTAATCACAAGAGTTCACCAAACAGCCATAACTAACAAGCTATTAAATAGGAGTTTAATACATAAAAAGTGCACAAAAAGGGATAAGTGTTACAGGCAAATGCATAGAATAAAAAAGAAAATAAACACAAGAGCTAGGTCACAGTCCCTGCGTCTGACTGAGCTCTTTTTCTGGTGAGCTTGGATGAGAAGGAGCAGAACGCACCCACACAGACACCCAGCCCTGAGCAATGTCCAATTAAATGTACTGACACGGTCACATTCAGTTTGCAGCGACCCCACCTGAGGGGAACAGCCACCCCACCCGAGGAGTACCTTCATTGTGGTTACCAGGAGAACTGGAGGAAAAGCGTCCGCTAGCGCTGGGGAAGGGCGAGCATGCACGTGAACTGTGCTGGCAACACCATTTGGCCATACCTAGGTCTTCATGGTGACTGCCTGGAGGAGCAGGCTACAGGAAACGCAATGCAAATGAAGGTACTACATATGCTCTATCCAGGCCTCTGAGCTTTCAGGCTCGTGTCAGACGAACGCCGTGATCATGTCCATTTTGCCACACAGTTTAACGTAGGTCGTAGCATAGAATCATGAGCAATAGAAACCCACACACGAAGTGCATCCGTACCGATCTGCGCACGCACAACGCATGTGGCAAACGGACCCAAGTTAAGCAAGAACGTAAAACCACTACCACGGACGCGCAGAGTGTGCCACGACCGCGTAGCATTCTGTGTGAGTGATGAGATGTCAGACGCAGTGCATTTGCAACGTCCAGCACCATGACGCACACAATGGCGTTTCATATCCTTTTCAAATTTTTTGCATTTTTCATATTAATTTTATTTCCCATAGTTCCCTTTTTTTCCCCTACGTCCTTCAAACAAAAATGGACCATGTGGTGTCTACAGTATCTTCCGTCAGTACGTCTGTCCGTTGGGCACGCACGCAGAGTGCGCTCAATCGTTTGACATTAGCCGCGGCTGGAAAGATATGATGGCTGGAGGGGAATTAAACAGAACAGGACAAGATCTGTAAATGTACCAGGACACACTGAGCTATACATTGGGGGCTTCCAAGCACAATTAAAAAGCTTTTCGTCACATTGCTTAATATGTTTTTGAGATCTAAAATAAAAAAAATCTACAGAAGATCTTGTACAGCGCTGCAGAACTCTTTAGCACTTTATAAATACTTGTAACGAATAGCCTTGTGCACCGATTGTTATTCGGTTCGATTTGTTCGGATGTTTAAACTTTTCGATTCGGCTCGTTTTGACCGATTTCTGTTTCGATTCGGTTCGACTCGTTTTTCGTGTACATTTTTTTTCGGAATATCGACCATTTTTCGTATTTTCGTGTCACTTTGCTCGTTTTTTGTATCGACTTTTCGTGATTTCGGAAATTTTCGTTTTTTCGGAACGTCTGTTCTCCTCGTTTCAAAGCTGTCTAACTCTATTCGTTTTGATGTAAACTACTATGGTTTACTTTTTTATACTTTATATATTTTTTTATAATAAATTTTTGGTTTGTTTTTCGGATCCGATAATTCATTCTGTCGATATGATGATAATTCTGGCGATTCTATCGTGTTTTTTTTTAATTAAATAAAGATCCTTTTTTTCTTATGAATATACATTTCACAACTTTATTTAATCACATTAAAAAAATGGTATGAAAGCCAACAAAAAAAATGAACAAAACGATTTAAAAAACGCTAAACTGACCCGAATGGTCTGACTTTAAAAATAAAAACCAGAACAAAAGGTTTTAAAACGGAAAAATAGTTGATCAAAATGATCTGAAACGAAAAAAAAAATATAAAAAATGATTTAAAACAGACAAAAAAAAAATTAACCCTTTCGCTGCTGAGGCATTTCACGGCTTCCCTTCACGCCTGTGTGCGGTACTGCGGTCTGCTGCTGAGCTAATTTTTAACAGTTTCGCTCCTCTTGTTTAAACGCGTTTTTTTGAAGCCTTATTTTATAATATGACCCAGACATGTTATATATCGTTCTTTCCGGCAGACTCGGCAGATGATTCATAATATATCATTATCATATGTATGCGTCATGTCCTGTCTGTATATTATAACAAAAAATGCAATAAAATTTGAATTTTCAATGTTTGTTTTACAAGGTGTAAAGTGTTTTTTTTCACATTTTAACATGCGAGTGTTTGTGGTTATATTTTATGAGTTGCGTTTGTTAAAAAAAATTGAAATGGGGACTTGTTATATTTTTTTGGGTGAAAATTACACTATTTTTAACAAACGCACCCCATACAAAAATCCTTAGTGCAGCATCATTGTTCACATTATAATTGAAATGGGAACAATATTGCTGCATTAACAAAACAAAAAAACCTGTTTATTTTTTTTTATATTTAAATTTTTTATAATTTTTAACATTGTCATGTTTGGAACAGTGGGAGCAACTAATTATGATTCCCTAACTACATGAAGTTTGCTAATTTACAGCCAAATTAATGAAATGTCTTTTGTATTAGCCAAAGGGAGGTACTAACCCACGTGGGGTGGGATAGCGTAACCGGGAGGTGGGCTAATTGGGATGTACCTAATCATGTATTTTGAGGTATAAAATCTCATGTCACTGTGAAAATCGCTGCTCATTCTTTGCGATTGAATCCTGTTTGAGCATCTGTTGTGATATCACAATAAAGTTTGCCTTTCCTGAAGAGACTCGTGTTCAGGCAATCCTTGCTCGTGTCCGGTCCGGCCTCGTCTTGAGTGAACCTGCAGATTCCGGTTACATTTCGGGAGGAGGCTGCCACTGGTCTCACTGCCTCTCCAAGATGTCAGCGGCATTGCTTATATGCTCCCACATTTCCTGGAGCAGCTCCTGGATGGCATCGATGGTCGTAACAGCCAGGCGTAGCTCGCCGATCGCCTCCCAATTTATTATCCTGACACTGGAGGACGTGTCCGGTCTGGCTTCTCCTTCTATATATCCAAAAAATGAAAGAAGGAAAATACAGTAAGTAAAGCAGGTTTCTATTTTTGACTGAAAGTCTTGAAAAAATATAATAGTAGTATATACCAGTGCTGGCGGCCTCCTGAGGCTCCGACTCCTCCTCCGACTCCTCCTCCTCCACCACCACCGTCAGCATATCCGGTGCTATATCTAAGAAATTAAAGAAATAAAAAATACAGTAAACAACAAAACTGATTTATTTTTGAACAAAAGTCGATGCAAAATACAACAGTAAAAAAAAAAAAAAACCTGGACTCGCGGCCTCCTGCTGCGGCTCCGGCTCCCTCTCTCCATCGCCCTCCTCTTCCTCCTCCTGCTCCTCTTGTGCTATACATAAAAAAAATAAATTAAAATACAGTAAACAAAAATTTTTTCCGTTTTTGACCAAAAGTCGTTGCAAAATAAAACAGTATATACCAGCGCTGGTGGTCGCCCGTAGCTCCTCCACTGGGGCACTGGTGCCCGCCGGGGCAGATGCTGCCTTCTTCCTGTCTTCTGCCAAATCGAAAAAAATAACACGTAAATAATGCAGACTGGAAAAAATGGTATATCTATACAATATATTGCCGAAAGTATTGCGACACCCCTCCACTACCCACTAGCACTACCAGCTTGACACACCACTACTCCCATCTCATAGTTCTAAAGTCACAAAATATTTATTTATTTCCCCTGCACATAGACATATATTACCGTTCAATTATATATTTTTTTCAGAAGTAAACATTACGTTTATTCAATAAAAACTATTATTTGTGTTGTGTGCGTACAAAACGCATTGTGCCGACGGCTTTTAGTTATTTTATAAATGCCTCAGCCTCAGTTTCACTTTCAGTTTCTGCGAATAAAACTGGATATTGCAGAAACAACAGAAATCCGCCATTTTGTTTTGAAATTTGCATCTAAAGCGTTCAATAATGACACTGCTACAGCAAACTGAATTTCTGCGCTGCAACAATTCAGCAGCTGCTGAGGATGTATTGAACGCGGCTCTGTTTGGATGCACTTTCAGAAGAACTACATGTCCCATCCTACCACTTAGCAGAGACGCAGAGATTTTTATTGATGCGCAGATGGGAGCCAATATTGGGCAAGCTGCGGGTCATCTCGTATGCATCACTCAATCACAACAACCTCCCCCCCCCAGCACACTACAGACTATACACACAGTGCCAAAAGAAATCCAGCATTGTAACTTCATCTACATACATCAAATGTCACAATTTTCACGAATACGGAAAAATCACAAAAAGGAAGAGCTATGGCAAAAATGCATGTATGACGAGTCGTGAAGAAACCGCAAAGCTAGCTAGCTATACACAATCACATTGCATGAAAAAAGGATTAGATAAATCAACGTATTTCTGTGCACATTAGCACATGCAAGCACATTATTATTATTATACAGGATTTATAAATATAGCACCAACAGTTTGCGCAGCGCTTTACAATATAACATGACACTTACGTTTGACTATGACGCGACGGATGTGCCTCAGCTGCTCCTGCTCGCGCGTCTTGAGGTCGGACCAGCGTTTTCGGAGCTGGTCCTTCGTCCGGTCCTTCCCGAACAGCTCCAGGATGGTAGTTCGGAGCTTGTCAAGGATACGGTCCTTTCTAGAATTATTCTTCCTGCCGTAAGGGCCCTTACGGCAGTCGTAGTCCTTAAGATCATAGATGCGGACCAGCTCCAGCATCTCGTCAAATGCCATGTTGCTGGCCCGCTTCTTTCTGGGTGGTGTTTCATGGGTGCAAGAAGATGAGGAGGTGTCTGAATGGCACTCGTCTCTTGCAGCCAAGATGAATAATAAAAACAATATTTTGTCCAAAAAGTTGTCAAAAAACTGGCTCAATAAAGTAACGACATCCGCACGCGCGCATGCGCGACCCGCGGACGAATCGGATCCGACCCGATTACGAATTATCGTAGCGACAGAATTATCGGATCATTGGAAACAAAAAAAACAAGTGATACGCATTTACAAATACAAAATTTACAGAATCAGCGATATAACCGATAATAGTTAAATATACGATGTCCAGAATTACCGAAATGGAACCGAAATCACGAATGGAACCGAAATCATGAATAGAGCGAAAATAAATTTCGATTTGACACATTTCAAGTCCATTCGAAAATTCTGAAAAGATTTTGTTTCGTCTCGGAAAACTTATCGGATCTGTCGGTTTTCGGGTCCGATCCGATTCGGAAAATCGGTCGCATCCGAAAACACGAATCGTGAAATTTCGTGAAAATTCCGAAACCCGAAACGCACATCCCTAGTAACGAATAGAATGTGTTACCAGGCATTATTATCATTACACAACATACTCCTTGTTTATCTAGTCAGTGTGCATGTCTGTCTACCTCTATGTTATCCCTCTGTCCATTAATAAATTTTTCTTCATGTGCAATTTAATAAAGGGGAAGATGTTGTTAGACACAAACACAAAATCAACACTGACACTTGTAACTAAAAAAGTATATATTTGAATAGGACTACATTGGCATTAAGAACATTAGAACAGCATGTGCCCAATTATTTAACCCCTTTGCTTCACTGTGTGCAGAGCTCATTTTCACTATGTTCTGCTCATTAAATGCTATTACAAGTCATGTTTTATTGTCAGACCCTGGCAAATTATTTCTCTTTTTTTTTCCACCGGAGTCAGCAGATTCAAAATTCTAAGAAGTCAGCCCACTCTGGGATATCAACAATTCCACCTATCAGGCTGCTCTTCACTGCAGAGATGCGTTGATGATTTACAGACATCGTCCGCACGAAACTATAAATATAGATGTCCTCCGCAGCGAATGGGCTGAGGGAAAAAAAGAGGCAAAGTATTTTTATAGAGTGTTCCTTTTAATTTTGATACTGTTTCAAATATCTAGGTATGATAGGTTCATTGAGCATGTGTGCAAGTCAATGTCGACAGGATGGTTTGGGTGTATGGCCAGTATTTGTAAATTAAGTGGCATATGTAGGTGCACACATCCCTATTTTATTGAAAGATATAAGCATCTTTATGACCAGTGTTTTGTGAAGGCAAATCTGCACCCATACCTCCTAATCATGGCTAGTGGGTGAGGCCTTTAGTCATAGGAGATGGGCTATTTGACCCCTCGAAAACTGGCTAAGATTTGAAAGGTTACAATCAGGGGCAGACTGACAACTGATGGGGCCCTCGGGCAAAAGGAGAGCATGGGGCCCACTTGTGCCCCTAACATAAACAAGTCACACCCACATAAAGCACCGGTAACATACATACAACACCCACATGTACATCCTTGTGTTAATGATTTAATTTACTCCACGTGTGTGTGCGTGTGCGTGCAACGACTGAGGCATTGTGTGTGTGATGATTGAAGCAGTGTGTGTGTGTGTGCAATGACTGAGGCATTGTGTGTGTGATGACTGAGGCATTGTGTGTGTGATGACTGACGCAGTGTGTGTGTGCAACGACTGAAGCAGTGTGTGTGTGTAATGACTGAGGCCGTGTGTGTGTGTATGTGCAACAACTGAGGCTGTGTGTGTGTGTATGTGCAACAACTGAGGCTGTGTGTGTGTGTATGTGCAACAACTGAGGCTGTGTGTGTAATGACTGAGGCATTGTGTGTGTAATCACTGAGGCTGTGTGTGTGTAATGGTTGTCTGTGTGTAATGGCTGTGTGTGTGTAATGGCTGAGTGTGTGTGTAATGGCTGAGGGTGTGTAATGGCTGAGGGTGTGTGCATAATGACTGAAGCTGTGTGTGTGTGTAATGGCTGTGTGTGTGTGTGTGCAGTGGCGTCACTAGGGTTGGTGTCACCCGGTGCGGTAATTTATGGTGTCACCCCCCCGAGTTTTACAGATTTTTTTTTAACTATTCTTACTCCTAAATCAGTACTCCCATATAACACTGAATGCTCATACACACACAGCGCACATTACTGTGAGGTTTATTGCTGTGGAGCTCTCTCATATGCTCACACAAATTTTAGCCAACTGCCAGCAAGTACGTTGCCTGTTCGAAGGCAGTGAAAGCACACATGGATATATATTGCCCCCAGCAGCTCTGGATATATTGCCCCCAGCAGCTCTGGATTAGACTGGATATATATTGCCCCAGCTCACATATGGATATATTGCCCCAGTTCACAGTTATATATTGCCCCCAGCAGCTCACCCATGGATATATATTGCCCCAGCTCACATATGGATATATTGCGCCTCAGCTCACACATGGATATATTGCCCCAGACCAGCTCATACATGGCTATTGCCCCAGCTCTCATGGATACTGCCCCAAGCACACATGGATATGCCCCAGCTCCTCTCATGGATATTGCCCCAGCTCCTCTCATGGATATTGCCCCAGCTCCTCTCATGGATATTGCCCCAGCTCCTCTCATGGATATTGTCACGGGCCTGGCAGAGGGGAATAGGGTATGAGCCCGGTGTGCGGTGATAAACAAGCTGAGCCACGTAGATAAAGTAAAAAGGGGGTTTATTGTCAATATACAACAATATGGGCAATGCAGGAATGGAGATGTCTGGGGAGGCAATGCAGGGAGGAACCAGATACAGGGAGACACTGAGGGAAAACACAGCAGGAGACTTACATACAACACGAGACAGGAAACAGAGGGCTCTGGAGGTTTGGAAGCAGAGGGCACAGGATGCTTGGTAGCAGTGGGCACTGGATGCTTGGTAGCAGTGGGCACTGGATGCTTGGTAGCAGTGGGCACTGGATGCTTGGTAGCAGTGGGCACTGGATGCTTGTCAGCAGGCACAGAATGCTCGGTAGCAGCGGGCACTGGATGCTCGGTAGCAGCGGGCACTGGATGCTCGGTAGCAGCGGGCACTGGATGCTCGGTAGCAGCGGGCACTGGATGCTCGGTAGCAGCGGGCACTGGATGCTCGGTAGCAGCGGGCACTGGATGCTCGGTAGCAGCGGGCACTGGATGCTCGGTAGCAGCGGGCACTGGATGCTCGTAGCAGCGGGCACTGGATGCTCGGTAGCAGCGGGCACTGGATGCTCGGTAGCAGCGGGCACTGGATGCTCGGCAGCAGCGGGCACTGGATGCTCGGCAGCAGTGGCACTGGATGCTCGGCAGCAGCGGGCACTGGATGCTTGGCAGCAGCGGGCACTGGATGCTTGGTAGCAGCGGGCACTGGATGCTTGGTAGCAGTGGGCACTTGATGCTTGGCAGCAGCGGGCACTGGATGTTCGGTAGCAGTAGGCAGTATACGTGGGTCATATAGTCCATGCAATAGGTCGAGGCAGGCGGCTGGCAAACGTGGTCAATATTCAAGGCAAGAAGTCGGTACACGGGTAGTCAATAATATCAGAGGATGGGAACAGGTCTAGAAGGAAGGCTACCAGGCAATAAGTGAGACAATGCAGCACTGGATCATGGGTGCTCCACCCTTATAAAGGAAATGACAGGTCTATTAGTGGTAGCACCTGAAGTTCACACAGCCTGAGGGAAAGTGCAAGGTGGCGTAGCCAGAGAGATGCTGTGTAGATCCATTCAGGAGGGTGCAGTACCACCTTTGGCCTTCTTGCCACGGCGGCGACGGCGTGAACCGTGACAGATGCCCCTCTCCAAGGACGCACTCCGTGCGGACAGAGCCTGTTCAAAGGTCTGCAGGTCCTCCTGGCGTACAACAGTTCCATTGGACGCAGGTACACAGTTCGTCGGCAAGGGGTCAGCATCTGTGATAATCGTGCCAGCAAATAAAGTTCGTTGTCCAGGTAGTTCTGGACCTTTTTGGCTCGTTGTTATACAAGTGTCAGGGCAACCATAAGCCATGCAGGCCTCATCATCGGTCTCATCAGGCGAAAAGCAACTGCGGGAAAAAATAAAGTCTATGTCAGCCGCGCTAGAGATCTTGGGGGTAACAGCGTCTCTTAGGGAAGCGGCTGGATTGACGCATGGCACAGCACTGGTTGTGCCAAGGTAAGCCCTTCCTGGGCCAGGCGGTCCTTGGCTGCGCCGTGCTGTTTGTAGGGAGGGTTCATCATCTGAGTCGGTGACCCATTCAGCTTCTGTGGGTGTCTCAGATATAATGGACACCTCCGGGGATAGAGGACGGGGGTTTCTGGTGGTAGTAGTTGGCTCTGGTGTTGGCATATAAACGGAGACCAGAGTGTCCTGTAGTCGTGATCGCAGGGATGCATTATCGCGTTGCAGGTCCTGTACATTTTGGAGGAGGGTACCAACCTGGGTAGCGAGGGCAGTAACGGTGGCAATATTCACTGGGTCTTTCAAAGTCAGGCAGCAGTATCAGAGGCTGGCACTGTGGTGGTAGAACTGGGTAAAAGGGGACAGGTCTCAGCAGCATTCTTCACAGACAATACTTCAGTAGCAACAGTCCTGGCTTGTGGCACCTCCGCAGATGGCATCTCCATGGGGAACGAAGTCTCAGCAGCGGGTGTTTCAGGAAGTTCAGGTTCAACCACCTGGTTATCCTCAACGCCAGCAGGACCGGGATCAGCTTCCAGAGATCTGGGTTCAGATGCCACAGCACACATACAGACTGGAGACAAAGGGGAGACAGATGCTTTAGATTGCTGCCTGAGAGTTGTGGGAGTGGTAGTCTTACTTGCTGCCTGGAGGGACAGAATATCCATGGGTTCAGCATAATCAGACCCCAACTCCATGGGCACGGTATGGTCATACTCCTCGGGCAGGGTTGGTTCAGTCTCAATGGGCACAATAGGAATATTGTTCACTTCAGAACCACCCTTAGGAGTCTCCTGCATGATTTCTTCAAGCAAAGTTTTTTCATGATCCAGGGATAAGGATCTCCTGGATTTAGCAGGGACAGCAGCTTTAGGCTTGGCAGAGGTCTTAGGCCTGGTAGAGGCCTTAGTCTTGGAGGGTGTACCAGCCTTGGGAGGTGAGGAGTTCTTGGGAGCAGACTTTGACACAGGGGTAGATTCAGGGAAGGAAGCCAGCTTTGGCATAGGAGCTGGTTGGGGCATGGAAACAAGGTTTTTGGGTGGTCGCAGTGGGCATTGTGATATCCAATGCCGGCTATCCCCACAGTACAGGCACAAGTTGGCAGCACGTCTTCTGGCTTGTTCATCAGCAGACAATGGGTCTCTGTGCCTAGATTGGGGTGTTTGCATACACACATTAGGTGAGGGATTCCGAAACTTCTGTAACAGCTCGTTAAACAGGTCCACCAGGTGTCTACACAGTTCATGGAAGGCTTTGTGGATTAACCCTGTAAGGACCTGTATCACCGCGGGCTCAATTTGTAATGGCTGCATTGTTCTGTCACGGGCCTGGCAGAGGGGAATAGGGTATGAGCCCGGTGTGCGGTGATAAACAAGCTGAGCCACGTAGATAAAGTAAAAAGGGGGTTTATTGTCAATATACAACAATATGGGCAATGCAGGAATGGAGATGTCTGGGGAGGCAATGCAGGGAGGAACCAGATACAGGGAGACACTGAGGGAAAACACAGCAGGAGACTTACATACAACACGAGACAGGAAACAGAGGGCTCTGGAGGTTTGGAAGCAGAGGGCACAGGATGCTTGGTAGCAGTGGGCACTGGATGCTTGGTAGCAGTGGCACTGGATGCTTGTCAGCAGGCACAGAATGCTTGGTAGCAGTGGGCACTGGATGCTTGTAGCAGTGGGCACTGGATGCTTGTCAGCAGCACAGAATGCTTGGTAGCAGTGGGCACTGGATGCTTGGTAGCAGTGGCACTGGATGCTTGTCAGCAGGCACAGAATGCTTGGTAGCAGTGGGCACTGGATGCTCGGTAGCAGCGGCACTGGATGCTCGGTAGCAGCGGGCACTGGATGCTCGGTAGCAGCGGGCACTGGATGCTCGTAGCAGCGGGCACTGGATGCTCGGTAGCAGCGGGCACTGGATGCTCGGTAGCAGTGGGCACTGGATGCTCGGTAGCAGCGGCACTGGATGCTCGGTAGCAGTGGGCACTGGATGCTCGGTAGCAGTGGGCACTGGATGCTGGTAGCAGTGGGCACTGGATGCTTGTCAGCAGGCACAGAATGCTTGGTAGCAGTGGGCACTGGATGCTTGGTAGCAGTGGGCACTGGATGCTTGTCAGCAGGCACAGAATGCTTGGTAGCAGTGGCACTGGATGCTCGGCAGCAGTGGCACTGGATGCTCGTAGCAGCGGGCACTGGATGCTCGGTAGCAGCGGGCACTGGATGCTCGGTAGCAGCGGGCACTGGATGCTCGGTAGCAGCGGGCACTGGATGCTCGGTAGCAGCGGGCACTGGATGCTCGGTAGCAGTGGGCACTGGATGCTCGGTAGCAGTGGGCACTGGATGCTCGGTAGCAGTGGGCACTGGATGCTCGGTAGCAGTGGGCACTGGATGCTTGGTAGCAGTGGGCCCTTGATGCTTGGCAGCAGCGGGCACTTGATGCTTGGCAGCAGCGGGCACTGGATGCTTGGCAGCAGCGGGCACTTGATGCTTGCAGCAGCGGGCACTGGATGCTTGGCAGCAGCGGGCACTTGATGCTTGGCAGCAGCGGCACTTGATGCTTGGCAGCAGCGGGCACTTGATGCTTGCAGCAGCGGGCACTGGATGTTCGGTAGCAGTAGGCAGTATACGTGGGTCATATAGTCCATGCAATAGGTCGAGGCAGGCGGCTGGCAAGCGTGGTCAATATTCAAGGCAAGAAGTCGGTACACGGGTAGTCAATAATATCAGAGGATGGGAACAGGTCTAGAAGGAAGGCTACCAGGGAATAAGTGAGACAATGCAGCACTGGATCATGGGTGCTCCACCCTTATAAAGGAAATGACAGGTCTATTAGTGGTAGCACCTGAAGTTCACACAGCCTGAGGGAAAGTGCAAGGTGGCGTAGCCAGAGAGATGCTGTGTAGATCCATTCAGGAGGGTGCAGTACCACCTTTGGCCTTCTTGCCACGGCGGCGACGGCGTGAACCGTGACAGATATACTGCCCCAGCTCCTCTCATGGATATACTGCCCCAGCTGCTCTCATTGATAATGCCCCAGCTCCTCTCATGAATTTTGCCCCAGCTCATGAATATGCCCCAGCTCATGGCTATACTGTCCCAGCTGCTCTCATGGATACTGCCCCAGCTCATGGATAATGCCCCAGCTGATGGATATACTGCCCCAGCTCATGGATGCTGCCCCAGCTCATGGATATACTGCCCCAGCTCATGGATATACTGCCCCAGCACATGGAATGCCCCAGCACATGGATAATGCCCCAGCACATGGATATGCCACAGCTCACTCATGGATATGCCCCAGCTCACTCATGGAATGCCCCAGCTCACACATGGATTTGCCCCAGCACCTCATGGAATGCCCAGGTCACACATGGAATGCCCCAGCTCCTCATGGATATGCCCCAGCACACACATGGATTTGCCCCAGCTCCTCATGGATATGCCCCAGCACACACATGGATTTGCCCCAGCACCTCATGGAATGCCCCAGCTCACACATGGATTTGCCCCTGCACCTCATGGAATGCCCCAGCTCACACATGGATTTGCCCCAGCTCCTCATGGAATGCCCCAGCTCCTCATGGAATGCCCAGGTCACACATGGAATGCCCCAGCTCCTCATGGAATGCCCAGGTCACACATGGAATGCCCCAGCTCCTCATGGATATGCCCCAGCACACACATGGATTTGCCCCAGCTCACACATGGATTTGCCCCGGCACCTCATGGAATGCCCCAGCTCACACATGGATTTGCCCCAGCACCTCATGGAATGCCCCAGCTCACACATGGATTTGCCCCAGCACCTCATGGAATGCCCCAGCTCACACATGGATTTGCCCCAGCACCTCATGGATATGCCCCAGCTCACACATGGATTTGCCCCAGCACCTCATGGAATGCCCCAGCTCACACATGGATTTGCCCCAGCACCTCATGGAATGCCCCAGCTCACACATGGATTTGCCCCAGCACCTCATGGATTTGCCCCAGCTCCTCATGGAATGCCCCAGCTCACACATGGAATGCCCCAGCTCCTCATGGATATGCCCCAGCACACACACGGATTTGCCCCAGCACCTAATGGAATGCCCCAGCTCACACATGGATTTGCCCCAGCTCCTCATGGATATGCCCCAGCTCACACATGGAATGCCCCAGCAGCTCATGGAATGCCCCAGCTCACACATGGAATGCCCCAGCACATGGATACTGCCAGGCCCCCAGCTCACCTCTGCCGCATGTTCTGTTCGCTCCCTCTGAGCGTCCGGCAGCGCGCAGCTTGGGCGCTCGCCTGGGAGAGCCACGTGACCAGCCGCGATTGGCTGGTGACTTGTTTCCTCCAGGCGAGCGCCGAAGCTGCATGCTTCGGACGCTCGCAGGGAGCGAATACGCGGCGGGGGGTGAGACACCCGCCCTTAGGGTGACGGTGTCACCCTAAAGGCGGGTGTCACCTGGTGCGGGCCGCCCCCCCGCCCCCACGTTACGACACCACTGTGTGTGTGTAATGGCTGAGGCTGTGTGCGTGTGTAACGGCTGTGTGTGTGTACTGGCTGAGGCTGTGTGTGTGTGTAATGGCTGAGGCTGTGTGTGTGTGTAATGGCTGAAGGTGTGTGTGTAATGACTGAGGCTGTATGTGTGTAATGGCTGTGTGTGTGTGTAATGGCTGTGTGTTTGTGTGTAATGACTGAGGCTGTGTGTGTGTGTGTGTGTGTGTGTAATGGCTGTGTGTGTGTGTGTGTGTAATGGCTGAGGCTGTGTGTGTGTAGTGGCTGAGGCTGTGTAATGGCTGTGTGTGTAATGGCCGAGGCTTTGTGTGTAATGGCTGTGTGTGTGTGTGTGTAATGGTTGAGACTGTGTGTGTGTAATGTGTGTGTGTAATGGCCGAGGCTGTGTGTGTGTAATTGGTGTGTGTTTGTGTGTAATGGCTGAGGCTGTGTGTGTGTAATGGTTGTGTGTGTAATGGCTGGGGCTGTGTGTGTAATGGGTGTGTGTGTGTGTAATGGCTGAGGCTGTGTGTGTGTGTAATGTGTGTGTGTGTGTAATGGCTGAGGCTGTGTGAGTGTAATGGGGGTGTGTGTAATGGCTGAGGCTGTGTGAGTGTAATGGGTGTGGGTGTGGGTGTAATTAGGGATGAGCTGTTCGGTTCGGAGTTCGATTCGAACATCGCCTGTTCGCGAACTACGAACATTTCCGCGTGTTCGCTGCATGTTCGCCCACAATGTACCACAATGGACCACAATGCACATTTCCACTGGCCTGAAGCTTGTAACTGGCTACAGCCTTGCACCTGACCACAGGTCAGGTGCAAGACAGGTTCAAGACTATGCCAATCACGGCTCAGAGTCCTGATTGGGCAAATTTTGCCCAATCATGGGCTCACAGAGCTAAATCCCGCAGCACACTATATAAGGCTTCACACAGTGCTTCAGCACATGTTTGAGAGGAGATTGTTCTTGTGTTAGTGTGTGTTCTCACTGACAGTCTGCCACCAGCTACTGGGGGTGGGGGTCTCATTTCTACAATATTTCTGGGAATTGTTCTAATCTGTGTGTTCTCACTGCCACCAAGTATTTTGGGGGGTCAGTAATTTCTACAAAATATTTGGGAATTGTTCTAATCCGTGTGTTCTCACTGCCACCAAGTATTTTGGGGGGTCAGTAATTTCTACAAAATATTTGGGAATTGTTATAATCCGTGTGTTCTCACTGCCACCAAGTATTTTGGGGGTTCAGTAATTTCTACAAAATATCTGGGAATTGTGGTAATCTGTGTCTTGTCACTGCCACCCATCAGGGGGTCTCACTGATTTATAGGAGGTTTCTGGGAATTGTAATCTGTGTCTTGTCACTGGCTGCCAGCTATCTGGGTGTCTCACTGAGTTATACCAGAGTTCTGGAAATCTTTAATCTTTATACCAGAGTTGAATCAGAGTTCTGTATATATTTAATCTATATATCACTCACCATGTCAGAAAGACCAAAAAGGACAGGCAGACGCTCCCAGGCACAGATAAGAGGGCAAGCAGCCTCTGTGTCGGGAGTCTGTGCCTCTGGTCGTCGTGGACGTGGTGCATCCTCAGCGGGGGCACGCTTGTCCTTGTTTCTAACTGGTGCTGGCCGTCTTAAGCAGCAGCAACATACAGAGGATTTGGTGGATTGGCTAACCAGGCCATCCTCATCCTCCGAGTCCTCTGCCAGCCAGGCTTGTAGTAGTTTACAGTCCTCCTCAGCTGCCAAAGCATCTAATGCAGCCTCCATGTCCACAGCTACTCCTGCCGTAGCCTCACTATCACACACGGAGGAGTCAGCTGAATTGTTTGACTACAATGACAGTGACATGCTGCTTAAGGATGCGCAGCAACTACAGTGCTCTGATTCAAACTCTGAGGTTGAGGAAGGGAATATAATGAACCTAGAGGAAGGGGTGCCAGTGACACACCAATAACTGTCACTCATGTTGCCCCAGCAGCTGCAGCATACTGCCAAGTTGGCTCCAGTGACAAAGAGATAGGGGGTGATGACAAGGATGATGAGGTCACTGACTCCACCTGGGTGCCTGATCGAACAGAGGAGTCAAGTGAGGAGGAGGAGGAGGCACAACAAACACAAGGCGCAACGTCCTCTATGACCAACCGTAGCACTAGCCAGTCCAAGGCATCAGATGACAGAGCTGCTCAGGTGCAGAGCGCTGTTGTCTCAAAGCACACATCCAGGAACTCTGCTGTCTGGGAGTTCTTTAAGAAATATGCAGCAGACCCCACCGTTGCTATTTGTAATCTATGTCAGATGAGGCTCAAGCGTGGGAAAGACACCGGACGCTTGGGTACCACATGCTTGAGGAGACATATGACCACCTGCCACGCATCCCGTTGGCACAAAACTTTGCGTAGGTCCTCCTCACCTGTCTCTACCCCCACTATATGTCCTGCCATGTCATTGACTCCAACCTCCACTGACAGGGATGATGCTACAGTAATGGATGTACCAGGTCCTTCCTCATAATGTGACAGCATCCCATCAGCTGAAGATATATGCAGGCAGATTACATTGCCCCAGCTGCTGCAGCGTAAGAAAAAATATAGTCCCAACCATCCCCAAGCAGTGTCTAAATGCCAGCTTAGCAAAATTACTCGCATTGCAGCTGCTGCCTTTCCAGCTGGTGGACTCGTCTCCCTTCTGTGAGTTTGCTGAATGTGCTGTGCCACAGTGGCATGTTCCAAAACGCCATTACTTTTCACGGAAGGCCATTCCAGCACTATACCAGCACGTGGAAGACAATGTTATCAAGTCATTGGGAAAGGCAGTCAGCAGCAAGGTGCATGTGACTTCGGACACGTGGTCCAGCAAGCATGGACAGGGCCGTTACATTTCCTTCACGGCACACTGGGTAACTCTGATTGCAGCTGGGAGGGATCCAAGACGGGGCTCTGTGCTAGAGCTTGATCATCCACCACGCCTCCAGAAAGCTGATTGTATGAGGTCTGTCTGCTCCACCACCACCTCTCCCTCTTCCTCCTCCTCCTCCTTCTCTGTCTCTGGTGAAGTGGCAGTTAAACCGAGTTTAAGTGGCAGGGACTACACAATGGCTCAAGCAAAAAGATGCCATACTGTGCTTGAGCTGGTTTGTTTAGGGGACAGGAGCCACACCGGGCCGGAAATTCTGTCAGCTCTGCAGGGGCAGGTGCAGAGATGGTTAACACCACACCAGCTTCAGCTGGGAATGGTCGTCTGTGATAATGGCAGCAACCTTCTCTCTGCCCTACGCCTGGGTAAGTTGACGCATGTACCATGCCTAGCACACATCCTTAATCTGGTGGTACAGCGTTTCCTAACCAGGTACCCAGGGCTGGCAGAGTTTCTCAGCCAGGCCAGATAAGTCTGCAGCCACTTCAGACGGTCATTCCCAGCAAGTGTTCGCTTGGCAGAAATTTAAAGAGAATTCCACCTTCCCACAAACCATCTGATCTGTGACATGCCCACTAGGTGGAACTCGACATTAGCAATGCTGCAGCGTCTGCACAAGCAGCAGAGGGCCATCAACGAGTACCTGTGTGAGTATGGCACAAGGACAGGTTCAGGTCAACTTGGTCCCCCCCGCAGTGACTGATGATCAAGGATGCATACACTGTACTGTCACCATTTGAGGAGGCAACGAGGATGGTGAGCAGGGACAGTGCATGTATCAGTGACACAATTCCTTTAGTGTTCCTGCTGGAGCACACTCTGCAGGGAATTATAGATGTGGCTCTAGAGGCATAGCAGCGGGAGGAAGAGAGGGCCTTCCCTAGCTCTGGAAGCCCCAGTCTTTCTGCAGACAGCATTCCAGTGGGTCCTCCTCAGATCAGACAGGAGGAGGATGAGGAGGAGGAGGAATATTTAAGTAGTGGTGCATTGAAGGTGGGGATTCCACAAGGGAGGGTTTTGTGTACCCAGAAACCCAAGGACTAGTACGTGGCTGGGAGGAGGAAGTGCATGATGGGGTCATCCTCCTCATTGACAAGGAAGACTCGGAAGCTAATGCCACCTCCAACCTACGCTGCATGGGCTCCCTTATCCTGCAAAGCCTGGTAAAGGACCCCAGGATTCGTGCTATCAAGGAGAGGGATCATTACTGGTTGGCAAGCCTTCTTGATCAACGATGCAAGGGTAAAGTTGCAGAGCTCATCCTGCCTGCACAGAGGGAGGACAGGATGAAAAAACTTGAGGATGCTCTAAAGCGACACTTGTGTAACACCTTTCCAGGCACTGGTAGGTTACCAAGTGATGACACAGGTGCTTCTGAGGCTGCGGATGATCAGAGGAATAGAGGCGAAGGCCGGGGCCGCTTGACTGATGCCTTTTTAAATTTTTTTAGTCCACGACGCCCAGGGACGTCAAAAGTAGGCACCCATTGCCAGCGTCTTCACCGTATGGTGCAGGACTACCTAGGGGCAAGGGCAGACCTGGATACCTTTCCAGCAGATGATCCACTGGCTTACTGGATGTTGAGATTGGATCACTGGCCAGAATTTAGCCAATATGCTATGCAGCTACTAGGTTGCCCTTCATTGAGCGTGCTTTCTGAAAGGACGTTCAGTGCCGTTGGAGGTTTTGTCACAGACATAAGAGTGCGTCTGTCCACCGACTCTGTAGACCGGCTGACATTTATAAAAATGAATCAGTCCTGGATCAGCAGCTATCAATCCCCTGATGCTGATGTAACGGAATAGATCGGGGATCTCTTCTGCATTCACAAAATCTCCACCACTGAACTCTTCCACAATACCACAAAAGGGTTACGGTGTAAAGGCACTTGCTGCCATGAAAGGCACATTATTTGTGTGCACTGACGCCATTACCAGATTTATATCATTTTAATTTTTTGAACCGCAGGGTCCAATCCTGCACTCTTCCACAATACCACAGAGGGGTTACGGTTAAATGCCCAATTTTAAAGCACCTATTGTTACTTTCATCCAATGTCTGCATAAGTTTCACAATAATTTAGCCCAAATAATCACTAAACTTGTTCTGCGTGTCCTAAAAGGTCTCCTCTTTTAATACAGACTGCTGCCCCAAGCAGTTGTTTTTGAATAGATTAAAGGAAAAGCGTTTACCGTAATTTTTTTTTTTCAAATGTTTCTATACATCCTACAAATCCACCACTTCATGGCAGGTTATGGGGACCTCCTAGGCACGATATTTGAAGGAATTTTTCGTTTTTATTTTTAACCCTTATTTCATGGAAAACTTTCTGTTCCTTTAAAAACTTTTTTTTTACTTTTTGTCCTTGTTTCCTGTCCCCCAGGGCACTACCCGGACCCCCATACACCTTTTATGGCAAATATCTTGCAAATATGCCCTCTTGGAGGGCACTCTAAAAATCGAACTTTTGAGTCCCATTGACTTGCATTGAGTTCTGTTCGTGTTCGAGTTCAAACTGGAACTTTCCAAATTGTTTCAGTTCGAATGCGAACTGAACATGGGGATGTTCGGCTCATCCCTAGACACCACCAATACTCTGGATCATTAAGCATAGAAACATGCAGAAACCACGTAGAAAATGTTGCAACAGCGCTTTGTTTTGCCACAAAGGTGCAGTAGTGTCATCTGTGTTTATTGCAGACGATGAGCATCATGAACCAAACGTTTTGGGTATGATACCCTTCTTCTATGTAATGCCCAGTGTAATGTCACTCAGTAATACAGCGTGACAAAATTTTGGGTATGGAACCCTTCTTCGGTGTAATGCCCAGTGTAATGTCACTCAGTAATACAGAGTGACAACATTTTGGGTATGGAACCCTTCTTCAGTGTAATGGCTAAGGGTAATGTACACTCAGTAATACAGCGTGACAACGTTTTGGGTATGGAACCCTTCTTCGGGGTAATGCCCAGTGTAATGTCACTCAGTAATATAGAGTGACAAAATTTTGTGTATCGAACGCTTCTTCGGTGTAATACAGAGTGACATAAATGAGACTGTGCAGAGAATTAAATTTTTCTCTGAGTATGCAAATAAACAAAAAAAATCAAGATTTTTAGGCCAATTTGTCATTTTTCACTGTATTCAAATGTAAAATTGTGTACACATGTGTTTGGTAGTGAAAGGGTTAATTCATGGACATTGCTATTTATAGTTTGCAATCTAAACTTTCTGTACAGCCTGGATATACCGCGTCACATTGGGAAAATAACATCACACCCAGATCTCAGGCTTAATTAGTGCCAGATTAAGGGTTTCGTGTGCCTGAAGCCGGAAACTTTTTTTTAATGTCCTGGAACATAAAAGTGGAAACATATTTTTGCTAAAGAAATAGATGATTTCCCATGTTGCACTGCTTCTGACTCAGTACAGTTGCAATTTATACTGACAGAAGCAATGTTCTACAACATAAGTGAATGATCTGTAATTGTATCAGCCGTTATGCAGCCAAAGTGAATACAAAGCGGCATAGATAAATCCTCTGAGCAGAAATTCAGCGTATTCCTTCTACAAAATCCTTCAAACTAATAATCTCTAGTCAATCCATCTCCAGTTTCCTGACATTTATTTAAACTCTGCAATGTTCTTTCTAATACAAGCAAAAAAGAGATACATGTGTCAAGGAGCATTCGTATGTCAAGCAGATTATTTTCTAGAAGGAAAATAAAAAGCTTCTTTCCCTGGACTAATTTTCATACTATTTTTGCTATTTATTATGTACCCAAACAGTGGTGCCATCAACATTTTTGGGGCCCATTACTGAACCACTGGTTGGGTCCACCTTTCCGAAGCTGCCCATTTACGTAAAATCAAACATTTTAAAATAAATCTGAAGCTGTGGTCCACCGGGAAATTTGTTGGCATATTGGTGGGCCAACCATGGGTGACATGGAGAGACCCTTACATCTTTGGTAATTAGACAAGCCAGGGCCCTCTGTAGCCACTGGGTCTCTGAACAGATCATGGGCTGTCACCCCCCTGTGGACGGCGCTGTATCCAACTGTACTGTGGTCAGATTTTACTTTTTTTGAGTTAATCACAAGTATGATCCACCCGAATAAAGGGGGTTGAATATTTAAAATATTTTAAACAGGGTACCTATATCTTAAAAACAGAAGATGGTACAGACGTGAAAATCGGTATTTAGATTCATCTTGACAAATAAAAAAACACGTATTTTATCATTTTTGGAAAATTCCTTGGGGGGGCAAAAAGGGGGATTGAATACTTTTATCATAAACGCGAAAGTCCTGACTGACTGACTCATCAACGAATATTTTAAACAGGATACCTATAGCTCAAAAACAGAAGATGTTACAGATGTGAAAATCGGTATTTAGATTTGTCTTGAAAAATAAAAAAATACGTACTTTACCGTTTTTCAAAAATTCAACTGGGGGGGCCAAAAAAAGGGGGTTGAATATTTTGAACGGGATACCTATGTCTTAAAAACAGAAGATGTTACAGACGTGAAACTCGATATTAAGATTAATCGTGACAAATAAAAAAACTTTTTTACCATTTTCTGAAAATTCTTTGGGGGGGAAAAAAGGGGGGTTGAATACTTTTATCATAAATGCGAAAGTCCTGACTGACTGACTCATCAACGCCCAGCTGAAACCGTTTAACCTAGGAATGTGAAATTTTGAAGGTGCACCGTTTTTATGATTTAAGCGCCCACTAAGGAAGGATTTTTGGAAAATCCACCCATAAGGGGGTGAAAAAGGGGGTTGACTATTTTAAACAGGATACCTATAGCTCAAAAACAGAAGATGCTACAGATGTGAAAATCGGTATTTAGATTCGTCTTGAAAAAACCAAAACATGTGTTTTACCATTTTTCAAAAATTCAACTCGGGGGGGGGGGGGGCGGACAAAGGGGGTCGAATATTTGAAATATTTTAAACAAGATACCTATATCTTAAAAGCAGAAGGTGTTACAGACGTGAAAATCGATATTTAGATTAATCTTGACAAATAAAAAGACACGGATTTTACCATTTTCTGAAAATTCTTTGGGGGCAAAAAGGTGGGTTGAATACTTTTATCATAAACGCGAAAGTCCTGACTGACTGACTCATCAACGCCCAGCTGAAACCGTTTAACCTAGGAACGTGAAATTTTGAAGGTGCATTGTTTTTATGATGTAGGCACCAACTAAGGAAGGATTTTTGGAAACTCCGCCCCTAAGGGGGTGAAAAGGGGGTTGAATATTTTAAACAGGATACCTATAGCTCAAAAACAGAAGATGCTACAGATGTGAAAAACGGTATTTAGATTCGTCTTGAAAAATAAAAAAACACTTATTTTACCATGTTCTGAAAATTCCTTGGGGGGGGCAAAAACAGGGGTTGAATACCTTTATCAGTATACCTATATTTCAAAAACCGAAGATGTTACGGGTGTGAAATTTGGTATTTACAATCTTTGTGAAAAAAACCAAACATGTTTTTTGCCATTTTCCAAGAATCCAATTGGGGGGGGGGGTCGGGGGAAAGGGGTCTGAATATTTTTTATCATTATACCTTTATTTCAAAAACCAAAGATGTTACAGACGTGAAATTTGGTATTTACAATCTTCTTGAAAAATAAAAACAGGTGTTTTACCATTTTCCAAAAATCCCAGGTGGGGATGAAAAAAAGGGGGGCTGAATACTTTTAAACAGGATACCTATATCTCAAAAACAGAAGATGTTACATACGTGAAAATTGGTATTTAGATTCGTCTTGAGAAACAAAAAAACAATATTTTACCATTTTCAAAAAATTCAGTGGGAGGGGGGCAAAAAGGGGGGTTGAATACTTTTATCAGTATACCTATATTTCAAAAACCAAAGGTTTTACATGTAACGATGGGGGCTTCCAGCCCTACCTGTGTGCTTGAGGACAGCAAGTCTGATGCTGCTCGCTGACCACTGCCCGGTTTAAATGGAGACAGGCAGGGAGGTGATTGCTTGAGGTGTGGCTTGAGTGGGGGGCATGGCCTGGTGAAGGTCTTTAAAAACCCTCAGTATAGTTTCAGAAGTTGCCAGATCGTGGTTATCCATCCTGAGCTCCTTGTACCTGACTGCTATATTGATTTAACCTGTTACTGACCTCTGCTTGTGTTCTGACCATTCTGCCTTCTGTTGCCCTAGACTATTTGCTTGTACTACGCTACTGCTCTGATACTGACCCGGCTATTCCATTTGACCATTCTGAACTCTGTATTCCTGATTCTGGCTCGGCTGACTCCTCTCTGTATTGTTAACCCTTTTCTGTCTAGCTAGTTTTCCTGGCCAATTCTAAGGACCAGACAGATAGGGATCATTCACAGCTACACTGTTGGTAGCTTCTGGGTTTTGTGGAGTGTTGGGTGTTAAGTACTGCGTGGTGGGATCCGGGAACCGTGACATTACAGGTGTGACATTTGGTATTTACAATCTTCGTGAAAAAAAACAAATGTGTTTTGTCATTTTCCACAAATCCAAATAAGGGGGGGGGGTCGAGGGAAAGGGGTCTGAATACTTTTGTCAGTATATCTATAGTTCAAAAATCAAGAAGTTACAGGTGTGAAGTTTGGTAATTACAATCTTTTGAAAATAAAGAAACACGTGTTTTACCATTTTCCAAAAATCCAAGTGGGGGGGGGGTAAAAAAAATGGGGGTGAATACTTTTAAACAGGATACCTACATCTCAAAAACAGAAGATGTTACAGATGTGAAAATGGGTATTTAGATTTGTCTTGAGAAACAAAAAAACACCTATTTTACCATTTTCCAAAAATCCAGTGGGAGGGGGAAAAAGGGGGGTTGAATACTTTTATCAGTATACCTATATTTCCAAAAACCAAAGATGTTACAGGTATGAAATCTGGCACTTACAATCTTCTTGAAAAATAAAAAAAAACATGTTTTACCATTTTCCAAGAATCCCACGTGGTGGGTGAAAAAAGGGGGGTAAATACTTTTCAACAGGATACCTATATCTCAAAAACAGAAGATGTTACAGACGTGAAAATTGGTATTTAGATTCATCTTGAAAATAAAACAACACATATTTTACCATTTTCCAAAAATCCAGTGGGGGGGGGGCAAAAAGGGGGATGAATACCTTTATCACTATACCTATATTTCAAAAACCAATGATGTTACAGGTGGGAAATTCGATATTTACAATCTCCGTGCAAAAAAAAAACATGTTTTACCATTTTCCGAAAATCCAGTTAAGGGGGATGGGGGAAAGGGATGTGAATACTTTTATCAGTATACCTATATTTCAAAAACCAAAGATGTTACAGGTGTGAAATTTGGCACTTACGTTCTTCTTGAAAAATAAAAAGACACGTGTTTTACAGGGGGGTTCTACCAAAAAAACCTCAAGTTTCTTTTAAAAAACTATTTCAACAAATCCTAAAATCCACGCGAGCGAAGCCGCGGGCAAAAGCTAGTACTGTATAAATGTTGCTACTTATGAAATAGCTTCTCAGACAGACTCCAGCTGCAGTGCTATGGTAAATTTATTAACAGAAAAACTTATAACAAGTTCTATAAATTTCTAGTCAGTGTCCATGTGTCTGACTTCCTGATTAACTACTTCCTGCTGAACTGCACTGCAACATATATTAAATGTCCCCTGGAACCAAACGCTCTCTGTCCTGGTTCCATACATATTGATACCGATACTGCATAACAAGCCCAGACATGCAACATCTGTGGATCTGGGGCTGCCCCCACCCACAAACCCTTAATGTTACACCATTCTAGTCTCACCAGTTTAGGCTATTGCATTGATTGTTCTTTCAACAAATAATTTATCTTTAAAAAAATACATACATTATATATATATATATATATATATCCAACTGTAAGTAAGCCAGCACTCCAGGGTTTTTCAGTAAAATCCACTTTTATTGATCCAAAGATATCAATGTTTTGGCCCCTAATACGGAGCCTTCTTCAGGACAAACATATAATGACAAAAACATACACTGTTTAAATAACAACCATAATTGCAACAATAACTACGCCAATTACTCACCAACCGGTGTGCTGAAGCCCCGGCGTGCTTCCCCTGGAGCGACGGATGCGCCGACCATCGGCGCAAACTGTTGATGTCACGCTGGTTGCCCTGACAACCCCAGCGCGTACACAAATCCCGGTGTTCTCACCGACGGCTTCCTGGCACCGGTGCACATACACCAAGGGTGGCAACTGTAAACAGAGCACAGAAAAACCACCACCATCTGCTGTTGCAGACATTATATTAAAAAACAAAAAAGCACCTGGTTACTCTTAACGCTGTAACATGATCTCTGCACATAACTGTCATTCACAAAGGGCCCGCTATGTCGGTCTACACCAACCCCAACATCCAATGATCATATAAACACTGAATACATATTTCGCTCTTTAAGTCCATTGGGGTGGACCATGTCCAACCTGTGGATCCATTGAGCCTCTTTTTGGAGGAGTACAAAATCTCCAACCCCGCTCTCCTTAATGGTGGAACATGGTCAATAGCCAAAAATTTAAGGGAGGATAAGGGGTGGCCAGATTCAAGAAAGTGCCTGGTCACTGGTTTATCTGATTTCCCATCTCTATAGGCTGTCCTAATATTAGACCTATGATTCCGAATCCTCTCACACAACTGGGTAATGGTTTTACTCACATATGCAAGACCACATGGGCACAAAATTTCATAAATCACAAATTCCATCTTACACGTGATTGAATGTCTAATGGAAAACCGTTTTCCCGTGTGAGGGTGTCGAAATTCTTTAGCAGGGAACATGTGGCCACAGGTAACGCAGCCCAAACACCTCTTGCACCCCCCAGTTCCGGAATCGCTCTGGTCTCTGTTCATAACTTTGAACAGGGTCCGTCCGGACCAACAGGTCCTTTAAATTGCAATTCTTCTGATAGCAGAACATGGGTTTGTGTCTAAATTTCCCCGGTAAAGAACAATCTTTTTCCAAAATTTGCCAGTTTCTCCCAACAATAGAAGTAGTTTTGTCAGTCGCCGTATTAAAGGTTATAGGGAATTTTAATCTATCGGATTTAACCTTCTCCCTGTGGGTTCTAGCCCTCTCCAGGGCATCCATTAACACTTTCCTTGGATACCCACGGTTTACAAATCGCTGAAACATATGATGTATTTGTTCCTCCCTTGTATTCTCATCGCTATTGTTCCTCATTACCCTTAGAAACTGTGTATACGGCAATGATCGTTTGGAGTGTTCTGGGTGTGCACTCATGTTATCGAGTAATGTGTTGCGGTCAGTTGGTTTCGAAAACAGAGAATACTGCAAACGGTTGTTTTTCTTTAACACCCTCACATCCAGAAAGTTAATAGATGATTCATTCACCTCACATGTGACTTTAATTGGTTTGTCTGAGTTGTTAATGGGTTATTCAATTTCCCAAGCTTTATCAACCGTTCCTCACCACACCACAAAAATGTCATTAATAAATCTGACATATTCCACAATCTTATCCGAAAATTGAGTCAAAATGTTATCTTTCTCAAACTTGTACATGTAGGCATTGGCGTACATGGGGGCCATAGCAGCCCCCATGGACTTCCCAGTGCACTGTAGGTACCATTTTTCTTCAAATCTGAAGTAATTGTTTTGTAAAGCTAGTGCTAAGAGTTCCAAAACAAATTCTATACACAGACCACTATGCACCCTGGAGCTAGATAGTAGTTCTCTCATTGCTCCAATGCCCCCCCATGGGGAATGACCGTGTACATACTTTTAACATCCAACGTTATAAATACCAACTCATCACAGTTTACCAAAACGGCCCTGATCCTTTGCAAAAAATCCTTAACGTCTTTGATACAAGTAGGTATTTCTTGTACCGGCAATTTAAACAAAAAATCAAGCCACTTTGCTATAGTTTCAATGACCCCTCCCACTGCAGATACAATTGGTCGTGCCGGTGGAGATGTTGTACTCTTATGAATCTTAGGTATGCCATAAATGACAGGTGTTCTGGGATGAGGTTTCAACAAGTATTGCTCCGTGTCTTTGTTTTTGATCCCAAAGTGGATTTTTGTTTCTGGGGGAGCATAAATAAAGGCCCACCAGTATACCTCATGTCTGACAAGCAGCATGAGCAGGTATGGTTTGCTATACAGCAGCCTGTGGTTTCATTTTTGGATAGGACTCGCCCTCATTAGAGGTGCCTTGACGCTGGCGGGTGAGCTTAGTCTTATAATGGCCATTAATAAGAAACCAAACCTCTAATTGTGTTTAGTTTCACACGGTATAATGGGAATAAGTGCAGGTGACATTTTTTTCTTTGTTATGTTTCACACATGTTGTTGGGCTGGATGCATTTGGTCGTTGCAGCCGCCCCATCGGGGAATAGGCGTGACCCCACCCCTAATGTACTAATTATTGGAGTAGACATTTTTGCTTCAAATGAAGACGGAGGCCAACCAAGCCATCAAGCATCATAGATTGAAACACCGTAATATCACTAAACAGGAACGTGAGGCGGTTAGGAGTTTATCGGATGATGCCTCTATAATAATACGACAGGCCGATAAAGGTGGGGCGATCGTAATACTGAATTACTCTCAATATGCCCAGGGAACTGCATTCACAACTGGCAGATGAGACCACTTATACACGATTGGCAAGAGATCCAACTTTGGAAGTTATGTCAAACATAGAAACATAGAAAAATGTCGGCAGATAAGAACCTTTCGGCCCATCTAGTCTGCCCAATTACATGGATACTTTACCTGGATTTATCTTTTGTTTAGGATAGCCTTATGCCTATCCCATGCCTGCTTAAATTCAATTACTGTTTTGGCCCCTACCACTTCAACTGGAAGACTGTTCCATGTATCCACCACCCTCTCAGTAAAATAATGCTTTCTGATGTTACTTTTAAACCTTTGCCCCTCTAATCTAAGACTATCAGGGTTATCCAAAGAGATTCGAAAAGTCACCGCACGTTCGGTGACTTTTCGATCTCTTTAATTCAGTTCCTTTTGCCGATTGCATTTCGGTGACCCTGCGGTGTATTCAGCAAGCAGCACAGGGTCCCCGAATTGCAGGGAAAAGCTGCCGAAAACCTGACGAAAACTAACCGAATGCACGCTGAAAACAAGCAAAAACATCTGGATTAACCTTCGAAGGAGCCGAACAGGAGCCGAATCACACAGAGCCGAAGCAGCTGTGAAGTAGAGGAGGCAGTGAATAAATTAGCAAAACCATTTGTATGAACCTGGGAAAATGAAACGCTGTTTGCAAAGAAACTACTGAGCGAAAATGTCTGAAATTTTCACAGGAGGTCCAGGGAATGATAATAAAGAGGGCTGTTACAAAAAAAATAAGTAAACTGAAAAAAAAAAAAAAATCGGACTTTTAAAAAAAAGAAAAAAAAAAAAGAAAAATGCTTAAAGTATCCTAAAAAATCTATAAATAAAGAGACTTTTTGCTGCAGAATTTTATAATTAACGTTTTTTTAGATATTGAATTAAAACAGGAATATTTTTAACATTGAAGTCTATGGGATTCTCCTGAATTAACTTGCCGAATTAAACCACCGAATGGCAGGGCATTAGGGGAACCTTTCACTGCTGGTTTGTGTTCTCTGAATAGCCGAAGCAGTGCTTTTTCATGGGGATTTCACTGCCCTCGAACAGGGACCAAACAGGCACCGTATGTTCAGGCAATTCGCCAGGATTTGGCGAATTGCCTGCTCTCTGGATAGCCGAATGGTCAGGAAAGGTAACCGAACACTGATTTTCAGCATTCGGTTACCTTTCTCAAGCAATTTGGATCTCTTTGGATAACCCTGTAAGTCCTCTTGTTTTGCTACTTTATTTCCTTTTAAATATACTCCCTTCCTCTACCTTGTGGATTCCCTTTACGTATTTAAATGTTTCTATCATATCTCCTCTGTCTCGTCTTTTTTTCAAGCTGTACATGTTAAGATCATTAAGCCTTTCCTGGTAACTTTTCTCCTTCAAGCCGTACACCATTTTAGTAGCCCTTCTCTGAACTCTCTCTAAGATGTCTATATCCTTCTGGAGATACAGTCTCCAGTACTGCACACAGTACTCCAAGTGAGGTCTCACCAGTGCTCTGTACAGTGGCATGAGCACTTCCCTTTTCCTACTGCTAATACCTCTCCCTACACAACCAAGCATTCTGCTAGCATTTCCTTGTGCTCTATTACATTGACTACTTACCTTTAGATCCTCTGCAATAATAACCCCTAAATCCCTTTCCTCAGATGTTGAGGTTAGGACTGTATCAAATATTCTATATTCAGCCCTTGGGTTTTTACGTCCCAGGTGCATTATCTTGCACTTATCCACGTTAAAACTCAATTGCCACAGCTCCGACAATTTTTTTAGTTTACCTAAATCATTTGTCATTTGGCTGATCCCTCCAGGAACGTCAACCCTGTTGCAAATCTTTGTGTCATCAGCAAAAAGACATACTTTTCCATTAATACCTTCTGCAATATCACTAATAAAAACATTAAATAGAATGGGTCCAAGTACTGACCCCTGAGGTACCCCACTGGTAACAAGACCTTGCACCGAATAAACTCCATTTACCACAACCCTCTGTTGCCTGTCACTCCGCCACTGCCTAATCCATTCAACAATATTGGAATCCAAGCTCAAAGATTGCAATTTATTGATAAGCCTTCTATGCGGAACAGTATCAAAAGCCTTACTGAAATCTAAATAAGCAATGTCTACTGCACCACCTGTGTCTATTATTTTTGTTACCCAATCAAAAAAATCAATAAGATTAGTTTGGCATGATCTCCCTGAGGTAAACCCATGTTGTTTCTGATCCTTTAATCTATGTGTTTTTAGATGGTCAACAATCCTTTCCTTATGTCAAAGTTTTAAATAAGCTTCAAGTGGGGCTTGTCAGCGGGTTATAGCAATGAAGACCTATTCTAATACAACCGGCTGGGTGGAGTAGAGGTAACACCACTGCTATGCGTGGAGAGAGCCTGTGGAGACATGGGTTCAATCCCAGCGAGCAACCTCTCCAGTAAGTGTCCTTGGGCAAGACACCTAACGGTACATACTCGCCACCCAGGACATACTTGAACGAGAGAAATCTCAATGTATCCTTCCTGGTAAAATCTTTTCTCAAAAAAAAATAAAAAAATACTTGTTGAAACCTCATCCCAGAACACCTGTCATTTATGGCATACCTAAGATTCATAAGAGTACAACATCTCCACCGGCACGACCAATTGTATCTGCAGTGGGAGGGGTCATTGAACCTATAGCAAAGTGGCTTGATTTTTTGTTTAAATTGCTGGTACAGAAAATACCTACTTGTATCAAAGACACTAAGGATTTTCTGCAAAGGATCAGGGCCGGTTTGGTAAACTGTGATGAGTTGGTATTTATAACGTTGGATTTTAAAAGTCTGTACACGGTCATTCCCCATGGGGGGGCATTGAAGCAATGAGAGAACTACTATCTAGCTCCAGGGTGTATAGTAGTCCATGTATAGAATTTGTTTTGGAACTCTTAGCACTAGCTTTACAAAACAATTACTTCAGATTTGAAGAAAAATGGTACCTACAATGCACTGGGATGTCCATGGGGGCTGCTATGGCCCCCATTTACACCAATTCCTACATGTACAAGTTTGAGAAAGATATCATTTTGACTGAATTTTCGGATAAGATTGTGAAATATGTCAGATTTATTGATGACATTTTTGTGGTGTGGCGAGGAACGGTTGATAAAGCTCGGGAAATTGAACAACACATTAACAACTTAGACACACCAATTAAAGTCACATGTGAGGTGAATAAGTCATTTATTAACTTTCTGGATGTGAGTGTGTTAAAGAAAAACAACCGTTTGCAGTATTCTCTGTTTTCGAAACCAACTGACCGCAACACTTTACTCCATAACATGAGTGCACACCCAGAACACACCAAACGATCATTGCCGTATACACAGTTTCTAAGGGTAATGAGAAACAATAACGATGAGGATACAAGGGAGGAACAAATACATCTTATGTTTCAGAGAATTGTAAACCGTGGGTATCCAAGGAAAGTGTCAATGGATGCCCTGGAGAGGGCTAGAACCCACAGGGAGGAGAATGTTAAATCAGATATATTAAAATTCCCTATAACCTTTAATACGGCGACTGACAAAACTACTTCTATTTAAATACAGAAAAAATGGCGTCGCGCCCATACTCACCGGAGCGGCAGCAACTGCCAGGAGTAAACTACTTCTATTGTTGGGAGAAACTGGCAAATTTTGGAAAAAGATCGTTCTTTACCGGGGAAATTTAGACACAAACCCATGTTCTGCTATCGAAAGAATCGCAATTTAAAGGACTTGTTGGACCGCACGGAACCTGTTCAAAGTTATGAAGAGAGACCAGAGCAATTCCGGAACTGGGGGTGCAATAGGTGTTTGGGCTGCGTTACCTGCGGCCACATGATCCCCGCTAAAGAATTTCGACACCTTCACATGGGGAAATGGTTTTCCATTAAACATTCAATCACATGTAAGACGGAATTTGTGATTTATGAAATTTTGTGCCCATGTGGTCTTGCATATGTAGTTAAAACCGTTACCTAGTTGTGTGAGAGGATTCGGAATCATAGGTCTAATATTAGGACAGCCTATAGAGATGGGAGATCAAATAAACCAGTGGCCAGGCACTTTCTTGAATCTGGCCACCCTTTATCCTCCCTTAAATTTTTGGCTATTGACTATGTTCCACCATTAAGGAGAGCAGGGATAGAACTTTAGTACTCCTCCAAAAAGAGGCTCGATGGATCCCCAGGTTGGACACGGTCCACCCCAATGGACTTAAAGAGCGGAATATGTATTCAGTGTTTATATGATCATTGGGTGTTGGGGTTGGTGTAGATCGACATAGCGGGTCCTTTGTGAATGACAGTTATGTGCAGAGATCATGTTTCAGCGTTAAGAGTAACCAGGTGCTTTTTTGGTTTTTAATATTATGTCTGCAACAGCAGATGGTGGTGGTTTTTCTGTGCTCTGTTTACAGTGGCCACCCTTTGGTGTATGTGCACCGGTGCCAGGAAGCCGTCGGTGAGAACAAGGGGATTTGTGTATGTGCTGGGGTTGTCAGGGCAACCAGCGTGACATCAACAGTTGGCACCGATGGTCGGCGCATGCGCCGCTCAAGGGGAAGCATGCCGGGGCTTCAGCACACCGGTTGGTGAGAAATTGACGTAGTTATTGTTGCAATTATGGTTGTTATTTAAACAGTGTATATTTTTTGTGATCATGTGTTTGTCCTGAAGAATTAAGAACCACAATTGTCTCCCGTTAAGGTTTTGAACCTGTCAAAGTCAATCTGCGCATATATGCTGCATCAATAAAAAAAACACGCACAACTTCTCCATTTTATTGTTTGGGTATGCATAGAATGTGTAACTATACTTCGCTGCTTTTTTTTTTGGGGCTGGTGTATTTGGGTTCGGCCAGGATTTTCAGATTTGCCATTAACACCAGCTTTTCAAAGACGTTAAAATTATGCGCGCAAATGTTGTCCATTAAATTTTGCGCATAGATTGTAATACCATCCGCGTACCAGCACACAAACGCATTTGTTAAGTATAGGACGCGCGCAGTATAGTACGCTCGCGCAGCGTTCGCGCAGGTTCACCGCGGTAGACGTTAATGGGCATTTTTTGCGCGGACATTGTAATACGACGTTCAGCGCAAAGGGTTTTGCCCTCGCGTTAATGCATTTTTGTGCACGCGTCAACGTTTGCGCGAAAAAGTAATAGAGCCCATATAAGGGTCATCACCACCAAAAATAAATTGCTTTTAAAACAGTCAAGCAGCCAGTGCCGGACCACTTGATATGGATTGACTCCTGTATTTGATTGTTAACTTCACATCCCGGGCCACATTACAATCATCGTGCAAAAAATGGGGACGCTAGGGAGAAAAACCTGCGCCTGCAGGTTTTACTTTCGTATCCCCGTTTTAGCGTGATATTGCAATGCAGGCGCTAGAAAAGCTGCCTGCATTGTTATCGGGCACTAAGCCCTGGGATGCGTGAGGCAACGCTAAGTGCCGCCGCACGCATCCTGTCCATGGAGTCCATAGGACTCCATTGAGGCAGACGGTGCCTGTGAAATGTCCTGCCGGATCTGGCCTCGCGAGATTTGGCAGGTCGGCGTAGTGATCTGCAGGGGGACACTGGGGGACTTTTCCCCCCAGTCTCTCCCTGCTCCCGGCGGACAGAGGAGGCGGTTGGAGCCGCGGTCCTCGCCGTGGGATAGGAGGTGAGTATACCTGAATTTATTGGGGGCTTGGTGCTGACAGATTCTGCAGAAGGGGAGTCCGTTAGCACCAAGTCCTGGCTGTGGTTAACTTTCGTGTAACCGCAGCCGGACGGTAATTAGGGTTAGTATATTGTAATACTTACGCTAATCAACACTTTGCGCTCTCTATACTTAACATGGGGAGCGCAAAGTACAGTAACCTCGTGCAGTACAGCGCAAGATACCAAATGCTAATGAGTTTTTTAACCTGTTACCGTTTGGATTGTAATATGGCTGGTCCGCGTTAGGGCCACCAGGGCTAACGTTAACGATCACGCAGGTGAGCGCTAACGTTAGCACCAAGAATGTCATGTGGCCCCCCATGTTTCAAACAACTGTTACGATAACTTTTTTTTCTCCAAAAAAAAATAGCTTGGTAGTGAAGGGGTTAATACTTAGCTATAAAATAACAATATCAGGGTTATTCAGAGAGAATGGCTGCCGAAAGGGTACCGAACGCTGAAAATCAGCTTTCGGTTACCTTTCTTGGCCATTCGTCTATCCAGAGAGCAGGCAATTCGCCAAATCCTGGCGAATTGCCTGCACATACGGTGCCTGTTCGGTGCCTGTTCGAGGGCAGTGAATCCCCATAGAGAAGCAATGCTTCGGCTATTCAGAGGGCAAAAGCCAGCAGTGAAAAGTTTCCGAATTGCCCTGCCATTCGGTGGTTAAATGCTGCAGATTTATTCGGGCGAATTCCATAGGCTTCAAATGTTAAAAATATTCCCATCTTAATTCAATATCTAATAAACCATTGATTATAATATTCTGCAGTAGAGTCTCTTTATCTATAGATTTTTTAGGATATTTTAAGCATTTTTCGGGATTTTTTTTTTCTTTACTTATTTTTTCTGTAACAGCCCTTTTTATTATCATTCCCTGGACCTCATATGTAAATTTCAGACATTTTCGCTCAGTAGTTTGTTTGCAAACAGCGTTTCACTTTTCAAACATTCAAGCAAACTATTTTTTTAATTTATTTACTCCATTCGTCTGTGGTGTCGGGTTTTTCCGGCGGCTGCGCTGCGTGTGATCGGCTCCTGCTCGGGTTTTTCCGGCGTTTTCGGCGGGGTTAATCCAGATGTTTTTGCGTGTTTTCGGTGTGCCTTCGCCGGGTTTTGCGGTGAGTTGTCGGCGGGTTTGCAGTGACTTTTCCCTGCAATTCGGGGACCCTGTGGTGCTTGCTGAATACACCACGGTGTTGCCAAAATGGGATCGCCAAATCGAACCGAATTGAAGAGAACGAAAAGTCACCAAACGTGCGGTCACTTTTCGATTCTCTTTGAATAACATGTGAAATTACTGCATTATTATACGCAAAACATGTCCACAGAGACAAAATGTTACCAAAGAAGACAAGAAGTAGATTAATGAAACAGTTCCTGAGGCTAAATTAGTTCTAACTTCAATAATATTTGTCCTGCGTTGTAGTTCTTGGCCTGCCTGGAAAGCCACCTGTTTTATATTGAGATAATTCTTAGTTTCATATTAATATATTTTTATGAGCATATAAAATAAAACCATTCCAGGGATGTTTTATATGAACAATAGGTGTGACCTGAAAGATTGATTGCCATTACACTTCTAAAATCAATAAGGCGAGCTGTCAGCTAAGAAATACAAGTCATAACTTTATTTAACTGATTATATGCCTGATTTTATGAAATGTAATCATATGAATTATTAAATACTAACCTAATCCGAATACAGATAGTAGACTTTAAGGATCCAGCATCAATTGATTAATTGCACCTAGTGTTAGTAGTTAATCTCTCGTGTACTGTATATATTTGCATGGTTATTAGTTCCAGAAATACATAAATCATGTGTCTACACAATATTGTGTTGTGTGATATATTCCTGCGAACACACTTGATAATACACTGGAGATTACAGATAGAAATGAAACCCCATGGAACTAAAATGAATTTTACGGCTTTTACCCATCACGTCCTCAGCTTTTGTGCGTAATGTAACAAGTACACCTAAAAAATATGTAAGGATTTACATTTTTGGCCAAACATCTTTTGTTCCATCTGTCTCTTGGAACAATCCATTCAGAATACTTAAGAAGAGGTATTCCTGTTTTTCTAGTGTAGCGCTGGTTTAAAACACTGTTGCTGTAGTACTTATTTTTGGCCACCAGAAGGAGACAAGCGCAATGTAAGAGACACTGGACAATGGGACTACGTTTTCCAGCATGCTTTGCGCCGGGAACCGGAAGTGGGTGGAGAGAAACAGATTTACATCCGCAGCCTCGTGCAGGGGAAAGCCAGAGAGCGCTGAGGAGCAAGAGAACAAGACGCACGTGAGACAGACAACGATCGTGACAAGGCCAGAGCGCAGGTGTGGCCTTGCGGAGCTGGAGATCGGTTTCACCTTACTTGTCAGAGACCTAGCGATCCACTGCTGATAAGTTTATACAGATACCGAATAGCTGAAGGACCCCGAGTTAGGAGACCGCAGATGACCTAATGGGAGTGCAGGCGGTGAGCTGAGCATCTTGTGGAAGAAACGGACAAGCAAGACAAGTGGATTCGGTGGCACAGAGTCCCAGTCAAGCGAAGCGGAGAGACGTCCTGGGTCGAGCAGAGCGCAGAGTATCTGGCGGATGGGTGAGAGGCCTTCCTGGCCACAGTAAAAATAATAAAGCACGCTGCAAGTTTGTCTAAACCTACAGGGCCCCAACGTGACTAGTCGAAGACACCTGTAAATTATTCACTGGCCAGTTGAATCTTGTACCCGGGTACCAACACACGCATACACGTACACCTTTTTGCGACACAACCTGTACGGGACTCACATTCCAACAATGAAGGGGTTAATATTTATTTTCCTTTTCCGCTACGCGTTTCTCGCATTACGAACACCTGTAAATATATATGTATACTGTGCTGCTTTATATATGCCAGTTTATTTGAGATCAGTAAACTATATAACGTATAAAATCCACAACAGACAGTGCTGGTGTATATTTATTCCCTAGTGCCGGGAGACTGACCCAAGGTTTAAATTCAGCGGCTCCTCCGGGAGTGAGCGCTACACGTGGGGGGCTCATCCGGGATTTGAACCCGGGACCTCTCGCACGTATGTTCTTTTTGAGTGGAGAAAGGGTGTTCCAGTGTGTTTTCAGGGCGCGAGCATGAAGCTGACCGATGAGGTGGAAATTCAACTGATTCAGCCAAGTGTGCCACGTGGCGATCCCGCGAGTGTTCCCGCGCCCAGTCTGCTGGCCATGATCGGGCCTGAATTTATAGTGTCTATTGGAGATTTGCTGGCTAAATGTCAAAGAACAAGCCCTCCGCACACCAACTTTGGTTATCGACGGTAGAGAAACTTTACAGGAAACGTACCAACTCCGGCGGGAGAAGAAACCTTCGAAGAATGGGTAGAACAGGCGATGCAGGCTCTGGATGAGTGGGATGTCCCTGAAGCGCAGAAGAAGCAAAGGATTACTGAGAGCTTAAAGGGACCTGCGTCAGAGGCTGTAAGAAACCTAAAATTGAGTAAGAAAGACTGCACTGCTTTAGATTATTTAAATATTTTACAGGAAGTCTTTGGGTAAACGGAAAAGGCTGCGGAGCTCGTGTACCAGTATGAACACACCTACCAGCGGAAAGGTGAGAAAATGACTGAATATATGAGGCACCTAGATAAGATTCTGCACCAGATACTTCTCAAGAAAGGGGCCGAACCGGCCGAAGTAGATAAAATCCGAATGCAACAGATCCTGAGGGGCGCTCAACCTCTAGATCCGGTGATGCTACAGCTGAGAAGTAGGGAAGGTAACCGAGAACTGAAATACCTGGAACTGATCCGAGCTGTCAGAGAGGAAGAGGCTTTACTTGAAGAAAAATCCTTTAGGAGAGAAGAAAGAGCTTACGCACAACCCATGAGGCATAATGAATGTCTGCGACTTGAAGATGATTCGTTAGACACCTATGGATCCGAAGTGGAAGAACAAGAGCTTTTGATTGTTCCTAAATCCACAGAATGCTGCAAAAGAACTAACCCTTTCTGAACATAGTGAGTTGCACAAAACCATTTAGAAGGTACAAGAAACTCAAGCGGAATTGCAACAGGCGCATGCGGACCTGTGCCAAGCACTTTTGAAGGTGGCAGAGACACAGACCGATATGCAGAAGTTCCTTGCTGATATGCGGACAACTGGAGTTGCTGTGGTGTCTGGCCAGGGTCCTTCAACCGAATCACAGCAAGTAAGTGCGTCTCCGTCTTCAAAGAAGAGATGTTTCAGTTGTGGGGAAATGGGTCATTTCCGCGCACAATGCAAAAGTCAAAAGCCTGAAAGAAATATGGTATAAGAGCTTCTAAAAGCCTTGGAGGGGCTACTATCTACCTCACCAGTGGGAAACGCCAGTGGGCACAAGTGAAGGAGCAAACTAGGTGCCCGGTGGTCAAAACCTGCTCCAAAAATCAAGCCAGGACTGAGAGGCCGAGAGGGCCCCAGAGTCTGGCCAACTGCTGAGCCTGCCAGGACTGAAAGAGTCACTCCCTTAGCATCCGGTTCTACGTCATGGGGAAGCAATGCAAACCCAAAACCTACACGGGCCAAGAAGAAGGCCAGGGTACAACAAACTGGGTCTAAACTTCCTGTGACTACAACAAAGTTTCCTGACCAGCTGATAGGTCCTTCTCCCATTGTGCCGATTCAAGTAGAGGAAGTCTACACTAAAGCTCTGTTGGACTCAGGGGCTCAAGTGACATTGATCTACCGAGACTCCTACGAGAAGCACTTGAAGCACATACCTCTACAGAAATTGAAGGACCTGGAAATCTGGAGTATCGGAACTGAGAAACTTCCCTATGATGGATATCTACAGGTGAAGTTAGAGATCGGATCCGAAGTCATCGGACAGTCTGGAGGTTGTGATGCGTTGGCCATTGTGTGTCCTCGGCCTTCAGGGGCAAACAGAAGTTCTATGATAGTGGGGACGAATACTGATCTGGTGCGACGTCTCCTGACTCCTGTGGTACTGGAAGAAGGTTCTACCAAAGGAGTACACCTGATGTTACGTCCAGTCTATCAGAGAATGGTCGAAGAACAGAAGGCACCTGCTGAAGTGGGGCACCTATGGAGATTGGAAGGAACAGAGAAGGTTCTGCAATCAGGAGAAGTAGCGAGCTTCCGGGTTTCAGTCAAGTTGAACGGATCACAACCAGGTCCCTATGTGGTACTGGAAACCGATTTTAATCGTGGGAATGAAGCCGGAGTAGAAGTAATCCCTGAAATAATCTCCACAAGAGCTTTGAAACGAACACGAGGAAGAGTCTCAGTCAGTGTGTGTAATGTGTTTGATTCTCCAGTGGTCCTGAAAGCACGAATGCCTATCGGGCAAGTAGCGTCCGCTACACCTCTCTCTCCTACCGATTTAGGAGGTAGAGTGGATAAAGAGATTACAGATGACAGGTTCTATCCTAAGGACGCTCCCATCTCGCCCGAATGGAAGATACGTTTTCAGTCCCAGGTCCTAAAGTGGAGGGACTTGTTCTCCAAGGATGAGTTCGACGTGGGCCTAGCCTAGAGTAATGAGCATTGCATTCGACTACAGGAAGACAAGCCATTTCGAGAAAGGTCAAGACGAGTTCCGTTGGGAGACCTGGATGATCTACGAGAGCAGCTGAATGAACTGAAAGAACTAAGGTGATCCAAGAGTCCAGGAGCCCGTATGCATCTCCAATAGTAATGGTCCGGAAGAAGAATGGTTCTGTCCGTCTATGTATAGACTATCGCACGCTGAATCGGAGAACCATCCCAGATCAATATGCTACTCCTCGGATAGAAGATGCCTTACAGTGTCTGTCTGGGGAAAAATGGTTTAGTGTACTAGACCTGCGAAGTGGGTATCACCAGATACCAATGCATCCTGAAGACAAAGAGAAGACTGCGTTCATCTGCCCACTGGGGTTCTTTGAGTTCAACAGAATGCCTCAAGGCCTTACGGGAGCGCCAGCCACGTTCCAACGGTTAATGGAGAAGACTGTCGGGGACATGAACCTGATCGAAGTATTAGTGTATCTGGATGATATTATTGTGTTCGGGAAGACTCTGGAAGAACATGAACAGCGGTTGGAGAAGGTCTTGAAGAGGCTCCATGAAGAGGGGTTGAAATTGTCTCTGGAGAAATGTCAATTCTGCTTACCTTCCGTTACATATCTGGGACATGTGGTTTCAGCAGAAGGTGTTTCGACAGATCCTCGGAAGTTGGAAGCCGTAGCTTCCTGGCCTAGACCCCGAAATGTTACTGAACTTAGATCTTTCTTGGGGTTCTGCTCCTATTATCGAAGATTTGTAGGAGGATTTGCCAAGATAGCTCAACCACTGAACAAACTCCTACAGAAAGAAGACGCAGAAGAAGGCCACAAGGCCTCTGACCGAAATTCGTCGGCTCCAGGGCCAAGGAAGGCTCGAGAATCTATCCAGGGAGAATGGACTAGTCAATGCAAAGGTGCTTTCATGAAGCTGAAAGAGAGTCTAACTCGAGCTCCTGTCTTGGCTTACGCGGATCCTCACAAGCCATACGAACTGCATGTGGATGCCAGTAGAGAAGGTTTAGGGGGAGTCCTGCACCAAGAGTATGGTGGATTGCTGAGGCCTGTAGCGTATGTGAGCCGGAGCCTTACGCCCTCGGAAAAGAACTATCCTACCCACAAGTTGGAGTTTCTAGCCTTGAAGTGGGCGGTGGTAGATAAGCTAAAAGACTATCTGTATGGAGCCGAATTTGTGATAAAGACGGATAACAATCCTCTTACCTACGTCCTTACTACTGCAAAGCTGGACGCCACGGGACATCGGTGGTTGGCTGCTCTGTCAGGGTTTCGGTTCAGCCTGAAGTATCGCCCTGGGGTGAATAATCGGGATGCCGATGCTTTGTCGAGGAGACCCTACATTACAGAATTGACTCAGTTAACTCCAGATGGGGTGCAAGCTTTATACCAAGGATCAGAGCGCCGGGTCAAGAGAGGGATTGATGCGGAAGCCATAGGAGTTATGGCTGCGGCTGTTCCAGAGTTCTATTGTACTCCTACACAGCTGAGGGATGAAAGTTTGCCTACTTTTCAAAAAGGAACCTGAGAGCTGATCAGGCTGAAGACCCTTTGATTGCATTAACCGCGAAGGCCCTGAACGCGAACCAACGGGAGATTTTTCTGACAAATTCCCCTGAATGGGCTAGACTGGTATATAAAGAGTGGGAACAATTGAAGATGTTGGATGGGGTGGTCTACCGAAGGGGCCCCTCGAACAATGCTGAAGAGACCCAACAGTTGTTCCTTCCCACTAAGCAAAGAGAGGATGTGCTGCGGTCGTTACATGATGAACATGGACATTTAGGTGCAGAGAGAACTTTTAAGCTGGTGCGAGACAGATTCTATTGGCCCTGCATGAGAGCTGAAGTGGAAAGTTACTGCCATTCATGTCTGAGGTGTATCCAAAGGAAGACCCTACCGACCCGAACCGCTCCAATGAGCCACCTACAAAGTCAAGGACCCATGGATTTGGTGTGCATTGATTTCCTGTGCTTAGAGCCGGATGCTAGTGGGCAGGGAAATATTCTAGTAGTGATTGATCATTTCACACGTTATGCCCAAGCTTTTTCCACGAAAGACCAACGTGCTCCTACGCTAGCGAAGGTTCTAATGGAGAAGTTCTTTGTTCACTATGGCCTACCAAGGAGGATACACTCTGATCAGGGTAGAGACTTTGAGAGTCAGCTTGTTGGGCAATTACTGGAACTGTTGGGAATTCAGAAGACCCGAACTACACCATATCACCCTAAAGGTGATGCTCAACCCAAAAGGTTCAATCGCACGCTACTAAACATGTTGGGGACACTGTCAAACAGAGAGAAGCAGAGCTGGAGTCGTCACATAGCTACGCTAGTACATGCATACAACAGTACGGAGAGTGACGCTATTGGATACTCACCGTACCGTCTTATGTTCGGAAGAGAAGCTCAACTGCCGGTTGATTTGGCGTTTGGGCTATCTCTGGACCAGGTGTCGGTAGCTTCTCACAGAAATTATGTGGATAGACTTTGGAAGAACTTGGCCTCTGCGTTTGAACTGGCCCGTTTGACCTCAGGAAACAGGGAGCAGAGGAATAAGCGGAACTATGATTTGAAAGTTCGGATACAGGATCTACAACCCAGTGATAGGGTTTTGTTGAAGAACTTGGGTGCTGCTGCAAGGCATAAGTTGGCGGATAGGTGGAGTTCTCAGGTCTACATTGTCTGCAAGCAACTGCCGGGTCTGCCAGTTTACCAAATCCGACTGGATGGAAAGGCTGGGCCTCTTAAAAACTGGCACCGGAATCATCTGCTACCTTTGAGAGAGGCTGTAAGGATACAGTGGGTGACGAACTTTCTCTGCCTAACCCGCCTGCTCCACGCTTAACTCCCATTACTCGGTCTCAGCAGACACGGGTTGTTGAAGAGAGTGAAGGGGACAGTGAGGAAGAAAGCTTTTGTCTGTACTGGGTGCGCTCACCAGAGCCTGAAGAGGTCATTCCAGTTCCTGAACGGTGGGAAAGTAACCTGAGGCCTGAGGCTCCTGAATTCCAATTGGAAGTTCCCGAGACTTCTGAAATTCCTGTAGTTCCTGAGGCCGCATCTTATGATTACAGTTCCATGCCTTCACTGGAAGGATCATACTCCGAAGAGATGTCTGTTCCAGTTGTGGATGAAAGAACTGAACCCGCACCTGTAGTACCTCCACCTGAAGAGGAACTGATTGAGCCTGAGCCAAAACGTTCTGTCCGACCCCCTCAAAGACTCACCTACGACTCACCGGGACATAGCACTGAAGAGGCTGTTACCACGGTGCGAAGGTTGCCCGAAGTGTCTGCTATGTTAGCTGAGGTAGTCAGAAGCATGAGTCAACTTGAGGAAGTGTATCTAACCCATTGTATGCTTGCTGCTGAGCCTGTATATGTTGCCTAATGTTATGTTGAAATGTAATGCAACTGTTATACCTCCTTGGAGAGACCCAAGAGTTCTAGGAGGGGGAGAGTGTAGCGCTGGTTTAAAACACTGTTGCTGTAGTACTTATTTTTGGCCACCAGAGTACTTATTTTTGGCCACAAGTGCAATGTAAGAGACACTGGACAATGGGACTACGTTTTCCAGCATGCTTTGAGCCGGGAACCGGAAGTGGGTGGAGAGAAACAGACTTACATCCGCAGCCTCGTGCAGGGGAAAGCCAGAGCGCGCTGAGGAGCAAGAGAGCAAGACGCACGTGAGACAGACAACGATCGTGACAAGGCCGGAGCGCAGGTGCGGCCTTGCGGAGCTGGAGATCGGTTTCACCTTAGTTGTCAGAGACCTAGCGATCCACCACTGATAAGTTTATACAGATACCGAGTAGCTGAAGGACCCCGAGTTAGGAGACCGCAGATGACCTAATGGGAGTGCAGGCGGTGAGCTGAGCATCTTGTGGCAGAAACGGACAAGCAAGACAAGCAGATCCGGTGGCACAGAGTCTCAGTCAAGCCAAGCGGAGAGACGTCCTGGGTCGAGCAGAGCGCAGAGTATCTGGCGGATGGGTGAGAGGCCTTCCTGGCCACAGTAAAAATAATAAAGCACGCTGCAAGTTTGTCTAAACCTACAGGGCCCCAACTAGGGATGAGCTGTTCGGGTTCGGACGGTTCGGAGTTCGACCCGAACTTTGGCAGTTCGAAAGTTTGCGAATTTCAAACTTTTTGGGCGTGTTCGGTTTCGAAAAAAAAAAGAAATTTTGAAAAAAGTATAGAAAATGCTTAAAAAAATACTAAAAAATCTTGAAATAAAGAGACTCTTTACTGCAGAATATTATCAGCACCGGTTTATTCGATTTTTAATTAAAAACTAATGTGTACGTGGACAGATTATCAACTCTAAAGGACCTCTGTTCACAAACGGGCATAACACCAGGTGTTTTTAGTCTGGTAATCAATTTGATACATTGTACAATATACTGAGGGTGGGGTGGTGTCTGCTTCTGATTGAGATTTGAGAATTAATTTCCCTAAAACATCCTAATATGCTGCATTTAACTGGTGTTTGAAAAAAATCTAAAGCAATGTTATTTTTCACCTCGGGATTAAACATTCACAGGGCTATTCAGAGAGCGGTGAAAAGCAGGAGAATAACTGGAGAAGTGAAAATTCTAAGTCAAAATAGCCAAACCAGAAAAATTCTCCCATTTATCTCACTTTCCAAATCGGCTATTTGGTCTAGATTGTTCTCTTCTCTTGCCAGTTCTCCTGGCTTTGACCTCTCTCTCAGGGTTGTTCAGAGAAAGGTGAAAACCAGGAGAATGGCAGGAAAAGAGAACAATCTGGACCAAATAGCCGATTTGGAAAGTGAGATAAGGCTAGGGTCAGACTAACGCATTTTTCGCAGCGACCATCAAAAAGTGCGTCCGAACGCATTGCAGTATTTTTTCACGGATTGCGCGAAAACGGTCACACAATGCGCATTTTTGTGCGTGATTTTTTACGGATCCAAACCAGGAAACTTTGGGTATCTGGACGTTATGTTGGCCGGACATGAGCAGGGTCTGATGTCTCCAAATCACGCACACACGCCGCTAGTGGACGCAGCGTACAATGTACGTCCGTACTAGCGGTTCTGCGTTCTCGAAAAAATGCGTTCATTTCCACTTGCGTTGCGCAGCCGGACTTTCGTGCGACCGTACTTCGTATATTGGCCGTCATTGCCCGTCATTTGCTGCTAGTGCGGCCGTGATTAAGTGCGCCTAAACGCACGTTAAAAATTCGCTAGCCTGACCCTAGCCTAAATGGGAGAATTTTTCTGGTTTGGCTATTTTGACCTAGAATTTTCCATTCTCCAGTCATTCTCCTGCTCTTCACCGCTCTCTGAATAACCCTGACAGGGTTATTCAGAGAAAGGTGAAACTCAGGAGAATGAGTGGAGAATGGAAAATTCTAGGTCAAAATAGCTGAACCAGAAAAATTCTCCCATTTATCTCTCTTTCCAAATCGGCTTTTTGGTCTAGAAGTTTCCATTCTCCTGCTTTTCACCGCCAAAAAATCAGTAAACTTTTTCTGCGTGTCCGAAAATGTCTCCTCTTTTCATACAGACTGCCGCCCCAAGCAGTTGTTTATGGATAGATTAAAGGAAAAGCATTTACCGTCATTTGAAATGTCATTTTTTGTTTTTACATATTTCTATACATCCTAGAAATCCGCCACTTCACGGGCAGGTTATGGGGACCTCCTAGGCACGATATTTGAAGGAATTTTTCGTTTTTATTTTTAACCCTTATTTCATGGAAAACTCACTGTCCCTTTAAAAACGTTTTTTTTAAAACTTTTTGTCCTTTTTTCCTGTCCCCCAGGGTACAACCCGGACCCCCATACACCTTTTATGGCAAATATGTAGCATATATGCCCTCTTGGAGGGCACTCCAAAAAAACGAATTTTCAGCCCCATTGACTTGCATGGGGGATCGTGTTCGGGTTCGGTCCCGAACAAATGGGAAGTTCGGGTTCGGGCTCGAACCGAACTCGGGGAGTGTTCGGCTCATCCCTAGCCCCAACATGACTAGTCGAAGACACCTGTAAATTATTCACTGGCCAGTTGAATCCTGTACCCGGGTACCAACACACGCATACACGTACACCTTTTTGGGACACAACCTGTACGGGACTCACATTTCAACAACGAAGGGGTTAATTTTTATTTTCCTTTTCCACTACGCGTTTCTCGCATTACGAACACCTGTAAATATATATGTATACCGTGCTGCTTTATATATGCCAGTTTATTTGAGATCAGTAAACTATATAACGTATAAAATCCACAACAGTGCTGGTGTATATTTATTCCCTAGTGCGGGGAGACTGACCCGAGGTTTAAATTCAGCGGCTCCTCCGGGAGTGAGCGCTACACTAGTTTAGGACACGTGTTGCACGTGTTGCAGTTTGGATGAGTGTAGCCTCATTGGCTTAATAAAATTTAAACAATTGAAATATTGTAATGTTCTTTCTCTGTTAACCCGTTCACTACCACGTGATTTTTGTTGCAATTTTTTTTATCATATCATTTATTTGAAACATGAATTGCAAAGTTTACAATTAAATATAGTGTAAAATAGAAATTTTGCACCGAGAGGTTAAAAAAGTAAAAAAACTAAAATAATGTAAATGTGCCATTTTTTAGATTTCATGTATTCATTTATCCATTACAGAAATACTGCTGAAATTAAAGATTCTGAACTTTAGATGGTGTGCTTTATCTTGCACGATCTGACGAGGGGGTCTGTATTATCATCATCATACAGACAGAAATGGTATGTCAAATTCTGTAACTGTGATAAAGACAAATAATAAAAATGTTCAGATCTCCTGCTTCCGGGCATTGGTAGTGATCATAATGAAATTATTAGCAATGCAGCTTCCATAAATACCAATAGAATATAAAACTAATATCTGTATGTGGCATAATGCCTGTATATGTAAATTACAGTAACCCTTTGTATCTGTACTGTACAGGGATTTTCACTCATTATAACCCCCCGAATGTTATCCCTATGCAGCAGTAAGTGACCCCAGAGCTTTCCCTGTATTCTGCCAAATCCTTGGCTGTTGTACTGCTTCAGTAATGTGTTTGAACCTTTTGTTACAGTGAGATTTAGGGCTGCTATGCTGTAAGTTTTATCTTTTAACCAGGGTGGCAGGAGGAAGAGAAGGCACTGGATTTCATTTAGTCACAGGGGGCACATTAATATTGCTTTGAAAAGGTGTGAAAATTGGGTTTTGATATGCTAATGAGTGCTTTACAATGTATTACAAAGCAAAATCAAGACAACTCTACTTGGAAAGTGCAAGGGTTAAAAGTGTGTCAAGAGTAGGGATGAGCTGTTCGGTTCGATCAGTTCGGAGTTCGACTCAAACGTTGGCAGTTCGAAAGTTCGTGAACTTCAAACTTTTTGGCGTGTTCGTTTCGCGTTTGAAATTTTTTTTAAAAGAAAAAGTATAAAAAATGCTTAAAATATACTAAAAAATCTAGATATAAAGAGACTCTTTACTGCAGAATATTATAAGCAACGGTTTATTAGATATTGAATTAAAAAACTACCCAGGGCAAGAAGGCACGCATGTGGGCGATGATTAGCAATGGACGGTCTGTGTACGTCGTCAAGAAGCGGTATGTATAATAGCATAAACATGTTACATACACATAACACGCATTACATACATCTACCAACATATGTCAACAACACATGCTGCAGCGTAATGTATTATCTGTTTGTCAGACAAATGTGTCATAAAATTATTCTGGCTTTATTTAAAATATTTGCACACGTGCACATTTTTCTGAAACTTTTACACCTCAAAATGACATGTGCTTAGAGTGCATGAGGCTTGCATAGGATTTTTTGCGCCGCCTGTGTGTTTCATCTTTAAAATGCTGCAGTGGGTGATGTGGATTATCTAGTTTACAAGGAAAGCATGCTTTACAGTCTGCCTAATGTATTGTCTAGGTGCAAAGATTCTCACCTCTAAATGACATGTGCTTGCAGCAGGGCTCTAGTCTCAAACTCTGGTGCCCCTGATGTTTTTGAACTACAACTCCCAGGATTCCCTCGCCATGTATTGCATTGAAATCATCCTGGGACTTGTAGTCCAAATCATGTTGGGGGGCTGTGAGTTTGAGACCCCTGGCATACTGTGCATGAGGCTTGCATAGGATTTTTTGCACCACCTGTGTGTTTCATCTTTAAAATGCTGCAATAGGTGATGTGGATTAACTAGCTTACAAGGAAAACATGCTTTACATTCTGCTTAATGTATTGTCTAGGTGCAAAGATTCTCACCTCTAAATGACATGTGCTTGCTTACAGCGTCAGCAGGGCTCTCAAACGGCGTAAACAACAGGTGTTAATTAGTGTTTGGAAATAACATGTACTTCTAATTAGTCTGGTCTCATGAATTTGATACATTGCCTGCAGACTGGGCGTGGCTCCTGCACATGTATGAAGACTGTGCTTCTGAATTCTAAGAAGTGTTCATTTCTACTACATTTCCTCTGATATGCTGTTTAACCCCTTAAGGACCAGGGCTCTGTAAAGCCAATCATTAATGATGTAGATGTTACGTCATTTGTCATTAAGGGCTTAATAAAATCTTTATCACACTCCTTAGATTTAAACATAATATTCCAGTATTTGTATGTCATGTACCTCTCCCGAAGGGCCTATGTGAGCATACAATTATTATTGTGTTAGATCTATAGTTTTGGTGCAAGCGTGGTGGAAGGGCTTGCTGCTTCTGCATTGGTAACACAACACAACGTGAAAATGTCTATCATAAAGCGTACAAACTGAGTCCCTAGAGTCTCTGACTATTAGGGATGTGCACCGATTTTTTTTTCGATTCGATTCGATTTTTCGAATTTTTAAACTTTTCGATTCGGCTCGTTTCGACTGCTTTCTGTTTGGATTCGGTTCGGTTCGATTCGGTTTTCGGGTACATTTATTTTTCGGAATATCGACCATTTTTCGTATTTTCGGGTCACTTTACTAGGTTTCTGTATCGACTTTTCGTTATTTCGGAAATTTTCGTTTTTCGGAATTGTACATGGTTTTCGGCATATCGCCCCTTTTTAGTTTTTCGGAACTTTTCCATTTTCGGAACTTTTCGTTTTTCGGAATTGTACATGGTTTTCGGCATATCGCCAATTTTTCGTTTTTCGGAACTTTTCGTTTTTTCGGAGCGTCTGTTCTCGTTTCAAAGCTGTCTAACTCTATTCGTTTTGATGAAAACTACTATGGTTTACTTTTTTAATACTACTTTATATATTTTTTATAATAAATTTTTGGTTTGTTTTTCGGATCCGATAATTCATTCTGTCGATACGATAATTCTGGCGATTCTATCGTGTTTTTTTAATTAACCCTTTCGCTGCTGTGGCATTTCCCGCCTCTGTGCTGAGGTCATTTTTACCGGTTTTGCTCATAGTTACATAGTTATATAGGCTGAAAAAAGACATGCGTCCATCGGGTTCAGCCTCTCCCACATAACCTACTGCTGTTGATCCAAAAGAAGGCAAAAAACCCAGTCTGAATGCTTTCCAATATGCAACATACTGGGAAAAAAATCCTTCTTGACCCCAGAATGGCAGTCAGATTTCTCCTTGGATCAAGAAGCTTTTACCCACATATTAAATATTATAACCCTTAATATTCTGTGTCTGCAGGAAGTCATCCAGTCGTTTTTTACAAGTCTGTACAGACTCTGACCCAACCACCTCAACAGGCAGAGAATTCCACAGCTTTATTGTTCTCACCGTAAAATAACCCTTCCTATGCTTTAAGCTAAATTTTCTTTCTTCCAGTCTAAATGGATGACCCCTTGTCCTGTGTATAGTCCTGTTAATGAATAGGTTATCAGACAATGGTTGATAATGGCCCCGTATATATTTATATAAGGTTATCAGATCATCATGTTTAAACGTGTTTTGAAGGCTTATTTTAGTATATGACCCAGACATATTATATATCGTTCTTTCCGTCAGACTCGGCAGATTCATAATATGTCATTATTATATGTATACGTCATGACCTGTCTGTATATTATAACAAAAAATGCAATAAAATATGATTTTTCAATAATTTACAATGTGTAAAGTGTTTTTTTTTCACATTTTAACGCGCGAGCAATTGCGGTTATATTTTGTATGGGGTGCGCTTGTTAAAAAAATTAGAGATGGAGTCTCGTTACATTTTTTTTGGGGGGAAATTACACGATTTTTAACAAATGCACCGCATACAAAAATCGTTAGTGCAGCATCATTGTTCACATTATAATTGAAATGGGAACAATATTGCTGCATTAACAAACCAAAAAAAAGAAAAAAAATTGTTTATTTTTTTTTATAAATTTTTTTAAAAAAAAATTATTTTTAATTTTTTTACAAACTTTTTTCACATTCGTGTTTGGTATCGTTGGAACGGCCATGCTCTGGCCGATCCAACAATACCAAACTTTAACCCCTAGCTGCCACGGATCGGGAGATAGGGGGTTCATTGGAACCCCCTATCTCCACCATTGGTGGCAACTAGGGGTTAACGCCAGGACTGGCGTCATCGTGCTATGCACGATGACGCCAGTCCTCAGGGGGAGTTCCCGGAAGCTTGGCCGACATCCGACATCCTCATGGATATGCCCCAGCTCCTCATGGATATGCCCCAGCTCCTCGTGGATATGCCCCAGCTCCTCGTGGATATGCCCCAGCTCCTCGTGGACATGCCCCAGCACCTCGTGGACATGCCCCAGCTCCTCGTGGATATTGCCCCAGCACCTCATGGATATGCCCCAGCACCTCTTGGATATGCCCCAGCACCTCGTGGACATGCCCCAGCTCCTCGTGGATATGCCCCAGCTCCTTGTGGATATGCCCCAGCACCTCGTGGATATGCCCCAGCTCCTCGTGGATATGCCCCAGCACCTCTTGGATATGCCCCAGCTCCTCGTGGACATGCCCCAGCACCTCGTGGACATGCCCCAGCTCCTCGTGGATATGCCCCAGCTCCTCGTCGATATGCCCCAGCTCCTCGTGGATATGCCCCAGCTCCTCGTGGACATGCCCCAGCACCTCGTGGACATGCCCCAGCTCCTCGTGGATATGCCCCAGCTCCTCGTGGATATGCCCCAGCTCCTCGTGGATATGCCCCAGCACCTCTTGGATATGCCCCAGCTCCTCGTGGACATGCCCCAGCACCTCGTGGACATGCCCCAGCTGCTCGTGGATATGCCCCAGCTCCTCGTGGATATGCCCCAGCTCCTCGTGGATATGCCCCAGCACCTCTTGGATATGCCCCAGCACCTCTTGGATATGCCCCAGTTCCTCGTGGACATGCCCCAGCACCTCGTGGACATGCCCCAGCTCCTCGTGGATATGCCCCAGCTCCTCGTGGATATGCCCCAGCTCCTCGTGGATATGCCCCAGCTCCTCGTGGACATGCCCCAGCACCTCGTGGACATGCCCCAGCTCCTCGTGGATATGCCCCAGCTCCACGTGGATATGCCCCAGCTCCTCGTGGACATGCCCCAGCACCTCGTGGACATGCCCCAGCTCCTCGTGGATATGCCCCAGCTCCTCCTGGACATGCCCCAGCTCCTCGTGGATATGCCCCAGCTCCTCATGGACATGCCCCAGCTCCTCGTGGACATGCCCCAGCTCCTCGTGGATATTGCCCCACCACCTCGTTAGTGCAGCATCATTGTTCACATTATAATTGAAATGGGAACAATATTGCTGCATTAACGAACCAAAAAAAAGAAAAAAAAATGTTTATTTAATTTTTATAATTTTTTTTTAAATATATTTTTATTTTAAATTTTTTTTAAAAAACTTTTTCACTGTAGTGTTTGGTATCATTGGAACGGCCATGCTCTGGCCGATCCAACCATACCAAACTTTAACCCCTAGCTTCCACGGATCGGGAGATAGGGAGTTCATTGGAACTCCCTATCTCCACCGTTGGTGGCAGTTAGGGGTTAACTCTAGGACTGGCGTCATCGTGCTATGCACGATGATGCCAGTCCTCAGGGGGAGTTCCCGGAGGCTTGGCCGACATCCAAGATGTCGGCCAGCTCCGGGAAAGGATCACGAACCGGCACTTTTCAGCGCCGATTCGCGATCCAGCTCCCCAGGGGTTAATGCCAGGCACCATTTGGAAGGGCAGGCTGTGCCCTTCCAAATGGTGCCTGGGTTAACCCCCGCAACGCCGCCGATCGGGAGGGAGAGAGGTCCGAAGGACCTCCCCCCCTCCCTTTCAGGCGCCTCCTCCGCACATGCGGGGGGGGCGCCTGAATTAGGTGTCATCGCGCTGTCGCGATGACACCTAATTTCACCGGCGGCGGTTCCGGATGCTGGGCTGACATCGAGGATGTCAGCCCGCACCGGGGGGGCCAGCGATCGGCCGGAACCCGGCCGAACGCTGACCCCAAAGGGAGGATGCGCTCAGCGCGTCCTCTGCATACCAGCAGCCATGCGGAGGACGCGCTGAGCGCGTCCTCCGCATCGACGTGGTTAACAGTGTGGAAACCAAGCAATACATAATTAACTTATTAACGTAAAGCAACGCACACAAACAGGAAAATATAGAAAAAATAGAAAATTTATTTACAACATGGGGAAGGGAAGGGAACATGCCAAGGATGGCAAACTGCCCAACAGGGGCACAAACAACACAAAGAAACATACAATGGCGGCCATCTTCCAAGCCAGGCGTTCAAAGTATTGGTTCACTTTTAGAATTACTGGCATTTGAGGAGATGTTGGAGCTGGTCCGCATCTTTGATTACAAAGATTATGACTGCCGTAAGGGCCCTTACGGCAGGAAGAATAATTTTAGGAAGGATCGTATCATTGACAAGCTACGCGCACCACCATCCTGGAGGTGTTTGGGAAAGACGGGACGAAGGACCAGATCAGAAAACGCTGGTCCGACCTCAAAGCAGGCGAGCAGGAGCAGCTGAGGCACATCCGTATTGACTTGAGTATTGTCTCTTACTGCCGCTCCAGGATGTCCGCGGTGTTATTAAGGTGTTCCCGGAGTTCCTGCAGCAGTTCCTGGATGGCATCCAGTGTTCTGACAGCCAGCCTTAATTCGCCAATCGCCTCTTGATTGCTCGGTCTGGCTTCTTCGATATATCCAATAAATGAAAGAAGGAAAATACAGTAAGTAAAGCAGGTTTCTATTTTTGACTGAAAGTCTTGAAAAAATATAACAGTAGTATATACCAGAGCTGGCGGCCTCCTGAGTCTCCGACTCCTCCGACTCCTCCCCCACCACCACCGTCTGCATATCCAGTGCTATATGTAAGAAATTAAAGAAATAAAAAATACAGTAAACAACAAAACTGATTTATTTTTGAACAAAAGTCGATGCAAAATACAACAGTAAAAAAAAAACAACCTGGACTGGCGGCCTCCTGTTGCACCGGCTGCCTCTCTCCTTCGCCCTCCTCCTGGTCCTCCTCTTCCTCCTGCTCCTCCTCCTGCTCCTCTTGTGCTATACATAAAAAAAATAAATTAAAATACAGTAAACAAAAAATGTTTCTGTTTTTGACCAAAAGTCGTTGCTAAATAAAACAGTATATACCAGCGCTGGTGGACGCCCGTGGCTCCCCCTCCTCCTCCACTGGGGCACTGGTCCCTGCCCGGGCAGATTCGGCGGCCTTCTTCCTGTCTTCTGCCAAATCCAAAAAATATAACACGTAAATAATGCAGACTGGAAAAAATGGTATATCTATACAATATATTGCTGAAAGTATTGCGACACCCCTCCACTACCAGCTTGACCCACCACTACTCCCATCTCATAGTTCTAAAGTCACAAAATATTTATTTATTTCCTCTGCACAGACATATATTACCGTTCATTTATATATTTTTTTCAGAAGTAAACATTACGTTTATTCAATAAAAGCTATTATTTGTGTTGTGTGCGTACAAAGCGCATTGTGTGACTGCTTTTAGTTATTTTATAGAAGGCCTCAGCCTCAGTTTCACTTTCAGTTTCTGCTAATAATAAAACTGGATATTGCAGAAACAACAACAGAAATCCACCATTTTGTTTTGAAATTTGCATCTAAAGCATTCAATGACACTGCTGCAGCAGCTGCTGAGGATGTATTGAAGGCGGCTCTGTTTGGATGCACTTTCAGAAGAACTACATGTCCCATCCTATCACTTAGCAAAGACGCAGAGATTTTTGTTGATGCGCAGGTGGGAGTCAATATTGGGCAAGCTGCGGGTCATCTCGTATGCATCACTCAATCACAACAACCCCCCCCCAGCACACTACAGACTATACACACAGTGCCAAAAGAAATCCAGCATTGTAACTTCATCTACATACATCAAATATCACAATTTTCCCGAATACGTAAAATCACAAAAAAGAAGAGCTATGGCAAAAATGCATGTATGACGAATTGTGAAAACACAAAGCTATACACAATCATATTGCATGAAAAAAGGACTAGATAAATACACGTATTTCTTTGCACATTAGCACATGCAAGCACATTATTATTATTATACAGGATTTATATAGCACCAACAGTTTGCGCAGCGCTTTACAATATAACATGACACTTACGTTTCGCTATGACGCGGCGGATGCGTTTCAGCTGCTCCTGCTCGCGTACTTTTAAATCAGACCAGCGTTTCCGTAGCTGGTCCTTTGTCCGGTCCTTCCCAAACTTCTCCAAAATGGTGGTGCGTAGCTTGTCAAGGATACGATCCTTCCTGGCGTTATTCTTCCTGCGGTAAGGTCCGTTCCGGCAATCGTAATCTTTGCTATCAAAGATGCGGACCATCTCCAACATCTCCTCAAACGCCATATATTGGGCCCGTTTCTTCCTGGGTGCAGGTGGTTCAACTTCATCATGAGATGATGACGAGGTCTCCTCTCTGGCAGCGGCCATCATGAAGAATAATAAAAACAATATTTTGTTCAAAAAGTTGTCAATAAAACTGGCTCAATAAAGTTACGACATGTGCGCGCGCGCGCATGCGTGACCCGCGGACAAATCGGATCTGACCAAAATACGAATATTCTGATCGGATCATTGGAAACAAAAAAAATTTTACAGATTCAGCAATATAACCGATACTAGTTAAATATACGATGTCCAGACTTACCGAAATGGAACCGAAATCCCGAATGGAACTGAAGTCATGAATAGAGGGAAAATAAATTTCGATTTGACACATTTCAAGTCCATTCGAAAATTCCGAAAAATTTTCGATTTGGCAAATTTTTCGTTTTTTTCGGAAAGTCTGTTCTCGTTTCAAAGCAATAGATTTCGATTTGACACATTTCAAGTCCATTCGAAATTCCGAAAATTTTTCGATTCGGTTCGGAAAACAGTTCGGATTCGACATTTTCGGATCTAAAAAATTTCGGATTTTCGGCCGAATCGAAAGACCCGAATCGGGAAATTTCGTGAAAATTCCGAAATTCCGAAACCCGAAACGCACATCCCTACTGACTATCCATTGTCATATATACCTTGCTTTATACATATAATACATTCCCTTGTCTAACTGGATAGTAGCCAGTCTCTGTGCATTTTAACCCCTTATGGGTGGCTAGGTGTCGTGTGCGGGTCTCTGATGGCGATATTTCTATACTTCCTACAAATCCGCCACTTCACGGGCAGGTTATGGGGACCTCCTAGGCACGATATTTGAAGGAATTTTTCGTTTTTAATTTTAACCCTTATTTTATGGAAAACTCACTGTACCTTTAAAAACGTCTTTTTTAAACTTTTTGTCCTTGTTTCCTGTCGCCCAGGGCACTACCCGGACCCCCATACACCTTTTATGGCAAATATCTTGCATATATGCCCTCTTGGAGGGCACTCTAAAAATTGAACTTTTGAGTCCCATTGACTTGCACTGGGTTCGGTTCGTGTTCGAACTCAAACTTTTGAAATTGTTCGAGTTCGAATGCGAACTGAACACGGGGGTGTTCGCAGGGCCGTAGGGAGGGTGAGGCCAGTGAGGCACTCGCCTCAGGCACAGCTGCAACGGGGCGCAGGAGCAGGCAGAAAGAAATCACCTCTAACTGCCGGAGAGGAGCTGAGCGCAGGGGAGACTTGGGGCTGCTGCATGATTCTCTCGCTGAGAGCAGCAAGATGGGAGACGTGTAGGAGGATGGGAAGAAGCCGGCAGAAGGTGTCTCACTCAGCTGCTGAGCAAGGCCCCTTCCGGCTGCTCCTCCCATCCTCCTGCAAGACTTCCTGTCCCCACACCACGTGGAAGGGAGGGAGCAGGAAGAGAAGAAGCAGGACGGGAGAGCAGAGCACAGCAGCCAGGGGGACACCTCTTAGGTAAGATCACCCCCAGCTGCTCTCACCTCAAACAGCCCCCTCTCCTGCAGCTCCCCCTCATTAGCTCTACCTCACCATCTCTCTACCCCCTCTTTAGCAGCTTTCCCCAGCTGTCTACACCCCAGCCCCCCAAGCTCTACTCCCACATCTCTACCCCCAGCCCCCCAAGCTCTACTCCCACATCTCTACCCCCAGCCCCCCAAGCTCTACTCCCACATCTCTACCCCCAGCCCCCCAAGCTCAGCCCCCCAAGCTCTACCCCCAGCCCTCTACCCCTCAGCCCCCCCAAATCTCTACTTCCACATATCTGCCCCAGTTCTCTACCCCTCAGCCCTCTAACCCCCAGATCTATACTTTCTACCCCCACATCTCTACCCCCAGCATCTCTACCCACCAGCTCCCCCTATTAGCTCCTCCCCTCTCCGATTTTATTTTAGATCAGTAATTTCTTTTAAATAGTTTTTTTTTTCCTGCATCCCAGCATCATGACGCGCGCAGGGAAGGGGCCCCGGAAGCAAACGGCTGGGGGAGACAGCGGGAGGACATCGAGGGAACGCAGAGACAAGGTATGTACAATCCCGAGGGTGGCTCTGGGTTACTGCTTCTGGTACTGAAAATTAACCCCCGAGCCACACTCGTAGTTACTGCCAGGAAGGTTAATATACATATAATAATAATGCTCCTCTCATTGAATAAAACACAACGCTCTCATGTTCAATACCCAATCCACAACGCTCTCATGTTCAATACCCAATCCACAACGCTCTCACGTTCAATACCCAATCCACAACGCTCTCACGTTCAATACCCAATCCACACGCTCTCACGTTCAATACCCAATCCACACGCTCTCATGTTCAATACCCAATCCACAACGCTCTCATGTTCAATACCCAATCCACAACGCTCTCATGTTCAATACCCAATCCACAACGCTCTCATGTTCAATACCCAATCCACAACGCTCTCATGTTCAATACCCAAATCCATGTTCACGCTCTCATGTTCAATACCCAATCCACAACGCTCTCACGTTCAATACCCAATCCACAACGCTCTCACGTTCAATACCCAATCCACAACGCTCTCACGTTCAATACCCAATCCACAACGCTCTCATGTTCAATACCCAATCCACAACGCTCTCATGTTCAATACCCAATCCACAACGCTCTCATGTTCAATACCCAATCCACAACGCTCTCATGTTCAATACCCAATCCACAACGCTCTCATGTTCAATACCCAATCCACAACGCTCTCATGTTCAATACCCAATCCACAACGCTCTCATGTTCAATACGCAATCCACAACGCTCTCATGTTCAATACCCAATCCACAACGCTCTCATGTTCAATACCCAATCCACAACGCTCTCATGTTCAATACCCAATCCACAACGCTCTCATGTTCAATACCCAATCCACAACGCTCTCATGTTCAATACCCAATCCACAACGCTCTCATGTTCAATACCCAATCCACAACGCTCTCATGTTCAATACCCAATCCACAACGCTCTCATGTTCAATACCCAATCCACAACGCTCTCATGTTCAATACCCAATCCACAACGCTCTCATGTTCAATACCCAATCCACAACGCTCTCATGTTCAATACCCAATCCACAACGCTCTCATGTTCAATACCCAATCCACAACGCTCTCATGTTCAATACCCAATCCACAACGCTCTCATGTTCAATACGCAATCCACAACGCTCTCATGTTCAATACGCAATCCACAACGCTCTCATGTTCAATACCCAATCCACAACGCTCTCACGTTCAATACCCAATCCACAACGCTCTCACGTTCAATACCCAATCCACAACGCTCTCACGTTCAATACCCAATCCACAACGCTCTCACGTTCAATACCCAATCCACAACGCTCTCACGTTCAATACCCGATCCACAACGCTCTCATGTTCAATACCCAATCCACAACGCTCTCATGTTCAATACCCAATCCACAACGCTCTCATGTTCAATACCCAATCCACAACGCTCTCACGTTCAATACCCAATCCACAACGCTCTCACGTTCAATACCCAATCCACAACGCTCTCACGTTCAATACCCAATCCACAACGCTCTCACGTTCAATACGCAATCCACAACGCTCTCACGTTCAATACCCAATCCACAACGCTCTCACGTTCAATACCCAATCCACAACGCTCTCATGTTCAATACCCAATCCACAACGCTCTCAGGTTCAATACCCAATCCACAACGCTCTCATGTTCAATACCCAATCCACAACGCTCTCATGTTCAATACGCAATCCACAACGCTCTCATGTTCAATACCCAATCCACAACGCTCTCATGTTCAATACGGAATCGAGCCTCATAACTGAACTTCGCCTAAGGCCTCACCAAATCTGGAGCCGCCTCTGCTGACTAACACAGGGGAGACTAATGTTATTTAGTATTATTCATTTTCTTGTTATTTATTACCTATTTTCCTCTAAATAACCTCTAAAAACATTTGTGTGTAGGGGGGGCCACAATTTTCTATTTTTGCCTCGGGTGCAAAAGGAGCTAGCTACGGCTCTGGGTGTTCGGCTCATCCTTAGTCAAGAGTACAGTTCAAGATATGCACCATGCGTTACAGCATATTTTTCATTTGATAGCTGGCCAAAATGTTTTCATTGTCAGTTTTGTTGTCGCTTAACAAGCACTACAAGCACTTTTTGGTAAAAAAATGTTCAGCATTAGATTTATTTGAAATAAGTGAGTGAGTCATAAACATGTAGGATAATATAGCAATTCAACTTATTTATTATGAGCTAGAAAATTTATTTGAGCATTTTTTATTTTTCCATTTAATTGTTTTTACAGAAATATTGCTGTGATAAACTCACAAACCATCGGAGCATGTCGTCCTTCTTTGGGTCTGTGTCATATCACTTAAGAGGCTATAGTATTATTATTTTAGTTTACGAACCACTGACATATCTTTGTAATTGATTAGTTTGGAGGACACAAAACACACTCAGGGTTATTCAAAGAGAATCGAAAAGTCACTGCACGTTCGGTGACTTTTCGTTCTCTTCAATTCGGCTTGATTTGGTGATCCCATTTCGGCGACCCTGCGGTGTATTCAGCAAGCACCACAGGGCCGTCATAGTGCAGGGAAAAGCCGCCGAAAACCTGCCGAACACTCACCGCAAAACCCAGGCGAACGCACACCGAAACCCACAAAAACATCTGGATTAACCCCGCCGAACATGGAGAAACCCGAGTAGGAGCCGATTACAGCGCAGAGCAGCCACCGGAGAAACCCGGCACCGCAGACGAATGGAGTGAAGAAAAAAAAACAGTATGCTTGAATGTTTGAAGAGTGAAACGCTGTTTGCAAAGAAACTACTAAGCGAAAATGTCTGAAATTTACATATGAGGTCCAATGAATGATAATAAAAAGGGCTGTTACAGAAAACATTTAAAAAATCTGAGAAATTTTATAAATAAAAAATACCGAAAAATGCTTAAAAGATCCTAAAAAATCTATAAATAAAGAGACTTTATACTGCAGAATATTATAATAAACAGTTTATTAGATATTGAATTAAAACGGGAATATTTTTAACATTGAAGCCTATGGGATTCGCCTGAATAAACCTGTCGAATTAAACCACCGAACACCAGGGCAATTCGGCAACTTTTCACTGCTGGTTTTTGTTCTCTGAATAGCCGAAGCATTGCTTCTCTATGGGGATTTTACTGCCCTCGAACAGGCACCGTATGTGCAGTAGGGATGAGCCGAACACCGCCCGAGTTCAGTTCGGGCCCGAACCCGAACTTTCCATATGTTCGGGTCCGAACCCGAACTCGAACTCCATGCAAGTCAATGGGGCTGAAAATTCGGTTTTTAGAGTGCCCTCCAAGAGTATAATCAGCCAAGAGGGAGGGGGTGCCAGTGACACACAAAGAACGTTGTTGTTTCAATGCACATGTACAGGAAGTCTGCTGTCTGGGAGTTCTTTAAGAAATGTGCAGCAGACCACACCGTTGCTATTTGTAATCTATGTCAGATGAGGATCAAGCGTAGAAAAGCCATCCCACGCTTGGGTACCACGTGCTTGAGGCAACATATGACCACCTGCCACGCATCTCGTTGGCACAACACTTTGCATAGGTCCTCCTCCTCATCTGTCTCTACCCTCACTATATGTCCTGCCATGTCATTGCCTACAACCTCCACTGACAGGGATGATGCTACAGTAATGGGTGTACCACGTCCTTCCTCTGAATCTGTCAGCATCCCATCAGCTTCAGATTTATGCAGTGACAGTCAGATTTAATTGCCCCAGCTGCTGCAGCGGAAGAAAAAATATTGTCCCAACCATTTACATGCACAACGTCTAAATGCAAGCTTGGCAAAATTACTCGCATTACAGCTGCTTCCTTTACAGCTGGTGGACTCTGCTTCCTTCCATGAATTTGCCGAATGTGCTGTACCACAGTGGCAGGTTCCAAAACGCTGTTTCTTTTCACGGAAGGCCATCCCAGCACTATACCAGCACATGGAAGACAGTGTTATGGAATCACTGGGAAAGGCAGTCAGCAGCAAAGTGTACATGACTTTAGACACGTGGTCCAGCAAGCATGGACAGGGTTGTTAAATTTCCTACACGGCACACTGGATAACTCTGATTGCAGCTGGGAGGGATCCAGGATGGGGCTCTGTTTTGGAGCTTGCTCATCCACCACGCCTCCAGAAAGCTGCTTATATGAGGTCTGTCTGCTCCACCACCTCTTCCTCTTCCTCCTCCACCTCCTCCTCCTTCAATGTCTCTGGCGAAGTGGCAGTTAAACCGACGCGTGGCAGGTGCTACGCAATGGCTCAAGCAAAAAGATGCCATACTGTGCTTGAGCTGGTTTGTTTAGGGGACAGGAGCCACACCGGGCCATAAATTCTGTCAGCTCTGCAGGGGCAGGTGTAGAGATGGTTAACACCACGCCAGCTTGAGCTGAGAATTGTCGTCTTTGATAAGGGCAGCAACCTTCTCTCCGCCCTACGCCTGGGTAAGTTGACGCATGTACCATGCCTAGCACACGTCCTAAATCTGGTGGTACAGCGTTTCCTAACCAGGTACCCAGGGCTGGCAGAGTTTCTCAGCCAGACCAGAAAAGTCTGCAGTCACTTCAGACGGTCATTCCTAGCAAGTGTTCGCCTGGCAGAAATTCAAAGAGAATTCCACCATCCCACAAACCGCCTGATCTACGACATGCCCACCAGGTGGAACTCGACAATTGCAATGCTGCAGCGCCTGCACAAGCAGCAGAGGGCCATCGATAAGTACCTGTGTGAGTATGGCACAAGGACAGGTTCAGGTAAACTTGTTTTTTTTCCCCCTGCAGTGGCTGATGGTCAAGGATGCATGCACTGTACTGTCACCATTTGAGGAGGCAATGAGGATGGTGAGCAGGGACAGTGCATGCATCAGTGACACAATTTCTTTAGTGTTCCTGCTGGAGCGCACTCTGCGGGGAATTATAGATGTGGCTCTAGAGGCAGAGCAGCGGAAGGAAGAGGAGGCCTTCCCTAGCTCTCAAGGCCCCAGTCTTTCCACAGACAGCATTCCTGCGGGTCCTCAAATCAGACAGGAGGAGGATGAGGAGGAGGATGAATATTTAAGTTGTGGGGGCATTGAAGGTGGGGATTCCTCAAGGGAGGGCTTTGTGTCCCCAGAAACCCAAGGTCTAGTACGTGGCTGGGAGGAGGTAGTGCACGATACGGTCATCCTTCCTCAGCGACAAGGAACACTCTGAAGCTAATCCCACCTCCAACCTACGCTGCATGGGCTCCCTTATCCTGCAAAGCCTGCTAAAGGACCCCAGGATTCGTGCTATCAAGGAGAGTGATCATTACTGGTTGGCAACTCTTCTTGATCCACGATACAAGGGTAACATTGCAGAGCTCATCCTGCCCTCACAGAGGGAGCACAGGATGAAACAACTTGAGGATGCTCTAAAGCGACACTTGTGTAACACCTTTCCAGACACTGGTAGGGTACTAACTGATGACACAGGTGCTTCTGAGGATGCTGTTTATCAGAGGAAGAGCGGTGAAGGGGGCCGCTTGACTGATGCCTTTTCCATTTTTTTAGTCCACGACGCCCAGGGACATCAAATGTAGGGCACCCATTGCCAGCGTCTTCACCATATGGTGCAGGACTATCTAGGGGCAAGGGCAGACCTGGATACCTTAACAGCAGATGATCCACTGGCTTACTGGGTGTTGAGATTGGATCACTGGCCAGAACTTAGCCAATATGCTATGGAGCTACTAGGTTGCCCTTCATCCAACGTGCTTTCTGAAAGGACAATCAGTGCTGCTGGAGGTTTTGTCACAGACAAAAGAGTGCGTCTGTCCACCGACTCTGTAGACCGGCTGACATTTATAAAAATGAATCAGTCCTGGATCAGCAGCTATTACTCCCCTGATGCTGATGTAACTGAATAGATCGGGGATCTTTTCTGCATTCCCAAAATCTCCACCACTACATTCTTCCACAATACCTCAGAGGGGTTACGGTGTGAAGGCTCTAGCTGCCACCAAATGCCCAATATTTGGGTGCACTGACACTGACGCATGTACCAGATTCATATCATTTTAATATTTGACGGCAGGGTCCACCCCTGCACTCTTCCACAATACCACAGAGGGGTTACGGTGTGAAGGCACTAGCTGCCACCAAAGGTCCAATTTTAATGCACCTGTTGTTACTTTCATCTAAAGCCTTCATAAGTTTCACCATAATTTAGCCCAAAAAATCACTAAACTTGTTCTGCGTGACCTAAAACGTCTCCTCTTTTCATACAGGCTGCCACCCCAAGCAGTTGTTTCTGAAAACATTAAAGGAAAAACATTTACCGTCATTTGAAATGTAATTTTTTTCTTTTTAAATGTTTCTATACATCTGACAAATCCAGCACTTCACGGGCAGGTTATGGGGACCTCCTATGCACGATATTTGAAGGAATTTTTCGTTTTTATTCTTAACCTTTATTTCATGGAAAAATCATTGTTCCTTTAAAATGTGTTTTTTTAAAAACTTTTTTCCTTGTTTCCTGTCCCCCAGGGCACTACCCAGACCCCCATACACCTTTTATGGCAAATATCTTGCATATATGCCCTCTTGCAGGGCACTCTAAAAATCGACCGTTCGAGTCCCTTTGACTTGCATTGAGTTCGGTTCGTGTTCGCGTCCGAACTCGAACTTTTGAAATTGTTTGAATGCAAACCGAACACGGGGGTGTTCGACTCATCCCTAGTGCTAACTTAACCAGAGCTGTTGTAAACTTACCAGAGCCATTATAGCCTATGGAGGTTTTAAGTTTACAACAGCTCTGGTTAACTTAGCACCAAGTATGTAATATGGCCCCAAGTATTTAAAGATCCAAAGTTGTCTTTCATGTACCGGCATAGTTACCGCCACAGTTGCAGCCGTCACGAACAGCAACCGGCCTGTAACTCTAGGGAGTTCGGCAAAGCTGACTCCACTTCCCTGGGAACATTGACAGTAGTTGCATTCCATATTTGACAGGACTGTGTCCGAGGGGCATTTTAGTTTGTGGCTGGCAGTTTTGCAGAGTAATTCAGGCATTTGTCTGTGTAGATATCTGACAGGTTCTCAATAGCTTCCTTTAAGTGTCCCGTTGAAGTCCCCTCAGTAGGCTGCCCAGATGAGTGTCGGATTCACCCCACGTCACCACTGACTTCAAATTGCAGGAAACCTTATCCAAAAGGTGGTCCAACTAGAGGTCAGTGTTCTGCTTGAAGGTCTCCAACTTGTAGTCGTTGCAAGATATGATGGATAAAAAAAAAATAGTATTAGGATGCTGATGAAAAAAATTGTATTTGATGTAAAAAATGTTTCACATATACCATTATTTGCTAAACCTCATACCAGTGTAAGTTTACTGATGCCAGTAAGGTGAAAATTGATGCTTGGGTTAGAGTTAGTATTTGGGTTACAATTCTGCAACATCTTTTTCACTGCATCATTTCCTACCAGGACCAAACGGTGGCATTGTTATGACAGTAAATACCAGCAACCCGGGGAGAGTGGAGACTGACTTTAAGAGGGTTTGAAGGGGGACTTAGGTTTGTATGTCTGGTGGGATGGAAAAATACAGGCATTGGTGGACAGGATTGACATGGGGATCTGATGTTGTAGAAACAGACTAAAATTGGAAGTGTTATGGGAAGGGAGCTGGTCTTGAGGAGTCGGATTGAAGAAACGTGACATTGGGTGTCTGATATGTTAGGGGAGATAGTTTGGGAAATAAGGGGGACTAAAATGGGGTATAGAAGAGGATGGACGTGGGTATTTGGAAGAGGACTGATCTTAAGATATTTTGGAGTTGGAAAGATACTGACATGGGACAATGTATGGAGAGAACACAGATACGGAGAAAGGTAGGGAACCTGCAAAGGTGGCCTGACTCGATTGAAACAGAAGGGTACTGACAATTGGGGAGGAAGGGGTGGGAGAGGGCTGCCATTGGTGGAACTGGAGGCGTGGAAGGGATGTGATGTAGTGGTCGGCGGGTGGTAAATGTTTCACATGGGGGGGTCTGTGGTTTGTGGAAGTTTGTTAATACATGCTGTGAGAATGTAAATTCATGCATGTGTATATATTTGTAAATCATGCTTTGTGGAGAAAGGGCAGTGCACTCAACTAAAAGGGTCAAAATGTATTTTAAAGATTTATAGAGAATTGTGCAGTTTGATGGTACGTGGAATACACTGTGTATTATTATTTATTAAGTGCCAACACATTCTGCATCACTGAACAAAGGTACAATGAGTAAGACAATACAATTCTACAATACACCAAAATGGTAAGTCAATATTCCACCAACTGATACAGGAGAAACTGAGGGCTCTATTCACGTGGGAACTTACAGTCTAGATGGGTGAAAGAGTAAGAAACAGGAGGGGAGGACTGCAGTGATGAGTGATGTTAGTCCAGAGAGAGATGAGAATGGTTATTGGGGAAGTCAAATGTTTTATTACAGAGTTGGTGGCAGGCTTCCCTAAACAAAAAAAGGTCTTTGGGGTTTAAATGAAGCCAGATTTGGGGACAGTATGTAGGGTCGGAGGCAATGAGATCATTAAATGCTACAAGAAGAGCTCTCCAAAAATTCTTTACAGAAGCAGCAGATGTCCTATAGCTTATATGGACAGAAAGCTGGGGGAGAAACATCCCGCGAAGATGAGGGGGAAAAAAAGCTAATTTAAAAGATTAGGCAGTGTTATACTTTGTTACTGTTTACATGACTTGCATTTTGTCTTCGAAGCAGTATATCTAAACTAATAAACATTTTTACTTCAGTTTACTTTTAATTAACTGCCGGTTTACAAAAACAATACGGGATCCAAGTTCGCACAAACGCCAAATTTGGTAACCAACTTAATATTCACAAAAACAAGACCGTTCCGTGTTCTACTCGCTGCCTAATAATAGAAGTCCAATATATTTTAAAATGGTGAACATTGCAATGTTTCATACAGATAATTCCTCCTTTTCTGTTTATGGTCATGTTATTATGGGTTTCGATACTAATGCTGTGTACTGCTCCTTTCTCATTGGATGCTCCTATGTACCATAACAGAAATATTATTTATAGGAAAATCTCAATGAAACATAGAAAAGTGGAGCTGAGTTTTATCGAACACTGTGCGTAACCTTTTGAAAAGCATATATTAAAGCTGCATATTAGTTCCGATTTCCTCAAATTATTTTTAAATTCTAGAGAAAGTTTTTCTAAATACATACTGCATTCGGCCAATCCTGCTGTAAAATTGTAAGGCAAAGTAGTCAACAAGAAAGCATAAAATGATAAACACATACCCTCTTCCTTCTCTCGCTGAAATCCTCTAAACAGACTTTTCAATCAGAACTAATTCTAACTTTTTAAAAGTGGACATATGTTCTTGTGTATCTAGTAATACTCGACAGATTGTTCTTATCCTTCCGTTGATTGTTTGGGAAGTCCGTAATGTCTTTCGCAGTGAACTGGTTCTACATGTGCAGCACCCCAAACAATGGACTAGATTAAACACCAAATGATAACTATAGCGTTCAGATATTAACGTCAGGATAAGTGACTTTAACGCATGCCCCCATATTACCTCACTAATGATAAAAACAGTAAAGATCTGATAGCACATCGGTGATTGTACTAGCTCGCGCAAGCTTACTGTACTTTGTGCTCCCCATGTTATGTATGGGGTGCGCAATCAGTAATTAGAGTTAGAATAAGTAAGGTATTATAAAGTGCTAGCGCTATGGACTCCAGCAGGTGATACTCGTGGCAGCGAGTATCACCAAGGGTAAAGTTTGGTTCCCTGGGCAAGGTGCTGAAATAGCACCTGCCCCAGAACCTCACGATAAAATGGGGACGCTGCAGGGAAACCTGCAGGAGCAGGTTTTCCCCATTAGCATCCCCATTTGACGTTAACAACATAATATGACCCAACAGGTTTCTTGGACCTCTATCACTTTTTTGGTCTTGTTACTCATCATTATTTTTACAGTCAGGAAAATTCAAAGAGATCCGAATTGCTGGTGAAAGGTAACCGAATGCTGAAATTCAGCGTACGGTTACCTTTCCTGGCTATTCAGAGAGCAGGCATTTCGCCAAATGTTGGCGAATTGCCTGCACATTAGGGATGAGCTGTTCGGGTTCGGATGGTTCGGAGTTCGGCCCGAACTTTGGCAGTTCGAAAGTTTGCAAACTTCGAACTTTTCGGGAGTGTTCGGTTCGAGTTCGGAAAAAAAAAAAGAATTTTGAAAAAAGTATAAAAAATGCTTTAAAAAATACTAAAAAAATCTAGAAATAATGAGACTCTTTACTGCAGAATATTATAAGCAACGGTTTATTAGATATTGAATTAAAAACTAATGTCTAGGTGCAAAGATTCTCACCTCTAAATGACCTTTTTTTTTTTTCAAACGGCATAACAACAACAGATGTTTTAGTCTGGTCTAATCAATTTGATACATTTTATATGTAGCATGAAGGTGTGGGGTGTCTGCTTCTGTTCTGAGTGAGTAATTTCCCTCCTAAAACTTCCTAATATGCTGCATTTAACTGCTGTGTGAAAAAATACAAAATTTCCTCATTGCCCGCTTTTAACAGCTAAAGCAATGTTATTTTTCACCTCAGGATTAAACATTCACAGGGTTATTCAGAGAGCGGTGAAAAGCAGGAGAATAACTGGAGAATGGAAAAATCTAGGTCAAAATAGCCAAACCAGAAAAATTCTCCCATTTATCTCACTTTCCAAATCGGCTATTTGGTCTAGATTGTTCTCTTCTCCTGCCAGTTCTCCTGGCTTTCACCTCTCTCTCAGGGTTGTTCAGAGAAAGGTGAAAACTAGGAGAATGGCAGGAAAAGAGAACAATCTGGACCAAATAGCCGATTTGGAAAGTGAGATAAGGCTAGGGTCAGACTAACGCATTTTTCACAGCGACCGTCAAAAAGTGCGTCCTAACGCATTGCCGTATTTTTTCATGGAATGCGCGAAAATGGTCATACGATGCGCATTTTTGTGCGTGATTTTTTTGCAGATCCAAACCAGGAAACTTTGGGTGTCTGGACGTTATGTTGGCCGGACATGAGCAGGGTGTGACATCTCCAAATCACGCACACACGCCGCTAGTGGACGCAGCGCACTCTGTACGTCCGTACTAGCGGTTCTGCGTTCTCGAAAAAATGCGTTCGTTTTCCACTTAGCCAATATGCTATGCAGATACTAGGTTGCCCTTCATCCAGCATGCTTTCTGAAAGGATGTTCAGTGCCGCTGGAGGTTTTGTCACAGACAAAAGAGTGCGTCTGTCCACCGACTCTGTAGACCGGCTGACATTTAAAAAATGAATCAGTTCTGGAACAGCAGCTATCAATCCCCTGATGCTGACGTAACGGAATAGATCGGGGATGACTTCTGCATTCACAAAACCTCCACCACTGCACTCTTCCACAATACCACAGAGGGGTTACTGTATGATGGCACTTGCTGGCCTGGCACCAAAGGCACAATATTTGGCTGCACTGACATCTTTACCAGATTCATATCTTTTTAATATAGGACCGCATGCTCCACCCCTGCACTCTTCCACAATACCACAGAGGGGTTACGGTGTGACGGCACTGTTGCCGACGCTAAATGCACAATTTTAAAGCACCTATTGTTACTTTCATCCAAAGCCTGCATAAGTATCACCATAATTTAGCCAAGAAATCACTAAACTTTTTCTGCGCGTCCTAAAATGTCTTTTTATACAGGCTGCCGCCCCAAGCAGTTGTTTATAAATAGATTAAAGGAAAAGCATTTACCGTCATTTTAAACATCATTTTTTTGTTTTTAAATGTTTCTATACATCCTAGAAATCCGCCACTTCACGGGCAGGTTATGGGGTCCTTCTAGGCACGATATTTGAAGGAATTGTTAATTTTTTTTATTTTTAACCCTTATTTCATGGAGAACTCACTGTCCCTTTAAAAACGTTTGTTTTTTTACTTTTTGTCCTTTTTTCCTGTCCCTCAGGGCACTACCTGGACCCCCATACACCTTTTATGGCAAATAACTAGCATATATGCCCTCTTGGAGGGCACTCTGAAAATCGAACTTTGAGTCCCATTTGTGGTATTGTGGAAGAGTGCAGTGGTGGAGGTTTTGGGAATGCAGAAGAGATTCCCGATCTATTAAGTTACGTCAGCATCAGGGGATTGACGGCTGCTGATCCAGGACTGCTTCATTGTGGCAAAACCTCCAGCGGCACTGAACGTCCTTTCAAAAAGCACGCTGGATGAAGGTCAACCTAGTAGCTGCATAGAATATTGGCTAAATTCTGGCCAGTGATCCAATCTCAACACCCAGTAAGCCAGTGGATCATCTGCTGGAAAGGTATCCAGGTCTGCCCTTGCCCCTAGGTAGTCCTGCACCATATGGTGAAGACGCTGGCAATGGGTGCCTACATTTGACGTCCCTGGGCGTCGTGGACTAAAAAGGCGTCAGTCAAGCGGCCCCGGCCTTCACCGCTCTTCCTCTGAACATCCGCAGCCTCAGAAGCACTTGTGTCATCACTTGGTAACCTACCAGTGCCTGGAAAGGTGTTACACAAGTGTCGCTTTAGAGCGTCCTCAAGTTGTTTCATCCTGTCCTCCCTCTGTGCGGGCAGGATGAGCTCTGCAACGTTACCCTTGTATCGTGGATCAAGAAGGCTTGCTAACCAGTAATGATCCCTCTCCTTGATAGCACGAATCCTGGGGTCCTTTAACATGCTTTGCAGGATAAGGGAGCCCATGCAGCGTAGGTTGGAGGTGGCATTAGCTTCCGAGTCCTCCTGGTCAATGAGGATGACCCCATCGTGCACTTCCTCCTCCCAGCCACGTACTAGTCCTTGGGTTTCTGGGCACACAAAACCCTCTCTTGAGGAATCCCCACCTTCAATGCCCCCACTACTTTAATATTCCTCCTCATCCTCCTCCTGTCTGATCTGAGGACCCGCAGGAATGCTGTCTGCGTAAAGACTGGATCCTTGAGAGCTAGGGAAGGCCTCCTCTTCCTCCCGCTGCTCTGCATCTAGTGCACATCTATAATTCCCTGCAGAGTGCGCTCCAGCAGGAACACTAAAGGAATTGTGTCACTAATGCTTGCACTGTCCCTGCTCACCATCCTCGTTGCCTCCTCAAATGGTGACAGTACAATGCATGCATCCTTGATCATCAGCCACTGCGGGGGGAAAAAAACAAGTTGACCTGAACCTGTCCTTGTGCCATACTCACACAGGTACTCATTGATGGCACTCTGCTGCTTGTGCAGACACTGCAGCATTGCTAATGTCGAGTTCCACCTGGTGGGCATGTCACAGATCAGACGGTTTGTGGAAGGTGGAATTCTCTTTGAATTTCTGCCAGGCGAACACTTGCTGGGAATGACCATCTGAAGTGTCTGCAGACTTTTCTGGACTGGCTGAGAAGCTGTGCCAGCCCTGGGTACCTGGTTAGGAAACACTGTACCACCAGATTTAGGACGTTTGCTAGGCATGGTACATGCATCAACTTACCCTGGCGTAGGGCGGAGAGAAGGTTGCTGACATTATCACAGACGACCATTCCCATCTGAAGCTGGCATGGTGTTACCCATCTCTACACCTGCCCCTGCAGAGCTGACAGAATTTCTGGCCGGTGTGGCTCCTGTCCCCTAAACAAACCAGCTCAAGCACAGTATGGCATCTTTTTCTTGAGCCATTGCGTAGCCCCTGTCAGACACAGAAGGAGGAGGATGAGGGAGAGGTGGTGGTGGAGCAGACAGATCTCATACAAGCAGCTTTCTGGAGGCGTGGTGGTTGAACAAGCTCCAGCGCAGAGCCCCGTCTTGGATCCCTCCCAGATGCAATCAGAGTTATCCAGTGTGCCGTGAAGAAAATGTAACAACCCTGTCCATGCTTGCTGGACCACGTGTCTAAAGTCACATGTACCTTGCTGCTGACTGCCTTTCCCAATGACTCAATAGCATAGTGAGTGCTGGTATAGTGCTGGAATGGCCTTCCCTGAAAAGTAATGGCGTTTTGGAACATGCCACTGTGGTACAGCACATTCAGCAAATTCACGCAAGGGAGCAGAGTCCACCAGCTAGAAAGGCAGCAGCTGCAATGCGAGTAATTATGCAAACCTGGCATTTAGACGCTGTGCTTGGGGATGGTTAGGACTATATTTCTTCTTATGCTGCAGCAGCTGGGGCAACGTAATCTGACTGCGTAAATCTTCAGCTGATGGGATGCTGTCACATTGTGAAGAAGGACCTGGTACATCCATTACTGTAGCATCGTCCCTCTCAGTGGAGGTTGTAGGCAATGACATGGTAGGACATACAGTGGAGGTAGAGACAGATGAGGAGGAGGAGGACCTACGCAAAGTTTTGCACCAACGGGATGCATGGCAGGTGGTCATATGTCGCCTCAAGCACGTGGTACCCAAGCGTCCGGTGTCTTCCCCACGCTTGAGCCTCATCTGACATAGATTACAAATAGCAATGGTGGGGTCTGCTGCACGTTTCTTAAAGTACTCCCAAACAGCAGAGTTCCTGGATGTGTGCTTTGAGACAACAGCGCTCTGCACCTGAGGAGCTCTGACATGTGATGCCTTGGACTGGCTAGTGCTACGGTTGTTCATAGAGGACGTTGTGCCTCATGTTTGTTGTTGCCTCCTCCTCACTTGACCCCTCTGTTCGATCAGGCACCCAGGTGGAGTCAGTGACCTCATCATCATTGTCATCACCCCCTATCTCCTCGTCACTGGAGCCAATTTGGAAGTATGCTGCAGCTGCTGGGACAACATGAGTGCCAGTTATTTGTGTGTCATCACTGGCACCCCCTTCCTCTAGGTTGATTATACTTCCTTCCTCAACCTCAGAGATTGAATCAGAACACTGTACTTGCTGCGCATCCTCAAGCAGCATGTCACTGTCATTGTAGTCAAACAATTTAGCTGACTCCTCCATGTGTGATAGTGAGGCTATGGCAGGAGTAGCTGTGGACATGGAGGCTGCATTAGATGCTTTGGCAGCGGAGATGGACTGTAAAGCACTACAAGCCTGGCTGGCAGAGGACTCGGATGGCCTGGTTAGCCAATCCACCAAATCCTCTGTATGTTGCTGCTGCTCAGGGCCGGTGCAAGCATTTTTGTCTACTCAGGCGAAGGTGCGTTTTGGTGCCCCCCCCATCCCTACCATGCCATGTCAATCAGCATTGAGATGCATAATAATCTCTAAAGCATACCAAGAAAATAAGTTGTCATTTGCGCTCACCCCCAGGCATGTACTGGCCATAGGGACTACAGGGAGATTCCCGGTGGGCCGATGGCTCTGTGGGCCAGTGTGAATGCTGGTTCACCGCGTGGCTCGCGCTGCCCTTAATGGGTGAGGTGAGAACTTCCACACTGCAAAACAGACGCAGTCTCATATTGCGGCCACCGTGCCGGTGAGACCCTCTGCGCATCCGCCTCACCTTAAGGCATGGTGCACACTTGACCTCAGTGCCACTGCGGTGCTTTACCCAATCGCTCTGCAGCAACTCCAGTATCTGTAGAGCGATTGGTTGAGTGATCCAGTTGGATTATATACTATATTTGTGCGTATTTGCATAATTAAATTGGGCCGGTCTGGATGACATCCAGGGCTGATTTTCTGTCCCAGTCCAGCCCTGCTCACCCCTGTAGCTCCATGTTAAACAAAACACAGAGGTTTTGGTTTATTTGAATGGTCATTAAAGTGTAATCTCTTCTGCCGCATCACGACACCTCTGGGTCAGGCTAGTCCTTCCTAATGAAACCAAAAGCTGCTTTCTAAGCAACCACATGTCCTCATGCGGCTTCTCAGCCATGAGAGAAACTGGTGGGTTTTATTTATACCCTCACCAGGAGCAATTCAGGTTTATAAGATACGTCTACCTTATTGATGTACTTATACAGAACTGCAAATTACAGAGCTCACTTCAATAAACCTTCCAGTAATGTGCAGTGTGTATGAGCGTATCACAGAGCTCCACAGTAATAAAACTCACAGTAATGTGCGGTGTGTATGAGTGTATCACAGAATCCACAGCAATAAAACTCACAGTAATGTGCAGTGTGAATGAGTGTATAACAGAGCTCCACAGCAATAAAAAAAGGTAATGTACCAATATCAGTTTATTCAAACCCCCTGCATATCATTTTACACCCCCAGTACATGATTTTACACCACCAGCATAGCAATTTACACCCCCAGTAAATCAGTTTACATACCCAGACCCAGTATATCAATTTCAGCCCCCCCAGTATATCTATTTACGGCCCCCAGACCCAGTATATCAATTTACAGCCCCCAGACCCAGTATATCAATTTACAGCCCCAGACCCAGTATATCAATTTACAGCCCCCAGTATATCTATTTACAGCCCCCCAGTAAATCTATTTACAGCCCCCCCAATATATCAATTTACAGCCCCCAGTATACCTATTTACAGCCCCCCCAGTAAATCTATTTACAGCCCCCCCAGTAAATCTATTTACAGCCCCCAGACCCAGTATATCAATTTACAGCCCCCCAGTATATCTATTTACAGCCCCCAGACCCAGTATTTCAATTTACAGCCCCCAGTATATCTATTTACAGCCCCCAGTAAATCTATTTACAGCCCCCAGTAAATCTATTTACAGCCCCAGACCCAGTATAGCATTTACAGCCCCCAGACCCAGTATATCAATTTACAGCCCCCAGACCCAGTATTTCAATTTACAGCCCCCCAGTATATCTATTTACAGCCCCAGACCCAGTATATCCATTTACAGCCCCCAGACCCAGTATAGCAATTTACAGCCCCCCAGCCAGTATATCTATTTACAGCCCCCAGACCCAGTATTTCAATTTACAGCCCCCCAGTATATCTATTTACAGCCCCCAGACCAGTATATCCATTTACAGCCCCCAGACCCCAGTATGCAATTTACAGCCCCCCAGTATATCTATTTACAGCCCCCAGACCCAGTATATCCATTTACAGCCCCCCAGTTATCTATTTACAGCCCCCAGACCCAGTATATCATTTACAGCCCCCAGACCCAGTATAGCAATTTACAGCCCCCCAGTATAATCTATTTACAGCCCCCAGACCCAGTATATCATTTACAGCCCCCAGTATATCTATTTACAGCCCCCAGACCCAGTAATATCCATTTACAGTCCCCAGAACCCAGTATATCCATTTACAGTCCCCAGACCCAGTATATCCATTTACAGCCCCAGACCCAGTTATATCCATTTACAGCCCCCAGACCCAGTATATCCATTTACAGTCCCCAGACCCAGTATATCCATTTACAGCCCCCAGACCCAGTATATCCATTTACAGCCCCAGACCCAGTATATCCATTTACAGCCCCAGACCCAGTATATCCATTTACAGTCCCCAGACCCAGTATATCCATTTACAGCCCCCAGACCCAGTATATCCATTTACAGCCCCCAGACCCAGTATAAGCCATTTACAGCCGCCAGACCCAGTATATCCATTTACAGCCCCCAGACCCAGTATATCCATTTACAGCCCCAGACCCAGTTATAGCAATTTACAGCCCCCCCAGTATATCTATTTACAGCCCCAGACCCAGTATATCTAATTTACAGCCCCCCCAGTATATCTATTTACAGCCCCCAGACCCAGTATATCTATTTACAGCCCCCAGTATATCTATTTACAGCCCCCAGACCCAGTATATCCATTTACAGCCCCCCAGTAATATCTATTTACAGCCCCCAGACCCAGTATATCCATTTACAGCCCCCCAGTATATCTATTTACAGCCCCCAGACCCAGTATTTAAATTTACAGCCCCCAGACCCAGTATATCAATTTACAGCCGCCAGACCCAGAATATCAATTTACAGCCCCCCAGTATATCTATACAGCCCCCCCAGTAAATCTATTTACAGCCCCCCAAGTAATCTATTTACAGCCCCCCCAGTAATCTATTTACAGCCCCCAGACCAGTATATCCATTTACAGCCCCCCAATATCTATTTACCGCCCCCAGACCCAGTATATCAATTTACACCCCCCCAGTAATCTATTTACAGCCCCCAGACCCAGTATTCAATTTACAGCCCCCAGACCCAGTATATCTATTTACAGCCCCCAGACCCAGTATATCAATTTACAGCCCCCCAGTATATCTATTTAAAGCCCCCAGACCCAGTATATCATTTACAGCCCCCCAGATATCTATTACAGCCCCCCCCATAAATCTATTTACAGCCCCCCCAGTATATCTATTTACAGCCCCAGACCCAGTATATCCATTTACAGCCCCCCCAGTATATCTATTTACAGCCCCCAGACCCAGTATATCAATTTACAGCCCCCCAGTATATCTATTACAGCCCCCAGACCCAGTATTTCAATTTACAGCCCCCAGACCAGTATATCTATTTACAGCCCCCAGACCCAGTATATCAATTTACAGCCCCCCAGTATATCTATAACAGCCCCCAGACCCAGTATATCATTTAGAGCCCCCAGACCCAGTATATCAATTTACAGCCCCCCAGTATATCTATTACAGCCCCCCAAGTAAATCTATTTACAGCCCCCCCAGTAAATCTATTACAGCCCCCCCAGTATATCAATTTACAGCCCCCAGACCCAGTATATCAATTTACAGCCCCCCAGATATCTATTTACAGCCCCCCAGTATATATCTATTTACAGCCCCAGACCCAGAGTATATCTATTTACAGCCCCCAGACCCAGTATATCAATTTACAGCCCCCCCAGTATATCTATTTACAGCCCCCAGACCCAGTATATCCATTACAGTCCCCAGACCCAGTATATCCATTTACAGTCCCCAGACCCAGTATACATTTACAGTCCCCCAGGACCCAGTATATCTTACAGCCCCCAGACCCAGTATATCCATTTACAGCCCCCAGACCCAGTATATCCATTTACAGCCCCCAGACCCAGTATAGCAATTTACAGCCCCGACCCAGTATATCAATTTACAGCCCCCCAGTAATCTATTACAGCCCCCAGACCCAGTATATCCATTTACAGCCCCCAGACCCAGTATATCCATTTACAGCCCCCCCAGTATATCTATTTACAGCCCCCCACCCAGTATATCCATTTAAACCCCAGTATATCTATTTACAGCCCCCAGACCCAGTATATCCATTTACAGCCCCCCCAGTATATCTATTTACAGCCCCCAACCCAGTATATCCATTTAAAGCCCCCCAGTATATCTATTACAGCCCCCAGACCCAGTATATCCATTTACAGCCCCCCCAATATCTATTTACAGCCCCCAGGACCCAGTATATCAATTTACAGCCCCAGACCCAGATATCAATTTACAGCCCCCCAGTATATCTATTTACAGCCCCCCCCATAATCTATTTACAGCCCCCCCAGTAAATCTATTTACAGCCCCCCCAGTAAATCTATTTACAGCCCCCAGACCCAGTATATCAATTTACAGCCCCCCAGTATATCTATTTACAGCCCCAGACCCAGTATTTCAATTTACAGCCCCCAGACCCAGTATATCTATTTACAGCCCCCAGACCCAGTATAATATTTACAGCCCCCCAGTATATCATTACAGCCCCCAACCAGTATTTCAATTTACAGCCCCAGACCCAGTATATCATACAGCCCCCAGAAAGCCCCAGGCCCTACCCAGCCCCAGACACACATTTACAGAACCCAGTATATCAATTTACAGCCCCCAGTATATCTATTACAGCCCCCAGACCCAGTATATCCATTTACAGCCCCCAGACCCAGTATATTCCATTTACAGCCCCCAGTATATCTATTTACAGCCCCCAGACCCAGTATATCCATTTAAAGCCCCCCAGTATATCTATTTACAGCCCCCAGACCCAGTATATCCATTTACAGCCCCCCAGTATATCTATTTACAGCCCCCAGACCCAGTATATCCATTTAAAGCCCCCCAGTATATCTATTTACAGCCCCCAGACCAGTATATCCATTTACAGCCCCCAGTTATATCTATTTACAGCCCCCAGACCCAGTATATCAATTTACAGCCCCAGACCCAGAATATCAATTTACAGCCCCCCAGTATATCTATTTACAGCCCCCCCAGTAAATCTATTTACAGCCCCCCCAGTAAATCTATTTACAGCCCCCCCAGTAAATCTATTTACAGCCCCCAGACCCAGTATATCAATTTACAGCCCCCAGTATATCTATTTACAGCCCCCAGACCCAGTATTTCAATTTACAGCCCCCAGACCCAGTATATCTATTTACAGCCCCCAGACCAGTATATCTATTTACAGCCCCCAGTATATCTATTTACAGCCCCCAGACCCAGTATTCAATTTACAGCCCCCAGACCCAGTATATCTATTTACAGCCCCCAGACCCAGTATATCAATTACAGCCCCCCAGTATATCTATTTACAGCCCCCAGACCCAGTATATCAATTTACAGCCCCGACCCAGTATATCAATTTACAGCCCCCCAGACCAGTATATCAATTTACAGCCCCCCAGTATATCTATTTACAGCCCCCCCAGTAAATCTATTTACAGCCCCCCAGTATATCTATTTACAGCCCCCAGACCCAGTATTTCAATTACAGCCCCCAGACCCAGTATATCTATTTACAGCCCCCAGACCCAGTATATCAATTTACAGCCCCCAGTATATCTATTTACAGCCCCCAGACCCAGTATTTCAATTTACAGCCCCCAGTATATCTATTTACAGCCCCCAGACCAGTATATCAATTTACAGCCCCCATATAATCTATTTACAGCCCCCCAGTATATCTATTTACAGCCCCCCAGACCCAGTATATCAATTTACAGCCCCCAGACCCAGTATATCAATTACAGCCCCCAGACCCAGTATATCAATTTACAGCCCCCGTATATCTTTTACAGCCCCCCAGTAAATCTATTTACACCCCCCAGTATATCAATTTACAGCCCCCCAGACCCAGTATATCAATTTACAGCCCCCCAGACCCAGTATATCAATTTACAGCCCCCAGTATATCTATTTACAGCCCCCAGACCCAGCATATCTATTTACAGCCCCCCCAGTAAATCTATTTACAGACCCCCCAGTAAATCTATTTACAGCCCCCAGACCCAGTATTTCAATTTACAGCCCCCCAGTATATCCATTTACAGCCCCCAGACCCAGTGCAGCAAGTTAAAGCCCCCCCAGTATATTAATCTACACCCCCCTCCCATTAGTTTATTCACACCTGGTAATAAATCTCCTCTCTGCCTCGCTCCTCCATCGCAGCAGAGTGAAAGCACGCGGGCTGGTGGCTCCTCCATCGCAGCAGAGTGAAAGCACGCGGGCTGGTGGCTCCTCCTGCAGTTGTTTTCCTGGGCTATGTGGATCACGTGTGGGGGCGGCGCCAAATTACACAGTGTGCCTGCTCGTGTTAAGAACGTGGGATGGGACTGAGACAGGCACACACACTGCAGCGCCGCCGCAAATCTGATTTTTCCGCCCCTCAAACTGGCAGCAGGCCAGGACAGTAAGGCGGCCGCCTGTGCCGCCTTACATTAGCGCCGGCCCTGCTGCTGCTTAAGACGGCCAGCACCAGTTAGAAAGGACAAGCGTACCCCTGCAGAGGATGCACCACATCCACGACGACCAGAGGCACAGCCTCCTGACACAGAGGTTGCTTGCCCTCTTATCTGTGTCTGGGAGCATCTGCCTGTCCTTTTTGGTCTTTCTGACATGGTGAGTGATATATAGATTAAATATATACAGAACTCTGATTCAACTCTGGTCTAAAGATTAAAGATTTACAGAACTCTGGTATAACTCAGTGAGACACCCTGATAGCTGGCAGCCAGTGACAAGACACAGATTACAATTCCCAGAAACCTCCTATAAATCAGTGAGACCCCCTGATGGGTGCCAGTGACAAGACACAAATTACAATTCACAGACATCTGCTACAAGTCAGTGAGACCCCCTGATAGGACCCCCTGATAGCTGGCAATAGTGACAAGACACAGATTACAATTCCCAGAAATCTGCTAGAAGTATGTGGGACCCCCTGATAGCTGGCAGTGAGAAGACACAGATTACAATTCCCAGAAACCTCCTATAAATCAGTGAGAACCCCTGATGGGTGGCAGTGACAAGACACAGATTAGAACAATTCCCAGATATTTTGTATAAATGACTGACCCCCCAAAATTCTGGGTGGCAGTGACAGGACACAGATTACCACAATTCCCAAATATTTTGTAGAAATTACTGACCCCCCAAAATAGTTGGTGGCAGTGACAAGACACAGATTACCTCAATTCCCAAATATTTTGTAGAAATTACTGACCCCCCAAAATTCAGGGTGGCAGTGACAAAACACAGATTACCTCAATTCCCAAATATTTTGTAGAAATTACTGACCCCCAAAATAGTTGCTGGTGGCAGTGAGAACACACAGATTACCACAATTCCCAAATATTTTGTAGAAATTACTGACCCCCCAAAATTCTGGGTGGCAGTAAATGACAAGACACAGATTACCTCAATTCCCAAATATTTTGTAGAAATTACTGACCCCAAAATACTGGGTGGCAGTGACAAGACACAGATTACCTCAATTCCTAAATATTTTGTAGAAATTACTGACCCCCCAAAATAGTTTCTGGGAGTGAGAACACACAGATTAGAACAATTCCCAGATATTTTGTAGAAATTACTGACCCCCAAAATACTGGGTGTCAGTGAGAACACACAGATTAGAACAATTCCCAGATATTTTGTAGAAATGAGACCCCTCCAGTAGCTGGTGGCAGAGGGGCAGTGAGAACACACACTAACACAAGAACAATCTCCTCTCAAACACGTGCTGAAGCGCTGTGTGAAGCCTTATATAGTGTGCTGCGGGATTTAGCTCTGTGAGCCCATGATTGGGCAAAATGTGCCCAATCAGGACTCTGAGCCGTGATTGGCATAGTCTTGAACCTGTCTTGCACCTCACCTGTGGTCAGGTGCAAGGCTGTAGCCAATTACAAGTTTACAAGCCAATTCCGTGAAAAAATGCGCCCATTCGTTCGAACGCACTTTTTCATGGACAACGCGAAAAATGCGTTAGTCTGACCCTAGCCTTATACGGCCAGCACCAGTTACAAAGGACAAGCGTGCCCCTGCAGAGGATGCAGCACGTCCACAATGACCAGATGCACAGCCTCCCGACACAGAGGCTGCTTGCCCTCTTATCTGTGTCTGGGAGCGTCTGCCTGTCCTTTTTGGATTTTCTGACATAGTGAGTGATATATAGATTAAAGATATACAGAACTCTGATTCAACCGTGTTATGTAGATTAAAGATTTCCAGAACTCTGGTATAACTCAGTGAGACACCCTGATAGCTGGCAGCTAGTGACATGACACAGATTAAAATTCCCAGAATCCACCTATAAATCAGTGAGACCCCCTGATGGGTGGCAGTGACAAGACACAGGTTATAATTCCCAGATATCTGCTACAAATCTGTGAGACCCCCTGATGGGTGACAGTGACAAGACACAAATTACTATTCCCAGATATCTGCTAGAAGTATGTGGGACCCCCTGATAGCTGGCAGTGAGAAGACGCAGATTACAATTCCCAGGAACCTCCTATAAATCAGTGAGATCCCCTGATGGATGGCAGTGACAAGACACAAATTACAATTCCCAGGAACCTCCTATAAATCAGTGAGACCCCCCTGATGGGTGGCAGTGACAAGACACAGATTAAAATTCCCAGATATCTTGTAGAAGTGAGACCTCCCCCCCCAATAGCTGCTGGCAGTGAGAACACACAGATTGCAACCATTCCCAGATATCTTGTAGAAGTGAGACCCCCCCCCATAGCTGCTGGCAGCGAGAGCACACAGATTACAACAATTTCCAGATTTCTTGTAGAAGTGAGACCCCCCAATAGCTGCTGGCACTGAGAAGACAAACTAACAGAACAATCTCCTCTCATAAAACACGTGCTGGGGGCTGTGTGAACCCTTATATAGTGTGCTGCAGGACTTAGCTCTGTGAGCCCATGATTTGGCAAAATTTGCCCAATCAGGACTCTGAGCCGTGATTGGCATAGTCTTGCACCTGACCTATGTAAAATTGTAATTTCCAAGGTCCTGTTATAACTGCAGCGCTCCATGCTAAAGCTGTGTTCACACCTCAGCGTTTTTCATATATGAGTAATAAGTGCATTTTTGGCGCGCGTATCGCGAACGCGAAACATGCGAACGCGCATTGCAGCTTGTTCACTCTGCAATCTATGACTGCGAACGTGCTGCAATGCGCCCCAAAGAAGCTCCTGTACTTCTTTAGGCATATGGCATTTTTAATGCTCGTTCCTACGCGCTGTAAAATGCCCAGGTGTGAACTGGCCCCATAGGAAATCATGGGATTTCGTGTTTGGCCGTTTTACAGCACGCAGGAACGCGCTGTGAAACGCCCAAGTGTGAATGGGGCCCTAAAGCTCAACTTGGAACCTGCTTAGCAATTAATTATGTGCATATAGAGACACATAAAACAAAATTACGATTCCATCAACAGTATTCTCCAAGAGTGGATTTATTCCTCGTGTCTTTACAGGAACCAGACAATACTGCCACAGACTTGGCAAAGACCAGTATTGGTTGAAATATTGTCTGGCCCTTGTAAGGCAGTGTTTCCCATACCTGCCCTCAGGACCAGCTACCAGGCCAGATTTGCCAGATATCTGAAACACTGCACAGGTGGTATGATTTGCTGCTCCGTGATTGCAGGATTCAGTCTGCATTTCCCAGAGGTAATCCTTAAAATCTGCCCTGTTAGTGGGTCCAAAGGACACGTTTGAGAAGCACTGCTAATGACGCTAGGACCAAATCCACTTTTAGAGTATTCTGATCTTGGAGACTTCATTATGTTGTATGATTCCATATACGGCATGGAGTGAAGACCTTTTCCTGGCATCACTGGTGAGCCCTGGCTTGGATTGGTCCATACACAGATACAGTTTCATACCCTCATATTTAAACTAGATGAGAAGCATCCACAAATTATGGACATGATCCAAAATGCAGGAAATATAGGGGGAATTTTTCATCATTAGGTTTATGATTTGTTCCCAAGGGCAATCCAGTTTACTCTTTCCATTTGTCTCCAGTTTCAAGATTGTGGTGGAATTATCCCAACAAGAAGCTGTTATTACTTTAAGTGGTAATGTCAGCTGACTTGATACAGCTTGGTTATCAATATAAAATGAAAATGACCCTTTCTGCTCAACCTTAGCTGACCAGTTACAGTTACTTATTAAGCGCTAACAAGTTATGTAGCACTGTACAATGGGTAAGAAAGAATAACAAATATACATACAAGTTAAACACACAGAACAGTAGGAGAGAGGACCTTGCTCTAGAGCAGTGTTTCCCAAACCTGTCCTCAGGACCCTCCGCCTTGCCAGGTTTGACAGATATCTGAAGCACAGCACAGGTGATATGATTTGCTGCTCAGTGATTGCAGGATTCAGTCTGCTTATTCCCAAGGCGATCTGCAATATCTGGCCTGGTTGAGGGTCCCGAGGACAGGTTTGGGAAACACTACACTAGAGCTTACGATCTAAGAGGAGAGGGGTGACACACTAGGTGAGGGTAAATAGGGAACCTGAAGTAGCGGGGTGCATGTGAGCTGAATGGGAAGATTGTGCAAGAAACGTACAGTTGAAGATCATGGAGTGAGCCGATAGGCTTCTCTAAAGTAATGTGTTTTCAGAGACTTCTTGAAGGACTGGAGAGACGAAGAGAGTATAATGTTACAGGGGAGGGAGTTCCACAGAAAGGGGGCAGCTCGGGAGAAGTCTTGAATGCAGGAGTGGTGGTGCGGGTATGAGGAGTCGATAACATCAGATCATTGGCAGAGCGAAGTGGCCAGGATGGGATGTACTTGTTAATAAGGGAGGAGATGTAGGCAGGGATGCGGTTATGGAGAGCTTTGTATGTGAGCACCTGTCACGTGTAGTGCCACAGGTCGAGGTTGCAAGCCCAAGGTGCAAGTGATACACAGGAAATACTTGAGATGTTGCAAATCAAATGGGGATTTATTAAAGGAAAACAATAAACATGGAGAAGCAATACTGGAAAGTCTCTGGTTGGGGAGTGCTGAAGGGAAGTCTTGGGACGTGTGAAATAAAGGGGTCTCGAGGCACAATACCAGTAGGGATGATCCAGAATGCAGAGTCCAGGGGGAAAGCCAGGGGTTCGGTACACGGATATCAGGATAGCTATGGAGCTTCTGGACAGGCTTGATGTCAGACTGGAAGTGTTGGCACTTTGCAAGCAAAATGCAGAAGCATCATGGGACGGGCGTGCCTCTGCTAAATAGTCATTGCAGGTCCTCATTAGGTGCACCTGCTGATCCTCCTAGTATGAGTCTCTGGAAGCAATTCCCAGCAAGGCAGGGCATGGCATGAAGGGTGCTGTCTGGGGAAATCAGGATGGTGCAGCACCAGATCTGCCTTTCTTCCGCCGGCGGCGGCGTGGCACGTGACAGTTGCCCCCCTCAAAGAACACCCTCCGGGTGTCTAAGGTTGCTTCATAAGCGGGGAGGTCTTCTACCTTTATAACTGTCCCCTCAGAGGTGAGGGAATGGAATGGCTCTAAAAGTCGCTGAACTTCGGTACGGTCCAGTGCCATGACAGTATAGGTTGTTTGTCCAAATGCAGGCTCTTTGGTAGCAGGGTCAACAGCTTCCTCCTCACTGGATTCCAGGGGAATAAAGTCCAGCTCTGGTTGGTAGTGAGGAGCTGATTGCTGGCTGAGAGTGATAGGCGCTGCAGCGGTTAATGCCAAAATTGATTCTGCAGGTACATCTGCAGCCTTCCTTTGCAGCAGGGCCTCCTCAAATCTCTCAAGATCCTCTGTACGCACCAAAGTCCCGTTAGAGGCAAGGACACAACCGGATAGCAAGGAGTCGGTCTTACGGTGGTCTTCAATAACCATGCTCTTACCCAATGGCAGTTGGCCGGGATTGGGTACCTCGGGGCTTCCTGGTTCAACCTCCATGGATAAGGAGGGAACCGGGTCAGGGGTATCGGAGGCTACGGCACAGTGACCCGGAGAGCCCTGAGGGAACTGGGTTACCTTCCTATTAGTGGTGGTTCTGCCGGTAGTGGGGTCCGGTACAGGAGTCACGGAACCAGGTTTAGACTTCACGTTCCTGGTATGGGGAATTGGACAGTCCACTTTGGATACTCCAGGAACCCTCCTAGGAGTGACAGATGTACACCGGTAAGTGGCTGGATTGGCAGCCGGCATAGAACTTGTGGTGCCCAGGTATGACCATCCTCGACCAGGTGGCCCTTGGCTACGCCGTGCTGTCTGAAGAGATGGTTCACCATCTGAATCCGAATCAGCAGCAGGGAGTAGCTCTGCCATGGATTGTGGGTCGGTGATGTTCTCAGCCGGCGCTTGGACATAGGCCTGGATCTCCTGCACCTGGGACTGTAAGGCCTCGTGGTTTACCTTGATGCTCTCTATTATTCTGGTGAAGGTACCAACTTGAGCAGCAAGGGTGTTGACAATAGTAAGAATCTGTGGAGATTTCACGGATGGATTGGCAACTTCCTGGACTGGCACTCCCTTTTTCCAAATGGGAGCCCTAGGGTCTCCTTGCTCGACCTCCTTTGAGATAGTGGAGGGAGCCGGGTCAGTGACCTTGGCATCAGTGGCACTGCAACCCAGAGAGCCCTGAGGGGGTTTGGTCAACTTCCAGGGAATTTCAGGCACTTCATTTTGCCAAATGGATGCCCCAGGGTCTCCTTGCTCGACCTCCTTTGAGACAGTGGAGGGAGCCGGGTCAGCGGTCTTGGCAGTGGTGGCACCGCAACCCAGAGAGCCCTGAGGGGGTTTGGTCAACCTCCAGGGATTTTCAGGCACTTCATTTTGCCAAATGGAAGCTCTAGGGTCTCCTTGCTCGACCTCCTTTGAGACAGTGGAGGGAGCCGGGTCAGCGGCCTTGGCAGTGGTGGCACCGCAACCCAGAGAGCCCTGAGGGAGCTTGGTCGCCTTCCTGGAATTTGCAGGCATTTGGTCTTGTGCAGGAGAATTGATTTTCAGAACATGCTGGCTGGGAGTAGTGGGCCTTGCTCTGGAATCTGGCACAATTGTTGGTACTCCAGCTTGGGCAGCGGGTATCTCAGGGTCTTCGCGCTCCGGCTGGGCAGCGCACTTGGGCTTCTCGCGCTCCGGCTGGGCAGCGCACTTGGGCTTCTCGCGCTCCGGCTGGGCAGCGCACTTGGGCTTCTCGCGCTCCGGCTGGGCAGCGCACTTGGGCTTCTCGCGCTCCGGCTGGGCAGCGCACTTGGCTTCTCGCGCTCCGGCTGGGCAGCGCACTTGGGCTTCTCGCGCTCCGGCTGGGCAGCGCACTTGGGCTTCTCGCGCTCCGGCTGGGCAGCGCACTTGGGCTTTTCTGGCTCAACCCCCTTTGGGTCAGTGGGGGGAACCGGATCAGAAGCACGAGTAGCAGCAGTACCGTGACTCATTGAACTTGGAACAGACTTTGCTTGGCTGGTACTGCTGAGAGTTGCTTCCGGTGCTAGAGCAACAGTGGAGGCGAGGATATGCCAATTGGAAGTGGAGGTTACACCAGGACTCTGTAACATCATAAGGTCCATAGGTTCAGGCAAGTCAGCTTCCATGTAGTCAGTGGGAGCTGTTTCCATATAGGTTACCGGATCCTCCTCTGTGGCAGGCTCTACCTCCATGGGTTCCAGCAAACCATTTTCTTCTGATTTGGCTACTTCAGACTTGATATATGGAAAAACAGCAAGTGGTTTAGAAATGGGGGGCTTGGATGGCAAAGCCCCTCTGGGTTTGGAAGGCAATGGTTTTTTGGTAGCTGGCTTTCTGACGACTGGCTTGGATACAGGTGTCGGATTAGCCAGGGGAGCAGATCTTGGAGCGGTCTTTGCTGTGGGAGATTTCTTTGCAAAAGTCTTTTTTGGTGGTCTTATTGGGCAGACCGGCAAAAAATGTCCATCCTGTCCACAGTACAGGCAGAGATCAGCTTTGTACCGCCTGGTGCGCTCCTCTGCAGATAAGGGGCCATGAACCATTTTGGCTCCAGGAGAACACACCTTAGGAGATGGGCCCCACATCCTCTGCAGCAGATTATTCAGAATGTCCAGCAAATGGTTAAACAGTTCCTGGAAGGTTTCCTTAATTAACTGTTTCATGGCTGGTATCACTGCGGGCTCGCTGGTAGGCTTCTGCATTATGTCACGTGTAGTGCCACAGGTCGAGGTTGCAAGCCCAAGGTGCAAGTGATACACAGGAAATACTTGAGATGTTGCAAATCAAATGGGGATTTATTAAAGGAAAACAATAAACATGGAGAAGCAATACTGGAAAGTCTCTGGTTGGGGAGTGCTGAAGGGAAGTCTTGGGACGGGTGAAATAAAGGGGTCTCGAGGCACAATACCAGTAGGGATGATCCAGAATGCAGAGTCCAGGGGGAAAGCCAGGGGTTCGGTACACGGATATCAGGATAGCTATGGAGCTTCTGGACAGGCTTGATGTCAGACTGGAAGTGTTGGCACTTTGCAAGCAAAATGCAGAAGCATCATGGGACGGGCGTGCCTCTGCTAAATAGTCATTGCAGGTCCTCATTAGGTGCACCTGCTGATCCTGCTAGTATGAGTCTCTGGAAGCAATTCCCAGCAAGGCAGGGCATGGCATGAAGGGTGCTGTCTGGGGAAATCAGGATGGTGCAGCACCAGATCTGCCTTTCTTCCGCCAGCGGCGGCGTGGCACGTGACAGCACCAATATTTGGAATTTGATTCTTAAGGAAACAGGAAGTCAGTGTAGAGATTGACAAAGGGGTGAGGTGTGAGAGATGCGAGAGGTGAGATGGATGAGCCTAGCAAAGGCATTCATAACGGCTGCAGAGGGAGAATCTGGAACCTCTTAAGGCCAGAGAGAAGGAGGTTACAGTAGTCGAGGTGGGAGATAATAAGAGCTTGGATGAGTGTTTTTTGCAGAGTCCTGATTAAGACCGGGATGGACGTGAGCAATGTTTTTTAGGTGGAAGTAGCAAGATTTGGTTATTGACTAAATGTGAGGAGTGAAGGAGAGATCAGAGTTGAAGAGAACACTGAGGCAACGAGCCGGAGAGGTAGAAACAATGGGATCACATACACGTATGCTAGCATTTTTTTCGATCACAAAATATGGTAATTTTTTAGTAATTCCATGTAGGCAAATTCCTATCTCACACTTCCGGTGCCATGCTGTTGGAGTGACAGCAGAGAGAGAACTTGGACACTCTTCACCGGAGCAGGTCAATCACAATCACTGTGTAATGTCCTTGGAAGAAGAACATAGTGGCACCAGTTGCTTAAACTGGGTAAGTAGTGCACTGCAACATCTTATAAAGGATTTGGATATTACATTGCTCTTTATGGTCTATATCCATCACTTGATGGGACTTCACAGGGAATGTGAAACTGTTGATGACCTGTTCAGTTTAGTATGCTCAGACTATAGCTTTTAAAGGATTCATTTTAAGAAACACAGTAACACTTTACAATCGGCTATGGTGGATGCGACAGGATGGCTTTAAACATTCATAAAAATAAGAAATAAAAACTAATATTATGCAAAAGAAAATGAAATGTACTGCTAATTATATTCATATGACAAATGGGTGAAAAATGATTTCGCAAAATCAGCTACATGACCTTAAATGAGCCAGAATATCTAAATGTTACTATGGCAATATGCCCTTGGAGCGCCTGAAACCTGTCCTCATATTGTTGAAACCTGATATTTTTGTCTGTATGTCGTTAATCCCATGAAAAAGGTGAAGGTAGGATTCTCTGATGCATATGCTAAATGTACAAAAAAAAATATTTCAGTTCCAAACAATATACCTGTGGTGAGCTATCATGACTTTTCATGAACACTTCAAGCTTTGCCCCATATCACTAATGTTGAAGGCACCTGTGCAAAAGTAATTCTGATGTATGGCTAGATCTCAAATAAATGTTCATTTTTGCATAGAGAAGAGATAAAACTGTAGAATAAAATGGCATGGGACAATTTCTTAAACAATTACAGTCCCTGATTATCCGAGATTGCAATCTTCAAGGATTAAGGAAATCCCTTAAACACAAAGGATTTATGTCACAGAAATGGGTTCAAAAGTTCAGCAGAACATGCAGGGCATCATTAAATACGAGGTAATTCTAAAATGAGGTTTGCATTTTACAAGGGGTTGACAATCCAAAGCATAGAAGTATAAACTAAAGAGTCCCCTCCTTTTTCTCTGTAGATATAATCTAATGATCTCGAGCATCAATTATTGACAGTTACCATATAGGACGTGAACCCTTTGCGGCCATAACTGGAATGTATTATAATGCTTACCAGAAAAGCAATTTCCAACAAAAAGTCCTGCCAAGATTGGGAACCCACAACTGGTTGAACCCTAAATACAATAACGAAAGGAAACACTATGTGCCACCACACAGAAAATCTTGTTGTGAAGACACTGTCATACTCTATCATTATGGTTGACCTTCCCTCCATCACTGTGACTCACAAATAAAGCACATGGTAATTATCTGCACGATCGTGGAAAACGCCAGCTTAGGGGGACTCGGTTGCACGAATGTTAACATAAATGTGCTTCTAAATTTAGTAACATGTTGATTAATATTATATATGGTTTTTCAATGAAAAGTCAACTTTGAAATGTTTTGTGTGATCACTGCAATGTCATCTTTGTGATCAGATTCTTTGTGTAAGAAATACTCTATCAGGGTTATTCAGAGAGAGGTGAAAACCAGAAGAATTGCCAGGAGAATGAACAATCTAGACCAAATAGCCGATTTGGAAAGGGAGATAAATGGGAGAAATTTTCTGATTTGGCTATTTTCACAGAGAAATTTCACGTCTACAGTTATTCTCCTGGTTTTCACCTCTCTCTTAATAACCCTGTATGCACAGCTAACTCACACCTCAAAAACTTCTCAAGAGTGATACCAGTCCTATTGAATGACCTACCTATTTGACTCTCCCCTAATCTTTGGTCCTTCAAAAAAAATCCCTCAAAATCCATCTCTTCAGATCAGTACACCATATTCCTGACTAATCACTCTTCTCACTCGTTTGACACACCATTATAGGTTTTTATTAGCTCGCTGCACTACCATATTTCATCGAGAATGATGCAAAAAGGTAGCATTAGAAGACCTTACGAAGAGCTCTATTACATTCTTCATGCAAAAACGCACGCAAAACGCTTGAATTTTTCCACAAAGCGTTAAACGTTAACGGGCATAAAACAACGCTGTTATTACAATCCTCGCGCATTTTTTCGTCCGGCAAAAAATAATGTGCGTAAAACGGACGAGCAAAAATGCGCGCATAGCAATCAGTGTGCAGACTGTTTTTTCACGCGATTCAGCCAATCAGAATTAAGAACCACAATCGTCTCTCGTTATGTTTTTGCACCTGTCAAAGTCAATCTGCGCATATACTGTATGCTGCGTCAATAAAAAAAAAAATGCACAACTTCTCAATTTTATTGTTTGGGAATGCGTAGAATAGAATGTGTAACTATACTATGCTGTATTTTTTTTGGGCTGGTGGGTGTATTTGGGTTCGGCCAGGACGTTCAGATTTGCCGTTACCACCAGTTTTTCAAACACGTTAAAATTATGCGCGCAAACGCTGTACGTTAAAATTTGCACATAGATAGTAATACCATCCGCATACCAGCGCACAGACGCATTTGCGCTCACAACGTTAAGTATAGGACGCGCAAAGTACATTACGCTCGCGCAGTGTTTGTGCAGGTTCACCCGCGGTAGACGTTAACGTGCATTTTTTGCACGGACATTGTAATACGACGTTCAGCGCAAAGGGTTTTGTCCCTCGCGTTAATGCGTTTTTGCACACGCATTAACGTTTGCGCGAAGAATGTAATAGAGCCCAAAGATGGTAACTCCTCTTATACTTTTACAGCTCAACACCTCCAGATTGTAAACTCCTGTGAGCAGGCTCCTCTGCACCATGAAGGCAGGTTCAGCTCCTCAGCTCTATGCAAAGCCTTTTGTAGAATATCTTTTCTTGACAACCAGTACTAAACGACAAAGAGGCAGAGGCATCCCATAAACCAAAACCTAAATTTATTTATAAAGGATTTTACCAGGAAGGACACATTGACATTTCTCTCGTTTTCAAGTATGTCCTGGGTTCAAGAACATTGAGTGGTTACAGAAATACAAAATAGTAAAATGCGAGATATTAACACAAAAACAAATATACAGATTAACAGAAAAATAAATATGTAGGAAATAAAGTCATTATGTTACATGTTTACAGGTGCATTCCGTATTGAGGTATGTTAATAGGGAACTCTTAAGGGACTTTAGACTGGGGGAAGATTTGATGGTGTCTGGGAGGTTATCCCATATTTGCGGTGCTCTGTAGGAAAATGAGGATCGAGCCACTTTCTTTTTGTATTGCGGTATTGCAAGTAAGGTGCTGGTCCTGGATCTGAGGTTATAGGATGAGGGAGCTGCTGGGGGAAGCAGCCTATTCAGGTAGGGTGGTAGCTTCCCAGAAAAGCTCTTAAACACCAGGTTGGAAAGGTGAAGGGTGCGTCTAGATTCCAGCGATGGCCAGTTTAGTTATTTTAACATGTCACAATGGTGGGTCATGTAGTTACATTGTAGCACAAAGCGACAGAATGAGTTATACAATGTAGTAAGTTTCTGGAGGTGTGTTTGAGGGGCAGCTGCATACACTACATCTCCGTATTCAATGGCCGGCATAAGCATTTGTTGTACAATCTGCTTTCTTACTGCGGGGCTCAGGCAGGATTTGTTTCTGTACAGGGCACCTAGTTTGGGGTAGAGTTTAGATGAGAGTTTTTTGATGTGGGGGCCAAAAGGTAGATTTGGGTCTAACCACATACCTAGATATTTGAGAGAAGTGACTGTAGTCAGCGTGTCATTTGATCTTGTCCCCATACATAGATGGGGTATTTGCAATTTGTGTAGTTTAGGTGTGGTTCCAAAGAGCATTGTAACAGTTTTGTCAGCATTTAGAAAAAGTTTGTTATCTGCGATCCACTTTTCTACCCCTGTGAATTGTTCTTGCAGCACTGCCTCCAGCTGCGGGAGATTTGGTTGGCTGGTAAAGATTACAGTGTCATCTGTGTACATGTGTACAGTTGAGGCTTTGCAGATATTGGGCAGATCATTTATGAATATTGTGAATAGCAGGGGGCCGAGTATCGAGCCTTGGGGTACACTGCACGTGACTGGGAGGGGAAGTGCTGTCAGAAATGGACACATATTGCGACCGATCAGACACATATGGTTGGAACCAGGTTAGCGTGCTATCACCAATACCGTAGTTTTTAAGTTTTTGTAATAGGATGCCATGGTCTACGGTGTCAAAGGCCTTGGCAAAATCAAGGAAGATGGTTCCAGTTAGGTTTCCTTGTTCCATGCCCGCTTGGATACCATTACAAACTTTTAAAAGGGCAGTTGTAGTTGAATGATTTGGACGAAAGCCTGATTGATCTGGGGTTAAATAGTTCCGACACTGATAATAATCACGTAATTGAGTGTAGACACATTTTTCCAGAATTTCTGACATTACAGGGAGCAGTGATATTGGACGGTAGTTGGATACCAAAGTATTGTCTCCACTTTTATGGATAGGTACCACCCTTGCAGTCTTCCAGAGTTTGGGTATGTATCCAGTCGCCAGTGATTCATTGATTAGGGTTGCAACAGGTTTTGCAATTGCTGGCGCACTGATTTTCAGCAGCATTGCTGGGATTTGATCAGGTCCAGACTGGTATTTCATTTTTTGGTTACGGAGAAGTTTAGTGATGACACTGACAGGCACTGGTCTAAAACTGAATTTCTCTGCATTACAGGGTCTTTGCACAGTTGGTGGGGCCTGACCTGTGTGCGGCCTTTCTGATTGCGTGTCATTTCCTAGCTTAGTAATCAGGTTGGTGGTGCATCCAACAAAGTAATTATTAAAAGCATTTGCTACATCTAGGGGGTGTTGTACAGTTTGGTTGTTTACTTTGACAGCAGCCGGTTGGGAGTGGACGGGAGGTGCTTGTATGTTACTTATGGTTTTCCAAAAATTTCTAGGATTATTGTTTAAATTTTCATTGAAGTATTGGGCTTTAGCCATTTTTGTTTGTTTTGTGCATGCATTCCGGCATTTTCGGTATTCACATTGATTGTTCATGGATCCAGTACTCTTGAAATTTGACCACAGGGAGTCTCTAAACTGGTAAAAATGCGTGAGGTCAGCTGTAAAACAGGGAAGGTGGGCCCCTTTTACTCACACTTAGCTGATATTAATCGGTGGCAAGATAACCTAAGAGAATATCCCTTAGCAATAATCTTATTTCCTTGTGGTGACCTACATAGATAAATCTGAAAGTAGGCAAAAAGCTAATTTTTTGGTATTTTTCACATTTAATAAATAAAGACATTATCTGAAATGCTTTATCATATTCTAATAGCAGCTTAAATATATTGCCCAGATATAGGAACACTCGCTCCATACCCAAAATGTGAAGTCTCTTTTCAATGAGGTTCAGTCTCTAGATATAAAGATGTACACAACAGTTTCGGACTTAACAAGTCGCGTTTCTCTGCTGTTTTGTTTCATTTGGATTCTTACATTTTGTTTCGGATCATTTGTTACATCATATCTTTAGGTCGGTTCAGATCGTTTCATTCCGGATTGTTACGTTCTATCATTTTTTTAGATTGTTTCAGTTTAGGTTTTTTTTTTCTCTCTACATCACAGATCTATTTATTTATAATTTTTATGAAAATACAATTTTATTGGAGGCGACATAGTAGTTGAAAAATCAAAACCAAAACGATTGGCATTACAGTGCCATATACATATGGTACACATACATTGCATATAATACCCATATTCGTCTCCATTTTATAAACATACAAAAAGAGAAGCGAAAAGAAAGAAGGGGAAAAAAAGCAGAGACAGGCCCGGCCCAGGCCCAAAAGAACTAACAGAAAGAAAAGAGAAAAGACCACTATGTAAGTATACATTGTGGACACATACCAATGTAATACAATCTATAAAAGTGGCCAATATATATCCATCCCCATCCCTGTCTCAATGATCCATGGATATTTTGGAGTTTTAGTTTGTTTTGGAGTTGCCAAAATCGATTATGCTGTTGATTTCTTGCAACAAATTAGAAATGTAACAGTAACACATGCGGTTTTGTTGTCATGAAGACAAATACAAAGCAAGTAGCACGAAAGATAGGCCAAAAATTGTCAAGTCCGGCACCATACACTGTGGCTCTGCTAGGCACAGGGGAGAGTTTGCACATGCGCAATCGCCCCCTTCCACTCTCAGCCGAGAAGCGCTCCGGAGATCTCCAATCACCATTCCTCGGCCTTCTCCAGGCCACGCGTGCATGCCGCGGCAGCCAATCACTGCTGCGGCACGTGTTTAAAATCCACCCGCAGTCATTTTCAGGTGCCCTGTTGAGGTTTCTGTTCCCAGACTCCTTACAGTACCCCATAAGCTATTTTGTATCGTTCCTCCATTTGTCCCATTTCTCCTTCCTTGCTCAGCTCTGTATACCTTTTGGTTAACCTCCTAATTACTGCGATATATACTGTATATTATATATTTTGAACTCCTGTGTACCGAACCCGGCTCTAGTGCTGACATTTATTGATTAACTCCTCTATCCCTACTTTAAATATATACTGAACTTCTGTGTACCGAAACTGGCTCTTGTTGCTGACACTGGTATTGGTTAACCCTTCTATCACTGTGTCATATGTACTGAATTCCTATGTACTGAACCTGGCTTTTAAACGGATATGGTTTTTGATTTAATCCTTCATACTAGTATACATTTATTAACCTCTCGTATACCTACAGGATACCTGTATTTACCTAGCGTTTTTTCAGATCCAGACATTTTAAGGACAAGCCCATCAGTTTAGGGTTGTTCTCGTGTAGGGCCACACAAATCCTTGAGAAAAATGAGGTTGGGAAAAAAATATAAGTATTTGAATATTAAAATCCAGGGTTCACTGTATAGCTCATATATATATATATATATATATATAGACTAATAAATAGTGATAGATGGGCAGATAGATAAATAGTGATAGATGGAATAGCAAAATAATTGGGGAAGTAAAAAGATGAATGGAAATGAATCGATTTGTTATATATACTGTAATTTCGTTATGTTTTTTGCATCCTATCGATTCGTATTTCAGAATGTTCAGAAAATAGCAAATCGGTAAAAATTCTGAAAAATTTCAATTAATTTCAGAACAAATTTCCCAGGTCTATTCTGATGTCTTACATTGATCTCTACCTAAACATGATCAATGGTTATTATAGGAGACTCGTAATTAATAACACATGTTATAATACTGATAAATTGCTTTGAACTTTTTTCTTAAATCGCACGTGATCATATTTTGTAATGTGTCAGACGCAATGTTGTGTTCAAATGGATTTGCTCATTCGTTTTTCATTCCTGTCCTAAGTAATATAAAAAAATATATTTTGCATCTCCCTTATATTTCTTGGGCTAGAGGTTTTAAATGTGAGCTGAAACCAAAATATGTTGTGAAGGACTCCCCTAAGAGGTCTTCCTGGACATGAGCAGATGAACTTGTATGGTAACAGTCACTACATCAGCACTAAAAATCTAATTAATTTTATTATGCATTGGGAATTTCGCATGTGGCATTTTTTCAGTCATCCTTTCTATTTTATGGGGAGACTATGGGTATCCTTTTTCCACCCTTGCTCCCTAGATATTCATGGTTCACTTTAGAAAAGATGTGGAATAAAAACCACAGCAAGAACTGACTCAGTAAAAAACTTGCATCTTTAATAAAAGTTGCTTCAATTTGGCCGCGTCTGAATTTGGACACCCCACATTCGGCTGTTGCCAAATTGGTGCTTCAGGCTGAAATGAAATGTAATTTTCTATAACTAGGAGTAGGTTACTATTTATGCTTGTTTTATGGTGGGGACTACATTTAGGGTTAAAAGTTGCACACGAATTGGAAGGGTTTTTGTAGAAATTGACACAGGTTTGATTGTAGCGCTAGCTATATGTGTATTAACTCTGGAGCTAAAGCAATCTGTGAGCACTGAGATAGGAGCAGAGAATTATGGACAGAGCATACACTTGTGGCAATCTAAGTGGTCTGCCCCAGACCTCCCACAAGGCATCCCCTGGCACTGAAAGAATGCCTTAAAGCAGAGGTCTCACCTTCACTTGAAGGCTGTCAATCAGTAGCTGCAGGACAGCCTTTTGGGGGTTGATGTCAAGCAGTGACCATTATGTCAGTCAGAGACGTACTGTGCCTTTTCGTTGTTTGGGCGAAAAAGGCCAGCACAACCCCTGTTATAGGCTGCCGGCCATAATAAAATTGGCTGCTGGCATTTACAGGCCATCACTGTAAGTGTGTGGTAAGAACTTCTCGGCATATTTATTTATTTATAAAGTATTTTACCAGGAAGGATACCTTGAGTTTTCTCTCGTTTTCAGGTATGTCCTGGGCACATGCCTGGAATGGGACCACAACATTGTGAAAACATGGTGACAGCCTGTCATTGCCAGCTGCCATTTTTCTTGCGGGGCCTGGCCTAAAAGGCCAACATAACAGATGAAACGCATGTGCATATATTGCCCATTGCTGCCCTTCCAGACATGGTGCTTGGGGTTGTTTCCCATTGTTGTCAGTGCATTAGTATTAAAGGGAGCCAGCTCTGCGTAGGCCGAAACGTCGTTTTTTAGACTTACTTGCTCAATAAAATCTCAACTTTATATTTAAGTCCTCGAGTGCTCCCTACAACTATTGGAAATCTATATATATATATATAGACTAATAAATAGTGATAGATGGGCAGATAGATAAATAGTGATAGATGGAATAGCAAAATAATTGGGGAAGTAAAAAGATGAATGGAAATGAATCGATTTGTTATATATACTGTAATTTCGTTATGTTTTTTGCATCCTATCGATTCGTATTTCAGAATGTTCAGAAAATAGCAAATCGGTAAAAATTCTGAAAAATTTCAATTAATTTCAGAACAAATTTCCCAGGTCTATTCTGATGTCTTACATTGATCTCTACCTAAACATGATCAATGGTTATTATAGGAGACTCGTAATTAATAACACATGTTATAATACTGATAAATTGCTTTGAACTTTTTTCTTAAATCGCACGTGATCATATTTTGTAATGTGTCAGACGCAATGTTGTTTTCAAATGGATTTGCTCATTCGTTTTTCATTCCTGTCCTAAGTAATATAAAAAAATATATTTTGCATCTCCCTTATATTTCTTGGGCTAGAGGTTTTAAATGTGAGCTGAAACCAAAATATGTTGTGAAGGACTCCCCTAAGAGGTCTTCCTGGACATGAGCAGATGAACTTGTATGGTAACAGTCACTACATCAGCACTAAAAATCTAATTAATTTTATTATGCATTGGGAATTTCGCATGTGGCATTTTTTCAGTCATCCTTTCTATTTTATGGGGAGACTATGGGTATCCTTTTTCCACCCTTGCTCCCTAGATATTCATGGTTCACTTTAGAAAAGATGTGGAATAAAAACCACAGCAAGAACTGACTCAGTAAAAAACTTGCATCTTTAATAAAAGTTGCTTCAATTTGGCCGCGTCTGAATTTGGACACCCCACATTCGGCTGTTGCCAAATTGGTGCTTCAGGCTGAAATGAAATGTAATTTTCTATAACTAGGAGTAGGTTACTATTTATGCTTGTTTTATGGTGGGGACTACATTTAGGGTTAAAAGTTGCACACGAATTGGAAGGGTTTTTGTAGTAATTGACACAGGTTTGATTGTAGCGCTAGCTATATGTGTATTAACTCTGGAGCTAAAGCAATCTGTGAGCACTGAGATAGGAGCAGAGAATTATGGACAGAGCATACACTTGTGGCAATCTAAGTGGTCTGCCCCAGACCTCCCACAAGGCATCCCCTGGCACTGAAAGAATGCCTTAAAGCAGAGGTCTCACCTTCACTTGAAGGCTGTCAATCAGTAGCTGCAGGACAGCCTTTTGGGGGTTGATGTCAAGCAGTGACCATTATGTCAGTCAGAGACGTACTGTGCCTTTTCGTTGTTTGGGCGAAAAAGGCCAGCACAACCCCTGTTATATGCTGCCGGCCATAATAAAATTGGCTGCTGGCATTTACAGGCCATCACTGTAAGTGTGTGGTAAGAACTTCTCGGCATATTTATTTATTTATAAAGTATTTTACCAGGAAGGATACCTTGAGTTTTCTCTCGTTAGGGGCCTGGCCTAAAAGGCCAACATAACAGATGAAACGCATGTGCATATATTGCCCATTGCTGCCCTTCCAGACATGGTGCTTGGGGTTGTTTCCCATTGTTGTCAGTGCATTAGTATTAAAGGGAGCCAGCTGGTTGGAAAATTGTTCAGCCAACTAACTGTTAATGTCTCTCAATCCAAAAGTGTGGAAAGGCATCGGATTGGCTGTCAGAGTACTGAAGATTTGTCAGGACAGCACAGCGACAGGACTAAAAGGGGAGATTTGACATTCTATGCAAAATAGTTTAGCAGGGGTTAGTATCCTCTCCATTATTTTCTTTAATGTTATTTTGCATAGACTATTATTTTGAATTCAACTATTGTTCCACTAAATATCCTTCGGGAGCGGGAATCAAAGCTACCCTAATTCATCCACAGAAGGCTTTCATGTGTCAGTTCATAGCGACTTTTGGGTTTATCGAGCAGCGATATAGGCTAGGGTCAGACGAACGCATTTTTCGCGTCGTCCGTGAAAAAGTGCGTTCGAACGAATGGACGGATTTTTTCACGGAATACGCGATAGCGGTCATACGATGCGCATTTTCGTCCGTGATTTTGTACGGATCATCAATAAAACCCTTTTTGCATCTGGACGTTATGTAGGCCGGACATTAGCAGCGTCTGACGTCTCCTAATCACACACACACGCCGCTAGTGGACGCAGCGCACTCTGTACGTCCGTACTAGCGGTTTGACGTTCTCAAAAAAATGCGTTTGTTTGCCGCTTGCGTTGCGTGGCCGCACTTTCGTGCGGCTGCACGCGCGTTCGCACTGCGTTCGGCTGACCCCAGCCTTACTCGCAAAAACTCCTGCTTCATTACAATTTCGAGGCTTAGTGGATCTAATTTAGGCCAAAGTCCATAGCTCTATTTTCAAATGGGGAGAGCTTGTAAAATGCCGATAAACACCTACACTATATTGCCAAAAGTATTCGCTCAACCATCCATCAGAATTAGGTGTTCCAATCACTTCCATGGCCACAGGTGTATAAAATCAAGCACCTAAGCATGCAGACTGTTTTTACAAACATTTGTGAAAGAATGGGCCGCTCTCAGGAGATCAGTGAATTCCAGCGTGGAACTGTGATAGGATGCCACCTGTGCAACAAATCCAGTCGTGAAATTTCCTCGCTCCCAAATATTCCACAGTCAACTGTCAGCTGTATTACAAGAATGTGGAAGTGTTTGGGAACGACAGCAACTCAGCCATGAAGTGGTAGGCCACGTAAACTGACGGAGCGGGGCCAGCGGAAGCTGAGGCGCATAGTGTGAAGAGTTCGCCAACTTTCTGCAGAGTCAATCGCTACAGACCTCCAAACTTCATGTGGCCTTCAGATTAGCTCAAGAACAGTGCGCAGAGAGCTTTGTGGAATGGGCTTATATGGCCGAGCAGCTGCATCCAAGCCTTACATCACCAAGTGCAATGCAAAGCGTTGGATGCAGTGGTGTAAAGCACGCCACCACTGGACTCTAGAGCAGTGGAGATAAGTTCTCTGGAGTGACGAATTGCGCTTCTCCATCTGGCAATCTGATGGACGAGTCTGGGTTTGGCGGTTGCCAGGAGAACGGTACTTGCCTGACTGCATTGTGCCAAGTGTAAAGTTTGGTGGAGGGGGGATTATGGTGTGGGGTTGTTTTTCAGGAGCTGGGCTTGGCCCCTTAGTTCCAGTGAAAGGAACTCTGAATGTGTTACATCCTCAGCCCCCGCTGTGCCCCCTTGGGGGTCTGGGCAAGAAGGGGGACCGCTGGCTGGTCGGGTGCCAGCACTTGCTGCTGGCAGATCGGCATCTGAGGGTGCGGGGTCAGGTGTGGTTACCAGGAGCCACAGGTTTAAAAACAGGGCTCTAGGAATGGCCTCATCGCCCTGTTGTGGAGTTATTTCACGCACTGCTATTTCTAATATCTATTTGACTTTACTGTTGACGACCCTGCTTGTATGAGATCCCTTCTCCTGTTAATTGACCCGGCTTGGCTTAGACTACTCTCTCTCTATCGTGTTTATTACGCTGTATCACTTGTTTTAGTGATTTAACCCCCTGCTGGTTGCTGTGTTGATCACTTGCTGTTTTGGGTTCTATCCCTTCACGTTCAGGGTTATCGCTTGCAACCTTCCGGGGTTCCCTTTACCCAGGTTACTACTTATGTTTATGGTTTTGCTAAGACCACGATAACAAACTATTGTTTATTTCTGTTTTATGTTATTTTTGCATCTGACTGCCCTGCACCTTGAGTACTTCACGGACTGTCATTCCACGTCTGCTGTTTCTGAGTGTGTCCTAGGTAATCTGTTGGTCTCGAAACCTTCAGAGCTTAGAGACAATTCAGTTAGTCCTTGTGTCTCCTTGTTACAGTCTGTAGTTTATAAACCTTTTGTATTATTCAAGCAGATACTTCTGTCCTCAAAGATCCCAACTCCGCTACCCTTGGGTAAGCGATATAGCTACCGTTACAGAATGCTTCAGCATACCAAGACATTTTGGACAATTCCATGCTCCCAACTTTGTGGGAACAGTTTGGAGCTGGCCCCTTCCTCTTCCAACATGACTGTGCACCAATGCACAAAGCAGGATCCATAAAGACATGGATGACAGAGTCTGGTGTGGATGAACTTGACTGGCCTGCACAGAGTCCTGACCTCAACCCAATAGAACACCTTTGGGATGAATTAGATCGGAGACTGAAAGCCAGGCCTTCTCGTCCAACATCAGTGTGTGACCTCACAAATACCCTTCTGGAAGAATGGTCAAAAATTCCCAAAAACATACTCCTAAACCTTGTGGACAGCCTTCCCAGAAGAGTTGAAGCTGTTATAGCTGCAAAGGGTGGACCGACATCATATTGAACCCTAAGGATTAGGAATGGGATGTCACTTAAGTTCATATGCGAGTCAAGGCAGGTGAGCGAATACTTTTGGCAATATAGTATATCTCTCTACGAGTAAATGGAACGCCCATTAGCCCAACACCCCAAGCTCGCTGCCTTGGTGTCACGTGTGACTCTGACCTAACATTCTCTTCCCACATCCAGACAGTGACCAAATCCTGTTACTTTCAACTCAAAAACATTGCCCGTGTCCGACCCTTTCTGACACAAGATAACGCAAAAGTGCTGGTTCATGCTCTTGTCATTTCACGACTTGACTACTGCAACTCGCTCCTTATTGGCCCGCCAACTCCCATATTGCCCCTTTACAATCTATAATGAATGCAGGGGCCAGGCTTATTATTCTCACCAAACACACCTCGCGTTCCTCCCCACTCTGCCGGTCCCTCCATTGGCTTCCTGTACGTTCCAGGATACAATTTAAAATACTGATGCTCACGTTCAAATCGCTCAATAACTCAACCCCTCCCTACATGTCTTTGTTACTCTGCAAGCACATCCCGTCTAGACAACTCCAGTCAGCAGGTGATCTCCACCTGTTATCGGTTTACACACGCACGGCCAACTCTCGTCTCCAAAACGTCAAGGGCAGCATCGGTCCTATGGAATGACTTGCCTCACCCTGTCAAACTCTCCCCTGACATTCAGGCCTTCAAGAAATCCCTCAAAACCCATCTCTTCAGATTAGCGTACCACATCACTCATGCAACTCATCCCTCTGCTCACCTACTCACACGTGATTGAAGGTTGCTTCTATGGTCCCACCATTCCCAAACCACTGGCACAAATGATCCTGCTATCTAGTAAAATTCCTCTGGTCTTCCTCAACCCCAATCCCCCTAGACTGCAAGCTCCTATGAGCAGGGCCCTCTACGCCTCTTGTTTCCATCATATGTCCATTTATATGTATCTCGTTCCCTTTGGTTATTGTAAAGCGCTGCAGAAACTGTTGGCGCTATATAAATGATGATAAGAATAATAATAATAATTCTGATGCTCCACCACAAAGGTCTGTTGACTCAACACCGTACAATAAAGCACAAATAGTAGACAACACAGGGACATTCAATATGGCAGTGATCTTATTCCAGAACAATCACAAGTGTAAAAACATGCAACATTTTGGCAAGCAATGCCTTAATCCCATAATGCCGCGGGGCGGACTATGCCATCTTGGTGGCAGAGCAGACCCATGGCTTTCTGGTAACTCATACAGCCCGCCTCCATTCCCTGCGGCCGAATGATGTCATTGGCTGCAGACTGCCTAAGTTCAGGCAATGCCGCTGCAGCCAATGGTGGGGATTGGCCACAAGAATGGAAGGCAGCCTGTAAGAGTTGCAAGAAAGCAGAGATGCTTTTGGGGTTTCTGAGGTACCTCCGATTTCTTACAGCTCCCGGCACACGAGCTCTGCAGCAGTCAATCACAGCCGCAGACCGCGCTTGTTTAAATCGGAACAGATAACACCTTCCAATTTCCTGTTGTGGTTTCACTTTGTGTTCCTCCTCTCAGCCCCTTAGTGCTGTATTACTGTTAGGATTCTGAACCAGTGGGTGAGGATATGAGTCCACGATGCAGTGATACAGAGGCACAACAGACAGGATCCACAGTACAAAGGGGGCTTATTCAAGAATAGGCAAAACATACAAGGAATTCAACGGGAATAGGACTGGACATGGGCAATGGACAGGAAAGAAATGGAGCTGGACACGGCAGTGGACAGGGAAGCAGACCCAAGATGAGGGCTGACCAGACACAAAGGAACTGCAGAAGTCTTGGATAGAGTCTCTGATGATGCAAGGGTTTGATGGAGTGCAAATCAGACAGGTCCGGGAGACAGGACACAGCTGGAGGGTCTTGGAGACAGGGTTAACAGGGAGCAGGTTTCTGGGGAAACATCCACCAAGTACTAGGTAATAGAGAGCAATGCTTGCTAATGCAGAAGCACTGCATTATGGGAGGTCCACCATTAAGTAGGGAAACACAGGGCACTAAATGGAGCACCTGTTAGTGCTCCAGTTCCCGGCCTTGTGAAAACTTAGCAGGCAACCACCGTAGAGCAGGCCATTAGTGCCGTTGCTCGTTCTCAGGACCCTCACAAACCTCTCCCTTTCCTGGCCTTTTTTCCCTCGTTCCCCTTTTCTTCTTTCCTTTTCTTCCTCCCTCCCATTTTATCTTTAGAGCAGTATTTTCATAAATGACTCTGCAAACAATAAATTAAATTTGTCGGTCTTTCATGGTCACCGACATGTGTCAAAACAAGATCATTTCTCTCAAGATCCTCATTCCAGTTTTTTGGACCTTGGAAGTTTAATAAAGCAATGCCAAGGGGAAATTAAAAAATAAATTTTAATGCACTGCATATTCAGAGCTAATATGTGACATTTTCCCCTGCCGATGTCCGTTTTAGTTTGTTGTGGATGGAATACAGGCAATAAAGAAATATTTCTTCTGAGCCCAAAACATAAACAAGAAGCTAGACTGTCACAACACTAAACTTTTCATTTCTACAAAGCAAAAAAATTGAAAAACTACATTTGCATGTTGCCACAAAATAACATTCACAAACATAAATAAAAAGGAGCGCTGGAAGGACAGGGATGAACTATTTTCTCTCAGTATCCTTCCAAAAATAAGTGTGGGGAGACCACACTTAAATTTTTTATTGCTTTCATCTATTTTTACTGGTATTCTGAAATTTTGCCGTTATGCAAATCACTTAAAATTTGATTTTGTGAGTCCTAATTCTTCCTAAAGCTGTTTTGTAATTCTTAAGTTGCTTAACTTCCTGTTTCTCTAGCAATAAGCTATGTATAAATAGAACGTGAATGTTCACTTTTCTGTACGATGTTTAGAAGCTTTTGTAAGGAGCATTAGTCATCGGAGTTCCTGTGTAATTCACAAAAATGACCAGTAATTATGGTAGACGAGTATAAGAGAAAATTAATCTAATGGAAGACAATACATTAAGGGCTCTATCACCTCGTTAACGCTAGTGCTCACATAAACGAGCGTTAGCAATTAAGAGGTGATTCAGGTGGAGTGCTAATGGGTTAAAAAATATATATTAGCGCATCGGTAGTAGCGCTTTTTAGTGCAAGCCTTTTATACTTTGCGCTCCCTATCCCTATGCTTAACATGGGGAGCGCAAAGTATAAGAGTAACTTGCATTAGAATCACAAGGTCCTAACGCTAATTGCAAAGAGCTGTAGCTAACTAAAAAAGTTTGCTGCAGCTTAGAGCTGGTGTTAACTGATTATGCTGGTGCAGAATCAGTTTGCAGCAGCTGAAAACCCCCCAAATAAAACAAATACTCACCTCTCATCCCGTGACGAGAACGTCGTGCTAATCCGCCGCTTCTGGCCGCCAGGAGCAGAGTGAGACTGGGGGGAAAAAGTCCCCAGTCTCCCTCCGCGATCACTCTGCCGACCTGCAGCATCTCACGAGAGGCAAGATCCTGCCGGTCATGTAACCCAGCAGCAGAAGCCTCCATGGAGCATCCAGGACCCTAGTGGCCGCTACGGGGCAGGCTGCTGGACTCAGCGCCTGCCCAGTAATCTACAGGTAAAACGGGGTGCTAGGGGGAGATTAGTGAACGCTAATTTTTCCCCTTATTGTCCCCGTTTTAGCTGTAGGCAGCTGATAGGACCCCAAGTAATTTAGCAAGGTTCGAGAGGGTAGTAATTCCCATAAAAAGGGATGTAGCTAGAAACACAGGACACCAGGGGCTATATTCCAACCCTAGTGTAAATGTAACCATAGATTTTTATGGCTCTGGGACTAGGTTGTGAGCAGGGGCGCAACTACCAGGGGCGCAGAGGGTGCCACCACACTCGGGCCCTTGAGTCTGGGGGGGCCACACTCTCCTGCCTGGGCTGGGGGGCTTGCTTATATTTTCTACATAGAATTCTTTTTTTAATTTATTTTATACTTATGTGTGAGTTTTGCTTTGGAGCTCTGTAATATACTCATACACAACACATATGTGAGTTTTGTTGCTGCGAAACGCTGATTTACACTGATAGATATTGCACATTACTGTGAGTTTTATTGCTATGGAGCTCTGTGATACGTTCTTACACACCACACATTACTGGGTGATTTATTGCTGTGGACCTCTATGAGATTCAAATAGTGCACATTACATTAAAAATGGGAAGGACTGAAGAGGTCATAGTGGACCTGGAAAAAAGTGTGACACAGATTGTCTGGAGTCAACATTGTGGACCTGGAGGGGACCAATGTATGTTGATGGAGGGGGGACAAAATATGTTTTTGCCTAGGCCATCATGGTTCCTGCACCTGAGCCCTGAGGTTTCTAGTTACGCCTCTGGTTGTGAGAGCTCTGGTAAAGCTTACGCCAGGGTTGAAATAGAGTCCCATGTTTTGGTAGCTGGTTCTTTTTTTCTGGCAACTGGTAGTATAACAAGTGCTATAACAAGAGTGTTTAATAAGCTGAGCGCGTCCATGCACAGGAGGCAGCAATCGGCCGGGATTCTGACCGATTGCTGGCCGCCCCGGTGCGGGCTGACATCTTGGATGTCAGCCCGGCACTTCGGGACCCCGGAGGGGCCATTAGATGTCATCGCGGCGGCGCGATGACATCTAATTCGGGCCCCCCCCCGAGAGTGCGGAGGAGGCGCCTGAAAGGGAGGGGGGAGGTCCTGCGGGCCTCTCTCCTTCCCGATCGCCGGGTGCCACAGGGTTACGGCAGGAACCGTTTGGAAGGGCATAGACTGCCCTTCTAAATGGTGGCTGACATTAACCCCTGGGGAGCGGATCCCGATTCGGCGCCGAAAAGCGCCGGGTCGTGATCCTCTCCCGGAGCTGGCCGTCATCTTGGATGTCGGCCAAGCCTCCGGGAACCCTCCCCTGATGACTGGCGTCAACCCCTAGCTGCCAGCAATGGTGGAGATAGGGGGTTCCTTGGAATCTCCCGATCCGTGGCAGCTAGGGGTTAATGTTTGATATTGTTGGATCGGCCAGAGCATGGCCAAAAAAAAAAAGTTTTTTTTGTTTTGTTAATGCAGCAATATTGTTCCTATTTCAATTATAATGTGAACAATGATGCTGCACTAACGATTTTTGTTTGGGGTGCTTTTGTTAAAAATCACGTAATTTTCCCCCCAACAAAAATGTAACGAGACCCCATTTCTAATTTTTTTAACAAGCGCACCCCATACAAAATATAACCGCAATTGCTCGCATGTTACAATGTGAAAAAAAACACTTTACACATTGTGAATTATTGAAAATTCAAATTTTATTGCATTTTTTGTTATATTACACAGACAAGGCATGACGTATACATATAATAATGACATATTATGAATCTGCTAAGTCTGCCGGAAAGAACAATATAGAATATGTCTGGGTCATATACTAAAATAAGGCTTCAAAACGCGTTTAAACATGATGAGCGAAACAGGTAAAAATGAGCTCAGCACAGAGGCGTGAAATGCCTCAGCAACGAAAGGGTTAAAAAGTTTCTTTAAAAAAAAATTTGTTCTTGTTTCCTGTCCCCCAGGGCACTACCCGGACCCCCATACACCTTTTATGGCAAATATCTTGCATATATGCAGTCTTGGAGGGCACTCTAAAAATTGAACTTTCGGGTCCCTTTGACTTACATTGAGTTCGGTTCGTGTTCGAGTTCGAACTCGAACTTTTGAAATTGTTCGAGTTCGAATGCGAACCGAACACGTGGGTGTTCGGCTCATCCCTACTCTCAGGCTAGCTGCCTCGGGGTCCTCTTGGACTCAGATCGATCCTGTACTCTTTACAATCAGTCGCTAATCAAATCTTGGTACTTCTACCGAAAAAATATTGCACGCATCCGTCCCTTTCTTAATCAGGACTCTACTAAAATGCTCATCCAAGCTTTTATGATCTCCCGCCTTGACTACTGTAACCTCCTTCTCTCTGGCCTTAAGAGATCCCAGATTCTCCCTCTGTAGTCTGTAATGAATGCCGGTGCCAGACTCCTACACCTCACCACCTGCACCTCACCCCTTTGTCAATCTCTACACTGGCGCCCTGTTTCCTTTAGAATCCATTTCAAAATACTGGTGCTCAGGTACAAAGCTCTCCATAACTGCTCCCCTGCCTACATCTCCTCCCTTATGAGCAGGTACATCCCATCCCGACCACTTTGCTCTGTCAATGATCTGATGTTATCAGCTCCATGTACCCGCACCCCCAACTCCCGCCTTCAGGACTTCTCCCGAGCTGCCCCCTTTCTATGGAACTCCCTGCCCAGCAACGTTAGACTCACCCCATCTTTCCAATCCTTCAATAAGTCTCTGAAAATGCATTACTTTAGAGAAGCCTATCGGCTTACTCCTTGATCCCTCACTGTACATATCTTGCTCCATCTCCCCAATCAGCCCACATGCGCCCCACTACTACACATACTCCAGGTACCCTCACCTACTGTGTCACCCCTCTCCTCTTAGATTGTAAGCTCTCGAGCAGGGTCCTCCCCTCTTACTGTTGTGTGTGTAATGTGTATGTATATTAGTTTTTTCTGTCTCTCCCATTGTACTGCGCTAAGGAATTTGTTGGCGCTTTATAAATGCTTGTAACTGCTGTGAATGCTTGCTGACAGATCACTCTTTCTCTCAGAATTGGACCCCTGAGCTTTAATGTAGTTACAAGAGTGATGGTTACATTTACATGTGACACATAATCTTCCTTTATGCTTCGGGAAATATATAGATACAATCTGAAGTTTATCTAAAGGTTCAAGGTCTTTCAAAAAAATAGACCATACACTTCCTTTTACACTATTTTGTATATTATTTGCATTTTTTCGGTGTTCTGACAATAAAGAATCACGATAAAAACTCAAATCATAGAACATGCTGGTAAGTAATGCACAATATTATTTCAGAGATCCATCAGGGTATGTAAAAAATAATAAAAAAAATATTTTTATACTTTGACAATGCCTTGTGAAATGTATACAGAACAGCCAGACTGAGAAATAGAACATTCATGTCTACTTTGGTTTTATAAGGCATTTGTCCACTCCCGACAAAATACTGTAAAGATCAGGGTTCTCAAATTCCGCTCCCCCAGATGTTTCTTTCCAAACAATTCCCAGAATGCTTTGAATGCAAAATGATGGCCAGAGAATCATGGGAGATGTAGTTTGGAAACATCTGGTGCGCCAGAGTTTGAGATCCCTGGAATAGAGACTAGATATCTCCTGTTTTATCTTTGTTGTACATGCGCAGAGCATGAATCATGTCCTATATTCCTGTATTAATTGTGTTCTGAAAAATCTTTTTAAAATAAAAGGTAATATCAGCCGTTTGTGACTACACAAACACACAATGATGGGTATAAAGGATTTACTTTAAAATAAAAAGGATAAACAGAAAGATTAAACATTTTATTTATAAAGGATTTTACCAGGAAGGATACATTGAGATTTCTCTCGTTTTCAGGTATGTCCTGGCTTCAAGAACATGGTTACAGAAATACAAAGTAGTAAATGCAAGAAATTAACACAAAACAAATACAGATTAACAGAAAATAAATATGTAGGAAATATAGTCACTATCAGGGTAATTCAAAGAGATCCGAATTGCTTGAGAAAGGTAACCGAACGCTGAAAATCATCGTTCGGTTATCTTTCTTGGCCATTCGGCTATTCCGAGAGCAGGCAATTCGCCAAATCCTGGCAAATTGCCTGCACATATGGTGCCTGTTCAGTGCCTGTTCGAGTGCAGTGAAATCCCCATGAAAAAGCACTGCTTCGGCTATTCAGAGAACACAAACCAGCAGTGAAAGGTTCCCGAAATGTCCTGCCATTCGGTGGTTTAATTCGGCAAGTTTATTCATGAGAATCCCATAGGCTTCAATGTTAAAAATATTCCCGTTTTAATTCAATATCTAATAAACCGTTCATTATAAAATTCTGCAGTAAAGAGTCTCTTTATATATAGATTTTTTTTAGGATATTTTAAGCAATTTTTTTTTTAAGTTTACTTATTTTTTCTGTAAGAGCCCTTTTTATTATCATTCCCTGAACCTCATATGCAAATTTCAGACATTTTCGCTCAGTAGTTTCATTGCAAACAGCGTTTCACTTTTCAATCATTCCTGCAAACTGTTTTTCTAATTTAATCACTGTCTCTTCTGCGGTGTCGGCTTTTTCCGGAGGCTGCGATTGGCTCCTGCTCGGCTTTTTCCGTGGTTTTCGGCAGGTTAATCCAGATGTTTTGCGGGTTTTCGGTGTGCATTCGCCGGGTTTTGCGGTTAGTTTTCGTCAGGTTTGCGGCAGCTTTTCCCTGCAATTCGGGGACCTTGTGGTGCTTGCTGAATTCACCGCAGGGTCACCGAAATGGGATCAGCAAAAGGAACCGAATTGAAGAGAACGAAAAGTTACCGAACGTGCGGTGACTTTTTGAATCTCTTTGAATTACCCTGTATGTTACATGTTTACAGGTGCATTCTGTATTGAGGTATGTTAATATGGAGCTCTTAAGGGACTTCAAACTGGGGGAAGATTTTATGGCGTCTGGGAGGTTATTCCATAATTGTGGTGTTGCTCATTAAAACATTATTAAACTAAACCCTGGACACTGCAATTACACAGACTCAGCATAGGTAAAGTGATAATTAGGGATGCACCGATACCATTTTTTTAAGACCGAGTACGAGTACCGATACTTTTTTGAAGTACTCACCGATACCGAGTACCGATACTTTTTTATGTCATGTGACTAGGGATGAGCTGTTCGGTTTGATGTGTTCGGAGTTCGATTTGAACAGCGCCAGTTCCTATGTTCGCGAACTTTGATCATTTCCGCGTGTTTGCCGCATGTTCGCCCACAATGCACCACAATGGACCACAATGCACTTTTCCACTGGCCTGACGCTTATAATTGGCTACAGCCTTGCACCTGACCGCAGATCAGGTGCAAGACTATGCCAATCACGGCTCAGAGTCCTGATTGGGCAAATTTTGTCCAATCATGGGCTCACAGAGCTAAGTCCCGCAGCACACTATATAAGGCTTCACACAGCCTTCAGCACGCGTTTTTGAGAGGAGATTGTTGTGTTAGTGTGTGTTCTCACTGCCAGTCTGCCATTAGCTATTGGGGGGGGTCTCACTTTTACAAAATATCTGGAATTGTTCTAATCTTTGTGTTCTCACTGCCACCAGCAATTGTGGGGGTCTCATTTCTACAAAATATCTGGGAATTGTTGTAATTGTTGCACAATATTTGGCTGCACTGACACTGACGCCTATATTACCAGATTCATATCATTTTAATATTGGACCGCAGGGGGGGTCCAACCCTGCACTCTTCCACAATACCACAAAAGGGTTACGGTGTGAAGGCACTTGCTGCCACCAAAGGCACAATATTTGGCAGCACTGCCACTGATGCCTATATTACCAGATTTATATCATTTTAATATTGGACTGCAGGGTCCAACCCTGCACTCTTCCACAATACCACAAAAGGGTTACAGTGTGAAGGCACTTGCTGCCACCAAAAGACACAATATTTGGCTGCACTGACGCCTGTACCATATTCATATCATTTTAATATTGGACCGCAGGGTCCAACCCTGCACTCTTCCACAATACCACAGAGGGGTTATGGTGTGACGGCACTGTTGCCGACACTAAAGGCCCAATTTTAAAGCACCTATTGTTACTTTCATCCAAAGCCTGCATAAGTTTCACCATAATTTAGCCAAAAAATCACTAAACTTGTTCTGCGTGTCCTAAAATGTCTTTTCATACAGGCTGCCGCCCCAAGCAGTTGTTTATGAATAGATTAAAGGAAAACCGTTTACCGTCATTTGAAACGTCATTTTTTTGTTTTTAAATGTTTCTATACATCCTACAAATCCGCCACTTCATGGGCAGGTTATGGGGACCTCCTAGGCACGATATTTGAAGGAATTTTTCATTTTTATTTTTAACCATTATCTCATGGAAAACTCACTGTTCCTTTAAAAAGTTATTTTTTTTACTTTTTGTCCTTGTTTCCTGTCCCCCAGGGCACTACCCAGACCCCCATACACCTTTAATGGCAAATATCTTGCATATATGCCCTCTTGCAGGGCACTCTAAAAAGCAAACTTTTGAGTCCCATTGACGTGCATTGAGTTCGGTTCGTGTTAGAACTCGAACTTTTGAAATTGTTCGAGTTCGAATGCGAACCTAACACGGGGGTGTTCGGCTCATCCCTACATGTGACCACTTTCCAATAAGAACAGACCTCATATAAAAATGCCTCCAGCACACATGTATATATCCCCCCCGAGATATATATATCCCCCCCGAGATATATATATACACAGAATGCCCCCAGCTCTCATGGATATTGCCCCAGCTCATAGATATTGCCCCAGCTCATGGATATGCCCCAGCTCATGGATATGCCCCCAGGTCATGGATAATGCCCCCAGGTCATGGATATTGCCCCCAGCTCATGGATATGCCCCCAAGCTCTCATGGATATTGCCCCAGCTCATGGATATTGCCCCAGCTCATTGATATTGCCCCCCAGCTCATGGATATTTCTCGCAGCTCATGGATATGCCCCCAAGCTCTCATGGATATTGCCCCCAGCTCAGACCCCAGACCAGACATGGGGCGGCTGTTCGAATGCTCTATTGGCATTCGGACAGCTGCCCCTGGAGCTCTCCATGGCATACTTGCCTTCCTGAGCGACGCCGACAAAGTCTTCGGGCGTGCTCTCGTTGAAAGACCCATGCCGCGATCACGTGGGACTCCCATGTGATCGCAGCTGTGGTCCTTCAACGTGCGGAAGCGCAGAAACTTTACCGGCATCGCTCAGGAAGGTAAGTATGTCACGGAGAGCTCCAGGGGTGGCTGTCCGAATGCCGATAGAGCATTCGAACAGCCACCCCAGCCCCTCGGATGCCGGCAAGCCGGCTCAATGCCGGCTTCCGGTATTGGGGGAAATATCGGGGGCACTGCACGAGTACCGAGTGCTCCTGCAGTACCCGGTATCGGCACCGATATCGATACTAGTATCGGTATCGGTGCAACCCTAGTGATAATACAAAGAGATCAACAAGAGCAACAATCATTTACTAAATCCAGAAATGCACAGCACATGGCTATAGCCATGCTCTCAGGTCCAAGCCAAATCACAAAAAGGACTGATCCCTTACTGGAACTCCTTGAATGAAAAGAAGGATGGACTAGCATCTTGTCTCCCCCCATCAGAGTGGCATGCCCCCCACCAACAATGCATACACCTTTATTCCCAGTGGGAGTCACCATATGATGTATTCACTCTAGATTAGGCTGGCTTAATGATGTCACAGCTAGCCACACAGGGCAACAAGCCTCACACTGCCTCTAGTGTTCCCTCTTTGGTATAACAATCAATATATAATTAAATATGGTGATTTATGACACAATTCATCCATAATCACTACACCTTGCTGTACACATGCAGTACATGAATAATGTGTGCTACATTTGTTGTACATGCGCAGAACATGAACTGAAATGATGCCCGCAGAAATTGCTGGATTAAAAGGGTCCATTGGCCTGCATCTGCAAATTTTGATGGTCTCTTGCCTCTCCAGCAAGAAACCTAATGATACAAACTCGTCTACAACACGGGGGCTTTGGTTTAATTTGGCTCAATAGCTGAAATCAGCACCTTTAAAATCGGCAGAATTCTGGACATTTTTCAGTTGGTCAGATTCAAATTTGGGCTTCCCGAACTTTCCACTGAAGGGCACTGAATGGGGAATTTCACTGTATGGTGCAATTTTGGGGCAGTTCGACTTTTCAGAAAGCTGTCAATTTGCCAAATGCTGGCGTATTAACAGCAAAATATGGTGTAAATCACCAAAGATCACTGCAATTCGGTGACCTACGGCGGCAGTGAAATTATCCCATAGAGAAATAATGGTTAATCTATTCAGAGACAATGCTGAACTGCACCAAAATGCCCAGATTTTCAGTGGTTCCGTTCGACAGGTTTAAACAGGCGAATCCCATGGGATTCAATGTTAAAAAATATTACACCTTTTATTATTTTGTTTATTCAAACATTTATTCTTTTCAGCAAAAAGTGTTTTTTTTTCTCCCCACTTAAATTTTGGTGCGCTTTGAATAATCTCTTACGAATCTTCTCTGCATGTATAGAAACCTGAATTGGATCCCAGTCAGAACACCTCACCAGTAAGTGATCTTGGGCAAGTCACCTACTGATATATTCGCACCTCCTTCAAAATATATAGAGTCAGGGCCGGCCCGACAATGTAGCGGTTTGGAGACACTGCTCCAAGCAGCAAATTTTTTGGGGCGGCATATTTTTGCCGCCGCACTATTTTTTAAAATCGCCACCTTTGTTCTGCTGCAGAATGAGAACTGGCGTGCCCTCATGTGTCTTAATCTATCTCTCGCTGCCACTCTCCCACTCCTGACCGCATGTGTTTGGGCGCGGTCAGCGGTCACCGCGCCGGTGCTCCAACTGAGCAGATACACTGAGGAGTAACTCGTGCAAGTCCCTCCTGGCTCTTTCTGACCAACCGCGGCATCAGCCTCCCCCAGGACAGGCCAGCCGACTAGACCAGGTACAGTATCTGGGGTCTCTGCGTATACAGATGTCTACAGAGATCTGGGGTCTGCCTTAGTGTACATGTATCTGGGGTCTGTGTATTTATATAGAGAATGAGGCTGTATATATGTAGTAATACACAGGGTACATATGCACAGCCTCATTCTCTGTATAAATACACAGGATACACAGTTTATGAGGCAGTATATGTGGCGCTCTGTGATAGGCTCATACATACTGCACATTACTGTGAGTTTTAATGCTGTGCAGCTCTGTGATACGCTCATACTTGTCAAGGTTTTTTGGGGGGCAGCATTTCATCCATCGTTCCAGGCAGTACAGTGGCTTGGGCCGGCCCTGTATAGTTATCTCTTATAGACTGTACATTCCCTTGGGAAGTAGGTGCCCCCAAATCATCCTTATGAAGCTGTGTCTGTTGTTCTACTGCATCACCCCCTTGTTCACATATCATGTGCAGCACTGTAGATGTCACCAACTGCTGGTCAAATGTAGTTACTACAGTTGAGGAGTCCATGCGTATTCAGCTGGGAAACTGTTAGAGACATTCCCCGGCTGGTTTTTCAAGATGTTAGCACCTTGTGCATCATGTCCACAATGCGAAAACTTTGGGGGCACCTTGTGGAGCCATGGTAGAACATACAGTTGTGTTCAAAATTATTCAACCCCCACTGAAATTGAGTGTTTTGGCCAGTTTGACATTGATTTTGATCATTCAGTCATCTTGCTTACAATTAAATCAAAGAGGCACGTGTAGGTCAGACAAATATAACATAACATTTATAATGTAATAACCACAAATGTCTTTTCTGTGCTCACATCATTATCAGTTTTATTCAACCCCCAAGTGACATTCAATCTTAGTACTTAGTACAACATCCTTTTACAGTTATAACAGCTTTTAAATGTGAAGCATAGCTTGACACAAGTGTCTTGCAGCGATCTACGGGTATCTTCGCCCATTCGTCATGGACAAAAGCCTCCAGTTCAGTCACATTCTTAGGCTTGCGCACTGCAACTGCTTTCTTTAAGTCCCACCAGAGGTTCTCAATCGGATTTAAGTCAGGTGACTGCGATGGCCACTCCAAAATGTTCCAGCCTTTAATCTGCAACCATGCTCTAGTGGACTTGGAGGTATGCTTGGGATCATTGTCCTGTTGAAAGGTCCAACGTCTCCCAAGCCTCAGGCTTGTGACGGACTGCATCACATTGTCATCCAATATCTCCTGGTACTTAAGAGAATTCATGGTACCTTGCACACGCTGAAGCTTCCCTGTACCTGCAGAAGCAAAACAGCCCCAAAGCATGATTGACCCCCCGCCATGCTTCACAGTAGGCAAGGTGTTCTTTTCTTCATAGGCCTTGTTCTTCATCCTCCAAACATAGCGTTGATCCATGGGCCCCAACAGTTCTAATTTTGTTTCATCAGTCCACAGAACACTATCCCAAAACTTCTGTGGTTTGTCCACATGACTTTTGGCATACTGCAGTCGACTCTTCTTATTCTTTGGAGACAGCAAGGGGGTGCGCCTGGGAGTTCTGGCATGGAGGCCTTCATTACGCAGTGTGCGCCGTATTGTCTGAGCTGAAACTTCAGTACCCACATCTGACAAATCTTTTCTCAGTTCCTCAGCAGTCACACGGGGACTTTTCTCCACTCTAGGCTTCAGGTAGCGCACAGCAGTCGAAGTCAGCATCTTCTTTCTGCCACGACCAGGTAGCGTTTCAACAGTGCCCTTTGCCTTGAATTTGCGAATGATGCTTCCTATGGTCTCTCTTGGTATGTTTAACATCTTTGCAATCTTCTTATAGCCATTGCCCTTCCTGTGAAGAGTAATCACCTCTTCTCTTGTCTTCCTGGACCATTCTCTTGACTTCACCATGTTTGTAACCACAACAGTAAATGTCTAGAAGGAGCTGAGTATCACAGTCATTTTAAAGCTGCCTAATTGGTGCTTATTATGCTTTATTGCTGCTCCGTGACATCCACAGGTGTTTTCAATACCTGATTGAAAACACTTGAATGAACCTCTGTTGTTCAGAGTGGTAGTCTTTAAGGGGTTGAATAATTGCGTCAATGAAGAATTCACAAAATAAACATTTACTACTGTATTACAAAACCAATTGATGTCATTTTAGTTGCATATGGTTCTTTAAAAAGTCCTTGTAGGATTTCATTCTGAATACAATTACAAATGTACACTAAATTCCCTAAAACCCTTTACAGCATTGGGGGTTGAATAATTTTGAACACAACTGTAGCTCCTGATTGTGTTAACATGGTCCCAAGCACTCGGTCCCAAGCTGTGGTGTCTGCTACTGTTAATCATGTATACACTATCATGGTAGTGAAGGGGCTACGATTTCCCAATAATATTGCAGATGAAGCACGCAAAGGAGTGGCTGGTGTTCCATTTAATACTTTGTACTTTTTATGAAGTGGGGTCCAGAATACCAACAGTGTACGCTGCCACCCAAAAGCAGTGAGAATAGAGGAGTGACTTATTTTTATGTGTTTTTTACTTAATGTGTGGGATAATGAATCTGTAACTCTGCTCAAAATCTTTGGCATTTTGGCTATTTTGCCCAACGTCACTTTTTACTTTGTTAAATTGTTTCCATTGTTTTTAACATTTTACCATTTGTTACCCTTGTTAATCAGGTGTTATTAGTAAATGATATAGGTCTCCTTTCCCCAGTTCCAAATTTCCTAAAACCATTGCAGAACATTTATATCAATCTTGTACTAAATAAACACACCAGCACTCAGACGTTTTGAGATATGTAAATACCGAAGGTTGCCAACTTTTAAAAGCAAACACTTCCCAATCTCGAATATCAAATCTCAACTTGTACAGTCATGCTCCCAATTTGCTAAAATCATTCTGCTGGGCTGGGTTTTGACAAAAGAAATGAATTACATCTTAAACCAGGGATCAGCAACCTTGGCCCTCCAGATATTTTGAAACTACATCTCCCATGATGCTCAAGTACTCCGTATGTTGGCCAAGGTGGCTGACTACTGTCTTAAACTATATTTCTTCGTCAAGCATTTTTTAATTTTTATCCTTTTTTTTAGTTACAGTTTTTGTCAATACATAAAATATATACAGCAGGGAACGACAGAAATATAGCAGTAATCAAGGCAAGAGACTTACATATACAAAGCAATAATCTACTGTTCATCTGTGGTCCAGGATTTTCGTCAAGCATTAATAGTATGGGTTTGCATCCTTTCTTCTTCTTCAAGGTGGCATCTACACTGCCAGCTGGGTTGAGTAGAGGTAACATCACTGATCTATAACTATGGAGACACTGGTTCGAATTCCAGCAAGAGCACCTCTCCAGTAAGTGTCCTTGGGCAAGACTCCTAATGGTACATACTCGCCACCCAGGACATACTTGAAAATGAGAGAAATATCAATGCATCCTTCCTGCTAAAATACTTTCTCAAAAAAAAAATTAAAAGAAAAAAAAATATTGGGGACTAGCAAAATATAAACAAGCCAATAACACTTTTAAGATCTACTTTCCTCTGAGATCAGAGAACAGTTTTATATATATATATATTTCCAGGAAGGATACATTGAGATTTCTCTCATTTTCAAGTATGTCCTGGGTGGCGCGTATGTACCATTAGGTGTCTTGCCCAAGGACACTTACTGGAGAGGTGTTCTTGCTGGGATTTGAGCCTGTGTCTCCACGGTTTTAGCGCAGTGATGTTACCTCTACTCCACCCAGCCGTTATGGTGTGACTACTAGTAGAGTTCTAAACTAAAATCCAAAAATATACTCGAAAAAATAATGACTTGCAGGCTGGTTCACAGTCTCCCACCTCTAGTGATAAGTCCATGCTTAGTAGGAATTTAATGAAAATAAACATACCAGGGACTCTTTATTACAGCTTATTTTTCTGCGGTAAATCTCTACCCTATTCTTTCTAATTAATAGGAATTTGAACCACTTATTTTCTGAATCATTGTGGATTTTACTGGTTATTATACAACGATAAGCTGTAGGAGCCGGCCAAATATTTCAAAACAAGGCTTTTCCTTTTTTTTTAGTAGCAACACCAATGTATTATCTAAACACAAGGAATGAATGCCGATTGGTTATTTTTCCCTCTGATGTCACAAGTTACTGCAGTGCTGACATTTCACGCCCTTTGCAGACGAGCATTTGTGCAGTCGGTATGGATGTGCGTTTCGTTTCGGGTTTCGGAATTTCGGAATTTTCACGAAATTTCCCGATTCGTGTTTTCGGATGCGGCCGAATTTCCGAAAATTTTTAGATCCGAAAATGGCAGATCCGAAAAGTTTTCCGAGCCGAAACGAAATATTTTGGACTTGAAATGTGTCAAATCGAAATTTATTGCTTTGAAACGAGGAAAACAGACGTTCCGAAAAAACGAAAATTTCCAAAATTACGAAAAGTCGAGCTAAAAAACGAGCTAAGTGACACAAAAATACGAAAAATGGTCGATATTCCGAAAACACGTACAATTCCGAAAAACGAAAATTTCCGAAATCACGAAAAGTCGATACAAAAAACGAGCTAAGTGACACGAAAATACGAAAAATGGTCGATATTCCGAAAAAAAATGTACACGAAAAACGAATCGAGCCAAACCGAATCGAAACAGAAATCGGTCGAAACGAGTCGAATCGAAAAGTTTAAAAATCCGAAAAATCGAACCAAATCGAACCGAAAAAAAAATCGGTGCACAAGCCTAGCAGTCGGCAAGATGGTAAAAAGAAAGATTTTACCTTTGTGAAGTAACTGTAGATATACATACACTATATTGCCAAAAGTATTCGCTCACCCATCCAAACAATCAGAATCAGGTGTTCCAATCACTTCCATGGCCACAGGTGTATAAAATCAAGCACCTAGGCAGGCAGACTGTTTTTACAAACATTTGTGAAAGAATGGGCCGCTCTCAGGAGATCAGTGAATTCCAGCGTGGAACTGTGATAGGATGCCACCTGTGCAACAAATCCAGTCGTGAAATTTCCTCACTCCTAAATATTCCACAGTCAACTGTCAGCTGTATTATAAGAATGTGGAAGTGTTTGGGAACTACAGCAACTCAGCCACGAAGTGGTAGGCAACAAACTGATGGAGCGGGGTCAGCAGATGCTGAGGCGCATAGTGCGAAGAGGTCGCCAACTTTCTGCAGGGTCAATCGCTACAGACCTCCAAACTTCATGTGGCCTTCAGATTAGCTCAAGAACAGTGCGCAGAGAGCTTCATGGAATGCGTTTCCATGGCCGAGCAGCTGCACCAAGCCATACATCACCAAGTGCAATTCAAAGCGTCGGATGCAGTGGTGTAAAGCACGCCGCCACTGGACTCTAGAGCAGTGGAGACACGTTCTCTGGAGTGACGAATCGCGCTTCTCCATCTGGCAATCTGATGGACGAGTCTGGGTTTGGCGGTTGCCAGGAGGACGGTACTTGTCTGACTGCATTGTGCCAAGTGTACAGTTTGGTGGAGGGGGATTATGGTGTCGGGTTGTTTTTCAGGAGCTGGGTTTGGCCCCTTAGTTTCAGTGAAAGGAACTCCGAATGCTTCAACATACCAAGACATTTTGGACAATTCCATGCTCCCAACTATGTGGGAACAGTTTGGAGCTGGCCCCTTCCTCTTCCAACATGACTGTGGACCAGTGCACAAAGCAAGGTCCATATAGACATGGATGACAGAGTCTGGTGTGGATGAACCTGACTGGCCTGCACAGAGTCCTGACCTCAACCCGATAGAACACCTTTGGGATGAATTAGAGTGGAGACTGAGAGCCAGGCCTTCTCGCCCAACATCAGTGTGTGAACTCACAAATGCGCTTCTGGAAGAATGGTCAAAAATTTCCATAAACACACTCCTAAACCTTGTGGACAGCCTTCCCAGAAGAGTTGAAGCTGTTATAGCTGCAAAGGGTGGACCGACGTCATATTGAACCCTATGGATTAGGAATGTGATGTCACTTAAGTTCATAAGCGAGTCAAGGCAGGTGAGTGGATACTTTTGGCAATATAGTGTATGTCTCACCCTCATCTAAAAGCACACATACACACACACACAATTAAAAATTATTTTTCAGATAACCTCTAGTTCCTGACAATGGTTTATTGGAAAAATCACTTGGTAGAGAAGGGGTTATTACGCTGTTAGAGATTCTAAAAACACCTAGCTGAGGATACATTAATAAAGATGGCAGTATAGTCACACATTGTTATTTATTTATTTATAAAGTATTTTACCAGGAAGGATACATTGAGATTTCTCTCGTTTTCAAGTATGTCCTGGATTCAAGAAGATTGAAATGTTACAGTCGTTACAGAAATACAATGCTAATAACATGCAAGATATTAACCCCTTAGGGACTGGGCCGTTTTACACAAATCCATCTTTTAGTGCCCGCTGCTATTTTTACATTTCTGTGCTGTTCGTGTTTAGATCAAATTTTCCTCCAAAGCACCAGCTTTGTAATATAGCCCTATAATGGCTCTGGGAAGTTTACAAGAGCTCTGGTTAAGTTAGGGCCATATTACATAGTTGGTGCTCAGTCAGTAACAGGAGCAGTTCTCATACAAGGTGAGTCAGTAACAGGAGCAGTTCTCATACAAGGTGAGTCAGTAACAAGAGTGGTTCTCATACAGAGTGAGTCAGTAACCAGAGCGGTTCTCATTCAAAGCGAGTCAGTAACAAGAGCAGTTCTCCTACAAGGCGAGTCAGTAACAGGAGCAGTTCGCATACAAGGCGAGTCAGTAGCAGGAGCAGTTCTCATACAGAGTGAGTCAGTAACAAGAGCGGTTCTCATACAAGCCGAGTCAGTAACAGGAGTGGTTCTCATACAGAGTGAGTCAGTAACCAGAGCGGTTCTCATTCAAAGCGAGTCAGTAACAAGAGCAGTTCTCCTACAAGGCGAGTCAGTAACAGGAGCAGTTCTCATACAAGGTGAGTCAGTAGCAGGAGCAGTTCTCATACAGAGTGAGTCAGTAACAAGAGCTGTTCTCATACAAGCCGAGTCAGTAACAGGAATGGTTCACATACAAGCCGGGACAGCAACAAGAGCGGTTTCCATGAAGGGAGCACAGCAAGAATTACAGAGCACAGTTAGCACTGGGGAAGTAACTTCAGGATAGGGCAACGAGACAATATGGCAAACTGTTTTTTAAACCCGGTGGCTCCACGTCATCACACCGCACCCCTGCCAGTCACGTGATTGCTCTGAGCATGGATATCACTCGGCACCCGGCCAGCGAGCAGCAAGGATGGCCCTGCTGTGTGCCGGGAGCCCCAGGGACCGCAGATGTGACACCTGAGAAAGCTCGATCTGAACAGAAACCGTATTACCCATATTGCCTTATCACCAGTCTAGATGTCAGCGGATAATCAGCCTTTGTGTTCGGGTGATACAATGGTATTTCTTAAGATGAGTCGGTAGCCTTTTTTGTATTATAATAAAATTGTTATTCAGAATATATAAAACTGTTTATAAAACAGGTTATAATGGTGGCATAACTTTTTTATGGTAGTAAAAGGAATTTTCTGCCCATTACCATTTTAAGATTACTTAATTAACTTCCCTAAAGGTGTCATTCAGTAACCGCTGGACAGGTTTCTTGGGTTTTGGACACAGTTTGAGGAGAAATTTGGGACTTGTTATGCTTCTCAATGAGAGTCATGCGATTGGCTATGCATATTCTAATTGTGATTGATCAGATCGTCCCCAAGTATGCCTTCAGAAATCATGAGGCCCCTTACTGAACCCTTGTTCGGGACACCCCTTTCCTCATCAGCCCTTTTCAATAAACTAGATAAAGATAAAACGTATGCATTCTCTCCTGATTACCTGGTTAGAATTCTCTTACCAGTCCCAGATACCACAGCCCACCTGGAAATTTGTCAGCATCTTGTTGGGCCAGTCCTGGGTAGAATGGAGGAGCCCTTACAACTGTGGCCCTCAGACAAGCTGCACAGGATTTGCCAATAATCAGGGTCCCCCGAAGCCACTGGGCCCCTGCACATGTCATGGGCCATCACTCCCTGATGACAGACAGTTCTGCAGACACTATTCCAGCTGAACCAACAATAATGATGGAGCCATTAAGTATAGCGACAATACTTGTTAATACTAACAGCTTCCCTGCTATGCCAGCAAATGTCTCCTGTGGCTTGGCACAGTTATAGCTGCCTACTGTATATTGATGCTTCCAATGCATTTTAGAGGAAGCAGTTAAAATGGGCATAGTCGGAGAATGATGAACGATTCAAGGCCGCTTATACTCACTTGCAGGCAGGGATGGAAAAAAAAAACTTTAAAAATATTCCCTACTGTACTTAGGAGCCACAGAGCTTAGGATGGTGTGATCTTCTGCCTCCTCTGACCCTATGCCCTCCTTCACCGGGCCGCGTAAGTCATGATGGAATCCTATAGACTAGACATTAGCGATTCGGTTCGGAATTATAAGAAATCAGCCAAATTATCAGCGATTCGGACTGATCTGAATTCCAAATTGCTGATGAACCAAATCGGTTTCTGATTAAAAACATCACAGCAGCCTAATGTTACTAATATGCGGGTCACTCCTATAGAGCGGGTAGTTGGGAGATGCTAATGCTTATCGGTTCATGCAAAATTTCAGCATTTGCAGCTCCCCATTACCTGCTTAGATAGAACAGGGGAAGCAGGTCCTCAAGCGGAAGAAAGTGTCGGTAAATAACATTATTCAGGGGGATAGCAAACCCCACGGATCAAACAATGTGACGTTTCAACCCAATGGCATTAAATCATCAGGATTAAACATCATCATGATTAAGACCATTGGGCTGAAACGTCACATTGTTTGATCCGTGGGGTTTGCCATCCCCCTGAATAAAGTTATTTACTGACACTATCTTCCGCTTGACGACCTGCTTCTTCTGTACTACACGTCTATTGTTGGGGTTACGGTGCCCCCCCATTATAGCAGTGACCTTGCGGTATCAGGTAGATGTGGACTCCCACCTGCAGCTGATTGCGGTGCTTCCTTTTGGATAGAACAGGGGACCTTTATCACATAAAGACAATTATAGTAGCAGGGCACTTTTTGCCTTGAAAAAAAGATTACCACTCTGGTGAAGGGTGTAAACGCTTATCCCAAATAGACCAACACCGTAGACTTGGAAAAATCGATAGCTCAGTCAAGCAAGTTTATTGGGTTGCAAGTTGTGCCAACATTTCGTCCATGTCACTGGCCTTTGTCTAGGGTTTTAAAGTGTCCACAACTTGCATCACAATAAAATTGTTTGGTCGAACCTCCTTAGGGAGTGACAAATTCCACTATCTATATTCTTTGCAAGGATCTTGGCTGAGTATCTAGCTACTTCCTGCTGCTAGATGCTGGGCACCAGAAGAGTAGAAGGGGAAGCAGGATAAAAATGTACATTTTTATCTTTATTAAAATCAAAGAAAACAGTAGTGGGTTGCAGCAGGCATTAATAATTAAACATAAAGGTTACCTTTAAAGTAAGGAACACACATTTCCATCTACTTCTTCGTTTCTTTTTCTTGTATGCCGAGTATGGCGCACAAGATTCTTATTTGAAGAATAAATAAATACATCTGGTTTTACTCGTTACATTCTTGGAGTGAGATTCCACATCTTGTTCTATCATATGCTATTTTTATCTATCTCCCAAGTCATGCTTACTTTTGTCAAGGAAATACATTTGGTTTCTTGAATGAGCTCAGTTATCATACGAGCAGCCTAAGGGGTCCCTTTCTGGGTTTTCGTTTTAGCCTTCAAGGTCTACATTTAAACTCAACCTTCTCTATAGTCTCTAATGGGGCAGCATGCATAATTATCATACTTATTACATAAGGTAGCTGGTAAAAAAAAAACACAGTACATCAGGCGTCAGCAACCTTCGCCATCCAGATATTTTGAAACCACAGTTCCCATGATGCTCAACCAGGGCTCGAGTCGAGCGGGAACGCTCAGGAACGGCGTTCCCGCACTTCTCCCACAGCGGGAACGCTGCGGGAACACTGCGGGAACGCAGCGTTCCCGCTGTGGCCCGAGCCCGAACGCCGCCGCCGCACATTGCCGGTGGCCGCGTGCTTCCTGTTACCGGGGACAGGAGGTGGAGCCGCTCGCCTGGCTGTTTCATAGATCCCAGGCGAGCGGCTGCACTTCCTGTCAACGGCCGCTGAAGCAGGAAGCACGCGGCCGCCAGCAATGTGCGGCAGGAGCAGGAGCAGCAGAGGAGCAGCAAAGGTGAGCTGGGCTGGGGGCAGTATCCATGAGACCTGGGGGGGCATATCCGTGAGACCTGGGGCATATCCATGAGACCTGGGGGGGCAATATCCATGAGACCTGGGGCATATCCATGAGACCTGGGGGGGCAATATCCATGAGACCTGGGGGGCAATATCCATGAGACCTGGGGGGGCATTATCCATGAGACCTGGGGCATATCCATGAGACCTGGGGGGAATATCCATGAGACCTGGGGGGGCAATATCCATGAGACCTGGGGCATATCCATGAGACCTGGGGGCAGTACCCATGAGACCTGGGGCATAGCCATGAGACCTGGGGCATATCCATGAGACCTGGGGGCAGTATCCATGAGACCTGGGGGCAATATCCATGAGACCTGGGGGCAGTATCCATGAGACCTGGGGGCAGTATCCATGAGACCTGGGGCATATCCATGAGACCTGGGGGCAATATCCATGAGACCTGGGGGCAATATCCATGAGACCTGGGGGCAATATCCATGAGACCTGGGGGCAGTATCCATGAGACCTGGGGCATATCCATGAGAGCTGGGGGCATTATCCATGAGACCTGGGGGCAATATCCATGAGACCTGGGGGCAGTATCCATGAGAGCTGGGGGCATTATCCATGAGACCTGGGGCATATCCATGAGACCTGGGGGCAGTATCCATGAGACCTGGGGGCAATATCCATGAGACCTGGGGGCAGTATCCATGAGACCTGGGGGCAGTATCCATGAGACCTGGGGCATATCCATGAGACCTGGGGGCAATATCCATGAGACCTGGGGGCAATATCCATGAGACCTGGGGGCAATATCCATGAGACCTGGGGGCAGTATCCATGAGACCTGGGGCATATCCATGAGAGCTGGGGGCATTATCCATGAGACCTGGGGGCAATATCCATGAGACCTGGGGGCAGTATCCATGAGAGCTGGGGGCATTATCCATGAGACCTGGGGCATATCCACGAGAGCTGGGGGCATTATCCATGAGACCTGGGGGCATATCCATGAGACCTGGGGCATTATCCATGAGAGCTGGGGGGGCATTATCCATGAGAGCTGGGGCAATATATACCCATATGAGCTGGGGCAATTATATCCATGTGAACTGGGGAAAATATATCCATATAACCAGTGCTGTGTATATTATTCTTGGGGTTCAGTGCTGTGTATGTTATTCTGGGGGCTCAGTGCTGTGTATGTTATTCTGGGGGTTCAGTGTTGTGTATATTATTCTGGGGGCTCAGTGCTGTGTATGTTATTCTGGGGGTTCAGTGTTGTGTATATTATTCTGGGGGTTCAGTGTTGTGTATATTATTTTGGGGGCTCAGTGCTGGGTATATTATTCTGGGGGTTCAGCACTGTGTATATTATTCTGGGGGCTCAGCGCTGTGTATATTATTCTGGGGGCTCAGTGCTGTGTATATTATTCTGGGGGCACTGTGTTGTGTATATTATTCTGGGGGTCTGTGCCTGGATATATATATATATATTATATATAAAATGCGTTAGTCCAGTTGCCACAATCATGAGTATACCTGTACGTAGTGATACCTTTCACTGATCAGTATAGTTTCCAGTTTACACTCTTGAAAGCTTGTCTTTTAAATGTAAAGTTAACCCGATAAAAATGGTATCACCGGCACGCACTGCTATACTCGTGATACATATATATATTTTCTTCAGGTAATGGGGGTTGTGGAATTCGTGGGTGAGTTCCCTCACTTTTTTTCCCAGGACTTGACCCCTGTGCTCAACCACTCATTAGATTGACAAAGCCTCATGGAAAATATAGTGCCAAAATATCTAGAGGCTCAAGGATGCTGACCTGTGCTGTACATATTCTACAGGATATAAAAAAAATAAAGTAACCATCAGATTCGATTCCTCTAAGATGTTGAAAAGCAAAGAGGAAAACGTTTCATCAATAAACCTTACGTATGCCAGCATGCAAACCGCCGCAGACCAACGTGTGCCTACCATGCCAATCTTTACAAGGCCACCTTTCAGTGACACATGTCAAGCGCTAATCAATTTCTCATTAACAATATTTAACTGATTGCCTGGGGGTAACGTGCTGAGCACATCCTCTGCTTTCCCATTAGAATGTGGATGACACGCTCAGCACATCAACGAAGTCCCGCAGCTTGGTGCCAATCCGGCAGCGATTGCGGGCTTCATTCACAGTAGTTAGACTCCCTCTCCCCCACTGATGCCACGAGCGCCGTAGTTCAGGAGGTTAAAAGATAAATGCACTAACAAAATCAAAACTTAAAAAGACACATACAATGACTTTAACATGCAGCATATTAGGTGGAAAATTGATATGCAGTCAAATATGCAAGCACATATGATTGCTGCTCAGTTCTCACTCATCTAACCTTTACCCCAAGCTAGGTGCCCTGTACAGAAACAAATTTTGCCTGAGCCCCGCGGTAAGAAAGCAGATTGTACAACAAATGCTTATGCCAGCTATTGAATACGGAGATGTAGTGTATGCAGCTGCCCCACAAACGCACCTTCAGAAACTTACTACATTGTATAACTCATTCTGCCGCTTTGTGCTACAATGTAACTACATGACCCACCATTGTGACATGCTAAAAAAGCTAAACTGTCCGTCGCTGGAATCTAGACGCACCCTTCACCTTTCCAACCTAGTGTTTAAGAGCTTTTCTGCGAAGCTACCACCCTACCTGAATAGGCTGCTTCCCCCAGCAGTTCCTTCATCCTATAACCTCCGATCCAGGACCAGCACCTTACTTGCAATACAAAAAGAAAGTGGCTCGATCCTCATTTTCCTACACAGCACCGCAATTATGGAATAACCTCCCAGACACCACCAAATCTTCCCCCCAGTCTAGAGTCACTTCAGAGATCTTTATTAATATACTTGGATACAGAATGCACATGTAAACATGTAACCTGTATCCTTCCTAGTAAAATACTTTGCAAATAAATAAATAAATAAACAGTGAGTATATTTCCAACATATTTATTTTCTGTGTTAATCTTTACACTTGTGTTTTGCTTTTAATATCTTGCATTTTATTACTTTGTATTTCTGTACCTACTGTAACAATTCAATGTGCTTGAACCCAGGACATACTAAAAAATGAGAGAAATCTCAATGTACTGTATCCTTCCTGGTAAAATACTTTACAAATAAATAATGTAGTATTATTGAAAATATAGATACTTAGCGGTCTTTTGTTATTATGTATTCTTTTCTTAAGTTGTCTTAGACTGTTAAATGGACAGATCTGAAAATCTCAGTATATGACTATGACCAACCATTGAAAATATTGAGTCAATCAAAATTCTGATGAGATTTATATTTGTGATTTAAGCTGAAATAAAAGGAATCAACCCCATGGAAAAACTGTAGACTTTTAATTAGGAAATGGAGATTTAGGTGGAATCCCTTGGTCATATACTTTAGTAGAGGAAATATTATAATAAGGCCAAGAAGTTTTAATATCATTGTAATCTTAATGTAGTTAAACCTTTTACTACCAAGAGTTTATTGAAAAAAATATTACTTTAAAGAAATGTTTCTCAAACCTGTCCTCCGTGCCTGCTAACATTTTAAGGATTACCTTTGGGGACTAAATCCTGCAATCGCTGAGCAGCAAAATCACCTGTGCTGTGCTTCAGATATCTGGCAAACCTGGCCTGTCAGCAGGTCCTGAGGACAGGTTTGGGAAACACTGCTTTAAAAGGGACACTGCCACTTACATAGGCTGTAATTAGATTACTCGTGCATTACAAATAAAATCATCTTATAAAACACATGCTGCTGTTTTTTCCCTTTGTCTGAAGTTATTGCATGTAAAAAGGAAAAATAAATTTAGGTATTCTTCATGGTTCCATTTTCTGGATTTTTCCCATTATACAATATTTACCTTTGCTTTGCTTTGTGTCTCTTGTTTATTTAATCTACAATATTTACCAGATAATGAGGTGGAGGATGTAATGTTTAGATAAGGCTATTGTTATCCAGGCTACCCAAGATAAGAGCTGGCAGCTGAGTGAGATATGACAGGAGTGTCTAGTCTACCCCCTGGAGATGTCCTTTGAATACATCCCACACAATACAATGATGCGAATTGGCTGCCTGACTCATCAACTCCATTATGTGGCCAAATTCACAAAGTGAGTACCAAGTGAGGTAAATATACTGTGGGGGGCAGTATACAACACAAAAGATCACACAATGGATGCACCCAATGACACGTACAGTTGCAAGAAAAAGTATGTGAACCCTTTGGGATCACATGGAGTTTTGCATGAATTGGTCATAAAATGTGCTCTGATCTTCATCTACGTCACAACGATTTGAAAAACACAGTCTGCTTAAAATAATACAACACAAACATTATATGTTTATTGAAGATAACATGTAAACATTCACAGTGCAGGGTGGGAAAAGTATGTGAACCCCTAGCCTAATGACTTCTCCAAGAGCTAATTGGAGCCAGGAGTGAGCCAGCCTTGAGTCCAATCAGTGTGATATTATTGGATGTATTGCTGAAAGCTGTCCTGCCCTTTAAAAACACACACCAGTTTTGGGTTTACTGGTTTCAAGAAGCACTGCCTGATGTGAACCATGCCTTGCAGAAAAGAGCTCTCAGAAGACCTACGATCAAGAATTGTTGACTTGCATGAAGCTGGAAAGGGTTACAAAAGTATCTCCAAAAGCCTTGATGTTCATGTGTCCAGGGTAAGACAGACTGTCTACAAATGGAGAAAGTTCAGCACTGTTGCTACTCTCCCTAGGCGTGGTTGTCCTCTAAAGATGACTGCAAGAGCACAGCACAGAATGCTTAATGAGGTAAAGAAGAATCCTAGAGTGTCAGCTAAAGACTTACTGCGGGTGCAGTTTTTCCTCCCTTGCACCTGCGTTTTAACGCCCAGATTGTAATAGAGCCCTATGTGTGGAGAAAAAAAGGCACAGCACACCAACATCAAAACCTCATCCCCACTGTAAAACATGGTGGAGGGAGCATCATGGTTTGGCGCTGCTTTGCTGCCTCGGGGCCTGGACAGATTGTTGTCATTGATGTAAAAATAAATTCCAGAGTTTATCAAGACATTTTGCAGGAAAACGTGAGACCATCTGTCCACCAACTGAAGCTTCGCAGAGGATGGGTAATGCAACAGGACAATGACCCAAAGCATACAAGTAATTCAACAAATTAATGGCTTCAACAAAACAAAATACACCTTCTGGAGTGGCCCAGTCAGAGTCCTGACCTCAACCCGATTGAAATGCTGTGGCATGACCTTAAGAGAGCGATTCACACCAGACATCCCAAGAATATTGCTACACTGACACAGTTTTGTGAAGAGGAGTGGTCCAAAATTACGCCAGATCGTTGTGCAGGTCTGATCTGCAACTATAGGAAATGTTTGGTTGAGGTTATTGCTGCCAAAGGAGGGTCAACCAGTTATTAAGTCCAAAGGTTCACATACTTTTACCACCCTGCACTGTGAATGTTTACATGTTCTGTTCAATAAAAACATGAAAACATATAATGTTTGTGTTGTATTATTTTAAGTAGACTGTGTTTTCAAATTGTTGGGACTTACAGTCAGGTCCAGAAATATTGGGACATTGACACAATTCTAACATCTTTGGCTCTATACACCACCACATTGGAGTTGGAATGAAACAAACACAATGTGCTTTAACTGCAGACTGTCAGCTTTAATTTGAGGGTATGTACATCCAACTCAGGTGAACAGTGTAGGACTTACAGAAGTTTGCAGATGTGCCTCCCACTTGTTAAGGGACCAAAGGTAAGGGGACAATTGGCTTCTCAGCTGTTCCATGGCCAGGTGTGTGATATTACCTCATTACCCCAATTACAATGTGCAGATAAAAGGCCCAGAGTTCATTTCAAGTCTGCTATTTGCATTTGGAATCTGTTGCTGTCAACTCTCAAGATGAGATTCAAAGAGCTGTCACTATCAGTGAAGCAAGCCATCATTAGGCTGAAGAAACAAAACAAACCCATCAGAGAGATAACAAGAACATTAGGCGTGGCCAAAACAACTGTTTGGAACATTCTGAAAAAGAAGGAACGCACCAGTGAGCTCAGCAACACCAAAAGACCCGGGAGACCACGGAAAACAACTGTGGTGGATGAGCGAAGAATTCTTTCACTGGTGAAGAAAACACCCTTTACAACAGTTGGCCAGATCAAGAACACTCTCCAGGAGGTAGGTGTATGTGTGTCAAAGTCAACAATCAAGAGAAGACTTCACCAGAGTAAATACAGAGGGTTCACCACAAGATGTAAACCATTGGTGAGCCTCAAAAACAGTAAGGCCAGATTAGAGTTTGCCAAACAACACCTAACAAAGCCTTCACAGTTCTGGAACAAGATCCTATGGACAGATGAGACCAAGATCAACTTGTACTAGAGTGATGGGAAGCAAAGAGTATGGAGAAGGAAAGGAACTGCTCATGATCCTAAGCATAATATCTCATCAGTGAAGCATGGCGGTGGTAGTGTCATGGCGTGGGCATGTATGGCTGCCAATGGAACTGGTTCTCTTGTATTTATTGATGATGTGACTGCTGACAAAAGCAGCAGGATGAATTCCGAAGTGTTTCAGGCAATATTATCTGCTCACATTCATCCAAATGCTGCAGAACTCATTGGACGGCGCTTCACAGTGCAGATGGACAATAACCCAAAGCATACTGCAAAAGCAACCAAAGAGTTTTTGAAGGGACAGAAGTGGAATATTATGCAATGGCCAAGTCAATAACCTGACCTGAATCCCATTGAGCATGCATTTCACTTGCTGAAGACAAAACTGAAGGGAAAATGCCCCAAGAACAAGCAGGAACTGAAGACAGTTGCAGTAGAGGCCTGGCAGAGCATCACCAGGTATGAAACCCAGCGTCTGGTGATGTCTATGGGTTCCAGACTTCAGGCTGTGATTGACTGCAAAGGATTTGCAACCAAGTATTAAGAAGGGAAAGTTTGATTTATAATTATTATTCTGTCCCAATACCTTTGGTCCCTTAACAAGTGGGAGGCACATCTGCAAACTACTTTAGGTCCTACACCCTGAAATTAAAGCTGACAGTCTGCAGTTAAAGCACATTGTGTTTGTTTCATTCCAAGTCCATTGTGGTGGTGTATAGAGCCAAAGATGTTAGAATTGTGTCGATGTCCCAATATTTCTGGACCTGACTGTAGATGAAGATCAGAGCACATTTTATGACCAATTCATGCAAAACTCCACGTAATCCCAAAGGGTTCACATACTTTTTCTTGCAACTGTAGAATAAAAATTTTCTTAACTAAACAAAGTAAAAGTAAGATATCAGCAACATAAAATAAACACAATAAGGACATTTCATTTTTTGTGGTAGTGACTCTTTAACCCTTTCGCTGCTGAGCCTTTTCACACCTCTGTGCTGAGCTCATTTTTACAGGTTTCGCTCATCATGTTTAAATGCGATTTGAAGTCACATTTTATTATACAACCCAGACATATTATATACTGTATATCATTCTTTCCGGGAGACTCGGCAGATTCATAATATATCATTATTATATGTATACGTTATGTCCTGTCTGTATACTAGAACAAAAAATGCAATAAAATTAGAATTTTCAATAATTTACAACGTGTGAAGTGTTTTTTTTTCACATTTTACCATGCGAGCATTTGCGGTTATATTTTCTATGGGTTGCACCTGTTAAAAAAATTAGAAACAGGGAATCGTTACTTTTTTGGGGAAAATTACGTGTTTTTTAGCAAAAGCCCCCCCTTCCAAGCGGTACCTATCTTCAGCCGATGGCCCGCACGGATGGGGAGGGGGAGAGGTCCTTCGGACCTCCCCCTCCCCTTCAGGCACCTTCCCCGCAATGGCAAGGGGGGGTGCCTGAAATAGACCTCATCGCGCATAAGCGATGATGTCTATCGTGCCCGCCGGGTTCCCGGAGGCTGGGCTGACATCGATGATGTCAGCCCGCACCGGGGGGCCGCTGCGATCGGCCAGAATCCCTGCCAATTGCCGCTGCAAAGGGAGGACGCGCTCAGCGTCCTCCGCAGCGAAGTAGCCATGCGACAGGACGCGCTGAGCACGTCCACGGCATGGAAAGGCTTAACACGGGATGCATAGTTAACACATAAAATTTTCATTTTTAATTAAAAATGTTATTTTAGGGTGGTTAGCATATTAAAATGAATGTGAACTTGCTTATTTATAACTTTTCAGTTACAAATACTGAAATATTTCTGGAGTGAAAGGTTTTAGAATTTAGATTGTTTTGCAAGATAAAGCACACTTAGATTGCTTAAGAAAGGTTGAGTGTTCAGCCAAAACGTCGCTGTTGTAAATAAAACATGTCCTTGCTTATGGACAGGGCCACCATCAGGGAATTACGCCCCATGCTGTCGTAAGGGCCCGGGGGGGTCCCGCGCCGCCGGTGCCCCTTCGGCAGCGGCGTCGCCCTTTTACAGCTCCGGTATCGGACTCGATGAGTCCGAATCTGGAGCTGTGTCTCTGCTGCAGGAGCGGGGCGGGGCCAAGCAGCGTGTGGGGGCCTCCCAAGCATGTTGCTTTGGCTCCCCCCCTCCGCACAGTGAAGCTGCGCGCTTGAGACAGAGGGTCCGGGCTGAAGATCAGAAGAAAAGAAGAGAGAAGAAAAGAAGAGATAAGAAAAGAAGATTGAAGAAAAGAAGACCTGAAGGAAGGAAGACAGCGGAGTGGTGAGCCAGGGCCCAGCCTAGACCCAAGGCTCAGACCCCAAGACCCAGGGCCCAGACCCCAGGGGCCAGACCCCAAGGCCCAGACCTCAAGGCACAGACCCCAAGACCCAGACCCAGACCCCAAGGCCCAGATCCAGGGCCCAGACCCAGGCCCAGACCCCAAGGCCCAGACCCAGGACCCAGACCCCAAGGCATAGACCCCAAGGCCCAGATCCAGGGCCCAGACCCAGAGCCCAGAGCCCAGACCCAGGGACCATACCCAGGACCCAGGCCAGACCCTGGGTCCAGACCCAGGGCCCAGGCCAGACCCAGGGTCCAGACCCCAGGGACCAGGCCCAGCCTGGACCAAGGCCCAGCCCCAGGGACCAGACCCCAAGGCCCAGACCCAGGGACCAGAACCCAGACCCAGACCCCAAGGCCCAGACCAGACTCAGGGCCCAGACCCCAGGGACCAGACCCCAGGCCAGACTCAGGGCCCAGACCCCAGGGACCAGAGCCCAGACCCAGGGCCCAGCCCACACCCCAAGACCCAGGGACCAGGCCCAGCCCAGACCCCAAGGCCCAGAGCACAGACCCCAAGCCCCAGACCCCAATGCCCAAACCAGACCCAGGGACCAGGCCCAGACCCAGACCCAGACCCAAAGGCCATCATATACAGCCCGTTACTGTGAGATTTATTGCTGTGGATTCTGTGATACAGTAATGTGCGGTGTGTATGAACGTATCACAGAATCCACAGCAATAAAACTAACAGTAAAGTGCGGTGTGTATGAACGTGAGTTTTATTGCTGTCGATTCTGTGATATGCTCATACTCACTGCACATTACTGTGAGTTTTATTGCTGTGGTGCTATGTTATGTCCTTTTTTTTTTTTGAAGGGGGAGAAAAGCTGTTAGAGGTTGAGGGAGTGCCGGGGGGGCCCCATTGTGAGGTTCAGTAAGGGGCCCCATCATTTCTGATGGCTGCCCTGTTTATGGAGTCCAGGGTCCCTGCTTGCTTTTTTTATCTTGCAACACATCACAAATTCTATATGGGATCAATGTTATTAGTTTACAGGCAGAAAATATACATTTTGTATCTGTACTGTACAGCAGGGCACAAAATTTCCACTCACCTGCTCGCATTTGACGAGTGGAAATTAAGTGAGGGCGAGTGGTAATGCACACACAGGCAGCACAATAAACTATTTCATGCTGCGTTTTCCTTCCAGTGCCACCATGCAGTCCCCCCTTCCCCAGGCTGCACGGTGGCAGGGATCAGCTGCCTAACCTGACCCATCTCGTCTCTGTCACTGGCAGGGTGGTGGAAACTAGAGGAGCTTCCCTGCCCCTCACTTTGATCACAGTGGGGTCTGATGACTGGGTATACATGTATCTGCGGTCTGATGTCTGGGTATTAATGTTATTTTTGTAACTTTATTCTAAAAACCTTTTACAGTATAATTTCGTAAGATAATTTAAGGGTGTGTGTTTAGGGGTAGAATTAAGGGCTGGTAGAGGTTAGGAGGAGCAACTGGTGGCGAGTAACTCTTATGGCCTGGTTAGTAGCTTGGGACTAGAAATTTTAAGCCCTGTTGTACAGGGAATTTCAGCAATTATAACCATCGGCATGTTATCCCTGTGCCATTGTGAGTGAACCCAGCACTCTCCCTGTTCTCTGGCTGTTCTAATGCAGCAATAAAGCTTTTGAGATTTTGTTACAGTAATACCAGGTGAGAGGAGGGAGATCTCACTGAAATGGTTTCCCGTCCAGGGAGATCATTAATCTTGCATATAGAAGATTTGCAAAATCTGATAAGCTAATTCTCATTTTATTATGATACAAAAAATGGATACATCCTTTCTGGTAGTGAATGGGTTAAAGATATGTGTCTAGCTATATCCTGGTCTTTTCATAGGCAGTATGGTGATTTTTCACAAGCCTTTTATTTTCTATATATGTGATGTTACATCCCCACGCTCCGCATAACACTGGGTGGAGACAATGGTTTGATTATCTTAAGGCATGATTATTATCCCTTCATTTAGCAATAATTATGAAAGGATACTTGGCAGGCATCCTCGACAGCAAAAAGGGCATCTATTCTGTTACTCGAAGACAGCAGATATGTACGTCCTTCACAGGTTTATATGAGGTTTATAAGGTACCCACACAACTCTCTTTTCATCCAAGACCAAGGCCCGTATTCTGGATGGAGTGATAATTTTCGAACAACTTGTCACAGTTTTACCTCTCTAGGTAACCTCATACAAGTGAACATACTAGCATGGGTCAGCAACCCCAACCATCCAGATGTTTTGGAACTACATCTCCCATGATGCTCAGCTGCTCATTTACAAAAAAGAGAGAAAAAGGGCGGGCACTAAAATAATATTTAATACACCTCCCTACTCCCAACTAAGTATTATGGGGAGGGAGGGGACAAAGTAGATTAATTTGATATGCTGCTTCACTGGACAAGCAAGTACAATAGAAGTACTCCGCAAACACTTCGTACCACAAATATTCCAAAAATGACAAACAGCGCAAAATAAGAAATATGTGATCATCAATTTCACAAGTCAGAATTAGTACAGTCACTTATCGTACTGTTGAAACGGAGTGTGGGAAAGGGAATATCCACTGTCCAAGCGCAGATTCAGCAAGTGACTGAAGAGAGTCAACGAGGAAGAAAGTCCCAAAGCAGTATCCACACTTTTCTTGGGCAATATTTCCTCCAGGTGTTCTATCTCATCCGCAGTGGGGTTAACTCGAAAACAAAAAAGTGACAGTGCTTACATAGCGCAATAAGTCTTTGTAGTGTTAAATAACAAAGCACAGTCAAGGAAACACTCACCGAGGTTGGAGCCTGTTGATTTTTAGGCTCATTTATATGGCATGGGTGTTCTTTTAAAGGCAAAACACCTGAAAGGCCCCTCTACAGGCTGGTCCAAGTGGCACGGCTCACAAATAGAACTCCATCCAAAAATAGGGTTATAATAATTTATTCGAGCATCAAAAAATAGATAAAATATTAAAAGTAAAGCATTACAAATACGAACAATAACCTGAGACGCGTTTCGGCCTCATGGGCCTTCATCAGTCAGATACTGATGACAGAGACTCACGTGAAATGCAGTTCAAAAACATCTGGAGGATGGAGCTTGCTGACCCCTACGCTAGGGGCTGCTAACCTGCAGTGGTGACCTGTACCACCTCTAGTATTCACTTTCTGAGTTCATAGGAGTCGGTGGGGTGTCCTCCTGACAGGTGGAAAAGCACCGGATCGCTATTTGTTCTCCAATATACTTCAAACTGTAAAGAGAGGAGGCAGTGTGCTCTTCTTTAGGGATGTCTGGTAAGTGCTCCCATTACTTTTGTGTATCATATACAAAGCCTACAATATACAAAGCACAAGGGACACTTAAAAGTAAAGTAAGCTGCCTTTAAAGTCGAGTGGTAACAAAAGTTATCGCTCAATTTAGAATAGTGGCTAAGCGTTAGCATCTACAAGCGTAGCCGCAACCTCACCTCTAAACATATGTCACTGTGAATAGGGACATGATTGTACCTGTTATTTAAGGACTCAATTATTACCATTAATTCTGTTTCAGCCACAAATTGCTGAGTATCACTTACTTTCTCTTTGATGTGTGTGTAGAACCATTAATACCAGAAATCTGCTCTGTGGCCCAATAACGTCTTCTTCCGAAGCTCTATAATGACTCTTCTAAAAGGTTAAAATACAGCTGGTTCCCACTGCACAATCCCCTAAAAAACAAATAAAACATAAGGGATAGTTCACTTCATTGAACGAATGGTGTTTTAGGTCAGCAAACTACAGCAGATGAATGGATGAAGTACAATGAAACAGTAAATTCGCTATTTTAGGTAAGCGACACCGTAGTTCCCCATTCTTTGCACGGTTCTTTCCACTGTTGGTCTGTAGTTTCTGCTGCAGTTCTCTAGCATTCCACCGATGTTTCTGTGGTAGTTTCGGACATGTTTTAGCATAGATTTAGGCCCGTGTCAGACGAGCGCATTGATCACGTCCCTGTTGCCGCACAATTTAATGTCCGTGGTAGCATACAATTATGATCAATAGAGACCCACACACGAAGCACGTCCACACAGAAGTGCGGAAGCACAACGGACACGGCAAACTGATGCAGGTTAAGCAAGAACGTAAAACCTCTAGAATGGATGTGCAGAGTGCGTCACGTCCGCATAGCTTTGTGTGTGAGTGATGGAACGAGGTCAGATGGACTACATTTGTGCGTCCAGCATTTTTGACAGACAAAATGGTTTTGGATCTGGGATCCCTTAAGGCCAAAAAGAAGGAAGTTACAGTAGTCAAGGCGGGAGCTTCGATGAGCATTTTAGTAGAGTCTGGATTAAGAGGGACGGATGACTGCAATGTTTTTTAGGTGAAGTAGCAGGATTTGGTTAGAGACTAAATGTGAGGAGTAAAGGATAGATTGGAGTCCAAGAGGACCCGGAGGCAGCGAGCCTGAGAGGTAGAAGTAATGGTGGCACCATTCACCTGAAGAGAAATTGGCACAGGAATGGAGGTTTTAGAGGGAGGGAAGACGAGAAGTTCAGTTTTCAAGAAGGAAATGGGAAGTCATCCAGTCGGAGACAGCCGATAGGCAGACTGTAACACGGTCCAACACCGGATGAGAGAGATTGAGAGAGGAAAGGTAGACTTGGGTGTCGTCAGCATAGAGGTGATATTGGAATCCATAGGAAGAGATGAGGTTGTCAGAGGCGGTATAAATCGAGAAGAGTAGGGGACCCAGAACAGAGCTTTGAGGTGCCCCAACTGAAAGAGGAGTAGAAGAGACACCAGCGAAGGAGATACTGAATGAGAGAAAAGAGAGGAAGATAACCAGGAGAGAGCTATGTCACTGAGGCCAAGTTGACGCAGCGTGAAGAGCAGGAGAGGGTGGTCAACAGTATCGAATGCAGTGGAAAGGTCAAGAAGAATAAGGAGGGAGAAGTGACCTTTGGTTTCAGCGGCAGCTAAATCACCTTGGTCAGAGCAGTCTCAGTAGATTGTTGGGAGCAAAAGCTAGACTGGTGCGGATCGTGTAGAGAGTTAGCAGCGAGAAAACCGGTGAGCTGGTTATAGACCAGACATTTTAAGATTTTGGAGGCAAAGGGAAGCAGAGAGATGGGACAGTAGTTCAAGAGGGAGGTAGCATCAAGAGATGGCTTTTTTAGAATGGGGTGATCAAAGCACGTTTGAATACAGAGGGGAAGATTCCAGAGGAGAGGGAGAGGTTAAAAATATGAGTCAAAGCAGGGACAGTAACTGGTAGCACAGACCGAATATTAAGGTAAGGGGGCCAACCCATCAAGTGGACAGGTGGTCGGGTAGGAGGACATGAGAAGTTATGTTACATCTTCCTCCGAGACTGGAGAAAAAGAAGACATAGTAGAAGAGGGGGCAGGGAGTGAGGGAGTCAGTGGGGTAAAATGGTTAAAGGAGGAAGGCAGTGAATGCAGCAGCATTGTTTATTTTATATGTAAAAGCATATATTGCCTCTGCTGTAGAACAGAAAAACATATTTTGCATTTACTTTTTGATTTTTACACATTACATGGTCATGTTTGGTATCATTGTAAATACCAGACTCTGACCTTTCCAATGACACCTCACTTAACCTTGTGCGCTGTACAATTCAGGGATGTAGGTTCCAAAGTCCCACCGTCTCTCCTCACTGCAGCGCCACGGTCTAAGGCTAGGGTCAGACGAACGCATTTTTCCCCGCGAACGTGAAAAAGTGCGGTCGAACGAACGAACGTATTTTTTCACGGAATGCGCGAAAGCGGTCATACGATGCGCATTTTCGTACGTTTTGTTTCACGGAGCTGGAAGAAGAGCGATATGATCAACCAAATCAATTGCAGAATGAATCAAATAAAAGGGAAAGGGTATAAAAAGGCATTTTGGGAATGGTGTCATTTTTCCAAGATGGATGCAGTCCAAGTGTTTCTTTTTGCTGCACTGGGATACCTGTACCTGAAGAAGAAAAGACAACGGCGAACATGGGTCCATCCAATCAACACTGCCAGACACACGCATGGCCACTTTGTGACACTGTACAGGCCACTGCGAGAGAGGGACCCCGTGAAGTTCTTCAACTACCTGCGGATGTCCATCCACACCTTTGATGAACTGTTGATGAAGGTGCGTGAGCCGCTGACCAAGAGGGACACCAACATGAGGGCTGCCATACCACCGGAGGAGATGCTGGTCCTCACTTTGCGGTAAGTACTATCAAACACCTGCATTCATGACATCGCTGCCAGTCATCAGACATGTGCTCGGTGTGCAGAGGCTCTATTGTAGGTCAGTAGTTATATGGCCACACACACACGCATGCATCACCTTCCAGAACACGTAACGAAAGAGTAATGACACTGACAACGATGTGAAACAAATAAAATATTTAGTCCCGAAATAATATGACAGAAGATAACAATAACATATTAAACACATATATTATTGCATGTACAATGAAGGTAATAAAATAAAAATAGTAGAACAACATGAATAAACTGTGACAAACATAAACGAACAGACGATACACCTCACATGGTATGATACCGAGGAGCATCTGGGTCATGAGGACCGTGCATATGGCTGCGGTGGTACTCTGGCTCCGGGGGTGGCCCAGCAACAGGGGACATGGGTGGGCGGGTAGGCAACGCCTGGCAGTGGTGGGAATAACCATGGGGGTATTGTGGCACGACACCGTGATATACAGGTGCCTGTTGTGGATGGGACAGTATCTCATGTATCATGTCCAGGCTTCGGCGGCGATAATCCACCTTCTGCGCTGGGGTCATCATGTTGAGCAGGGAGAGACATGAATTAAAAAAGGACATGTCCTCGGAATCAGCGACCATGCAGCGTGGATGTGTATGGTGCGCCTCCATGAATGCGACCATGGCCTGCTCGACATCAGCTGATGGTGGCTTCTTCCTCCTGGGAGCCGTACTGGTGCTGTCTGTGGGTGCTGTACCCGGCACCTGTTGGGACTCCACATCCTCCACCTGGGACTCCGCACCACCCTGCTCGACCTCCACCTGGCAGCTGCCAGATCCTGCGGGCTGCAGGTCTTGCCCTTGTGAGCTAGAGGTGGATGGCCGGTCAATACTGCTCACGGTCTTGCGCGGCTCCTGGCTCTTCCTCAGGAAGGACAGTTGATCAGCATACAAATAGCTGCGCCTCTTCTTTGCACCAGCTCCAGAGCGAGCAGCTTCAGCCTCCTTTTTCAGGACCCGGGTATGATTGTCCCTCACCGTGCGCCATTTATTGATTGCTTCATGTGCTGCAAAACATGATGAGAGTGACATAAGGTTAGGTTTATATGATGTGATCATAACACAGCTTCTTTCATGTTCTAGGTATCTCGCTAGTGGATGCAGTTTGAAGGATCTGCATTACAACTTCCGCATTGGCAGATCAACAGCTGGTGAGATCGTCCGCAAGGTCTGCCAAACAATATGGGAAACCATGAAGGACCAATGTTTGCCAACACCCACAGGCGAGACATGGCTGGCAATTGCAGCAGGATTCTGGGAGAGAGCGAACTATCCCAACTGCCTGGGAGCGGTGGACGGCAAACATGTCCGCATTGTGAAGCCACTGCACAGTGGCTCACTGTATCAAAATTATAAACATTATTTTTCAATTGGCCTACTGGCGGTGGCAGATGCCAACTATAATTTTGTGTATGTGGATGTCGGATCATACGGCAAGGACTCGGACTCAACACTGTTTCGGAACTCAACACTGTGGAATGAGATTGAGGGTGGGAACCTGAACATCCCCAGACCCGCACCTTTGCCTGGCAGCGACGTGTCAGTCCCCTATGCCTTCGTGGGTGACGAGGCATTCGGCCTATCCACACATCTCCTGCGGCCATACTCGGGGACACACCTGACTGTGAAGAAGCGGGTGTTTAATACAGGCTGTCGCGGGCGAGACGGTATGTCGAGTGTAGCTTTGGCATACTGAGCAACAAGTGGAGGATTTTTCATCGGCCACATGATGTAAATGTGGATTTCTGTGTGGATATAGTGAAATGCTGTTGCATCCTACATAACTATGTTCGTGCAAGGGATGGGGTTAATTTCGAGGATACCCTCACAGTAACGGGTCTGGATGAGTATGCTAACGATGACATAATACCTGTGAATAGACACACCAACAGGTTTCGCGATGCTCTGTCCAATTATTTCACTAGCAATGCAGGGCAGGTGCCATGGCAGATGGACATCATTTGACATGTGACACCTAGGCTTGTGCACCGATTATTTATTCTGTTCGATTTTTCGGATGTTTAAAGTTTTCGATTCGGCTCGTTTCGAACGATCCCTGTTTTGATTTTATTCGGTTCGACTCGTTTTTCGGGGATATGTCATCGGAATATGGACCATTTTTCGTTTTTTTGTGTCACTTTGCTCGTTTTTTGGATCTACTTTTCGTGATTTCAGACATTTTTCGTTTTTCGCAACGTCTGTTCTCGTTTCAAAGCAATAAATTTCGATTTGACACAATTCAAGTCAAATCGAATATTCGTACAATATTTAGTTTCGGCTCTGAAACATTTCGGATCTGACATTTTCGGATCGAAAAATTATCTGGGAATCGCCCGCATCAGAAAACACGAATCGGGAAAATGTTGTTTAAATTCCGAAATTCTGAAAGCCGAAACGCACATCCTTAGTGACAACGATAATTCGTTATGCCATTTTGTTTGATATTACATTCAAGTTCAATGCAATTGAATTCTATGTAATAAAATGATCATTTACTCACTCTGAAGCTTCTGCTCTTTATCAGACCACGTCTCGTACTCTGGGTACACCACCCTGGACACTGTGACCCATGCACTGGCCTTCTTCTGCCGGTCTTTGTAGCTGTCGCAGGCCGTGTCCCACAGCTCGGGATGCTCTGCCACTGCATTGATCAGCCTCTCCACGTCGATCTCAGTCGCAGCCATTGCCATTGTCTAACGCAACTTGCAGCTACGCCCAGACAAGACAGGAAGTGTTTGGTCTGTGCACGTTATGTTGGCCGGACGTGTGCAGCGTCTGACGTCTCCCAATCACGCAAACACGCCGCTATGCAGCCGCAGTGCACTCTGTACGTCAGTAGTAGCGGTTTGACGTTCTCGAAAAAATGCGTTCGTTTGCAACTTGCGTTGCGCGGACGAACTTTCGTGCGGCCGTACTTCGTATGTTCCCCGGCATTGGACGTCATTTGCTGCTAGTACGGCCGTGATTTCGTGCGGCTAAACGCACGTTAAAACTGCGCTAGTCTGACCCTAGCCTTAGTTGTGAATTATAATGTGTTGCTTCACCAGATACACACTTGCCAGCAGTATGGTAAATGAGGTAAGTAAGTGCAGCATCACTGTTCACTTAATAATTGTAAACTGAATAATAGTGCCGTGTTAGAAAAGAAAAAAAAAGAGAAAAATATTATTTTAAGATTTTTGTACATAAATCTTACATGGTTATATTTGGTATCAATGGAAAGGCTATAAGCTGCCCTTTCCAATGATACCTTATATGTCCCTCTAGCCCTAAGGGCTCCAGAGATACAGTGGTCTAAATTATTGCAAATGTAAAAACAAAATACTTTTTATTTTTATTTTTTACATACAGAGCAAGACTCCCCTTGTGGCTGGCGCCTGTAGGCACATACCTACTCTGCCTAATTATAAATCTGGCCCTGTGTATGAAGCTTTCCTCCGCCCACACACACATATCACTGGGCAGCTGGGATTTTGACTTTCCTAGCTCCCGGCCACTGACACAGAACTCCAGTTTCATAGACTGGACTGTACTGAAACCGTGCTCCTCTGCTATTCCCCTCATTTAAGCTATTGGTCTGTTTATGTTTTGATGTTAAAGAGGTGGTTTGTGACTTTTCCCACATCAGAACATAATCCAAATGCCTTTAAGCCTGTCCCTCAGGTTCCCCGACACCAGGGGAAGCCTGGTTTTGAAACTCCAGCCAATTATTATTATTATTCTTTATTTATAAAGCGCCAGCATATTCCGCAGCGCTGTACAATAAGCACAGTATAGACAGGGTTACAATATATTGAACAACATTTGACAAACAGTACAGGAGGAGATGAGGGCCCTATTCCCGTAGGAACTCACAATCTGGGAGGGTTGGGGTTGGAAACAGGAGGAGAGGACTGTAAGGTGAGAGTGATTGATGGTTGCGTCAGTGAGTTGGGTGGTAGGCTTCCCTAAATAGGAACGTTTTAAGGGAGCGTTTGAAGGAAGAGAAGTTAGGGGAAAGTCTGACAGTACGAGGGAGAGCGTTCCAGAGAGTGGGGGCTGCGCGTGAGAAATCCTGCAGTCTATCATGGGAAGAGGTGATGCGGGGAGAAGCTAGGCGCAGGTCACTGTTTGACCTTAGGGAGCGGGCTGGGGTGTATTTGGTGATTAGTGAGGACAGGTAGTGGGGCGCTGAGTTAGTGAGGGTTTTGTAGGTAAGGATAAGGATTTTGAACTTAATTCTGCAGTGGATGGGGAGCCAGTGAAGGGACTCGCAGAGGGAAGCGGCAGAGACAGAGCGGCGGGTGAGGTGAATTAGCCTGGCGGAGGCGTTCAGGATGGATTGTAGGGGGGAGAGGCGGGACAGAGGGAGGCCAGATAAGAGATTATTGCAATAGTCGAGTCGGGAGATTACCAGGGCGTGTATGAGTTGTTTTGTGGCGACAGCGGTAAGAAATGGCCGAATTCTGTAAATATTACGCAGTTGGTATCGGCAGGAGGAGGAAAGAGACTTGATGTGGGGGATGAAGGAAAGAGCAGAGTCCAGCCAATCCCCATCCAGGACCACAAAGCATTCACTTTAATGGAAACATCTGCAGAAACTTTAAACCCCAGTGCCCAGAGAACCCTTTGACCCAGCAGAGTGCTCTTTTTGGGTTAGGGTTCCCCTCATGAGAGCTGCAGTTGGGGTGATTTTTAGAAGGGAGCTCCATAGGGAATCCACATTTCTGAGCCTTTCTTGGCCCCAGGGGCTCATACAGCACCAGCCATGTGGCATCACCTGGGGTAACTACCACACGCTGCCGCCTTGGCGCCTGCCTGCAGATTTGGGCGCTTTTTGAACTTTGACACCATAGGGCCCGAGCTATCAAACGGTACCCCCAGATTCTCGCTGCTCCCCTGAAATCCCCCAAACAAGGACCCTTGTTCCGTATGACTGCAGTTACAGTTATTTATAAAGGCGCCACTAAGTTCCGTAGCGCTGTACAATGGGAGAGACAGAATAACCAATATACATACAAGTTAAACACATAGAACAGTATCAGAGAGGCCCCTGCTCAAGAGCATACAAACTAAGAGGACCTGATAGAGATCATGGTAAACAGCGTTGCCGGGATGTCTGGGTGGGCTGGGATGTTAACTGTTGTTATCTGAATAATACCAAATAAAAACAAGCCTGCTGAAATGTACAGGGAGTCCGCTTAACCCAATATGACCAGTGTCGTCTGCTTTATTGGGAGAAATTAAGAACTGACATTGATTCAGCACTGCTTGGTGAGGGGAGAACCCAAGAACTAGCGGAGGAAACGAATCACGGCGGCCAAGGGAAAATATTTGACCTGGGCTCGCGTAGCAGTCACAAATGATATCCGCACAGTGTCTGTGGTGACATCATCCTCTCAGGACATTCACAATAGCGAGCATCCGGAGCGAAGGCAGCCAATGGATGGGTTATGCACATGAGTGTGTGGTGACAGGGCGACGTACCACAGCGTGCATAAACCCCAACCTGCCATTCTGCACAGGCGTTACGGAATTTGCGTGTAAAAGTATTTTGCTCAATTAGTGCATTGTATGCAACGCAAATTGTGTAAAAAAGCTGCAGGGACTTCTGCATTTTGGAAGCCCTGAGCTGATGGGGACGAGCAGCTCATTGATGGAGAAAGGGTGAATATTTTCACCCAAAATAATAAAATAGGAAATTAAATAATGGGGCAGAAGCATTAAAAGGTGAAATAAAATTGCATTAGGCAACTATACTAAAGGTGTACTCTATCAGAAAGCAACAGATAACTATCTTAAATGAGAAAAATGGAAATTATTATTGGTGAGATTCCCCCCTCTCCCACAGAGCGTCCATTAGGGCTGCTGTAACTTCCATTCCTCAGCAGATTTTCGCAGAATGAAAGTGTCCCAGAATAAAATGCATAAAAACGATACACTCGATTAATTCCCATTACTAAACTTTTTATGGGCGCGTTCCATTGTTGTGAACCACTTAAAATGCACCCTTCTTCAACAATCTGTTTAGAGAAAAGTCATGAGGAAAACTATTTATTGTGATGCTAAATATGCAATAAAACTAGCAATGTGCTGATGAAAGGATAAATGGTATGGATGTCATTAAGTGTTTTTAAGACAAAGAATTCTCAAAGTGAAGCAAAAATTAAATACAAGGCGGCAGCAACAGTCAGGAGAAGCCTCCTCACCCCGACAACGCCAATTCACATTTGGATGAGGAGGTAGATAGTAGCTGTAGATACAGTTGCCAGTCCAGCCATGTTTTCTTGGACGCATGTTACTATTTCATGCAGAGGGGAGCACAGGGAAAAGTGCTGCCCTGCAACTTGCTTAATTCATATGCTTCAGGAAGGGAATCAAGACAGGTCACCTGGGATTCAGTTTCGATTTCTTACCTGCAGAGCATGGATTGTACAGATTGCAGGGTTGCATTTTGATGCACTGCCCATCAACATGAAAAAAATTATATGTGTCCAGGAAAACATGGCTGATCTGGCATCCCTAGCTGTAGTCCCATAATGCTTCCTGAGGTGCAGGATATCCACCCATATATGGATGGGATAGGGTTGTCAGGTCAGCCATATTTTCCTGTACACATATTACCATTTCATGTAAAGGGGAGCACAGGGAAAAGTGCTGCCCTGCAACATGTATAATTCATATGCTGCAGGAAGGACATCAAGGCAATTCAGTTTTGATTGCTTTGCTGCAGCGTATGGACTCTACATGCTGCAGGGTTGCATTTTTCATGCACTGCCCGTGAGCATGAATAAATTATATGTGTCCAGGAAAACATGACTGCTCTTACATCCACATTACACTGCAGGGTAGGGTTACCAGAGCAGACATGTTTTCCTGGACACATACAGGGTTATTCATAGAGAATCGAAAAGTCACCGCATGTTCGGTGACTTTTCGTTCTCTTCAATTCGGGCCAATTCGGCAATTCCATTTCGGCGACCCTGCGGTGTATTCAGCAAGCACTACAAGGCCGTCGGAGCGCAGGGAAAAGCTGCTGGAAATCCGACGAAAAGTCACCGCAAAAACCCGGCGAATGCACGCCGAAGCCCGCAAAAACATCTGGATTAACCCGCCGAAGACGCCGGAAAAACCCGAGCAGGAGCCGATCACACACAGTGAAGCCTCTGGAAAAAGCTGACACTGCAGAAGAATGCAGTGAATAAATTAGGAAAACAGTTTGCATGAATGTTTGAAAAGTGAAACGCTGTTTGCAAAGAAACTACTGAGCGAAAATGTCTGAAATTTACATATGAGGTCCAAGGAATGGTAATAAAAAGGGCTGTTACAGGAAAAATAACTTAAAAAGAAAATTAATTTATTTTTTTTTAAAACAAAAAAAGGTCCGAAAGAAAAATGCTTATAATATCCTAAAAAAATCTATAAATAAAGAGACTCTTTACTGCAGAATTTTATAATGAACGGTTTATTAGATATTGAATTAAAACGGGAATATGTTTAACATTGAAGCCTATGGGATTCGCCTGAATAAACTTGTCAAATGAAACTACCGAATGGCAGGGCAATTCGGCAACCATTCACTGCTGGTTTGTGTTCTCTGAATAGCCGAAGCTGTGTTTTTTTATGGGGATTTCACTGCCCTCGAACAGGCACCGAATGTGCAGGCAATTCGCCAGGATTTGCCTGCTCTCTGGATAGCCGAATGGCCAAAAAAGGTAACCGAACGCTGATTTTCAGCGTTCGGTTACCTTTCTCCAGCCATTCGGATCTCTTTGAATAACCCTGATAATTTATTCATACTGATAGGCGGTGCATGAAAAATACAACTCTGCAGCATGAAGAATCCATGCCCTGTGCAGGTTAGAAGTCATAAAGGAATCCCAGATGACCTGCCTTGATTTTCTTCCTGCAGCAAATGAATTATACATGTTGCAGGTCAGCACTTTTCTCTGTGCCCCCCTCTAAATGAAATCATAATATGTGTCCAGGAAAACAAGGCCGATCTGGCAACTCTAATGCAGGGCAATGCCAAACGGATTCTGAGGGGGTTATGTAGAAAGCGGTGGTGTTGGCAAAAAAAATATGCCATTGTTGCAACAGGGAGAGACTAGGGATGAGCTGTTCGGTTCGATCAGTTCGGAGTTCGATTCGAACTTTGGCCGTTCGCGAACTTCGAACTTTTTGGCGTGTTCGGTTCGAGTTCGCAAAAAAAAAAAAAAATTTTGAAAAAAGTATAAAATATACTAAAAAAATCTAGAAATACTGCAGGGGTGAAACCTAAATTAAAAAAAAATGGAAAATACATAGCTGTCTCATGAAATATGAACATTTCAGCATCCTGACGTATGTTTATCCATGTCTCTAAAAATACTGGCTAGTGACCGAAGTTAAAATTTTAACATATATATTAGGGTCGCCAGATCACCATGTTTTCCTGGACGTGTATGATGTATTCATGTTGATGGCGGGCAGTGCATGAGAAATGTCACCCTGCAGCATGTAGAAGCCATACACTACAGGTATGAAATCAGAAAGGAATCCCAGGTGACTTGCCTTGATTTACTCCTGCAGCATATGAGATATACATGTTGCAGGGCAGCACTTTTCCCTGTGCTCCTCTTTGCATGAAATAGTAATATGTGTCCAGGAAAACATGGCCGACCTGGCAACCCAAATATATATATATAAAATAATCCATTATTGATCCTTACTATTCAGAGCTCACAGTCCCAGATCTGAATTTCCAAGAGTTTGCTGAAGGGATTTATAGAATACGGCAACACCTTGCTACATCCCTATCCCTTTGTTTGAATCATAGATTACCTTGAGACTAATTCCTACAGATCTAAAGGTTGAAAGTCAGGCTTGATAATGACAGGCCTCCTGTATATGGCTTACTATTTTCTAGAATGCATTTGGTTATGGCCTGTATGATTGTGTTGACATTTTAAGTGATGTGGATGAGCCACAGCTGTAGATTTCCCCCATACACTACATCACTGGACTCCTGCAGTTCGGCCTTAAGGCTAGGGTCAAATGAACGCATTATTCGCAGCGACCATCAAAACGTGCGTCCGAACGCATGGACGTATTTTTTCACGGAATGCGCGAAAATGGTAATGCAATGCGCATTTTCGTGCGTGATTTGTTATGGATCATGTTACGGACGTTATGTTGGCCGGACATGAGCAGCGTCTGACGTCTCCTAATCACGCACACACACCGCTAGCGGACGCAGCGCACTCTGTACGTCAGTACTAGAAGTTCTGCATTCTTGAAAAAATGCGTTCGTTTGCCGCTTGCGTTGCACGGCCAGACTTCGTATATTGGCCGTCATTGCTCGTCATTTGCTGCTACTGCGGCCGTGATTGAGTGCGCCTTAGGCTAGGGTCAAACAAAAGCATTTTTACACGCGAACGTAAAAAAGTGCGTCCGAACGTATTGACGTATTTTGTCACAGAATAGGCGAAAACGGTCATACGATGCGCATTTTCGTGCGTGACTTTTTTTTACGGATCCAAACCAGGAAACTTTTTGCGTCTGGACGTTATGTTGGCCGGACACGAGCAGGGTCTGACGTCTCCAAATCACACACACACACACCGCTAGCGGGCGCAGCGCACTCTGTACGTCCGTACTAGCGGTTCTGCGTTCTCGAAAAAATGCGTTCATTTTCCACTTGCGTTGCGCAGCCGGACTTTCGTGCGACAGTACTTCGTATATTGGCCGTCATTGCCCGTCATTTGCTGCTAGTGCGGCTGTGATTAAGTGCGCCAGAACGCACGTTAAAAATGAATTAGTCTGACCCCAGCCTAAACGCACGTTAAAAATGCGTTAGTCTGACCCCAGCCTAATAAATGCTGCGTCTTCTGCATACTAACCACTCCACCGAAAACATTCAAAAACTTAAAAACCGTTGGAAGGCCAATTTGAGTTATATCACAGTCATTCCTTTCTTATAAACTTACATTCATATTTAAACTGTCTGTATTATGGTTACAATTAAAATGATTTTGCTTTTGTTTAATATACATAATTTTATAGACGCATACACTCTCTCTTACACTTACAAACTATTTTACACATACGCGTCATACCTTTAACATGAGCACATTCATGATAACTCAAACATACACACTACCCAGATAGCCAGGATAACTCGCCACAATCTTGTGGCAGATTTGAATTGTAAGTCTTTCAAATTGCTGCATGTTTTCAATGGCAAGTCATTAACTTGCAGCACAAATTCTAGTTGACACTTTTTCAATTTGTAGCAAATATTCTTCTGCAAGTGTGTCTAGCAAGAGCAAAAGTTGCAATGGCAAGTCACAGCATCAGCTCTGTGATGTTGTCATGGAGTGGAAGAAGACTCCAGTGGTAACATTTGAAGCCTGGTGAACTCCATGCCCAAGAGGGTTATGGCAGTGCTGGAAAATAATGGTGGCCACACAAAATATTGACACTTTGGGCCCAATTTGGACATTTTCACTTAGGGGTGTAATCACTTTTGTTGGCAGCGGTTTAGACATTAATGGCTGTGTGTTGAGTTATTTGAAGGGACAGCAAATTTACACAGTTATACAAGCTGGACACTCACTACTTTACATTGTAGCGTCATTTCAGTGTTGTCACATGAAAAGATATAATAAAATATTTACAAAAATGTGAGGGGTGTACTCACTTCTGTGAGATACTGTACATGTGTAATTGTGTGTGTCAGTGGTGTACTGAGGGGTGGTGGGGAGGTGGGCCGCCCCAGGTGACAACCGAGCAGTGGTGCATCTCGACGGTCAAGGCTGGTCCGTCCATGGAACAATGCGGTCTGTGCTTCCATGCAGCAGAAATCGCAAAGCATCTACCTCCGGCTGCCAGGCAGACAGTCTGCCTCCCTGACTCCTCCCCATCCTCCTGCACTACCTGTCCTTGTGCTGCAGGAAGAGACATCAATGGGTGGGTAAGTGTGTGTGTGTGGGGGGTGCAGGTGTTGTGAGAGGGCAGTGTGAGAGTGTTTTGTGTGAGTGTGGGCGATGCATTTGTAGGTGCAGAATCTCAATGTGTGCAGTGCCAGGGGGTGATACATGTGTAGGTGCAGTGTGAGGGTGTTTTGTCTGCAGTGTCTGAGTGTGTGCAGTGTCTGGGGTGTGTGATACACTTGTAGGTGCAGTGTGTGCAGTGTCTGGGGTGTGTGATACACTTGTAGGTGCAGTGTCTGGGGTGTGTGATACACTTGTAGGTGCAGTGTCTGGGGTGTGTGATACACTTGTAGGTGCAGTGTCTGGGGTGTGTGATACACTTGTAGGTGCAGTGTCTGGGGTGTGTGATACACTTGTAGGTGCAGTGTCAGTGTCTGCAGTGAGAGAGTGTCTTGTCTGAGTGTGTGTGCAGTTTGAATATTTGTGTGTGCTGTGTGAAAGAGACTGCTGTATGAGTCTGAATCCTTTATGAATGTGTTTTATTGCTTTGTGATGCACTCATACACACCAGACATTACTGTGAGTTTTATTGCTGTGGAGCTCTGTGATACATGCATACACACTGCACATCACTGTATCACAGAGCTCCACAGCAATAAAACTCACAGTAATGTCTGGTGTGTGAGTGTATCACAGAGCTGCAAAGCAAAAAACTCACAGTAATGTGCGGTGTGTGGATGTGAGTTTTATTGCTGTGCAGCTCTGTGATACGCTCATACACTCCGCACATTACTGTTAGCATTATTGCTGTGGAGCTTTGTGATACACTCATACATACTGCACATTACTGTGAGATTTATTGCTGGACATCTCTGTGATACGCTCATACACACAGTACATTATGTCAGTTTTATAGCTCTGGAGCTCTGTGAAATGCGTGGGTGTGATTTCCTTTTTATTGGGGGCAGCACAATTTCTTGGACCGGACCCATTTGTTTTTTGCATAAATTTTTAATTCTTTCACCACGTTGAGGTGGATCATTGAACTACATTTTTGCCTTCTTTTCTTGGGAGGGGGGTACAAATGGGAGCACCTGCCCCGGTAAGGCTGGGGTCAGACGAGCGTAGTGTTCACGTCCGTGTTTGCGCCTAAAAGTACGTCCGTCATAGCATGACAGAAAGCCCATCGGAGCCTGACACATGAAGTACATCCGCACTGAAATGCGGATGCACAATGGCCGCAGCCCACGGACACAAGGCAGGCAAGAACGTACAACCCCTAGAACGGCCGCACAAAGTGCGCTGCGTCCGCAACGTCCGCATAGCATTGTGTGTGAGTGATGGAATGTGGTCAGACGGACTGCATTTATACGTCCAGCATTTTTCACGGACAAAATGGTTTCGCTTTTTAATTTATTTTTCCTCCTACATCCGTCAAAAAATAAACGTCAGTGAAAAAAACGGACTGTGTGACCACTACTGTGTCTTCCGTACTGACGTACGTCCGTGTGCAAGGACGTACAGTCCGTAGAAATCACGCTCGTCTGACCCTAGCCTTAGCCTCTGGTGTGTGTGTGTATACTGTATGTGTATACACACACACACACACACACACACACACACACACACACACTGATATGGTGCTGCAGAGGCAATATATATTTTACTTTACCGCCTTATAAATCCATTTTATTAGTTTAGCAGGCAGGATCACAGTAAATTAATTCTTCACCAGATCAAACGTCTCTCTGTCTCTAAAAGCTCAGACTCATGTTTCAACGCTTCCTTCTTAACATTTTTTTATGACAATCTCCAAATGCCTTCTATCACATCCAAGCTTTCCCTCCCAAATGAAAATTCCTTAACCATCATGCATCTCATATCACCAGTGCTACATCACAATCTATTTACCTTAATCCCTACTGTGTCACATCTCCTGAAAGGGCTTTGGTGGCCCAGAATAGTACTAGGTGTTGAGTGTTGGCATGATGTCATAACTTTGGCTGTTTTTGATATCATCCTGATGATCTTACCTGGAAAATGCACACACCTCCACTAGCAGTTACCACAGCAACAAGGAAAAAGGATCAATAACCCCTTCAGTACCAAGGGATTCTCCAAAAATCCACTGTCAGAAACCAGTTTTTCTTTTTTTGTAAAACATTTTTAATTCTACAGTTAAAAATATTTGTAAATATTCCCAGCGTTTCTTACAGTAATAACCTATTTGACAGGCAGATAGCACCATCTACTTGCCAAATGGAGTTACTGCAGATAGAACTGCAGCTTGAGGCTCTGTGTCGGCTGGGGAATGTCTGATATGTCAGGGCATTCATTAGCCAATTTTAGCACCCTGGACATTATGCCCACAGGGTTAAAACTTTGAGGGCGCCCTCTGGAGGTCAAAAGCAAACAAACTTTGTTTGCAAAAAACAAATTTAATTTGCAATCACACAGCACAGCCCAAGATCATGTTAACACAGTCTTGAGCAGCTGCGTCTGATATCACTGATCATGCATACACGCTCACGGTAGCGAAGGAGTTAAAGGAAGGCTCTAGTTATTTTTTAACTTAACGGTACACTACCACATACATAAGTGTAACTAGATTAATTGTGCATTACACATAAAAACATATTATAAAAGACACGCTGATGTTTTTTTTAAAGTAATTGCATGTAAAAAGAATTAAGTTCATTTTTTTTAATCTCCTGTTTCCATTAAGTGGAGTTTTCCCATGATGCGACATTTACTAAAATCTATGAAAATTTTTTACTTTACAGCTCTGGTTTAGCTTTTCCAGTGTTTAACAGTCAATGGAGTGGAGGAGTGAATGTTTAGATAAATCTGCAGGAGGTCTATTGTGAAATTCAGGCTACCCGAGATAAGAGCTGGCAGCTAAATGAGATAAGACCTGGAATTTAGAAGACTTCTAATCTACCTCTGGTGATGTCTTTCGAATACATGCCACACAATACAATGATTTGAGTCGGCTGCCTGACCCCTAGACTCCATTCTATACTCAATGCCACCCAGTGGGGAGCAAGCGAGGTAAAGATACTGGGGGGGGGGGGATTTAAAACACAAACATAACATATCAGCAGAATAAACAAAATAAATCATTTACAGTATAAATTATGGCGTGGCTCACTATTTCTGTGCACAGCAGGAGAGGTTGATTATTGTTGAGAAATCATAATATTGCCAATCCTGGTGGTGTAATGTCATTCAAGTAATGTAGTATCCTAAAATGCATGTAAATATGAAGAAATAGTTCATCACGATCATGGTTTTAATCAGGGGTCAAGTCCAGGGGGAACCTGTGCATGAACAATTGGTAGGGACTTGTGCACTTTTTATGTCTTGTTTCTGTCATTTTATATCTGTTCGTAATTTTTACTGGTTTTCACCTTTTTATTTTGCAGAAAATGCCGGCGCTACATAAATGATGATCTTAATAAGATGCACCGACATAATCAGGTATGGACTGTAACACACTGGAAGAAATAAAGATAAACATACGGAATACTATAGAATAAATATGGCATAAAAGTGACTCGTGTTCCTTTTTCCATTGTTTATCGGTAGCAACACTGCACAATCTGAGAAGCCTTTGTCTTAATAATGAAGTTTCATTCATTTTTGTTGTACTGTAAATCCTCCTTATATTTATGTATAGTAATTTGTGCATGTCAGGGCATATATATATATATATATATGTTGCATATCAACAGCAAAATCCATTTTTACAAGTCTACTGGGAATGAGAAAATTATACATTTTGGAACCTTCAGAATACATTAAATTATATTCTTGTTTTAGATGCTGGAATTTAGCACTGGCGCCCCCCTCTTTGTCTCCTTTACAAAATGCGAATCAGACACACAACCCTGGAGCTTCATCGCATGATAACCTCTAGTAACCTTTTGTTCCTGGAAAAAAAATCAGCTATTGGGTTCTTGCAATGTAGAATACAACCCAGAAACAGCTGCTGAGCATTTAGTGGCAAATCTACAAAAAAAAAGTGAAAGAACATCAAACCAGTAACACATTTATAAAGTGTCATTACATGAACAGTAAATAAAATACATTATTTAGCAAGTAATTTAAAACACAGTTTATATTGAGTTGGTATTTATTATATATCTAGTTTTTGTTTTCTAAAAGGGTTTGCTTTGTAAGAAAAGATAGCTATGAAATGGATCTCATATTTATAAACCGTAGGCACTTCCACCAGTGTAACAAATCCTATCTTTTCTGACACAACAAAACGCCTAGTTTATTCTTTAATTCCCTTTTCCTAAAGCTCAACCTGTCTAAAACTGAACTTCTAATTTTCCCTCCCTCCAAAGCCAAAATTCCTGTGCCCATATCCCTTCTGGCGTCACCATTACTTCTACCTCACAAGCACGTTGCCTCGGTGTCCTCATAGACTCTGATCTCGCCTTCACTCCTCACATTCAGTCGCTAACCAAATTCAGCTACTTCCACCTAAAAACATTGCACGCGTCCGCCCCTTTCTTAATCAGGATTCTGCTAAAACACTCATCCAAGCTCTTATTATCTCCCGCCTTGACTAGTATAACCTTCTTCTCTCTGGCCTTAAGAAATCTCATTTCTCCCTCTGTAGTCTATTATTAATGTCTGTGCCAGGCTCAGCTATTTCACCTCACACACCTCTCGCACCGTGCCCCTTTGTCGGGGGCGCCCCTTTGGCTCTACACTGGCTACCTGTCTCCTTTAGAATCCAATTCAAAATACTGGTGCTTACGTACAAAGTTCTCCATAGCCGTGCTCCTACCTACATCTCAGTGGCGGAAGTACCAGGGTCGCAGCGGTCGCACTTGCGACCGGACCCTGGCATTCCGCCACTGGAGAGAAGCCCAGGCAGCTGCCATATTCCAGAAATAAGCGCAACCGGCCGTTCCTCTCCCTGCGAGCGGCCGCTGGCTTGCAGCTTGGCCGCTTGCCTGGGATGGGAACCACCTGACCAGCGCATGAGATCCTCTCACGAGAACTCGGCTGCGCTGGTCAGGTGGTTTCCGGCGAGCAGCCAAGCTGCATGCTGGCGCTCAAAGGGAGAAGAAGAACAGCTGCAGAGGTGAGAGCTGGGGCCTGGGGGCAAATATATTTAGGTGAGCTGGGGCAAATACATCCATGTGTGAGCTGTGGGCAAATATATCCATGTGTGAGCTGGGGGCAAATATATCCATGTGTGAGCTGGGGCAAATATATCCATGTGTGAGCTGGGGGCAAATATATCCATGTGTGAGCTGGGGGGCAAATATATCCATGTGTGAGCTGGTGGCAAATATATCCATGTGAGAGCTGGGGGGCAAATACATCCATGTGTGAGCTGGGGGGAAATACATCCAAGTGTGAGCTGGGGCAAATATATCCATGTGTGAGCTGGGGGCAAATATATCCATGTGTGAGCTGGGGTCAAATATATCCATGTGTGAGCTGGGGGCATTATATTTCCATGTGTGAGCTGGGGCAAATATATCCATGTGTGAGCTGGGGGGCAAATATATCCATGTGTTAGCTAGGGGGCAATATATCCATGTGTGAACTGGGGGCATATACCCATGTGAGCTGGGGCATATACCCATGTGAGCTGGGTGCAATATATATCCAAGTGAGCTGGGGCAATATATACCCATGTGAGCAGGGGCAATATATCCAGGTGAGCTGGGGGCGATATATATCCATGCGAGCTGGGGGCAATACAATCTTTTTTATATTGCAGGGAAAAAAAGTAAAAATATAGATCTTTTTTGGTGGATTCTTGCACTGGGGCCCTCAGGTTTCTTGTTACGCCACTGCTACATCTCCTCCCTTATCTGCAGGTACATCCCATCCTGTCCACTCCGCTCTGCCAATGATTTGATTTTATCAGTTCCCCGCACCCTCAACTCCCGCCTTCAGGACATCTCCCGAGCTGACCCCTTTCTATGGAACTCCCTGCCCCACAACATTAGACTCTCCCTGTCTCTGCAGTCCTTCAAGAAGTCTCTGAAAACACATTACTTCAGAGAAGACAATCATCTTGCTCCCTAATCCCCCACTACGCATTCTTGCCCCATCTTTCCATTCAGCCAACTTGAACCCAGTACTTCACATACTCTGCCATTCACCCTCACCTAGTGTGTGACCTCTCTTCTCTTAGATTGTAAACTCTCGAGCAGGGTCATCTCTCCTACTGTTCTGTGTGTTTAACTTGTAAGGACATTTGTTATTCTGTGTCTCCCATTGTACAGCGCTGCAGCACTTTTTAGTGCTTTATAAATACCTTTAACTGTAATTATGTTCTGCCTTTCCTTCCTTATCTGTATTCTGCTAAACCAGCTGTCCTCACTCCAACTCATACAAAACACCTCTGCGCGACTCATTCTCCTCAGCCAGCGGTCCACCTTTGCCTCCCTTTGTGCCAATCTCTGCACTGGCTTCCCTTACACTACAGAATCAAGTGACACTTATAAAGCCCTATCCGACAACCTCTTACATCTCTCAGCTCCTCTCCGAATATTCCACCAGCCGCCCACTGTGCTGTTCCTTTGACCTACAGCTTTCTGCCCCTCTCATCTCATCCTCCTATTCACACCTTCAGGTTTACTACTGGGATCAGGGCCGGCCCGTCCATGTAGTGGGGTGGAGCAGCGGCTCCAGGCGGCCCATTGTCAGGATGGAAAAATGCCGCTCTCAAGGGCCGCGGTGGAGTACCCGTCCTGGACAAGGCATGGCCCTCCAGCATCCCTCTAAGCCAGGCTGTGACCGCCCCTCTCAGCAGAGCAGTGCCCGCCCTCCTCACATGCAATGAGAGGCTCCCACCCCTTCACACAGGTGGAGCGACGACTTCCCCCTTCACACGTACTAAGCAGTGCCAGCCACCCAACACACATGAGGACCAACGCCTACACCCTTCATTGCAGGAGGATATAGCCCGCCATTTTCACAGGCCTGGTCCGGCACTTTTGTAGCCCTCCAGCGCGGGTCTGAAGCCAGGCCCAGAGCTAGCCCCGGAGCAAAACCTCGGCCAGCTCTGGAGGCGAGGCCTGGAGCAAGGCCTTGGCCGGAGCCAGCCCTCGACCAGGTTGGGAGCAAGAGCCAGGCCCGGAACAAGGCTTCGGCCAGGCCTGGAACCAGCCCCAGTGCCAGGCCTCAACCAGGCCCAGAGCAAGGCCTCGGGCCTGGCCCAGAGACCGCCACAGGGGCCAGGCCTCGACTAGGCCCAGAGCAAGGCCTCGGCCAGGGCCAGGTCCGGAGCCAGTCCCAGTGCCATGCCTCGACCAGGTTTCAAGTTGCGAGTGTGCTGGAGCTCAACCAGGCCAGACGGCGTCCAGCAAGCCCTCCACTGTGTAGGTAAGTTTGTGTGTGTGTGCCTGCGTGACTGTGTGGATTTGTGTGTGTGTGACTGTGTGGATTTGTGTGTGTGACGGTGTGGATTTGTGTGTGTGTGACGGTGTGGATTTGTGTGTGTGTGACTGTGTGGATTTGTGTGTGTGTGACTGTGTGTGTGTGACTATGGATTTGTGTGTGTGTGTGTGACTGTGGATTTGTCTGTGTGTGTGACTGTGTGGATTTGTGTGTGTGTGACTGTGTGGATTTGTGTGTGTGTGTGTTTGTGACTGTGTGGATGTGTGTGTGTGACTGTAGGTGTGTGACGGTGTGTGTAGGTGTGTGTGTGACAGTGGAGCTCTGTGATACGCTCATACACACCGCACATTACTGTATCACAGAGCTCCACAGCAATAAAACTCACAGTAATGTACAGTGTGTATGAGCGTGCATTTTATTGCTGTGGAGCTCTGTGATACGCTCATATACACTGCACGTTACTGTGTGTTTTATTGCTGTGGATTCTGTGATACTCTCATACACACCGCACATTACTGTGAGTTTTATTGCTCTGGATTCTGTGATACGCTCACACACCTGCACATTACTGTGAGTTTTACTGCTATAGTGCTCTTGGATACGCTCATACACACCGCACATTACTAGGAGTTCTATTGCTGTGGAGCTCTGATACGCTCATATACGTCACGTGTATTTTTTTTAGGGGGGGCAGCATTTCATCTTTCGCTCCAGGCAGCACTGTGGGTTTGGCCAGCCTTGACTGGGATAGTCGCTTCCCCAATCTATTAGACTGTCTCCTACCTTTCAAATATTTAAATCCTTCCTTAAAAACCTACCTATTTAGAGAAGCTGTCCCCACAATGCTGAGCCTTATACTTTACGGATTCTCCAACCCCTTTCATACACTGCCCGCAGACTGTGTATCGCAACTCCCTACCTTTTTGTCTCCGCTCACCTCTGTGCCGTGTGGAATATGTTGGCTCAATAAAGATAAATTAATCAAATAAAAAATATTCGCACCAGAAGTACCCATGGATACTTAATTTTGTAACGATACTCGCTTTAAATATGAGTTTATATTTAAAATATAAAATTAGAGTTTGTGATTGGAGGTTCAAATTTTAACCCCTTAATGCCAGGGCAATTCAGGGAGGTCTGATCCCTGCAGGGTGGCATAGAACATCCCATGGCTTTTCAGCAACTCCTCCTGAACATAGGCAGCACCCTACAGTCAATGATGGCAATCAGCCACAAGGAACGGAGGCAGACTTGCTGGAGAGCCGTGAAGCATGCTTTTCCGTTTCACGGCGTTCAGGCCCACCCGCTGCTGGGACAGGATAGCATACCTGGTGGCATTAAGGGGTTAACCTGCATCGTGCTATAGTCTGGCATTTAAATGTTTTCAACGTGACCACAGAAAGCTATACATGTAAAATTAAAATTTATGAAAATGATGTTGAATATTAAAAAGGCCTAGTTTAGTAACTTTTTTTATAGACTAACTACTTGTTAAGCCTGCCCGGAGGGCAGTCTATTGTTGTTGCTGCCAGCTCAGAATCCATGTCCACATATTTGCTTTTCATTGTCCTATCCAAGAGTATCTCTATATATAAAATCCGTTTGTAACGCGTCCGTTGCCGTCCCGTCCGCAACGGGTCCGTTGCCGTCCAGTTCGCAATGGGAGGGCCGATTGAGCAGCTGTGATGGGTGTGCGCGCAGCTGACAGCGCATTACAAACGCATTTATATATTAGAGCAGGCTCCTCTTTCCCCTCTTAGATTGTAAGCTCATGGGAGCGGCTCCTCTTTCCCCTCTTAGATTGTAAACTCACGGGAACGGCTCCTTTTTCCCCTCTTAGATTGTAAACTCACAGAAATGGCTGCTCTTCCCTCTTAGATTGTAAACTCAAGGGAGCGGCTCCTCTTTCCCCTCTTAGATTGTAAATGGCCTGCGGCAACGGATACAAACGTTTTTATATATAGAGATATCTTCTTCGTTTAAGAGTATCTATGTCATAAGGCCCGAGAGTGAGCAAGTGGCTTCCATTTAGGAAATTGCCATTTTACTCTTACCGCCGGGGAAACCATATGCTTTAAGCCTGTGTAGTGACATCTCATGATTTATTTAGCTCAGTTTAATCTACAGCTTCATAGGACTTTTATCTTCAGTATCACAGATTACACATAGAGCCCGAGAACAGTTTTGAGCTAAACAAAACAGATTTTTTTACTCATTAATATAAAGACAGTTTAATGATAGTTCCCATTTCTTCTTCATTTGACCTTCCCTTGGGGAAGAAAAGGAAAATTGTATCAGACAAGCTAATTTATCAACTTAAGGAACCAAAACAAATCTAGAGATAAACACATCTGTATGACAAAAAGCAGAAAATAACATTATTCTGCCAAAAGTTGACAGATTTTAAAGACAGGTTGGCTATAATTGAACCTAATTTTCTGACTTGAGTTTTCACTTCTAAACTGCCTGTTGGTTGTTAGAATATACATTATATGGTCAAAGGTATTGGGACTCACCTGTTAAGTATTGAATTCAGGTGTTTCAAACAGACCCATTGCCACACGAGTATAAAATCACACACGAGTCATGCTGTCTACGTTCCCAAACATTTGTGCAAAGAAATGGGTCGTTCTGAGGAGCTCAGTGAATTCATGCGTGGTACAGTGATAGGATGTTACCTTTGCATTGTCAGTTCATGAAACTTCATCCCTGCTAGATATTTCAGGATCGCCTGTAAGGGGTATTATTGGAAAGTGGAAGCGTCAAGGGACAGCAGCAACTCAACCATGAAACAGAAGATGACAAAAAGTCCCAGAGCAGGGTTACTGAGTGTTGAGGCGCATGGTGCATAAAAGTCGCCAATGCTCTGCTGATTCTATAGCTGAAGAGTTCAAAACTTCCCCAGCATTAATATCAGCACAAACACTACGCAATGGCGGGAGCTTCATGGAATGGGTTTCCATGGTCGAGAAGCGACATGCAAGCTGCACCTCACCAAGTACAATGCCAGGCGCAGATGAAGTGAAGTAAGGCATGCTGCCACTGGACTGGAGCAGTAGAAATGTATTCTGTTGCATGACGAATCACGCTTCTCTGTTTGGCAGTCTGATGGGCAAGTCTGGGTTTGGCAGAAGAGTGTTACCTGTCTGAGTGCATTGTGCCAACTGTAAAGTTTGGTGGAGTAGGGATAATGGTTTGGGACTGGTCATCAGGGGTCGGACTTGGCTCCTTACTTCCAATGAAGGGAAAACATAATGCTTTAGCATACCAAGACATTTTGGACAATGATATACTTCCAACAATGTGGTAAAAGTTTGGGGAAGCCCCTTTTTTATTCACCATAACTGTACCCCAGGGCACAAGCAAGATCCATAAATACATGACTGGATGAAGTAGATGTGGAAGAACTTGACTGGCTGCACAGTGTCCTGACCTCAACCCTATTGTCAGGGACCGGGTTCTGGTGATACCGGTGATGTGGATATGAACCCAGGAGACAGTAAATAAAGGCAACAACAAAAGGCTTGGTGTGAGTAGCCGAAAAGTATATTAAATAACAGGATACAAACAAAAAGGCAGGAATCTGTATAAATAATAATAGTCCTGGAAAAACAATGCAGAGGATGGGGAAAACACAGTCTCTTGAAAAGGGGAATCCGGATAAGTCTCTGGAGATGGAGTGAGGAGGAACGGTGGACGGAGGTCTTGAAGCAGGTAAAACAGAAGGGGGTCTCGAGACACAGTACCGGCAAGGATTATTCAGAGAGAGAGTCCAGGGGAATATAGCCAGGGGTCCGGTACACAGGTTTCAGTCAGGAGTATGTCAACAAGGCTGGTCACGAGGCTCTTAGACAGGTTCAGGTACTTCCTTCCTTAGCAAGGGGTCATACATTAATGACAGAGCACTGGCTGGATGTGGGAGTGTTTCTTTTAAAGAACCCAGCCAGCGCTCATTACATACACCTGATGCAGTAAACCAAAGTTGGAATAAGGCATGCTGACATGGACATGTCACCAGGGCTGGACTCAGGACTTGGCCTTCCTGCTACGGCGTCGCCGTGGGACCTGACACCTATCAAACATCTTTGGGAACTGGAATGGAGATTGTGAGCCAGGCCTTTGTGTCCAACATCAGTGCCTGACCTCACAAATACTCTACCAGATGAAAGGGAAAAAATTCCTACAGAGACACTTCAAAATCTTGTGGAAAGCCTTCCCAGAGGAGTGGAAACTGTGATACACTATATTTCCGAGCAGCTGCATCCAAGCCATACATCACCAAGTGCAATGCAATGCGTCGGATGCAGTGGTGTAAAGCACGCCGCCACTGGACTCTAGAGCCGTGGAGATGCGCTCTCTGGAGTAACGAATCGTGCTTCTCCATCTGGCAATCTGATGGACGAGTCTGGGTTTGACGGTTGCCAGGAGAACGGTACTTGTCTGACTGCATTGTGCCAAGTGTAAAGTTTGGTGGAGGGGGGATTATGGTGTGGGGTTGTTTTTCAGGAGATGAGCTTGGCCCCTTAGTTCCAGTGAAAGGAACTCTGAATGCTTCAGCATACCAAGACATTTTGGACAATTCCATGCTCCCAACTTTGTGGGAACAGTTTGGAGCTGGCCCCTTCCTCTTCCAACATGACTGTGCACCAGTGCACAAAGCAAGGTCCATAAAGACATGGATGACAGGGTCTGGTGTGGATGAACTCGAATGGCCTGCACAGAGTCCTAACCTCAACCCAATAAAACACCTTTGGGATGAATTAGAGCGGAGACTGAGAGCCAGGCCTTCTCGTCCAGCATCAGTGTGTGACCTCACAAATGCGCTTCTGGAAGAATGGTCAAAAATTCCCATAAACACACTCCTAAACCTTGTGAACAGCCTTCCCAGAGGAGTTGAAGCTGGTATAGCTGCAAAGGGTGGACCAACGTCATATTGAACCCTATGGATTAGGAATGGGATGTCACTTAAGTTCATAAGCGAGTCAAAGCAGGTGACAGAATACTTTTGGCAATATAGTGTAGCTTGAAGGGTGAGGGGCAACTCCATATTAATGTCTATGTATTTTGAATGCAATGTCATGAAATTCCCTATTGGTGTAATGGTGAGGTGTCCCAATACTTTATATCCAGATAGTGCACACACTGTGACTCACCTGAAAGACTGGCCTAGACAATCTGACGTGCCTAGAGATACCTTTTAAAGAAATCAAATCATGGCAGGGGTCTGTAAATCCATAAAACCAAAAGGTATTCTGCCAAATAGCCATAACTGCAACCCCTACAGACAGTCACCGTGCTTAAATATGTTAAACCTTGTGTTCACAATGTTTTATTGTATACTGAATTCATCACTAGGAAGTCTCCAATTATATTTTAAACAGAAACATTGATGCAAAGCTTCATCAGCAATCTACGAATTAATCATAGTAAAATCAATATGTGACTCCTGTAATTACCATAAAATATGCTTTTATAATTAAAACGTTCTCATGGTAACTCCGAAACAGGATAATCATTATTAGAAAAACGCCTGCTGTCCCCGTACCTGCAGACAGCAGCATCCATCAAAATGAATGCATTCGTTTTTAATGTTTAACTAATTTTTTTCTGCTGGTCTATGGACTGGTTTTAACCCCTTAATACCAGGGAACGCAAGAGTTCAGGCCATTGGTAGAGAGACTATAACCATAAGCATTTGAATACTATTTTTTTTGCCCAATGACAATTCTTTATCACGTCATGTTTGCAAAAAAGGAACACTTAATCTCTTTATTGTTCAAATATGTTTATTGTTCCATCCATTCCTGGTGCAGTAAGTCAAAGTACACATTCTATTTAACGACTAGGCATGCTATTTTATTTTATATTTACATCTTCACTCAGTGAGTTGTCAAACCAGGAAATATCCAGACATTTCACTTACCAACTAACCAACACATTAATGTAGGGAGATGAAATGTGGCGTGTTTTTCCCCTGTCATGTTGAATATCAATTTTTTTAAATTGTGAAGTTTTACTTGTTTATTTTGTGTAAATGTATTTTATGTTGCAGCTGCAAACCTCCTTTTCTCTTTTTACTGTTTGTATGTGGCTGCCTATTTATGTGTTGATATTAAGACCTCAAACTCAGATGAGAGGAGCTGTGTGGCACGTGTTGAAACTTGGCTAAATTTTGATTGGTTCATCCTAAAATAGACAGATCGGCAAAAGTTCAACAAATGAAAGAAAAAAGAATCATATGGGAACAATATGCAATCAAAACGGTTGGGCACTCTAGCCCCATACCATTCCACCCATGGCTACCAGGTTAGATCAGAGCACATGAACTGGTCGACTTTGTCTGATTTAACCCAGTGACCCCCTGGCCATGGTTGGGGAACGGCAGGACAGGTGTTCCAGTGTCTTTGCAGGCTATGGGGTACAGAATCCAGTGGGTGTCATTGTATCCCATCTATTCTGCTAGTGAACATCTCACCCACTACCAACGGGTGAGGGTTCAATTACATAATTAAATGATTGTGCGATAAGAAGCTTGTGCACACAGGCTTATTTACCAGCATAAATCAAGTTCAACAATGCAAGCTATTTCCTCCAAACTTTGGGCAAACCAAATCAACATTCCAACGAAATTTAGATCATTGCAGATATAAATGTTTCATATTTCTTATTACCCGTAATTATCCAAAAACAACTAAAGTACGGTAAAAAACAATACATAACTTTGGTAACATCACTGCTCTATAACCGTGGAGACACAGGTTTGAATCCCGGCAGGAGCACCTCTCCAGTAAGACAGCTAATGGTACATACTCGCCACCCAGGACATATTTACCTTCCTGGTAAAATACTCTCAAAAAAAAAAAAAAAACACTTCCAGGGGGTGGTTATTATAGGGATGTGCATGGCTGAAAAATTTGTTTAGTTTAGTTTAGTTTCGTTACATTTTTAAATAAGTTCATTTTCGGAATTTCGTAACTAATTTCATTTTTTTTTTCTTATCGATTCGAAATTCATATATCAATTCAATAGTTGATATCAATTCGAATTTTGGATCACTAAATAAAACCCCAATTAATCAAATTTTGCTGTTAAAAGAAAAGCTAGGGTTAAATTTTAAGCTGTGTCACAGATTTAGTATTTGAGTCAAATTAAACAGTGAAACAAAATTAATTTGTTTCATAAAGTACTTTTGCTGACTATTACTTGTATTTTAAGTTAAGATCAATTCGATAGTTGATATCAATTTGATAGTTCATTTCAAATTTGATAGTTGATATCAATTTGATAGTTCATTTCAAAATCAATAGTTGATATGTATTTGATAGTTCATTTCAAATTCGATAGTTGATATGTATTTGATCATTTCAAATTCGATAGTTGATATCAATAAGTCGTCTACTGATGACCGAGTCGTACGCAGGGAGACAATAAATACTCAAAAATACACAAACACATAACTGTGGAATAATATATATATTTATTATATATAGGCCACAGCTAAAAACTCCACACAATAAACCCACCACCATGACATACTAAAGTAAGGTAAAATTTACATAAAAATATCCATAACAAAAATAAAACAATAACCCAGTGCTGAAAGAGGACTCTCTACAACCACCACACACCTCCAAACCAACCAACCACAAAAACTTCCCAACTCCCAACCATCTGACCAAAATTATCCTAAATAAAAAGGAACCCCTAGCCAGCACTGCCTACAAGCCCCCACCACGAGCTCCTCACATAACCCCCTTATGGGAACGCTCCCTCACCAAGAAAAAACAGGGCTTGTTCAATCCCCTCCTTGAGACCCAGGTTGAACAGATCCTTGCCCACATAAGTCAGGTGAACGCCATCCGCCATGAAATAACACGCCGCATCTTCCTCTTCAAAGGGTAGATACCGCACCACCACCCCATCCATCCGCCTCACAAACCTTCCCATACAGCGATTCACCTTAATCCGGCAAAGCCGCACCGCCTCCTCATTCTCAGCCTGCTTCCACACCATCCTTGGCAACACCTCGGACCACACCACCACGGTCCATGGTGAACACTCCCTCAACTGCCGCAGATCCTCCTGCATCTGCTCCAGCAGCACACCAAGAGGGACCACACCCAAATCGTTCCATCCCATGTGAACCACCAGCACATGGGGAACTTCACCTTGCCTAAGGGCACCCAAAACCGTTGGCTTAAACTCCTCCCATAGGCGTCCACAGATCCCGAACCACCGTACCCGTGTTGCCGACCCAAGCAGACCCATCTGTACTCCAGATGATCGCACCAACGCCCTTCTCCTTGCCCAAAAAAACAGCGAGTCTCCAATGATCCACACAACTCTTGAAGGATCTGCAAAAAACAAAAACAAATTACCAACATCTCCACCACACAAAATACTGTAAAAGAAAAAATTCCCCACCAAACCACCACACACCCCACGAAATAAACCATGTCCATACCTGTAAAGATAAACATAACATAAACAATAACCATACTCCTCCTCACCTCCAAATCCTCCAACCCCCACACTCCTCCCCAAACAACAAACAAATATACAAAAATAAAATAGAATAAATATATATATATTCCGTAGAAAAGATATAAATTCATATTCAATATATACAGTAAGTTTGATATTTTTCATATTTCAAAATTTCATTCATTTTTTTTTATTTTTCTTTAAAAAGTGACAAAACAGAACAGAACAGATCATACAGCAAACTGTTCTCCACATTACCTCCCAGCATTAACAAGTGTTTCCAAAATTCATAAAACCAAACCAGGACGAACGTAAGACTGAAAAGCCCTGGAGTTCCATCTTCCCAATTCTTGAATTTCCTTTGCCGACAAACCCAACCTTGAAGCTTCCATTGCTGCCCCAATACGAAAAGAGTGAGAACTAAATTCCTTCGGATTTCTCCATAAACTCAACAAACCCTTCTTAAAAATGGAAACAAACTGATACCTTGATAAAGCCGACCCGTCCGTGTGACATAAAAAGGCCACTCCAGACTCCACCCGTACCTCCAAAAATTCCTTAACGTTCTTCACTGGACAAACCACACAGTTATCCACACTGGATAAACCAACTCTACGCCCCATACCCAACTGATCAGTCTTGGAGTTAGAAACCCAAATAACCAGTTCTTTAACTCCCAACCAAACCGCATCAGCTCCCAAACCACCACCTCCTCTCCTAGAATTGCACACCAGCTCACCCACTCTAAATGCCCCAAAAAAACCCAAAAAAAAATCCGCCCTCATAAGCAGAACCTCATAAGGGGAAGAACAAAAATTCCCGACAAAATCCCATAGACCCTCCAATAACTGCTTCGAAACTGGACGCCGAGCGTCTACCCTGCACCACCCCCTCACATAACCCCGAACTGCACACCTGATAACAAAATCCTCGGTGACATCTCTTTTCCCCGATACCTGGAAAAGGAAAGCCAAGGCGGCCAATGACTGACGTACCACCCCAGGAGATGCCCCTGACTCGAATAACGGAATGAGGTATGCCGTAAGCAAACTTATCTCATCCAATCCACCCACCGAAACGTACCTGAACCGTTCAGCCAATGCGTCCCAATCCCTCCACACTCGCGAGTAGGTCTTCCAAGAGGACTCCGACAAAGAACCTCTCACCCATCTTCCAAAAATTCCGAGCCTAGCTGCCAAAGGCCCTCCGGACAAGGGGTGCCCACCTCCTCTGCCAAGGAAGCCAGGGAACGAAACCTGTCCCACTGAAAACGAGACAAAGCATCCGCCACTGAGTTAAGGCGACCCGGAACATGACGTGCCTTGCATAAAACATTAAATTTAAGACAAAGCAATGCAAACCTCTTCAGCAATCTGATGACTGGCAATGATGAAGCCGACATAGAATTAGCCGCCGACACCACCGCCATGTTGTCAGAACAGAACAGAATCCTTCTCCCCTCCAGAGCACCTCCCCACAGCTCCAAGGCCACCACTAATGGAAACAACTCCAAAAATGCCAAATTTCGCACCAATGAAGATGCCAACCAACGATCAGGCCAACGAGAAGCACACCAACGCCCCCCCAAAATATACCCCAAAACCAACACCTCCCGAGGCATCTGTGAAAAATTCCAGTTCGTTCGCCAAAACCTCTTTTGAAGGGAATATGGCCACCCCATTGAACAAAACCAAAAGGATCTCCACACTTCCAAATCTTCCTTCATGGCACCAGATATTCTAACAAAATGATGACCTTCCCGAATACCCCGTGTTGCCAAAGCCAATCCACGTAAAAAGACTCTTCCAACCGGAATGACCCTGCACGCAAAATTCAAACGACCAATCAGCAATTGCAGCTCTCTCAACTGCAATTTCATAACCGACAGTGCCCATTCCACTTGCCTCAAAGCTTCCACCACTTTCCCCACAGGTAGACGACACTCATCCAATCAATCTCAATTCCCAAGAAAGTGTTAACTGACGCCGGACCTTCCGTTTTATCAGAAGCCAAAGGAACACCAAATCGGTGTGCCACCCACTGAAAAGACCGAAGAATGTGCACACACTCTCCTGTCCCTTCCCTACCCACGCACAAAAAAAAATCATCCAGATAATGTGTCAGCTTATCCGACCCTGCCACTTCACGGCCCACCCATTCCAAAAATGTACTGAAACACTCAAAAAAGGAACAGGAAATGGAACAACCCTTGGGAAACATAGATCCACATAAAATTCGCCTTCAAACCAAAACCCCAGAAGATGATGACACTCGGGATGAATAGGTAATAACCGAAAAGCCGACTCAATATCCACCTTAGCCATCAAAGCCCCCTTTCCTGCATCCCGAACCAAATTAACCGCGGAATCAAATGACACATACGACACCGAGGCCAACTCCTCACCAATATCATCATTCACCGATCCTCCCCGTGGATAGGATAAATGATGAATCAAGCGAAACTCCCCTGCCTTCTGCTTCGGCACAACCCACAAAGGGGATATCCTCAAATCCCGAACCAGAAGAGACGAGAATGGACCTGCCATCCTACCAGCCCCAATCTCCTTAAACACCTTCTCCCGAACTACCTCCGGATACACTCTAGCCGACTTTAAATTTCTTAACTTGCCACCCCCTGGCCTTACCACAAAAGGAATCCGAAAACCATCACCAAAACCGTCTCGCAGAAACTCTGCATCCCTACGTCTTCCGTAAAGCCTTAGCCACGGTAACATTGAATCGAGTTTCACTGGGGAAGCCCCCATCTCCAGACCCTCCAAAAGGCAGACGTCCCTGTATTGCCCTCTTAAAACATCTGGACAATGAATGCAATCCTCAACAATTTGAACATTTGTGCTTGAACCTGTACCCATTACCAAACTTGCACTGACCCTCGTTAAACTGATAGCATGATCCCTTTTTAACACCTGCCGGTGGAGAACTGACCCCTCCCCACCGGCTCCCACTGGAAAGGGCAAAGCCTTCTGAGCCCCCATCAAACGCAACCACAGCGTTATGTCCATTTGATCCCACCCCATCCCTGGGTGAGCCGCCAAACGCTGCCTAAACTGCTCATCGTATTTCCACCACGCCCAACCACCATAAGTCCAATAAGCCTCCCAAATCCCATCCACATAACAAAAAAGACCCGAACAGTGCTTTGGGCTCTTCTCCCCAACCACACTTGCCAAAATACAAAAGGCCTGGAGCCAATTCCCAAACGACTTAGGAATCCTCCAATACCTCTTTTTCCTTTCCTCTTCTTCCTTTAAACCATCCTTAGACGAATCATCTTTAACCCCAGCCACCTCATCCAAAGGAAGCAGGGAAAAAAGCTCCACATACTCACCCCGCCATATGTCTTCCTTAACTTCCTGTTTCAAATGAAACCCCAAAGGACCAGAAAATGACACGTAAGCATTCCTCCTGGCCACATCCGCAACCCCTGCGGACTCACCGAATGAACCCAACACGCCACTCGGTCCTCTTGAAGCCAGAGCTTCACCACCAAGAGCTCCACCAGCTCTCCCAACTGGCCCACCTGCACCCTTCCATGCTTGAGCCAAATCTACTCCCTGGTTCACACCCCCTGGTGAAACCGACCAAGCCTCAAAAGCCCCCTGTAAAAAAGACATGAAAGAACTCATATCACCACCAATTCCATTACCTGTTGCCACACGAGGTCCACCCGAACTTCCTGGAGTCCTCCAGTGCCACAGTTTCTGAACCCCCCACTTCAACTCCGACTCCACCAGCCTGGAAACCACCAACCGGCTGCGGACTCCTCTCCCAAACCATTGGAACTGTGGACAAAAAAACATTTGTGCGATGAGCCTCAGAACCCGAAGTACCAAAATCATTAAATCGCTCCCCCACACCAAATTCCGGAGCCCCATCAGCTCCACCATCTGAACACCAATTTACTTCAAGCTCCTGAGTGACCTCATCCCGCACACCAACACCCTGTGCCACACCACTGTCCACACCCCCATCCACCAACTGCCTTACCGCCGAAACATCCGTCCCTGAAACAGCCATCGCTCCACCTCTGGGATCCCTGGCGGACCACCGAACTCTTCTTCTACCTGAGGAACTCCTCGACCTCCGCACTCCTTCTCTCCTTGTAGCGCTCACCACACCACCCCTCCGACCAGAAGGATCCTTAGCCCCCGATACTGGCCTCGAGCTCCTACCTTCCACACGTCTGGAAGCCCTCACGCCAGCCTCATTCTCAACTGCATCACCACCAGCCAACATCCGCTGAACCAACCATCCTCGGCCTCTCACAGCCTCCAATCTCAACCTCTCAGCTGCCAATTCACCATTGGATTCGCCTCCCAGACTGAACTGCTCCAGAGGCCTCGAAATCCTGACAGGCCGAGCTCCCACTTCCGACTCTCCTGCCAGCATTTCCGACAGCCTTCTTCTGGCCCACTCCACATCACGATGCCGAGCCACCTCCTGCACTTCCTCCAATAGTGACTCCAGTTCACCTCCTTCCGCCATCCACAAGACAATTTTTAAAGGCAAAAGCCAAAAAACACCGCTCACTGACGCAGCTCAGATTTTAACCGCTCTACCTCAGGAGAAAAAGGCGCAGAGCCTCTCCACACGTGCCTTAAGTACCCTCCTGGCGACTCCTCCCACACCACTCTCACTCAATCTCCACACATGCTGCAAACCCTTCTAGAAAAATCCTCCCTGCGTCCTGGCATCAGAGGCAACTTAAGGGCCTTACGCCTTAGATTCTTCTGGCCTTCATTATTCAAATTTTTCTTTTATGATGATAACACCGTGTAAAACGAAATAAATTCATTATGTACCATTTAGTTTCGTTTCGAATTCGTATCGTATCGATTCTTTATTTGGAAGTACTTCTGAACTACGAATTATCAAATTTCATTACAAATTCCGAATTTCTCCAAAACGAATGCACATCTCTAATTATTATTCTTTATTTATAAAGCGCCACATCATCCTTTACAAACCAATGGTTCAACACGGAAGTTTAAGTCCTCTGAAAATGAAAATGCAACATAGTGCAGTATAGCCTTTGATTCACAAGTGGGATCTTGTGACTTTTTTCCTATTTTAGCCAATATTCCAATGGCTATACTGCACTATGTTGTATTTTCAATTCTATAGGACTTAAATTTCAGCATTGTACCATTCATTACCCATAATAACAGAGCTTTGTATATATCTTCTTATAACTTCATCCACCCATTTAGGCCAGGTGCACACGAGCGCACTTAGTGTGCCTGTGTGCACGCACTTTCCGGCGCCCATCGCAGCCATCTGATGATGCGACGGGGCCGGTCACATGCTTATGCGCGCGCACTTCATGCTCGCGTAGCATGCATCCGCCTAGAGATCCTCTACGTCGATGCTCCATAGGAGGATCACGCTTTGGAGCACTGAGGGGGGGCAGGCGGGTGTCAAGTGGAAGGAACGTCAAGGAACACGAGTGCGCTCGTGTTCACTCGGCCTTAGTCTTGGTGGCTGGTTGGTATTTTTTATGGAAACTGGCAGCACTAGGCATTATTTTTCTATTCAATTCACTGAAGGTGGGAATAAGGAATAGCAATACGTTGGTTTCAAAGGTAAGGCTCACTCGCAGCCTTGTGAATTAATGAAATTCTCCCAGACAGTTCTAGATGAAACATAATAAACTTTGATATTGTTAGTTGTGCTTCTCTGCAGAAAATGATAGGAAGAATAATTCTGTACACTCCGGAGAGGTCATAAGAGGAGGTGGGCTAAGGGATCGTAAACCAGGACCGTGTATTTCATTGATTCCTCTAGACAGCGTGTCCTTGGATTTTCAAGTCGCAGTGGTGCATACTAACAAATATAACAAACGATGGAAAATAAAATAGGGAATACATTATTTCATTAAATAAAGCCTTGTATAAAAGTGAAAGACACTTCACGGGAAGACTTTTACATTATCTACTGAACGGTACAATGGGTACTCACAGCTGTATATTAAAGGGTTGAATTTCTATGTATTTACAAAATCAGAGCACAGGAATAATCTGGAATTCCATATTCCCGTTGTATATCTGTAAATAATACATTTTTTATTACGTGGAATGTATAGATGTACTGGGCGATGCCATGCACAGCACTTTTCTTTTTTTTGTTTACGTGTTCATTCCGATCCAAAGTATTATACACACCAAAGTAAATCGAAAAGATTTAACCTTCCACCCACTATTCACAAAAGGCATAAGCAATTAAGAACAAAAAGGCCTAGGTGATTAAACAAAAGGAGTTTAATAGTGCAATGAAAGGTCATTCTAAAGCACGCATAGCTCCGTCTTCAGAGGGATGGGGAATTAATACCGGCCGACCTAAAGGACAAGAGCGCTGAAAGCAAACCCAGAGCTAAAATAGTTGCTATAAATCAGACGACTCAATGCCCTGAATGCGTAATTAGTTCCAGGATTTATCCAGTATCCGCAGATTAACTAGTGAGTGGGCAGTATATTGCCCAGTAGGCAGCCTCACATATGCACCGGCTAACCTTTGGCACCCCAGCTGTCGTGGACTATGTTTTCCATTATGTTATCTGTGATACACGGCCATGGGAATCTTTAACTTTAATTGTCCGTATGTATAAAAAAAATACCATTGAACTTTGCCGTCATTGTGCATAGACTGAATAACGTTCACCAATGAGCAGTCCGTGGACTCTTCTTTTTAATAGAAATAATTCACTATGGGTAGAGATAAATAATGGATGTAAATAAGGAACTCGCACTAGGCTGTGTCTTAATGCTTGACTTATTTTTGAGGGGATAATGAATAGAAGTGAACATTGTATCTGCTGAATATACTTTTTAACCATTGCTGGATTGCCGTAGATCAGGGGTCTCAAACTCTGACACCCCAGGTGTTTCTGAACTACCGCTTCCATGATTCTCTGCTCATCTGTTGCATTCAAAGACTTCTTGGTATTGTAGGCAATCAACATCTGGGGGGTTCAGAGTTTGAGACCCCTGCCATAGAGTCTCAAATCGCAAAACGCTATTGTACAGGTCGGATAAAGGATTTTTTATTCACGACACCACATGTTTCATAAAACCAGCATTTCTTAACGAATGCCATAATGAAACAGACTTTTGTGCTCAATAAATGACATTCAAGCTTGGTCTTGTCCCAAAAATAGTGCTGTATGTCATAGCAATGCAAGGGATGAACGCGGCACCTGTTTGGCACGAAAAGACACAATAATTCACGGGAAATATTGATTATAACAAAATATCATCTACAGCTGCAGAGACGTTTTGAATGTGAAATGTTGTTTACATCGTATCACTGAATGATTGTGTTCAATAAAAACTACCAGTATTTTCCCTGTCAATATTTATACAAAGAAAATAGAAAATCATAAAAAATCCTGCAACATCAAAGGTGTTTGTAATTATAACAGCTTCTTTTTCTCTTACTATTGTGAATAAGAGGCTGCGTCTGTTTACATAGGTATAGTAAATGTTTGAATTGTGATACTTCAGTAGACGTAATGCCTGCAGCGAAACACTGACCTACTTAGCGTAATCACAAGAGCTGGCTAACTGTACTGCAGCCTTTTCCTTTATTTTGTTTTATATGTGACTCCTTTTATTACATGAAAAATTTTATCTTTGACCATGAAAAAATAACTTACCATTGGTTATTGCTCAACAGGGTCTGACTTTCATATAATTGTTGTGAGGCTCGTAGATATCTGAATGTCGGTCTAATACAAATATATACCGACGATACCTGTGTCTCTTCTAGGATTCTGGTAAATCCGACTTGACGTTCTTTAAGATTTAGTTAAGGGAATATATATATATATATATATATATATATATATATACATATACATACTTGGGTTGTGGTGGAGGACAAAAAATGAGATAAAAAGTCTCCACGCAATAACCAATAAGGTTTATTATTGCAGAAGCCACTTGCACATCACAGCAATTCAAAGAACTGCATCCCAGAGCTCCGGTACTACATTCCCCATATGCAACAAAGTTGCATAAACCTGATCTCTGCTAAAAAAAAAAAAAAAAAAGCCATCTAGCATGGCATGGCATTGATTGAAGGGTTCTGCGTGAGAACAGACCCAGGATGAAAAAAGTGAGACAGAGGTCATTTGCATGTCTTACCCAGAGTTCATGGCTGCATAAGGGGATTGTAGCACAGGGGCTCTGGGATGCAGTTCTTTGAATTGCTGTGTTGTGCAAGTGGCTTCTGCAATAATAAACCATATACATATATAAGGGAAATCTCAAAAGTAAGGTCTCCTATTTTTTTAGATATACAAACAACCGTTTATTTTCTATATTTACATCATTTTAAAGGTTGAAGAATTATTTATTTTTCTACATAATCGCCATTTCGGTCGATGCATTTTTGTAGACGCTGTGGCAGTTGTAGAATGCCCATGTCATACCAGCTTGCCGCCATGTCCTTCAGGAAGCGTTGAACCTCATCTTTCACCTCTTTGTCACAGCAGAATCACATTCCGGACAAATGTTCTTTCAACTTTCAACAGGTGGTAGTCACTGGGTGCCAAGTCCAGACTATAGGGTGCGTGGGTGATGGTGTTCCAACCAGAGTTTTGCAGGAGAGCGACGGTTTGACGGGCGACGTGTGGACGAGCGTTGTCGTGGAGAATGCTTACGCCCTTGCTCAACATTCCTCTTTTCCGATTATGAATTGCCCATCTACGACCGGCTGTAAACTCTCTACACCACTTGCGAATGTGTTTGACATCCATGCATGGCTGCCCATACACTTACGTAATTTGGCGATGAATTTCAACCGGTTTAACGCCTTTTGCGTTCAAAAATCGAATGACTGCACGAACTTCGCACTTCGAGGTAGCGTTCAACAGGAGCTTCATTTTGAAGGGCTGCCAAGCCAAGATTGAGCATCCCAGCGAAGCGTGCGCATGTTTGTTTGGGAGTGGAGGAAGCACCAATCACAACAGTGTGGCCAATAGCCGTATGAACAGTTTCTCTACGTCCCCACCGTTTTGGAGACCTTACTTTTGGGATTGCCCTCGTATTTCAATTGTAGTGGAGGGCAAAAAAGTGAGATTAAAAGCCTCCACACTGCAAGTAATAAAGTTTATAACTGCAGAGTACATTTACACATCCTAGCAATTCAGAGAACTGCTTAAAGAGCCCTTGTACCACATTCCCCATATGCAGCAAAGAACTCTGGGTAGGATAATGAAGCAAATGAAGTCCACAGCTTCTCACTTTTTTGCATCTAGGCTGTGTAATTACACAGAACCCGCCTTGTCCAATGCCATGCCATACTAAATTACTTTTTTTTAGCAAAGGCCAAGTTATGCAAGCAGACACAGTCACTCCTGTACAGCTGTTTCGGGCTCATTTACCCTCATCAGCAGGAGATAGAATTTAATTGGTTGCTATTGATGCTTATGTAAAAATCACGAGTACAGCCGTAGGTAGTGATACCTTTTTTATACACACACATCTTTCTATAACCCAAGGTTTTAGCCCTTCCCATGATATGTTAATCTGTATATTTGTGTTTTGTTTTTAATTTCTTGCATTTTATTACTTTGTATTTCTGTAACACTTCAATGTTCTTGAACCCAGGACATACTTGAAAACGAGAGAAATCTCAATGTATCCTTCCTGGTAAAATCCTTTGCAAATAAATTGCAAATAAATATATAAATTAGGGCTGAAAGAACTAATCGATTAATCGATAATGAGAATAGTTGACAACTATTCTCATCGATTAATCGGCTGTCAATTAATCGATTTGTGTACAGCACACACTGTTCAGAGTCAGACTGAGTTAAATGTTATAACCTCAGATTCTGCTTCATCCTGTGCCACCACCTCAACCTGCCTATCGCCCCCTCTTTGGTCTGGAGCTGCCATTCTCTCCTTTTGGTCTGGTCCCTTCCCACAAACTCCCTCTCACAATCCGGTCTTGTCTTTTGCCCAAACCCACTCTCTCTCTCACTCAGGTCAAGTCCCTTGCCCAAACTCATTCTCTTCCACCTCCGGACCCTCCTCCCGCTCAATTTGTTCATGAAATTATTTTAAAGGGATACTCTAATAATCTAAAGTGGTCAGGCTTCGTGGAGTGCTCCGCCTTCTCAACCGGATTTTGTGCTGACATCGTCGTGTCTTAGTGCTCGTAGCAGCGTTGGGGGAGAAAGCAGACTTTGTATTAGGCTGCATACGCAACATCAATCCACCACTGTGACCAGGTGCTCATGTAACTTGTCTGTGAAAAATATGCAATATGAGTATGTTTTTCTTTTATCCGATGAATCGATTAGTTGGCTGATTTTTTTTTATCCAAAATTAAATGTTTTACTGTAGAAAATAATATTTTTGTAAGATTATTTTTCCTATAAAATATTTTCTATAAAAATCATCTAAAAAATTTTTAATGCAAAATTATTTTATAAATGCAAATGCTTTCCTTCTTAAAAATTGGTGTTTTATTTAATTGTTTACTGGAAAATTTTCAAATATTAAATTAGGGAAATTGATGGGTTCACTATGTTGGTACAGCTACAGCTAAAACCAAAGTTTGTGGTTTTCTAAATAAGCTACTGAAGATACTCAAGTATACCGCTAGATTTTGGTGACAAAAATTTACCTTAAAATTGGAGGTGTCACACTATATTCGAGACATCTGCATCGCGTGTATAAAAAAAAAACTTTCCTTGCCCTGGATCCCAAGTCTCCTGGAAGTTCCGGTAGTCTCGCTGAAGTGAATGTGGGCTCCCTGATGCTTGCAAACACTTCAGGAACTCCCGGATTCGGGAGGAGTGGGATCCATCATGGCCAGAAGGAACGCTCAGTTTAAGCCGATCGTTCACCTAGCTCGCCTCCGCCGGCCATCTAAATCGCTAGTAAAGTAGACTGGTGGCCAGCGGCTACTGCATAACTGCAATCATAGGCGTGCGCACGGGGTGTGCCGGGTGTGCCTGGGCACACCCTAATGCCGGCCCCCGGCACACCCCGCAGGCCCGCGGAACACTCTGGGTCCCAGCTGGCCGCATCCAACGGATAGCCGCCGGGACCTCTCACCACCGCAGGCCTGGTGGCAGCCTCCGCTTCCCTGGTGGTCCGGTGGATGTGGGTGCTGCACCGCGATCTGTGCTTACAGACCGCAGTGCACGTCCCACAGCGAGTGACTGGCCACGAGCTGAGCGCTGGCGATTGCTGATGACCTGTCATCTGACCGCCGGCGCTTACTGACTGTGTCAGAGCGCCGGCGGTCAGGTGACAGGGCACCTGCGATCGGGCGCTCAGCTCGAGTCCAGTCACTCCCTGTGGGACGTGCACTGCGGTCTGTAAGCAAAGATTGCGGTGCAGCACCCACATCCACCGGACCACCAGGGAAGCGGAGGCTGCCGCCAGGCCTGCTGTGGTGAGAGGTCCATTGGATGCGGCCAGCCGGGTTCCCCCTCCTTGACCCCCCCCCTGGACCAAAATTCAACCCCCTCCCTGCAAATGAAGAAAAAAAAAAAAAGGAAGCAGGAGAGGGGGCAACTTTTATATATTATAGGCGCCGCACATTACAGGGGGGTTTATTTCTGTGGATTTTGTGATATGCTCGCACACAGCACATTACTGGGGGTTTATTTCTGTGGATTTTGTGATACGCTCGCACACACAGCACAATACTGGGGGTTTATTTCTGTGGGTTTTGTGATACGCTCGCACACACAGCACATTACTGGGGGTTTATTTCTGTGGATTTTGTGATACGCTCGCACACACAGCACAATACTGGGGGTTTATTTCTGTGGATTTTGTGATACGCTCGCACACACAGCACAATACTGGGGGTTTATTTCTGTGGATTTTGTGATACGCTCGCACACACAGCACATTACTGGGGGTTTATTTCTGTGGATTTTGTGATACGCTCGCACACACAGCACAATACTGGGGGTTTATTTCTGTGGATTTTGTGATACGCTCGCACACACAGCACATTACTGGGGGTTTAATTCTGTGGATTTTGTGATACGCTCATACGCACAGCACATTACTGGGGGTTTATTTCTGTGGATTATGTGATACGCTCGCACACACAGCACATTACAGGGGGTTTATTTCTGTGGATTTTGTGATACGCTCACGCACACAGCACATTACTGGGGGGGTTTTATTGCTGTGGATTTTGTGATACGCTCACATACACAGCACATTCCTGGGGGTTTTTATTGCTGTGGATTTTGATACGCTCATACACAGAGCACAATGCTGAGTTTAATTGCTGTGGATTCTATGATATGCTCATACACGTTGCACATTACTGTGAGTTTTATTGCTGTGGATTCTGATACGCCCATACACAGCAAACATTACTGTGAGTTTTGTTGTGGAGCTCTGTGACACGCTCATAGATACTGCACATTACTGTGCGATTTTATTGCTGTGGATTCTCTGCTACGCTCACACACATACCACACACTACTGGGAGTTTTATTGCTACATACCCCTGGGGTGTAGGGGATATATAGTTATGTGAACGTATGGCTGTGTGTGTAAATGCAGGTATTTGTCTTTAAACAGGCTGATGTGTGCAAAATTCGGCACCCGTGTCCTTGTCTCAGCCCGGCGTTGCCCCCTTGCCCTGCATCCAAAAGGCTGGTATTGCTGCTAGAATCACTGCTATATCTTCTGCCTGCACTGCACAAAGTAAGAATAGTGAATAAAGCATCGTGAGATACAGGTAGGAGACTAAATATTGGTGCTTGGCAACAAGATCTTAACCTCCCTGGCAGTCCGATTTTGACATTTTTATACGTCAAAATCAGTGCATTTAGGCTAAGGTCAGACGAAAGCAGTTTTAACGTGCGTTTAGCCGCACGAAATCACGGCCGTGCTAGCAGCAAATGACGTCCAATGCCGGGGAACATACGACGAACGGCCGCACGAATGTTCATCCGTGCAACGCAAGTGGCAAACGAACGCATTTTTTCGAGAACGGCAAACCGCTACTACTGACGTACAGAGTGCGCTGCGTCCGCATAGCGGCGTGTTTGCGTGATTGGGAGACGTCAGACGCTGCACACGTCCGGCCAACATAACGTCCAGACGCAAAAGGGTTTTATTGATGATCCGTACAAAATCACAGACGAAAATGCGCATCGTATGACCGCTATTGCGTATTCCGTGACAAAATACGTCCATTCGTTCGAACGCACTTTTTCACGGACAACGCGAAAAATGCGATCGTCTGACCCTAGCCATATTCAGACCCCTGGCTGTTTTCCCGCGTGTGGCTCGCGGTTAAATTTCAATGCTGAAAGCAGTAACCCCGAGCCACACCTGGGCTGTTACATACCTGTCCCTGCGTTCCCTCGCTGTCGTCTCGCAGTCACCTCCGGCCGATCACGGCGTCCTGGTTCCTGTTGCGAGTGGCTGATTCCCTGCACTTTGGGGGCCCTGCGGTGAATGGTGAATTCACCGCATTGTGGGGCAATTTGATTCCCCGAAGTGCAGGGAACAACAGTCAGCGGCATTTCAATGCTCTGTGAATGACCCCTATAGTAATGATATATTTTGGCTGAATGTGTGTGTGTGTATGTTCGCATAAGGGTGCGTGAGTATATTTTTATATATATATATATATAATATATATATATATATATATATATGTGTGTGTTTTGAACTTTTGGGTGCACACCCTAATGCAATAGGCTGCGCACGCCTATGACTGCAATCATTCTAGAGCAGAACACCCTGGCTTGAGGGGGAGCCTGACTGTGTTAAGAGAACCTGGAAGGATTTTAATTGTTTACCAGTAAGGTCAAATTTTGTCCCTCGTGTTATATTCGAGTCTTGAGTATTTTCTCATTTCCATAATAAATCTCTATCCATCGTGTTATATTCGGGTCGCGCTATACTCGAGTATCTACGGTATTATTGCATTTCAAAATTTTTGCCCTTATATTTGTGACAATTATTCAGAATTTTCAGGTAAGAGAATAAACGTTAACATCTTTCTTGTAAAAATTCTACGTAACCAGAACAGGCCGTATAATATGAAAACAAGCATTCGCTGGAGCCCAAGCATTTGTGTTTCCAATCTAGATATGTATTGTAAACGCTTGTCTATTTAATTGTTTGTATATCATGTCTATTTTTATGCCTGTGCCCTTAGACCCACAAGTTTTACTGGCTCCCTCAATTAATCTAATGTACTATAGGAAGTTCCACACCGTTTACACTGTGCATTTATGGAAAATGAATCATATTTAACAACATTATACAGAAAGCTTCCATTGAAGTGTGTAAATTTTACATGAAACACAGGAAAACATTCATGAGACACGTGGGATGTTGGTTTGTCTTTCACGTTCACAATATAATAAATAAATAATTCAGTTACTACCTGTGAAGGAAAACTCATTGATGTACAAACTCATTGATGAATGCACAACACACTTTGTGATGGATGTTTGGAACCATTGCCTGATTAATACCTAGGCTATTGGAGCTCCAGGACCATTTCCTAAAACAAGCCTAGAGAAAAGTTAAATATGTTACCACTAGTTTCCACTAACTCCATGAGATTAAGAGGAATGATGCAGAGGTACAATGAAACTTCAGAAGAATGGGGCAGACAAACGAGGAAGGAAGAAAACAATGAAATAGTGATCAGAGTCACAATGGGAGGTCACATTACTGAGTTGACATACAATATGTGCAATAAATATTTTTGAAAATATGTAAAAAAAACACCTGCACTTTTTTTTTTAATTTTAAAGTTGGGAGAAGTGCCAAATATGGGATCTGCCCGAGTGCCAAATGTTCTAGGCGCACCCCTGCCCATGAAATATAGATTTTCCTTTTTCGTGTAGTAATTCCCTGGTTTTGGTATATGTATTGCCTGCCCTTTTTCATCATATATAGATAGTTATATACCCCAGTATTTGTCCCCTCTATGCATCAAATATCAACTTTTTGCAATGTAGCCTCCTCCAGTTTTCATACCCATACCCCAATTTAAGCATCCTGGTTCCTTCTGCATCTGTTAGCGGCAGTGTGTCTTGGTCTAGGGTGTCATCATGAGTTCACAATGATTGAGGTTTGTGATTAACTTGGCAAAGCTTGTCAAGGGAGTACAATGTCCATGTGATTATTTCATTTTAGCAAACTCTACGGCACACACAACACTTATATATACTAAATGAGTGTACAGATTACTTACATTAGCAAGGTAGACTAATCGTAAACTAATCTTCTCTAAAAGGCAATCCATTGACTGCTGGACCTTTCCATGCCTGACAGTGTTTCTTTCCGTTCTCTGCCCATATTAACCTCACACACACTGCAGTGTCAACTCAATATTAAATACAGTACTGTCCAGAGAAAAAGAGTATTTAATTTCCTGGTGTGTCTATGATCTAAAAAAATCATATTCACCACTTGATATATACTTGTATGGGTTAAGTTAAAGAGATACTCTATGCACCCTGACCACTTTATCTTAACCCCTTAACGTTGTGAGGCATGCTATGCCATCCCCGCGGCGGATGGGACTGAATGCCGCGGGTCGGCATAGCACGTTCCTCTGGCAATTATGGGCTGCCTCTGCCAGCCCACAAGTGAGTGTGCGTCACAAGTCATTCGCTTCCGCAGGATGTCCTGAACGCAAGCTGTCCCCTTGCAGCCAATGACGCACTCGATGTGTCAGCTGCGTAGGCAGGCTGGAGGAGGAACTGCAGCAGCAGCTTAAGAGCCCCACTGGCATTTAGACCCAAACTGCCTGGCGTTAAGGGGTTAAATATTTAATCTTAAAGTGGTTAGACTGTGGAGTGCTCTCTTCCCCCTCTGCCTCCAGTCCATTCTGTAGAATATCCTCCACCCATTCAACTGTCAATCGGAAGATGAGATTTGAATATCCCGCCTGCCTGGAACCAATTTTGCTCATTACAAGGTATAAAAACATAAAATGACATCACTAACAATCAGTAGCTGGAACATTCAGGGTCTGAATGCTTCAGCCTTTGGATCCAAAGTAAACGATCCAGACTTCAAACATAGACTCCACAACGTGGACATACAAATCCTGCTGGAAACATGGAGCCGGGCACAGGATGACCCACAAACACCTGTTGGCTACAGAGAATTTTCCGTGCCCGCCCAGAAGGATAAAAGCATCAAACAGGGTCGCCATTCAGGAGGAATATTAATCTGGTTTAAGGAGGAGCTACACGAGAACATCAAAGCAATCAAGAAAGGAGAGAGCCACATCTGGATAAAAATAAGTAGCTCCATCCTCACCTCTCAGTCAGATATATTCCTATGTGCAGCTTACATTGCACCACCAGAGTCTCCATACTCCAAAACAGACACCTATGAGGTTGTACAGAGTGAGGCCACCCACTTCCAGTCCCTAGGACATGTGCTTCTCTATGGAGACCTCAACGCCAGGACAGGAAGATAAAAGGACTATGTGACCTCAGATGGGAACACATACATTTTGGGAGCCGCAAACTACTGTCAGGAATCAATACAGGCACAAAGAAACAGCTATGACAATACAACCAACAAGAGTGGAAGAAAATTGCTGAATTTGTGTCGGAGTCTCGGGCTCTACATCCTTAATGGCCGCACCAAGGGAGACTCTCTGGGAAGGTATACATTAAGCTCCCATGTAGGAAACAGTGTGGTCGACTATGCAATCACAGATATGAACTCCACTCACATCAACGCCTTCACCGTCACCCCACAAACACACCTGTCACACCACAGCCAACTACTGCTTTATATTAAATCCTCAAACAAACCATCCTCAAAACCCCATCAGAGTGGACTGTACAACCTCCCACCATCATTAAAATGGACAAGACACTCTACCATAGCCTACAGAGAGGTCATCAACAGACCCGACATCAAAGATCAGCTAACAGACTTTCAAAACCATACCTATGTACTAAGTCCCCAGGGGGTGAACCTAGCAGCAAAGGACCTCCACAGCATACTACACACCATCGCAGAGACCTCCAACATTAAAAAAATCAACTTCAAGAAATCATCCAATAAACAACCCAATAAATGGTTTGACAAGAATGCAGAACACTAAGAAACAACCTACGAACAGTCTCAAATAAAAAACACAGAGACCCCGACAACATCGACCTGAGGATCACTCATGGTGTCCTGCAGAAAAACTATAAACAAATCCTCAAAAAGAAAAAACAAAATTTCATCTCCCAAAACCTTCAACAACTGGAAGAGGCTCTTCAGGAAAACTCTTTCTGGGAAACCTGGAGTCAAATCGGCTCAGGATCCAAGAAAAAACACCTCCACATCCAAAATGGCAACATCTGGCTCAACTACTTCAAGAGCCTGTACAAAGACATTCCCAAAGAGGAGCTAACTGGGGAACAGGAACACATCATCAGAAGACTACATGAACTGGAGGAAAAAATCAAGGGTTTCCAAAACCCTTTTAGATACACCCATTACAGCCCAAGAAGTAGCAGAAAAAATTCAAGATCTGCGAAGTAAAAAAGCCAGCGGGATGGATGGAATTCTTCCAGAGATGATTAAACACGGCTCTCCAGAAGTACACACCGCAATATGTAAAGTTTTCAACCTGGTTCTGAGCGTTGGATTCTACCCTCAAGTATGGAACCAAGGCCTCATAACACCCATCCATAAGAGTGGAGACCAATATGATCCAGCCAACTACAGAGGGATATGTGTCAGCAGCACACTGGGAAAACTGTTCAATAGCATCCAGAACAAAAGAATCCTCAGCTTCCTGACACAGCATAACGTCCTCAACAGAAGCCAAGAGGGGTTCATGCCAAACCATCGCACTACAGATCACATCTACACCCTGCACAGTCTTATCAAGGACCATGTCCACAATACAAACCATGGGAAAATATTTGCCTGCTTTGTGGACTTTAAGAAGGCCTTTGACTCAGTGTGGCACCCAGGCCTGTTCCTTAAACTACTGGAGAGTGGAATAGGAGGGAAAACATATGACGTCATCAAGAGCTCATATAATGAGAACTTCTGCGGCATAAAGGTGAATGGGAAGAGAACAGAGTACTTCCGGCAGGCTCGTGGAGTCAGACAAGGCTGCAGCTTAAGTCCAACCCTCTTTAACATCTACATCAATGGACTGGCTGAAGCTCTAAAATCCTCCTCAGCACCAGGACTAAGTCTACATGACACCGAGGTGAAGTTCCTGTTGTATGCAGATTACAATTACTATTGTAATTCCTATTACTGACACCAACAGAAAGAGGTCTACAAGACAGCCTGGAAGTGCTGGAAAAATACAGTGCGGCATGGGCATTAACCATCAACCAAAAGAAAACAAAGGTCATGGTTTTCCAAAGGAAGAACGCAAAAACCAAGAGTTCCTCTTTCACACTTAATGACTGCACTCTTGAGGAAGCCAACAGCTACACATACCTCGGCCTAGAAACAAACCGATCGGGAAGTTTCAAGCCAGCCATAGAGGCCGTAAGAGACAAGGCGTTTAGAACCTTCTATGCCATCAGGAGAAACCTCTACAAACTAAAACCGCCTGTAAGAGTCTGGCTTAAAATCTTTGATAACGTCATCGCTCCAATCCTCCTTTATGGCAGTGAAGTTTGGGGCCCCATCACCTACCCTGACCAACCCAAATGGGACACCAGCCCAACAGAAATATTCCATCTGGAATTCTGCAAGCACCTCCTCCAAGTCCATCGGAGCACCTCTAACAATGCTTGCCGGGCCGAGCTGGGCGGACTCCCCTTACTTCTTGCAGTACAGAAGAGGGCGCTATCATACTGGGACCACCTAAACATCAGCAGCCTCAACTCATACCACCATAGAGCCCTACTGGCCAACAAGGACCACCCCAAACCATGTGGGCTGCAACAACCCATATCCACCCTGATCATCCAAAGCCCCCATGAATGCAACCTGACAAAATATCAAATAAAGGCCCTAATTAACGATTCCAGGGAAAACTATATTAGAGAATGGAGACATGATATAGCAAACTCTCAGAAACTCACCATTTACCAATCCCTACATAGGGAATACAAACTGGCCCCATACCTGGAGCTACTACAAGACCCCAAGGACAGACAGATCCTGAGCCGGTACAGACTGAGCGCCCACAGCCTGGAAATCGAATCAGGGCAGCATAGACCAGGGGAGCCCAGGGAGAATAGACTGTGCCAGCATTGTGACCAGGGGGCCCTGGAAGATGAGGTCCACTTCCTCCTACAGTGCCCCAAGTACTCAGCACTGAGGGAAACTCACTTCCAGAGATTCTCCGCTCTCATCCCGGACTTCACCTCTATAGAAGAGACGAGGAAACTTCACATCATACTGGGAGAAGAGGAGCCGGCGGTGAAAATATCTGCCCAATACGTCACAGAATGTCACAGACTGAGAGGAACATGAGAGAGCCTGGACTTATAAATCCCCCAACACGGACTTGCCCCCATCCGACCTCACATTATCCCTTACCCCTGATAATGTCCATGGACTTGCCCATTCCCCCCCCATATATGTCCCACTACCCCCCCTCCACCCCATATGCTTTGGCAATGCTAAAATGTATTTGGTCCTGCCAATAAAGCTTATTTTGATTTGATTTGATTGACTGATGATGTCAGCATGCTCTGCAGGAACTTTGGCATTTTGGAAGATCTGAGCTGAGCTGAAGAGGAGGATCAGCCGAGCACCAAAGGAGAAAAGATGAGTTGTTATCGCTAAAGTATAAAAAACAATTGGGTCAACATCTGCCCAATTATTTAAGGGGGTTAAAAAGGGAAGGGGGCTTAGTAGAGTGGATGTTTTACATGCAATTCCTTATTTTTTTTTTTAATACCGGCGAATATGAATTTCATACTCAATATTTAGCCTTCACAGTCTAAATGAGTTTCTATATAAAATCATTAAACAGAATTTAAAATGACTCCTAGAACTTCTGAGTGAAAGATCTTACACTGTTCACTTTTTAGGTTACAAGAAAGCTTTGTAGGATTATCCCATTACCATGGCAACCACAAATCCAGAGTGTTTGTAAATAAAAGATGTGCACGTCTGATTTAGATTCACTGTGAAGTGGACGTGTAACAGGAAAAAGGAGATTATTTCCAGTATGTGGAGCTGCATCGGGCAGATAGCAGCTTTTATATTCTCCTTAATAAAACATTTAACACATGAAGCTAGAAGATAAAAAAGGAAACAAAATGTGATATGTTTTGATGTGAACAAAAAGAATAAGGACATGTTAGATTTCTCTGAGTCCTGACTGACAGTGAATTATTTTCAAAGCGGAAGTATAATAAGCACGAAATTTAATAAGAGAAGCAGGATTTACAGCCTACACAAAAAAATTCAACAAGCAGTGTGACGTGAAAAATACTAATTAGGAATACCTTAAAAATGACAATTATGTGAAGTTACAACTTTTTATTCACTTCTTAAGAAAGAGTCTAATAAGATCACGATACAGAGGGCTAATACATATAACAAATGCACTAAAATTTATTTTTGCACCAAAATGTAATCTTGGTATCTGCACACATTGAAATTTTTTTAAATATTGAAAGTGTATAGACCTAAAAAAAAGAACATTAAGGAAGAGAATGTATTAGAATAAAAGTCTATGGGCTCTATTACATTCTCCGCGCAAATTCGTACGCGCAGCGCAATTTTATTTGCACGCAGCGTTAAATGTTATCGCGCGTAAATTAACGCAGGTATTACGATCCGAGCGCATTTTTTCAACTGTCAAAAAATAACGCGCAGAAAAAAGGCGTGCAAAAACGCACGCGCATTAACGTTGCGTGCAGAAATCGGTGGGCAATCGGAATTAAGAACCATAATTGTCTCCCGTTCAGTTTTAGCGCCTGTCAAAATCAATCTGTTTATATATGTTGCAGCAATAATAAAAACACGCACAACCTCTCTATTTTATTGTTTGGGTATGTGTAGAATGTGTAACTATACTGTGCTGTATTTTTTTTTCGTGCTGGTGTATTTTGTTTCGGCCAGAACGTTCAGATTTGCAGTTACCACCAGCTTTTAAAAGACGTTAAAATTATGCATGCAAATGTCATTTGTAAAAAGTTGCACATCGATTGTAATACCATTCGCGTACCAGCGCACAAATGCATTTGCGCTCACAATGTTAAGTATGGGATGCGCAGGGTCACTCGCGTTAGACGTTAACGCGCATCATTTTGCCCCTCGTGTTAATGCGTTTTTGCGCACGCACACACATTTTTGCATGAACAGCATAATAGAGCCCTATGTGCCTTTGTCCAACCAAGTCATTAATAGTGGCTGGTAAATGCCATTATCCATTAATACAGTGCTTCTCCATCCTGTCCTCCGGACCCGCAAACAGACAAGATTTTAAGGATTACCAGAGAAATACGGATTTAACCCTTTCGCTGCGGTGGACGCGCTCAGCGCGTCCAACCGCATGTAGCGTTCCATGCGGTGGACGCGCTGAGCGCGTCCTCTCTTTGGGGTCAGCGTTCGGCCGGGTTCCGGCCGATCGCTGGCCCCCCCGGGTGCGGGCTGACATCCTCGATGTCAGCCCAGCACCCGGAACCGCCGCTCCGAATGGCCGTTCCAACAATACCAAACTTGACTATGAAATTTTTTTTTATTTTTATTTTTATTTTTTTTAAAAAAACTATTTAAAAAAAAATTCTAAAAAAAAATAAACAAGTTTTTTTTTTCTTTTTTTTTGGTTTGTTAATGCAGCAATATTGTTCCCATTTCAATTATAATGTGAACAATGATGCTGCACTAACGATTTTTGTATGCGGTGCGTTTGTTAAAAATCGCGTAATTTTCCCCAAAAAAAATGTAACGAGACCCCATCTCTAATTTTTTTAACAAGCGCACCCCATACAAAATATAACCACAATTGCTCGCATCTTAAAATGTGAAAAAAAAACACTTTATACGTTGTAAATTATTGAAAATTCATATTTTATTGCATTTTTTGTTATAATATACAGACAGGTCATGACGTATACATATAATAATGACATATTATGAATCTGCCGAGTCTGACGGAAAGAACGATATATAATATGTCTTGGTCATATACTAAAATAAGCCTTCAAAACGCATTTAAACATGATGAGCAAAATCGGTAAAAATGAGCTCAGCACAGAGGCGGGAAAAGCCTCAGCAGCGAAAGGGTTAATCCTGCAATCACTGAGCAGAAAATGATTTCACTTGTGTTGTACATAAGATATCTTGAATACCTGGCCTGTACGCAAGTCCTAAGGACAGGTTTGGGAACCACTGCATTAGGAAATCACTATTAGTGACTTTATATTCCAATCGAGCTAGTGTATCTGAACAGAAGCTCTAGTTGGAATATTAAAGAGGTGCTTGTAGATAATGGCCACGTCGGCATACATTGCTGCCGTTACCGTTTCCTGGACTCCATGGAAACAACTGCCTGCCTCCACAAACTTGCATGGTCGTGATGGGGCTATGAAAGAGCACTGAGATCTATGTATTTCCAGTGTTCTGCTGCATGCGGAAAGAGGAGGTGGTGGACTGCAATGTCCTCTGCACTGCAGAATGCCATCTCAGGCTGAGAAGACTCAACTACATTTGGAATAGCTTGTTCTTCTCCAGTTACGCACAAATTAGCAGCTCTTGTACAAAGTATAGGAGTCATTAATTTTTTATTTTGTTTTAATTCTTTACTTTAGAATTTTTGCAGAGTCAAATGGCCGCACGGGGCCATAAGAAGACATCTAAATAGACATCAAACAAGAAAAACAAGAAAAAGCAATAACTATGAGGGGTCATAGTAGGTCATCTGCAGTAACAAAATAAGTCCTCTATAGGGTAAGACTCATCAGATAGACTAAAGAAAAATTAGAGCGTGTCTCAAATAAAAGTGTCCCCAGCCAGGGAACACTCACAAAAAGGCCTCAGTAAAAACACATAAAAAATACAGAAGGGGTGTCATTAAAGAAGGTGGGGTGTCTCATGAAAGAAAAAGAAAAAAAAGAAAATTGTACTCTCTGCCAGCATCCCGAAATGGCCACAAACCCTGGGCAGGCAGGGCGACTCAGGGCAGACCAGTCCAGTGAAAGAAGCACAAAACCAGGGTAACAGGCAGGCCCCTATTCGCACCTCCACGCCAAAAATCAGCATCACGAGGCATGGACGTCTGGAGTGCTGGAGCGGGGGACTGCAGGAGGGGCCCGAATGGTGTCCTCTTCTCAGCCACGAGGGGTAGTCTCGTCAGCATCTGACTCCAGCAGCTGCAGCACACCCACCAAATCCGCTCGGCCAAGCAACCCTCTGCAGGTAGGCACTCTAACTTTGCGCCGCGGGAGCCACTTGTCCATCAGCATACTGGACAGCGGCAACTTGCCATCCGGCACCTCAGCCTCATCCTGCGGAAGCAATCTGGTCACCATCACCTCCAGTTCCTCACAGCCGTGGTGAGCCATAATGGGCCGATGGTCCCCAGGATCACCTCTGCACGATGCCACGGATCTCAGCACGGCCAAGACGTGGTGCATGTCTCCTGGGTCATAGGCCGCTCATTGTTCCCCAATACCCACAGCAGGGCATCCAAAACAGAGGGAAACATGGTCCCTCCATCTCCTCGACCCTCATCATGGACTGCAGCGGAATCAGGACACCCGAAGCCGTGCAGGGAACGACAAGAGCCAGAAACTAGGACGCAAAATGGCCGCCGGGAACACACTCCAGTCGGGAATGGCAGAAACTCAGCTGGGCTCTGGAGGGGAGAGCAGATCAGGCTCAAGAGCACTCCTCCCGATTTCCAGCCATGCAGGGACTCCCAATGGGGTCCTATGTTTTTATGTCTGTCGTTATACGTAAGGTAAACTGATCAGAGCTGGGTAAAACAGCATTGAGAATATATTACGCTTTCCTGCATATAATAAATAAATCTTTGATTAAAAATTGGTGATACACCAGAAGGAAGTCTATTTACCGCATAGACGCTGCTTCAGATGTTGTAAATGGTGTTTTATTGTTCATATTCATTCATATTGTTTATATTACAATGTATTCGCTTCTAAAGTGCAATGCAATCAGGTCAAGGTACAGTAAATCAGGGAGAATTGTAAAGAAGTCATCTTGATCTTCGATAGCCCTACATCTAAACATACTTTCTTTTTTCCACAGTATCCAATGAGCTACAGGATGTTAATTCCCTTTGTATCATATCTTTATGTTTGGCGGGTTTCAGCAATTATCTTCCTATTAAAATGTAACAGAAGAAGTCATCAAAGTGGAGTATGTATGGCTACTCCTGACAGCTGCATTAACAGACTATTTTTTCCTTCACTGTCGGTGTTTAATTTTATTTATTCATTTGATGAAGCTACTGGCACCTTAACAAACATGATTGGGTGGAATTGACCATTTGTTGATTTAACGTTGTCCTGTTTGGACCAGTAAGCTTAGATACTAAAGTAAATGTCCTTCTATTGTAATGTCTTCCAGAATTTCACATCCCTAATATCACTTTTCAATCAAAAATGAAAAATAGTCTGTATAAAACATAAAACTCTATCCCAATTCTGCATGTCAGACGTTATGTCAATGAAATCAGTGAGAACGCCTTTTGCTTGCGCGGTATAGCTATTATATGTGTACTGTATTTTGCTATCAATGTCCAATACAGCCGTGATATATATGAGGGTTTGCAATTATAATAACGCCACCTTATGGACGCTGAAAGGAAACAACAAGATCCTTCATAGCACTAACTGCGCTCATTGAGGTGGCCAAATGGCCGTCAGAGTGGTCAGAGTTTTGTTCCAATTTTGCTTCATTTTTAGTATACAGGTCCTGCAGAGATCCTAGCCCTAATGCTAAAATCAACCCTAGTTAACAACCCCGACCTTTAACACCAGCGTCAATTTGATGTACTTGTGTTTTTAAAATTATGGTTAATAAAGTGAAAAAATACGATGCAAGAGAACCATTTTTTTGTTAAAAACCAACTATACACAGTATCTTATACTAAATAAATATATTATTCCTTCATAAGGTAACATATCTACTGCGTTTTTTTTCCTTCGGCGTCTGTTACGTGCCCTGCCATGGCCCCTAAGCGCCCGGCAGTGTCGTCCTCGCTGCTCGCTGTCCGGGCGCTGAGTGAAGAGGGGAATCCGGGCGGTCACGTGAGACGCCGGGGGGCGGAGCCCGGCGTGATGACACGGACCCGCCGGGTTTAAAAACACAGGCAATGTATTCCCACATTGCCCTAACGTGATTAACATCCCTTAGAGCTGCTCTATTGTATTCTGACTATTCTGGTTCTGACATATTGGCAAACCGCTTCTGACTATTCTGGTTCTGACATATTGGCAAACGGCTTCTGACTATTCTGGTTTTGACATATTGGCACTGTACCTTGACCTCACCTTGCTGCGAGTTATCTATTCATAGGGATATACAGTGGCAAGAAAAGGTATGTGAACCCTTTGGGATTACGTGGAGTTTTGCATGAATTGGTCATAAAATGTGCTCTGATCTTCATCTAAGTCACAACAATTTGAAAAACACAGTCTGCTTAAAATAATACAACACAAATATTATATGTTTTCATGTTTTTATTGAACAGAACATGTAAACATTCACAGTGCAGGGTGGGAAAAGTATGTGAACCTTTGGACTTAATAACTGGTTGACCCTCCTTTGGCAGCAATAACCTCAACCAAATGTTTCCTGTAGTTGCAGATCAGACCTGCACAACGATCTGGAGTAATTTTGGACCACTCCTCTTCCAGGCCCTGAGGCAGCAAAGCAGCCCCAAACCATGATGCTCCCTCCGCCATGTTTTACAGTGGAGATGAGGTTTTGATATTGGTGTGCTGTGCCTTTTTTTCTCTGCACATAGTGTTGTGTGTTTTTTCCAAACAACTCAATTTTAGGTTTTCATCTGTCCACACAATATTTTGCCAGTAGTGCTGTGGAACATCCAGGTGCTCTTTTGCAAACTTAAAACGTGCTGCAATATTCTTTTTGGACAGCAATGGCTTCCTCCGTGGTGTCCTCCCATGTACTCCATTCTTGTTTAATGTTTTCCTTATTGTAGATGTGTCAACAAAAATGTTAGCATGTGCCAGAGATTTCTGTAAGTCTTTAGCTGACACTCTAGGATTCTTCTTTACCTCATTAAGCATTCTGTGCTGTGCTCTTGCAGTCATCTTTACAGGACGACCACACCTAGGGAGAGTAGCAACAGTGCTGAACTTTCTCCATTTGTAGACAGTCTGTCTTACCCTGGACACATGAACATCAAGGCTTTTGGAGATACTTTTGTAACCCTTTCCAGCTTCATGCAAGTCAACAATTCTTGATCATAGGTCTTCTAAGAGCTCTTTTTTGCAAGGCATGGTTCACATCAGGCAGTGCTTCTTGAAACCAGTAAACCCAAAACTGGTGTGTGTTTTTAAAGGGCAGGATAACTTTCAGAAACACATCCAATAATATCACACTGATTGGACTCAAGGTTGGCTCACTCCTGGCTCCAATTAGCTCTTGGAGAAGTCATTAGGCTAGGGGTTCACATACTTTTTCCACCCTGCACTGTGAATGTTTACATGTTCTGTTCAATAAAAACATGAAAACATATAATGTTTGTCTTGAATTATTTTAAGCAGACTGTGTTCTTCAAATTGTTGTGACTTAGATGAAGATCAGAGCACATTTTATGACCAATTCATGCAAAACTCCACGTAATCCCAAAGGGTTCACATACTTTTTCTTGCCACTGTATATATTATAGACCGACCACTTCTAAGGATCGGAGGGAAAGGATAGGGTGCTGCGTGCAAGAATCATACCTCCTCCTGGTGGGGATCGTATCATTACGTTAGGCCATGGATCCTGCAGACCTGTCCGCCCAATTATCTAAGATCTCTGCAAGGCAAGAGGAGCAAGACCATAGAATGGACCAAATCACTCAAGCGTTGCATGCTCTGTTGAACCAACCCATTCGAGCGCCTTCTTCGCCTCCTCGCCTCGTCAGTGAGGCTAGCGTATCAGCCCCTACGGTTCCTCATAACCATCATGTGCATATGACGGCACTTATACGCTTCGACAGTACCTCTAGTGAATGTCGGGGTTTCTTGACTCAAGTCAGTATACATTTTGATCTCAATCCGGGTATGTGTCCCTCAGACAAATCCAAGATGGGGTTTCTTATTAACCACCTTTCTGACAAAGCCCTGGAATGGGCTACACCGTTATGGGAGGCCAAGAAGCCTATTGTGTATGATTTTGAAATGTTTGTAGCCGAACTAAGCCGCACGTTTAATCCAGTTCGTAGATCTCAGAAAGCTGGTAGAGCACTCTTTCGTATCCGGCAAGGCAATAGAAAAGTTTCGGGCTACGCAATTGAATTCAAAACAAAACCCTTGCTTCAGAGGTCACTTGGACCAATGAGGCCTTAGTGTTAGCCTTCACAGAGGGCTTAGCAGACTCCCTTATGCTGGAACTTGTACCTATGAAATTACCCGATGTGTTAGAGGAATTGATTGAGTTTTGCATTTCTCTGGATGATCAAATCCGTGATAGACGGACCCCTAGAGAGAGAGAGTACATAGAGTGTTACCACCCCTCCCTAACTGTGCTCCTCCTGTCCCAGCTCCACCTTTGGCTGACAATCCGCCTCCTGAACCCATGCAAATAGGACGAACTGGTATCTCTCAAGAGGAGAGAGAATATCGCAGGAGGGAGGGTCTGTGTTTTTACTGTGCTGGCAGGGGGCACTTCAGATATCAATGTACCAGGAGACTTGGAGGTGCCAGGGTTTCGGGAAACGAACAAGCCTAAGGTCCAGTGGGAGACAGACCTTGGGCTTGACTAACGTTTCTCCTAATAAGAAAACACGCATGATGGTGCCTATCTCTCTCTCATGGGACACCTCCTTGATCCATACCTCTGCCTTCATCGAGTCAGGGGCAGCTGGGAATTTTATGGACCAGGAGTTTGCGTGTCATCAGCTTATCCCTTTGATAGAGAGAGATACACCATTGTTTGTAGAGGCTATCGATGGGAGGCCTCTGTCCCAACCACGGGTTACGCATGATACTGTTGTTCTATGTCTCAAAACAGGGGTCCTTCATTCTGAGTATATAACGTTTCAGGTTATTGAATCCCCATCTTGTCCGGTTCTTCTGGGCTTTCCCTGGTTGGTACGCCACAATCCTTCTCTTGATTGGGACTTGGGTGAGATCAAGTCTTGGAGCTCTCGTTGTTGGACGCAATGTTTGCAGAGAGTCACCACAATAGGGAGTCTCAATGTTCCTACCGCGCCTCTTCTATCTGAAGAGGTGCCTGAATGGTACCAAGATTTGAAGGCAGTGTTTGAAAAGAAAAACTGTGATATCTTGTCTCCCTATAGACCATATGACTGTGGAATAGATCTGCTTCCCGGTACCATGCCACCTAGAGGTCATGTCTATCCTCTGTCACAAAAGGAGAATGAAATAATGGAAGAATATATAAGGGAGAACCTGGCGAAGGGTTTCATAAGACGTTCTTCCTCCCCAGCAGGGGCAGGGTTCTTCTTTGTCTCCAAAAAAGAGGGAGACCTTAGACCTTGTATTGATTACCGCGGGCTAAACCGCATAACCATTCGCAATGTATACCAGGGCTCAAAATTTCAAGTCCCAAGCTACTAGCCAGACCATAAGAGTTACCCGCCACCAGTTGCCCCACCTACCCTGCCCTAAACTCCGCCCCTAAACACGCCTTCTTAAATTATCTTATGAAATTACACTGTTAAAGGTTTTATTCAGAATAAAGTTACAAAATAATAAACCTAAATACCCAGGCATCAGATACATGTATACCCAGGCACCAGACCCAGACAAGTACTATCATCCATTAAGTACAGACTCCTCTCCAATATTTTTTAGGACCAAATTAATTTGGTGTTTATGCATCCAATATATCAAGTGGAACCTAATACTCCCATTATTCATATGCCAGGTTATCAATAGAAGTTAGAAGACCCCAAAGTCAGGTTTCACCCTTGGATGCTTATATAGATGAATCCATTAATTTTCGTCTGCGATACTTCCATCCTCATTTTTTCTTTTTTTTTTTGCTCCTTCTGTATCACCCATCTCTTTATAAATAGGATTTATTTGGCATAACCTCAAATGCCTACACCACCATTTCACCAATTATGGCCTCTAGCGGGAGTTGTAGTAGCGGTGCTGGTTCTGGCGTCACTTCCAGCGCGCTGACAGCTTGGCAGCTTTTTACTTTCCCTCAGTTTACACCAGGGGTGGGGAACCTTTTTTCTGCCAAGGGGCCCCCTTTAATTAGTTTCTCTCCCCACTTGAATTCATTTCTCCCTCCCTTTAATTTCTTTTGCCCAATTAATTTCTCTCTCCCCATTTATTTCATTTCTCTCTCCCCATTTATTTCATTTCTCTCCCCAATTATTTCATTTCTCTCTCCCCAATTATTTCATTTCTCTCTCCCCATTCATCTCCTCCTCTTCATTCATCTCTCTCCATTTCTCCCCAATTCATCTTCCTTTCCATTTCATTTCTCCCCCAATTCATCTTTCATGTCTCCACAATTTATCTTTCTTTCCATTTCATTTCATCTCCCCCCAATTCATCTTTCATTTCTCCCCCAATTCATCTTTCATTTCTCCCCCAATTCATCTTTCATTTAATTTCTCCCCCCAATTCATATTTCATTTCTCCCCCAATTCATCTTTCATTTCATTTCTCCCCCATTCATCTTTCATTTCATTTCTCCCCAATTCATCTCTCATTTCTCCCCCCAATTCATCTCTTTCTCTCCATTTTACCCCCTGCCGTTTATTTCATCCCCCCTCCGTTTACCTGACCTGGAGAGTAGAATGAGGGGGCGGAGATTATCCTTCACGCTGTGCCCGGAAGATAAGGGGCCAAGTGTGAAGGAGAAAGATCCAGCGTGCAGCAGGATGGTCTGGTAGAGGTGCCGCGGGTGAGTATTTGCAACCCCCCGCCCCCAGGAAATGATTCCGGCCAAGTCCCATTTGCTGGAAAAAAAAGCAGACAGGCTGACCTGGAGAAAAAAAAACAACACGGCCGCGGGCTGAAAACACAGCGCAGGCAGCACGATAGACTTTATCATGCTACCTGCGTCTGCAGTTTTACTCACAAGTACTAAATTTCCCCTCGCAAAACGCGAGTATGCGAGTGGAAATTTTGAGGGCTACCCTATACCACTCATATCCGGGTTATTTGATAGATTACGAGGGGCCAAGTACTACACTAAGTTAGATCTCAGAGGTGCATATAATTTGGTATGGGTAAAGGATCATCATGAGTGGAAAACCGCATTTAATACCCGTAGTGGGCACTACGAGTATCTGGTAATGCCTTTTGGGTTGTGTAATGCCCCAGCAATATTTCAAGACCTTATAAATTACGTACTTAGAGAGTTTTTGCAGAGTTTTGATATTGTTTATTTAGATGACATATTGATTTATTCACCTGATCTTGAAACCCATCATGCGCTTGTGCGGACCGTTCTCAGACAATTGCTAGAAAACGGTTTATATTGCAAACTCGAAAAGTGTATGTTCGATCTCACCAAGGTACATTTTCTCGGATATGTGATTACACCTGAGGGTTTCCAAATGGATCCCACCAAGTTGTCCTCTATAGTAGATTGGCCATTGCCTCAAGGGTTGAAAGCCAGAGATTTTTGGGTTTTGCCAACGACTATAGGCGATTCATAAAAAAAAATCCTCATTGGTTGCCCCTCTAACCAAGATGACAAAAAAGGGTGTACAAAACCAGAAATGGACTCCATGTGCTAGACAAGCTTTTGAATACCTTAAAGTAGCGTTCACTTCTGCTCCTGTGTTAAGACATCCCAATCCTAGGTTACAGTTCCAACTAGAGGTAGATGCTTCAGAAATAGGAATAGGAGCCATCTTATCTCAAAGGGAGACACCAGATAACCCATTGTATCCTTGTGGGTTCTTCTCTCGTAAACTGTCCCCTGCTGAAATGAATTATATATATAAAGGGAATCGAGAATTGTTGGCGATTGTATCCGCCTTGTCTGAGTGGAGACATTTGCTGGAGGGGTCTTCTGTACCCGTCATAATAATCACAGACCATAAAAACTTAACCTATATAGGGGATGCAAAGCAGTTGAATGCCAGGCAAGCCAGGTGGTCATTGTTCTTGTCCAGTTTTAACTTTCTTTAACTTTCTTTTGACCTATCAACCTGGGTCAAAGAATATCAAGGCAGACGCTTTGTCTCGACAGTTTGATCTGTACGAACGCCATATACAAGATAACAATCCCATTGTTCCCGAAGCCCGCATCGTGTTAGCAACCACGGTCACCGTTTCTTCCCCTCTACTCAAACTTATTGCATCCCTTACCCATTCCAGATAGACCATGGTCTCACATTGCCATGGATTTTATAGTCGATTTACCCCCTCTAAGGGGGAACACGGTGATCCTCACCATTGTAGATCGATTTTCTAGAATGGCTCACTTCATCCCTCTCCCCAAGTTACCCTCTGCAGTAGATCTGGTACCCATATTCATAGACAACGTTGTGAGACTTCACGGTATACCACTTGAGATTGTCTCAGATAGAGGTACTCAATTCGTCTCACAATTTTGGAAGGGTTTTTGCAAAAACATGAGTGTTACGTTAGCTTTTTTGTCCTCGTATCATCCCCAAACTAATGGGGCATCCAAAAGAGCCAATCAAGGGCTAGAACAATACCTACGGTGTTTCATATCTCAACAGCAATATTCCTGGTCCGACTACTTACCATGGGCAGAATACGCTCGCAACAATACCGGTAACGACACTACCGGTCACTCCCCATTTTTTACGGTCTATGGCTTCCATCCCCCGACGCTTCCGTCCCAGTTTCCGACCTCCAATCTACCTGCATTGGAGGATCACTTACATGCCCTCAGGCAGATTTGGGTACAAGTAAAGGACATATCTGAAAGGAACATCAGAGCGCAAAAGGAAAAAGCTGACAAAAGTAGACGCATGTCACTGGTTTATGCGGTTGGGGATCGGGTCTGGTTATCCACTCACCATATCAAGTTACGGGTACCGACTATGAAGTTGGCCCCGCGCTTCATAGGCCCCTACAGGGTCTTGCGTCGTCTCAATCCGGTGTCTTATCAGTTGGCCTTACCACATACTCTCCGAATCCATAACGTGTTCCACGTGAGTTTATTGAAACCTTTAGTCTGCGATCGTTTCACTCGCTCCATCCCACCTCCTCCAGCTATTGATATAGACGGAATATGAGATTAACTCGGTTCTGGATTCCAGACTGTGTAGAGGGTCCCTTCAGTACTTGATTGATTGGAAGGGTTATGGGCCCGAGGATAGATCCTGGTTGCCTGCTCGCGACGTCCATGCTCCTTGTCTGGTCCGTGCCTTTCATAGGGCTCATCCTCGGGCACCGAGGGGTCGTTCGGGGACCTCCCGTAGGGACGGGGGTACTGTTACGTGCCCCGCCATGGCCCCTCAGCACCCGGCAGCGTCTTCCTCGCTGCTCGCTGTCCGGGTGCCGAGTGAAGAGGGGAATCCGGGCGATCACGTGAGACGACGGGGGCGGAGCCCGGTGTGATGACACGGACCCGTCGTGTCTGGCGCTGAGCGGGTCCTCCGCATGGAGGGGGTTAAAAGAGCCATCAGTGCTATTTAATAATTCTGTATTTGACTTAAAAGAAGCATAAAATAGGGGTTATTCAGAAAGGACCAAACTTGACACCGAAGGGCACTGAAAGGTGAATTTTACCGTACTGGTGTCAGCCCACACCGGGGGGCCGCCGCGATCTGCCGGAATCCAGGCTGATCGCCGCTGCAAAGGGAGGACGCGCTCAGCGCATCCTCCGCAGCGAAGTGCACAGGAGGCAGGACGCGCTGAGCGGGTCCTCCGCATGGAGGGGGTTAAAAGAGCCATCAGTGCTAGTTAATAATTCTGTATTTGACTTAAAAGAAGCATAAAATAGGGGTTATTCAGAAAGGACCAAACTTGACACCGAAGGGCACTGAAAGGTGAATTTTACTGTACGGTGCAATTTGGTGCTGTTTTCCTATTCGGAATGCAGTCAATACGCCCATTTGGTGAATTGAAAGCGAAATACAGTGCAGTTTGCCACAGACCGGTGACCTTCAGTGGCAGTGAAATTGTCCCATAAGAAGTCATGGTTAATCTATTCAGAGAATGCCAAATTGCACCAAAGTGTCAGTGAAATGCCCTGATTTTCAGTGATTCAGTTAAACAGGTCTAAACAGTTGAATCCCATAGGATTCAATGTAAAAAAATATTTTTTTTATTCAACCATCTATTCTTTTCATTTTCATTAAAAAGCCTTTTTTATTTATTTTCTAGAACACCTCTTTGTAATTTTTGTATTTTTTTAGACAAAAATTTTGATTCCCATTTTTTTATAAGGGTTTTTTTAATTCCGTTTAACAGACCTTCTTATTATTTTTTAACCCTTTCACTGCTGAGGCATTTCACCGCTGTGTGCTGAGCTAATTTTTACCGCTTTCGCTCATCATGTTTAAACGTGATTTGAAGCCACATTTTATTATATGGCCCAGACATATTATATATCGTTCTTTCCGGCAGACTCCGCAGATTCATAATATATCATTTTTATATGTATGCGTCATGTCCTGCCTGTATATTATGACAAAAAATGCAATAAAAATTGAATTTTTAATCATCTGCAGTGTGTAAAGTGTTTTTTTCCCCATTTTATCCCATGAACGTTTGCGGTTATGTTTTCTATGGGGTGCACTTGTACAAAAATTATTTTTTGGGGGGAATTACGGGATTTTTAGCAAATGCACCCCATAGAAAAAAATCATTAGTGCAGCATCATTGTTCACATTATAATTGAAATGTGAACAATATTGTTGCATTAATAAAAACAACACACACAAAAAAAACATGTTTTTTTTTAAAATTTATTTATTATTTTTATTATTTTTTTTATTTTATTTTTACTTTGTACCTGGTCATGTTCAGGCCTTTCGAATGACACCCTCCGAGTCATGTGTCCGTGTGGCAGGGGGTGTCAAACCAGACACATGACTCAAAAACCAGACAGTCCAGGTGAAACCCAGACGGGTGGGAACCCTCGTCAAAATAGCTTCTTCACTTTCTAATGTCTTTACCTCCAAACATTCATGTGATCCCCTTTAATACTTCCAGTGGAAAAGCCCAGCAGAAATCAATAGCTCTCATGTTGTACAAGCAATCCATTACAACCTGATTCCAGGAAACTATCAGACTGACAGTAACATAATATCCATAAAACTCAGGGATGGATTAAAGGATGACCTTTTTCCACTCAAGGTATGTCATGCACCAGGTTTGATACATACAAAGCTGTTTGCAGAATAAATATAATTGCTATTTGCTTGCGCTGTGATGTTAATATCTTGCAAGATATTGATCTATTCTGCATGTTTTACCCTGTGTGTCCATGTGTTGTACAACAAGCACGTAAATATTGGTAAATATTTATTTATTTATAAAGTATTTTACCAGGAAGGATACATTGAGATTTCTCTCATTTTCAAGTATGTCCTGGGTTCAATATTGTAAATATTGGTAGTGTGGTGGTCCCACTTCAAGGAGACCTTATAGAAATGCGGTAGTTTGGTGGCTACCACAGCAGGTCTCACATATAGGAGCCTTTACACATCACAGTGGTGCAATCCAGTACTGACTATTTGCACTTACGACCTTTATAGCGTACAACTCTATGGAATGAAGTAATGCATAGAAAAAATTAATAAGGCACTCAGAGTGTAGAACAATTTTTAATTCATCCTTATTTAAATAGAAATTCAATAAAGGTATATATAATTGTTCACAATCTTGAGAGTCACCTCCTGTTCCCTGAGGACACCAGGGTTTGGTTTCTCTTAAGGGAGAGAGTTTTTCCACAAGTAACTTTATCTGTGAAACCGTTTTAAAAGTGTTTGAACCAAAGGTTGGGAAACTAAGCCATGTACTGTAAATATTACTATTCAAGGTATAGGATGAAATTAAAAACGAGTAGGTTTGTTCCTGAAATATATCCTAAAGTCTCTGAGCAGGTTTTTATTTTTTGCGTGGAGCTACCTTACAAAGTTATTTTAGAGGTCTGTGAATGTTCGCTTTATTCAGTATGTTACAGCAATAATTTTCCTAATTCTAAATGATGAGGGAGAACTCCACAGATCCCTTTGTTTATTGGAAAATACTTGTTTTAACATGCTGAGGTTATACAAAGAGTTTTAAAACAACTAGAATGTCAGATGCAGGCACATACTGGCTGTCGGGACTACCGGGAGAGTCCGGTGGGCCGGAGTCCCAGTGGGCCGTTGTGACCGGCCGTCTGCCTTGGCCCTGAGGCATCGAGCTCGCCTAGGCTGATCGCCTAAGCCTGACAGCAGCCTGGGGCTGTCCTGGGCCTTCCTTTTTTTAAAAAAAAAAAGAAATTAAAGATCATTTATCATTTTTTTTATTTTACAAAAAACATTTTTATCTGTATTTTTTTAAAGATCTTTTTGTATGGTTTAGACATTTTTATTTTTAAAAGACTTTTTAATTTTGTAACCGATCACTTTGTTAATTTTAAAGGACCTTTTTTTATTATTTAGACATTTTTATTGATTTAAGTTCTTATTAGGACAATAGGAGATTTTCTTTTTTATTCAGTTCAGAATAATTTTCCAATGCCAATTCGGCTTAATTCAGCGGTTATTGGCGCAATTCGGTGTTTTTTGCCGACTTCCGATAACCACTAGTGTATTTTGGCCTAGGCCAACAAGGCCCAGGCCTAGGGCGGCACTTTCCAGGGGGCGGCGGCCCGCTGGGTGGCCCCACCCCTAAAAAAAAAAAAAAATTTTTTTTTTTTTTTTTTTTTTACTTTTGCAAACTATTTTACCAGGAAGGAAACATTGAGATGTCACTAATTATCAAGTATGTCCTGGGTAGGCAAGTCCTAGGCTTTCACTTTCCAGGGGGCAACAAAAAACCTCACCACTAATTGGGTTACTCACAGAGCACCGAAATGACGCCAACATTTTGGTGTTCTGTAGTTCCTTGCACTTCGGGGAATAAAATTTCCCAACCCTGCAGTGAATTCACCATTCACCGCAGGGTCCCCAAAGTGCATGGAGTCGGCCGCTGTATGCTGCCACCGCAAACCTATGGCCTGCTGTTTTCAAAAGAACTACTGAAGGAAAATGTCTAGAATTTACATATAAGATCCTATGATTGATAATAAAAAGTTCTGTTACAGAAAAAGGAGAACTGCTATTAAAAAAAGGGGGGGGAATTTAGCCCAAAAAATTCTGAAAAATCACTAAAAAGGTACAAAAAAAACCGATAAATAAATAAACACTTTTTACTGCAGATTAAAATAATAAATGGTTTATTAGATATTGCATAAAAAACGGGAATATTTTTAACATTGAAACCTATGGGGTTCGCCTTAATAAACCTGCTGATTGAAACCACGAACATCAGGGCATTTCACTGACATTTTTCTGCTGTTTGGTGTTCTCTGAATAGATTAACCATTACTTCTCTATGGGGATTTGCACTGCCTTCAAACAGCACCGTACTTGCTGGCAGTTCGCCAAACTTGTGTGTGAGCATATCACCAGAGCAGTGGTGTACTTAGAGGAGTGGCGGAGGGCGGGCCGCCCCAGGTACCAGTGATTATTGGGGTGTCATTAGGGGGTACTAGGAGGTGCCACAGTCACTGTGTGTCAGCTTTGAGCTGTGTTCTCAAACAATGAGCAGCGGAGCATGGCGTTTGCATACGGAATAAAATCGAATAGAATAAAAATCCCCCTCTCCTCCCTCTATAGCTCCTCCCCTGCCCCGCAGCAGCTCTAGGAGAGGGGAGGGGGATGTGATTTGTGCCAGAGAGAGAAGATGACAGTAAACGGCAGGTAAAGGGGGGGGGGGTTTCAGCAGAATATGAAGCCCTGTCTGCTTACTGCTGTTTAAAGTGGACCTTTCCTTAACCAGCACTGCAGTGATAGAAATTTGTCATTGAGCTGCCTGGCTCCTGGTGAGGCTGCTTGCGTGCAGGTCACACTCGGTCCGGCCAGTCAGGTGGTACTGAGTCTCAGTACCACCTGACTGGCTGAACCACGTGACACGCATGCACGCAGCTGCCCGCCCTTTCGTTAACATGGACTGTCACTCTATTCTGGACTGAACACCCACCGGGAAGGGAATCAAAGCCACGGTGCACCCTCTGGCAGTGGCACCCCACTGTTGACAAGATGGCTCCACGCACAGGCACAGCCGTGATCCTAACGTGGCCTGGAGGGACCTCCTGCTGAGTCTGTACACAGTCCCTGCTGACTCTGCACATAGCCCTACCGCAGACAGAGGCCGGTAAATGTAGAATAAATAATTGCTGTGTGCTCATACACACTCGGTTTGCTGGGAGTTTTATTGCAGTGGATTCTGATGCACTCATACACACCACACATTGCATTGCTGGGAGTTTTATTGCAGTGGATTCTGATGCACTCATTCACACCGCACATTGCATTGCTGGGAGTTTTATTGCAGTGGATTCTGATGCACTCATACACACCGCACATTGCATTGCTGGGAGTTTTATTGCAGTGGATTCTGATGCACTCATACACACCGCACATTGCATTGCTGGGAGTTTTATTGCTGTGGATTCTGATACGCTGACACACACCACACATTGCATTGCTGGGAGTTTTATTGCTGTGAATTCTGATGCACTCATACACACCGCACATTGCATTGCTGGGAGTTTTATTGCTGTGGATTCTGTGATACACACTGCATATTACTGTGAGTTTTATTGCCCTGGAGCTCTGGGATATGCTCATACACACTGCACATTACTGTGAGTTTTATTGCTGTGCAGTTCTGTGATATGCTCATACACACTGCACATTTCTGTGGGTTTTATTGCTTTGCAGCTCTGATATGCTCATACACAGTGCCATTTCTGTGGGTTTTATAGCTATGCAGCTCTGTGATACGCTCATATGCAGTGCACGTTTCTGTGGATTTTATTGTTCCACCAATTAGGCTAGGGACAGATGAGCGCATTTTCTGCAGCCACCGTCAAAATGTACGTCGATGCGTGCGCACGCATTTTTTCACGGAATACGCTTAAGTGGTCAGACGATGCGCAATTCTGGACGTATTTCATGACGATGGGGTGAAAAGAAGTCTAGGGAAATCCGGCTGTTTGAACGTTATGTTGGCCGCACACTAGCAGCGTCTGACATCTCCTAATCACGCACACACGCTGCTATGCGGCCGCAGCGCACTCTGTACGTCAGTAGCAGCGGTTTCACGTTCTGATAAAAATGCGTTCATTTGCTGGTTGCGTGGTGTCGGCGCACTTTTGTACGCACGTACTGCGTATATTGGCCGTCATTGGCCGTTATGTGCTGCTACTGCCGCCGTGATTTAGTGCGCCTGCACGCGCGTTCCGACTGCCCCACTCTGACCCTAGCCTTAGAGCGGCTGTGATCCCGTTTACTTGACATGCGTGGCTGTTCTTTGTAAAAATACTTGAATTTAAACATTTCATAATTTTCTTTATCTCAATAGATACATTTGAAATGGTATACAAAATATACAAGTAGGCACTTGGTATCCACTTTTAACATAAAGAGAGGAAAAGGCGGAGCTCTAAGAGGAAAAGGTGGAGCTTAAAGAGGAAGGGTGGGGATTAACCAGGAAGAGGTGTGCCCTTGACAGGAAGGGGTGCGTCAAATTTAAATTAGGGGGTGCACGAGTTAAGTCAGGCCTAGGGCAGCACAAAACCTAAATACACCACTGCCGATAACTGCTTCGGTGACTCCATTTTCAGTAGAACAAAGTGAACATACAGTAAATAGTGAATTCATTGTATTTTTGGCGAAATGGAGTCGCTGAAGAGCGCTGAAATGTGGCAAAACACTAAAACTTCACTCAATTTAAAATACCATAAAATAGGTTTTCATTTCACTAAATGCCAAACCATCAGGGTTATTCAAAGAGAATCGAAAAGTCACCGCACGTTCGGTGACTTTTCGTTCTCTTCAATTCGGTGCGATTTGGCGATCCCATTTCGGCGACCCTCTGGTGTATTCAGCAAGCACCACAGGGCCGCCGTAGTGCAGGAAAAAGCCGCCGCAAACCCGGCGAACACTCACCACAAAACCCAGCGAACGCACACCAAAACCCGCAAAAACATCTGGATTAACCCCACTGAACACGCCAGAGAAACCCAAGCAGCTGCCGATCACAGCGCAGAGCAGCCGCCGGAAAAAGCCGTCACTGCAGATGAATGGAGTGAAAACAAATAAAAAAACTGTTTGCTTAAATGTTTGAAAATTTAAACACTGTTTGCAGAAAAAACTACACAACGAAAATGACTGAAATTTACATCTAAAATCCAATGAATGGTAATAAAAAGGGCTGCTACAGAAAAAAGAAAAAAACGATTAAAAAAAATAAATAAATAAATATATGGTGGGTTTTATTTATACACGCACCAAACACTTCCCATTTGGGATTAAAAACAAAAACATGGAAAGAGGAACAGCTGCAGAACGACGGACTGGTGTTACAAGCATGATATACATAAATACAGAAAAATTCTTTGCCTCTCCTTGGCTGAAAAGCAGCAGGAGGGGCTTGGAGCTGCTCAGTAGAGCGGCCTTTTGGTACATGTTAGGTACTCACTCTGTAAAGAGGTGCCGTGAAGTGGCGAGTGAGTTTACGTTGCAATGGCCATTGAAACAAACAAAAACCTCAGTTTTGTTGTACATGGAACACATAGAAACGAGCGCAGATGACACCTTTTTTTCCTTGTTACGTTTTATACATTCACTGGGCTGTTACTCCTGGCAGTTGCTGCCGCTCCGGTGAGTATGGGCGCGATGCCATTTTTTCTGTATTTATGCATATCATGCTTGTAACACCAGTCCGTCGTTCTGCAGCTGTTCCTCTTTCCATGTTTTTGTTTTTAATCCCAAATGGGAAGTGTTTGGTGCGTGTATAAATAAAACCCACCATATCTTTGCCTCTCCTTGGCTGAAAAGCAGCAGGAGGGGCTTGGAGCTGCTCAGTAGAGCGGCCTTTTGGTACATGTTAGGTACTCACTCTGTAAAGAGGTGCCGTGAAGTGGCAAGTGAGTTTACGTTGCAATGGCCATTGAAAAAAACAAAAACCTCAGTTTTGTTGTACATGGAACACATAGAAACGAGCGCAGATGACACCTTTTTTTCCTTGTTATGTTTTAACTAAAAAGATGTCAGGGAGAGGATTTCTAAGCTAATTAATTTCAACATTCTGCATGTGTTAAAGTACTTTCATCTGTTCAACATTTCACAAGTCAGATAATGGCTCGTGCACATAATGCATATTTAGCGCTCAAAATAGCACAATTGTTGTTTAATTCCTGGCACAAAGACAAAGGGAATATGAGCACTGAATTTACTGTGAAGAAGCACTGTATTGGGTTTTCTTATTAGTGATTGAATTGTGAACATTAGCAGCATGAGTTGTTATTGGAGCTCAGAGAACAATAACCAGATATATGTGTTTATATACTTTGTGTGTGTATATACACTATATTGCCAAAAGTATTCGCTCACCCATCCAAATAATCAGAATCAGGTATTCCAATTAGGGATGCGCATTCGGTTCGGATCTGCGAACTTCAAACTTTTTGGGACGTTCGCCAAAATTTTGAATAAAGTATAAAAAATACTAAAAAAATCTAGAAATAAAGAGACTCTTTACTGCAGAATATTATAAGCAACGGTTTATTAGATATTGAATTAAAATGGGAATATTTTTAACATTGAAGCCTATGGGATAAAACATTCTTGTTACTAAAACATCAGGCAGACACGGCCCTCTAATCAGGCACTATAGAGGGCAGCCTGCTGGGGCCTCCCAAGGATCCCCTTGAGGAGCATGTGGCCGCCGGATGAGAGAGCTGCGACTGTGCAGGCTAGTCACCCGGGTGCATGTGGCAGAGACAGGCGGTGCAGGGAGGGAGCCAATGCAATTGCAGCCACGGCAGATCCCCCCCCCACAACCAGGATCCAGGGAGCCCCCACCAGAGGCGGCTCTAGACTTTGTGAGGCCTTAGGCTAAACTTAAATATGAGGGCCCCACTAACGGCCACAATGAAAAAAAATGCAAGCAATAAATAGTAACTCTTTAAACTGCAAATTAAGACAAGCCTTAATAATTCACTGTTTCTAGAATTTTATCTCCTAACCAGTTATTTAATCAATTATCTGTAGTCAGAGAGTATATTGTGCAGCTGTCTATAAAATATCTTTGCTGCTGTCTTCTTAATGTGCCTGGGTGCCTCTGGGTACCTGGGCGCCTCTGGGTACCTGGGCGCCTCTGGGAACCTGGGCACCTCTGGGTACCTGGGCCCCTCTGGGTACCTAGGTGCCTGAGCCCCTCTGGGTGCCTCTGGGTACCTGGGCCCCTCTGGGTACCTGGGCCCCTCTGGGTGCCTGGGCCTCTCTGGGTGCTTGGGCCTCTCTGGGCCCCTCTATGTGCCTGGGACTGAGGGGCAGTGTTTAAGTTTTTGTTGGGGTTCCGGTCAGAAAGGCTGCTCACTCATGGTCAAAGTAGCATTGTGCAGCAAGTAATCCTCCTCTGGACGAATAATCCCTACCACGGTGGGGCCTCTGCAGCTCTTTCTGCTCTTTCTGTCCCCCTGGCTGTCCAACTCTCTGGTCAAGCGGCGCCAGTCCGATGGATAGTGTCAGTGCGTGTCCGCCCGCGTTGTGCTGCCGCGTGTTTCCTGTGGCTGCGTGGAGACAGTAGAGACAGGAAGGAAGCAAGAAAGGGTGCGCCGCGGCCAGATGCATGTGATCCACCACCGCCGGTGCAATCACACGTGCCGACGTCATCAGGGCGCTGCCGGGCGCTGATTTCTCTGGCGGCGATTAACCAAAAAGTAATAAAAATGCCGCGAAAAAAACAAAAAAATACAATAAATGCTGCCTGCCTGAATATGCAGATTAGGCGGCCGGGCGAGGCCCAGTAAGTGCGAGGCCTTAGGCGGCCGCCTATTCTGCCTAATTAAAGAGCCGCCACTGGCCCCCACTGACCATCAGGCTAAGGTAAGGCGACACATTTCTAAAAAAAATAAAATCCAAGGACATTTTTAAATGTCCCCGGGAACATAAAATAAAACTACCTTGCTGAATGTATTTAATTATATATATTAGATACATTCAGCCAGGTAGAGGGGGGTGGCATGTGAGCTGCGTGGGGGGAAGGTAACTGCAGGTATGATATATATATATATATATAGATATAGAGAGAGATAAGATATATATCTATATTCTTATAAATATATAGACCAAGTGGAAAAGGACGCACACCAGGACTTTGGTAAGTCCTGGTGTGCGTCCTTTTCCACTTGGTCTACATATTGTCTATTGGACTTTGCACCCAGGCACTCGTGAGTATACTCATGGCCACAGCTGGTTGCACAGTTCTACTTATAAATATATATATATCCAGACTTGTATTACACACACATTTTGGAAACTAATTGCCCCCCCTCCCATTTGGATGATCCCTCCAGAAGAAATGTTGAACCCGATAGAGCAGAGAATAATATATATAATCTCTGCTCTGTCGGGTTCAACATTTCTTCTGGAGGGATCAGCCAAATGGGGGGGCGCATTTAGTTGAGATTGTCCATGTGCCACCATGTGCGTATGTGTATATATGGTCTGAGGTCTGTGGGTGGGTGTATATATATATATCTGCGTGTTGATAAATACGTATATATAGGTCTGCGTGTTGATATATACGTATATGTCTGTGTGTGGTATCCAGAGCCAGTGCAGGCATTTTTGTTTACTCAGGCGAAGTTGCGTTTTGGTGCCCCCTCCACCCAATCCGTGCCATGCCAATCGGGAATGTTTGGTGTCCTCACGCATTGCCAATCTATGCTGTGCCTGGTGCCCCTCCTGTGCCACAGGGCCAATCTACAGAGTGTGTGGTCCCCTCCTTTGGCAATGTGGCATAGGAGGGGCACCAGGCACTGCACAAATTTGCAATGTGGCCTGGTGGTGCCCCCTGGTCTTGCTGTGTCAATATACCCACAGATTTCAAACTGCCTGCCACTCCCAGTGTTTCCCTGTGATCCTGCTACCTACTAGGGATGGGCGTTCGGTTCGATGCATTCGAGAGTTCGCATCGAACATCACATGTTCGATAGTTCGCGAACTGCGAACATTTCCGAGTGTTCGTCTCGAGTTCGCCCACAATGCATCACTATGGATCACAATGCAGTTTTCCACTTCCCTGAAGCTTGCAATTTGCTAGAACCTCGGACCTGACCACAAGACAGGTGCAAGACTATGCCAATCACGGCTCAGAGTCCTGATTGGGCAAATTTTGCCCAATCATGGGCTCACAGAGCTAAGTCCCGCAGCACACTATATAAGGCTTTCAACCCAGCCCAGCCAGCACGTGTTTCTCTGCAGGAGTTAGAGGAGATTGTTCTGTCAGTGTGTCTTCTCACTGCCAGTGACAGCTATTGAGAGGGTCTCACTTGTTGCAGATATCTGAGAATTGGTGGAAAGTGTGTCTTCTCAGTCAGTTACAGCAGCAATTTGGGGGGCTCACTTGTTGCAGATATCTGGGAATTGGTGGAATGTGTGTCTTCTCAGTCAGTGACAGCAGCAATTTGGGGGGCTCACTTGTTGCAGATATTTGGGAATTGGTGGTGGAAAGTGTGTCTTCTCAGTGACAGCAGCAATTTGGGGGGCTCACTTGTTGCAGATATTTGGGAATTGGTGGTGGAAAGTGTGTCTTCTCAGTCAGTGACAGCAGCAATTTGGGGGGGCTCACTTGTTGCAGATATCTGGGAATTGGTGGAAAGTGTGTCTTCTCATTCAGTGACAGCAGCAATTTGGGGGTCTCACTTGTTGCAGATATCTGGGAATTGGTGGAAAGTGTGTCTTCTCAGTCAGTGACAGCAACAATTTGGGGGGCTCACTTGTTGCAGATATCTGGGAATTGGTGGTGGAAAGTGTGTCTTCTCAGTCAGTGACAGCAGCAATTTGGGGGGCTCACTTGTTGCAGATATCTGGGAATTGGTGGAAAGTGTGTCTTCTCAGTCAGTGACAGCAGCAATTTGGGGGGCTCACTTGTTGCAGATATCTGGGAATTGGTGGTGGAAAGTGTGTCTTCTCAGTCACTGACAGTCAGCTATCAGGGGGTGTCACATACGTTCATAAAATTTCTGTGAATTGTAATCCATGTCTTCTCAGTCACTGGCAGTCAGCTATCAGGGGGTGTCGCATACTTCCATAAAATTTCTGTGAATTGTAATCCGTGTCTTCTCAGTCACTGACAGTCAGATATCAGGGGTGTCACATACTTCCATAAAATTTCTGGGAATTGTAATCTGTGTCTTCTCAGTGCTAGCTATTGGGGTCTCACTTCAAGCAGATATCTGGGAATTGTTGTACTCTGTGTCTTGTCACTGCTGCCAGCTATCAGGGTGTCTCACTGAGTTATACCAGAGTTCTGCATATATCCAATCTTTATACCAGAGTTGAATCAGAGTTCTGTATATCTTTAATCTATATATCACTCACCATGTCAGAAAGACCAAAAAGGACAGGCAGACGCTCCCAGACACAGATAAGAGGGCAAGCAGCCTCTGTGTCGGAAGGTCATCATGGACGTGGTGCACCCTCTGCAGGGCACGCTTGTCCTTTCTAACTGGTGCTGGCCATATTATGCAGCAGCAACATACAGAGGATTTGGTGGATTGGCTAACCAGACCATCCTCATCCTCTGAGTCCTCTGCCAGCCAGGCTTCTAGTGCTTTACAGTCCACCTCAGCTGCCAAAGCATCTAATGCAGCCTCCATGTCCACAGCTACTCCTGCCGTAGCCTCACCACCATACACGGAGGAGTCAGCTGAATTGTTTGACTACAATGACAGTGACATGCTGCATGAGAATGAGCAGCAACTCCAGTGCTCTGATTCAAACTCTGAGGTTGAGGAAGGGAGTAAAATTAGTCTAGAGGGAGGGGGTGCCAGCAGTGACATACAAACAACTGGCACTCATGTTGCCCCAGCAGCTGCAGCATACTGCCAGGTTGGCTCCAGTGACGAGGAGATAGGGGGTGATGACGATGATGAGGTCACTGACTCCACCTGGGTGCCTGGTCGAACAGAGGAGTCAAGGAAGGAAGAGGAGAATGCACAACAAAAATGAGGCACAATGACCTCTATGACCAACCGTAGCCAGTCCAAGGCATCAGCTGTCAGAGCTGCTCAGGTGCAGAGCGCTGTTGTCTCGCAGCACACGTCCAGGTACTCTCCTGTCTGGGAGTTCTTCACGAAATGTGCAGCAAACCGCAGCGTTGCTATTTGTAAGCTATGTAAGAAGAGGGTCAAGCGTGGGAAAGACATGGACGCTTGGGTACCACGTGCTTGAGGTGACATATGACCACCTGGCACGCATCCCGTTGGCGCAACACTTTGCGTAGGTCCTCCTTACCTGTCTCCACCCCCACTATATGTCCTGCTATATCATTGACTCCAACCTCCACTGACAGGGATGATGCTACAGGAATGAGTGTACCAGGTCCTCCCTCAGAATGTGATAGCATCCCATCACCAGCTGCAGATTTATGCACTCAGATTTCGTTGCCCCAGCTGCTGCAGCGAAGAAAAAATTACTTGCATTACAGCTGCTGCCTTTCCAGCTGGTGGACTCTGCCCCCTTCCGTGAATTGGCAGAATGTGCTGTACCACAGTGGCACATTCCGAAAAGCCAGTACTTTTCACGGAAGGCCATTCAAGCACTATACCAGCACGTTGAAGACAATGTTATGGAGTCACTGGGAAAGGCAGTCAGCAGCAAGGTGCATATCACTTTAGACACGTGGTCCAGCAAGCATGGACAGGGCCGTTACATTTCCTTCACGGCACACTGTGTAACTCTGCTTGCAGCTGGGAGGGATCCAGGATGGGGCTCTGTGCTGGAGCTTGCTCATTCACCACGCCTCCACAAAGCTGCTTGTATGAGGTCTGTCTGCTCCACCCTCTGGCAAAGTGGCAGCTAAACCGACGCGTGGCAGGGGCTACGCAATGGCTCAAGCAAAAAGAAGCCATACTAGAAACATAGAAAAATGTCGGCAGATAAGAACATTTCGGCCCATCTAGTCTGCCCAATTACATGGATACTTTAACAGTATACTTTCTATACTGTGCTTGAGCTGGTTTGTTTAGGGGACAGGAGCCACACTGGGCCAGAAATTCTGTCAGCTCTGCAGGGGCAGGTGCAGAGATGGTTAACACCACGCCAGCTTCAGCTGGGAATGGTCGTCTGTGATAATGGCAGCAACCTTCTCTCCGCCCTACGCCTGGGTAAGTTGACGCATGTAATATGCCTAGCACACGTCCTAAATCTGGTGGTACAGCCTTTCCTAACCAGGTACCCAGGGCTGGCAGAGCTTCTCAGCCAGGCCAGAAAAGTCTGCAGCCACTTCAGATGGTCATTCCCAGCAAGTGTTCGCCTGGCAGAAATTCAAAGAGAATTCTACCTTCCCACAAACCGTCTGATCTGTGACATGCCCACCAGGTGGAACTCGACATTAGCAATGCTGCAGTGTCTGCACAAGCAGCAGAGGGCCATGAATGAGTACCTGTGTGAGTATGGCACAAGGACAGGTTCAGGTCAACTTGGTTTTTTTTCTCCCCCACAGCGGCTGATGATCAAGGATGCATGCACTGTACTGTCACCATTTGAGGAGGCAACGAGGATGGTGAGCAGGGACAGTGCATGCATCAGTGACACAATTCCTTTAGTGTTCCTGCTGGAGCGCACTCTGTGGGGAATTATAGATGTGGCACTAGAGGCAGAGCAGCAGGAGGAAGAGGAGGCCTTCCCTAGCTCTCAAGGCCCCAGTCTTTACGCAGACGCATTCCTGTGGGTCCTCAGATCAAACAGGAGGAGGATGAGGAGGATCAGGAGGAATATTTAAGTAGTGGGGGCATTGAAGGTGGGGATTCCTCAAAGGAGGGTTTTGTGTGCCTAGAAACACAAGGACTAGTATGTGGCAGGGAGGAGGAAGTGCACGATGGGGTCATCCTCCTCATTGACCAGGAAGTCTCGGAAGCTAATGCCACCTCCAACCTACGCTGCATGGGCTCCCTTATCCTGCAAAGCCTGCTAAAGGACACCAAAATTCGTGCTATCAAGGAGAGGGATAATTACTGGTTAGCAAGCCTTCTTGATTCAAGATACAAGGGTAAAGTTGCAGAGCTCATCCTGCCCGCACAGAGGGAGCACAGGATGAAAACACTTGAAGATGCTCTAAAGCGACACTTGTGTAACACCTGTCCAGGCACTGGTAGGTTACCAAGTGATGACACAGGTGCTTCTGAGGCTGCGGATGATCAGAGGAAGAGCGGTGAAGGCCGGGGCCGCTTGACTGATGCATTTTTAAAAATATTTATGTAGGCACCCGTTCACAGCGTCTTCACCATATGGTGCAGGACTACCTAGGTGCAAGGACAGACCTGGATACCTTTACAGAGGATGATCCACTGGCTTACTGGGTGTTGAGATTGGATCACTGGCCAGAATTTAGCCAATATGCTATGCAGCTACTAGGTTGCCTTCATCCAGCGTGCTTTATGAAAGGACGTTCAGTGCCGCTGGAGGTTTTGTCACAGACAAAAGAGTGCGTCTGTCCACCGACGCTGACATTTATAAAAATGAATCAATCCTGGATCAGCAGCCATCAATCCCTTAATGCTGACGTAACTGAATAGATCGGGGATCTCTTCTGCATTCCCAAAACCTCCACCACTGCACTCTTCCACAATACCACAGAGGGGTTACTTACGGTGTGAACGCACTTGCTGCCACCAAAGGCACAATATTTGGGTGCACTGCCACTGACGCCTATATTACCAGATTCATATCATTTTAATATTGGACCACAGGGTCCAACCCTGCACTCTTCCACAATACCACAGATGGCACTGTTGCCGACACTAAAGGCCCAATTTTAAAGCACCTATTGTTACTTTCATCCAAAGCCTGCATAAGTTTCACCATAATTTAACCAAAAAAATCACTAAACGTCCTAAAACGTCTCCTCTTTTCATACAGACTGCCGCCCCAAGCAGTTGTTAATGAATAGATTAAAGAAAAACCGCCATTTGAAATGTCACTTTTTTGTTTTTAAATGTTTCTATACATCCTACAAATCCGCCACTTCACGGGCAGGTTATGGGGACTAGTGATGAGCCGAACATCCCCGTGTTCGGTTCGCATTCGAACTCGAACAATTTCAAAAGTTTGAGTTCGGACTAGAACACGAACCGAACTCAATGCAAGTCAATGGGACTCGAAAGTTCAATTTTTAGAGTGCCCTCCAAGAGGGCATATATGCAAGATATTTGCCATAAAAGGTGTATGGGGGTCCGGGTAGTGTCCTGGGGGACAGGAATCAAGGACAAAAAGTTAAAAAAAATATGTTTTTAAAGGAACATTGAGTTTTCCATGAAATAAAGGTTAAGAATAGAAACGAAAAATTCCTTCAATTATCGTGCCTAGGATGTCCCCATAACCTGCCCGTGAAGTGGCGGATTTGTAGGATGTATAGAAACATTTAAAAACCAAAAAATGACATTTCACATGACGGTAATTGGTTTTCCTTTAATCTATTCATAAACAAGTGGGGCGGCAGCCTGTATGAAAAGAGGAGACATTTTAGGACACGCAGAACAAGTTTAGTGATTTTTTTGGCTAGATTATGGTGAAACTTATGCAGGCTTTGGATGAAAGTAACAATAGGTGCTTTAAAATTGGGCCTTTAGTGTCGGCAACCCCTCTGTGGTATTGTGGAAGAGTGCAGGGTTGGACCCTGCGGTCCAATTTTAAAATTATATGATTCTGGTATAGGCGCCAGTGGTAGTGCACCCAAATATTAGGCCTTGTGCCAGCTAGTGCCTTCACAACGTAACCCCTCTGAGGTATTGTGGAAGAGTGCAGGGGTGGAGGTTTTGGTAATGCAGAAGAGACCCCGATCTATTCAGTTACGTCACCATCAGGGGATTGATAGCTGCTGATCCAGGACTGATTCATTTTTATAAATGTCAGCCGGTCTACAGAGTCGGTGGACAGACGCACTCTTTTGTCTGTGACAAAACCTCCAGCGGCACTGAACGTCCTTTCAGAAAGCACGCTGGATGAGGGGCAACCTAGTAGCTGCATAGCATATTGGCTAAGTTCTGGCCAGTGATCCAATCTCAACACCCAGTAAGCCAGTGGATCATCTGCTGTAGAGGTATTCAGGTCTGCCCTTGCCCCTACGTAGTCCTGCACCATACGGTGAAGACGCTGGCAATGGGTGCCTACATTTGACGTCCCTGGGCGTCGTGGACTAAAATGTTTTTAAAAAGGCATCAGTCAAGCGGCCTGTGACCTCCTGCACCCCCTCTGGCAGAGGTGGACATTACCAATGATGGTTGGATGTTCAGCTCCTTTTTGGATTGTGAGCCTAGGGTCACACTTGAACTCACTAGCAGCTAATGAACCCTACTTATAGGAGGCAACACCCCTTAGGAGGCGCTTCCACATTCATTGTAGTCCTGGACTTAGCGGAGTGCAGTCTGTTTCCAGTTGAGCTCTGACCAAGTTCCCTCTAGGTTTTTTCTTGTCATGTTCCTCACTTATGCTCTGCTGTATTCTAGCTATCGGTATATCTACCGCGATATGCATTATATAGGCATATTTATATCTATGACTATCTTTAGATACCAGGCCATTTGGCGCAGCTGGCCTAAGAAATCAATGGCTACGTTTCCATCCTGCTAGAAGCAATTAAACAGGTTTGTGACAATTTTCTCTGAAGTCATCAAAGGTGTGAATTAAAGATAACACATTTTTGGGGTCTACCCAGCAGGCAGAAGGAGCAATTGCTAATGGCAGGGAGAAGAGGCAGCCAGAGTGGCACCCCAACTGCATATCAAAGAAGCAATCACATTCTCTGATCACTGAAGGTGGTCTTTGGGAGATGATTGATAGACCAGGGAATTAAGATTAATGACGAAGCATAATGAGCGTGCTCAGGAGAGGGGAATTCTGGGGATTGTAAACAAAGGCTCTGCCAGCTAGGAGGCTGGACTTAGAAAAAGGCAGCCCTATATATATTCTGGGGCATGCCATGGGCTTTTGCTGATCACAGGGGTTGTTGATCGGTCCATGCTGTCCATGCTTCCATCTCCAGCAGATCTATGCATGTCTCCATCTCCAACCTCGGAGTCACTGATGCTAGCTTATTGTTTGTAAGTAAGTGTTTAATCCTTTTCTTTTATTTGATGTGTACTGTGTAACTAGCGATTTATTCTAGCTATAATTTTTCTTGTAACAAATGCACTGTGATATATAGCTTTTTTCTATATCATAATAAATATCCATTTGTTACGTTCTGTTTCTGCCTGATATTCGATCCACGCTAACTCAAGAGACTGGAGTATGCTTGTTGTTTTGAGCTCGAGTAGCTACAAAATTGTGAGTTGCGTTCGATGGGGACGGTTGGGTACGCAAGCGGGGATTGTTGTCTATGCAGTCACTGTCCAGGTCTAGGGTAGGCAGACAGTGCGGTTGCTTAGCCCTGCGCCTCTCGCTGTGATGCACGTAATGTCCATGAGGACTGGTGGCAGTGTAGCTAATAGAGTAAGAACTGGGGCCAGGGATTGTGGGAAACGTAGTCCCTACCCGATTTAAGAGAGGACTGGTACTGCGTTGAAATCCTGGGACCATTGTATCGCGCTCTACGTACCTGTTGCGAGAGAAAGTGTGCGGGATGGATAGGTAAGCAAGCGCGTGTGGGCTCGTTGTCCACTGGGTCATTATCTGGGCTAGGCTAGACAGATAGTGGGTGGCTTAACCTGGCATCTTTCGCAGCAGCGTGCGTAGTGGTCATGACAACCGGTACCCTCCACTGTCCCCTGTACCCAGTAATCTTGAATATATCTTGTGTATCAGACCTCTTGCCTAGTATCCTGACTATTCTGTTTGCCTGTGACCCACTTACACCTTATGCTTGTATAATTGACCATTCTTAGTGCCTGAACCCATTCCGTACCTTTGCCTGGATTACTTGTTATTATTGTTTATCTTGTCTGCTATTCTGTATTTCTTGTATGTACCGTTGTGATTAGTTCTGCTTTGTTTTCATTCTGTTAATGTTTTCTAGTTCAGTTCAAGTCTTGTCTAGTTATATCTCGCTCTATTAAATAAACCCTGTCTAGTTTAACCCAGTATCTGTCTAGTTAATGTCTCACTGCGAATTAGGCTCACACCCAACCCTCCTGCACTCATAGCTAGGCCCCAACCGTGACACGGCCCCGGCCTTCACCGCTCTTCCTCTGATCATCCACAGCCTCAGAAGCACCTGTGTCATCACTTGGTAACCTACCAGTGCCTGGAAAGGTGTTACACAAGTGTCGCTTTAGAGCGTCCTCAAGTTGTTTCATCCTGTGCTCCCTTTGTGCGGGCAGGATGAGCTGTATAACTTTACCCTTTTTCGTGGATCAAGAAGTCTTGCCAAACAGTAATGATCCCTCTCCTTGATAGCATGAATCCTGGGGTCCTTTAGCAGGCTTTGCAGGATAAGGGAGCCCATGCAGCATAGGTTGGAGGTGGCACTAGCTTCCGAGTCTTCTTGGTCAATGAGGATGACCCCATCGTGCACTTCCTCCTCCCAGCCACGTACTAGTCCTTGGGTTTCTGGGCACACAAAACCCTCCCTTGAGGAATCACCACCTTCAATGCCCCCACTAATTAAATATTCCTCCTCCTCCTCATCCTCCTCCTGTCTGATCTGAGGACCCGCAGGAATGCTGTCTGCGTAAAGACTGGGGCCTTGAGAGCTAGGGAAGGCCTCCTCTTCCTCCTGCTGCTCTGCCTCTAGTGCCACATCTATAATTCCCCACAGAGTGCGCTCCAGCAGGAACAATAAAGGAATTGTGTCACTGATGCATGCCCTGTCCCTGCTCACCATCCTCGCTGCCTCCTCAAATGGTGACAGTACAGTGCATGCATCCTTGATCATCAGCCACTGCGGGGGGGGGGGAAACAAGTTGACCTGAACCTGTCCTTGTGCCATACTCACACAGGTACTCGTTGATGGCCCTCTGCTGCTTGTGCAGACGCTGCAGCATTGCCAATGTCGAGTTCCACCTGGTGGGTATGTCACAGATCAGACAGTTTGTGGGAAGGTGGAATTTCTGCCAGGCGAACACTTGCTGGGAATGACAGTCTGAAGTGGCTGCAGACTTTTCTGGCCTGGCTGAGAAGCTGTGCCTGGCCTGGCTGAGAAGCTGTGCCAGCCCTGGGTACCTGGTTAGGAAACGCTGTACCACCAGATTTAGGACGTGTGATAGGCATGGTACATGCGCCAACTTACCCAGGCGTAGGGCGGAGAGAAGGTTGCTGCCATTATCACAGATGACCATTCCCAGCTGAAGCTAGCGAAGCTGACGTGGTGTTAACCATCTCTGCACCTGCCCCTGCAGAGCTTGCCAGAATTTCTGGCCCGGTGTGGCTCCTGTCCCCTAAACAAACCAGCTCAAGCACAGTATGGCATCTTTTTGCTTGAGCCATTGCGTAGCCCCTGCCACGTGTCGGTTTAACTGCCACTTCGCCAGAGACAGAGAAGGAGGAGGAAGAGGTGGTGGAGCAGACAGACCTCATACAAGCAGCTTTCTAGAGGCATGGTGGATAAACAAGCTCCAGCACAGAGCCACGTCCTGGATCCCTCCCAGCTGCTATCAGAGTTACCCAGTGTGTTGTGAAGGAAATGTAATGGCCCTGTCCATGCTTGCTGGTCCACGTTTCTAAAGTCATGTGCACCTTGCTGCTGACTGCCTTTCCCAGTGACTCCATAACATTGTCTTCTACGTGCTGGTATAGTGCTGGAATGGCCTTCCATGAAAAGAAATGGCATTTTGGAACCTGCCACTGTGGTACAGCACATTCAGCAAATTCACGGAAGGAAGCAGAGTCCACCAGCTGGAAAGGCAGCAGCTGCAATGCAAGTAATTTTGCTAAGCTGTATTTAGATGCTGTGTGTCACGTTTAGACTGCGGGTAGTGTAGCAGGTTGGTTGTGAGCCCAGGATGCAGTGATGAAGGCAGGTTTAGAATAACAAAAGAGTGTTTATTTGCACATAAACACAGTAGCATTAAATCAGACAGGGTTCAGGCAATGGAGTCGTCAGGATTCAGCAAGGGGTTCGGTACACGGCAAGGCTGGCAGAGAATAGTCGGTGGTATAGCAGGGGTTCGGTACACGGCAAGGCTTCGATGGGGGGCAGAGGGGGAGCAGGATGGGAGGGTTACCGGTGAGTGAAGGAATGAGAGTCCAGATTGTAGCAGAAGGTCCTTGGGGTCTTGGCAGAGAGTTCAGGAGAAGGTCAGGGAGCTTTAGTACACAGGTATCGCAGTCAGTAACTTCAATGTGGAAGTGAAGTCTGGAGGGCGTAGCTTCCTGATATACAGGGATAATTAGGGGAAGGTGAGGTCAGGTGAAATTCTAGGGCTAGGATGCTGGGAACACACTGGTTTAGGAACGTGTATTGTTCATGATGCAGGGTTGGCGTGGGTGACAGGGGCCAGAGGGTGGCGATCCTGACACTGTGCTTGGGGATGGTTGGAACTATATATTATTTTTTTTTTTACGCTGCAGCAGCTGGGGCAACGTAACCGGACTGCGTAAATCTTCAGCTGATGGGATGCTGTCACATTCTGAGGAGGACCTGGTACACCCATTACTGTAGCATCATCCCTGTCAGTGGAGGTTGTAGGAAATGACATGGCAGGACATATAGTGGGGGTAGAGACAGATGAGGAGGAAGAGGACTTATGCAAAGTGTTGTGCCAACGGGATGCGTGGCAGGTGGTCATATGTCGCCTCAAGCACGTGGTACCCAAGCGTGGGATGTTTTTCCCACGCTTGATCCGCATCTGTCATAGATTACAAATAGCAATGGTGAGGTCTGCTGCACATTTTTTAAAGAACTCCCAGACAGCAGACTTCCTGTACATGTGCTTTGAGACAACAGCGCTCTGCACCTGAGCAGCTGTGACTTCTGATGCCTTGGACTGGCTACGGTTGGTCATAGAGGACGTTCTGCCTCGTTTTTGTTGTGCCTCCTCCTCCCTTGACTCCTCTGTTCGATCAGGCACCCAGGTGGAGTCAGTGACCTCATCATCGTCATCACCTCCTATCTCCTAGTCACTGGAGCCAACTTGGCAGTATGCTGCAGCTGCTGGGGCAACATGAGTGCCAGTTATTTGTGTGTCACTGGCACCCCCTTCCTCTAGGTTGATTATACTCCCTTCCTCAACCTCAGAGTTTGAATCAGAGCACTGTAGTTGCTGCGCATCCTCAAGCAACATGTCACTGTAGTTCACAGCACTCTCCACCACATCGTGCTTATACAACAACTATAAGAAAAAGGAGAACTGCAGTAAAATATACAACCTTTAAATGGTCGCTATCTCTGAAATAACAGCCAGTATTTGGGTAGATTGCAGTGGCTAGAAATGTAAATAAACCATCATAGCATAACACTGTATGAAATTTAATAAATGTAAAAACCAGCAAAAAGGCCACTCACAAGATTAGTGGCACACATAACAGTAGAAGTGTGCACATAAGCATTTTAAAACATTTCGTCCAAATATTCACCGCCACCGGAATGCGTAGTCCTCTGGAAGTAAATTTATAAGGGAGAATCCTGGCCAAGGATGCGCCTTAGCCTCCGGTCGTCTGACCTGCTGGTCCGTGAGAACTTGCTTTTACTGGACAGCTGCACTGGCCTCCTTTGTAGTCTACCTTGGCCGGGATTCTCCTTTATAAATTTACTTCCAGAGGACTACGCATTCCGGTGGCAGTGAATATTTGGACTAAATGTTTTAAAATGCTTATGTGCACACTTCTATTGTTATGTGTGCCACTAATCTTGTGAGTGGCCTTTTTGCTAGTTTTTACATTTATTAAATTTCATACAGTGTTATGCTATGATGCTTTATTTACATTTCTAGCCACTGCAATCTACCCAAATACTGGCTGTTATTTCAGAGATATCGACCATTTAAAGGTTGTATATTTTACTGCAGTTCTCTTTTTTCTTATAACATGTCACTGTCATTGTAGTCAAACAATTCAGCTGACTCCTCCGTGTGTGATAGTGAGGCTACGGCAGGAGTAGCTGTGGACATGGAGGCTGAATTAGATGTTTTGGCAGCTGAGGTGGACTGTAAACCACTTCAAGCCTGGCTGGCAGCGGACTCGGAGGATGAGGAATGGATGGCCTGGTTAGCCAATCCACCAAATCCTCTGTATGTTGCTGCTGCTTAAGGCTAAGGTCAGACTAATGCAGTATTAACGTGCGTTTAGCTGCACTAAATCACGGCCGCGTTGGCAGCAAAATACGTCCAATGCCGGGCAGCATACGAAGAACGGCCGCACAAAAGTGCGGCCGCGCAACGTCAACGAACGTCAAACCGCTAGTACTGACGTACAGAGTGCGCTGCATCCACTAGCGGCATGTGTGCGTGATTAGGAGACGTCAGACGCTGCTAATGTCCGGCCAACATAACATCCAGACGCAAAAAGTGTTTTATTGATGATCCGTACAAAATCACGGACGAAGATACGCATCGTATGACCGCTATCGCATATTCTGTGAAAAAATGCGTCCATTCGTTCGAACGCACTTTTTCACGGACAACGCGAAAAATGCATTAGTCTGACCCTAGCCTTAGACAGCCAGCACCAGTTAGAAAGGACAAGCGTGCCCCTGCAGAGGATACACCACGTCCACGACGACCATAGGCACAGCCTCCCGACACAGAGGCTGCTTGCCCTCTTCTCTGTGTCTGGGAGCGTCTGCCTGTCCTTTTTGGTCTTTCTGACATAGTGAGTGGTATATAGATTAAAGATATACAGAACTCTGATTCAACTCATGTTGTGCTCATGCCACTGTACAGAGCACTGGTGAGACCTCACTCAGAGTACTGTGTGCAGTACTGGAGACCGTATCTCCAGAAGGATATAGACATCTTAGAGAGAGTTCAGAGAAGGGCTACTAAAATGGTGTACGGCTTGAAGGAGAAAAGTTACCAGGAAAGGCTTAATGAACTTAACATGTACAGCTTGGAAAAAAGACGAGACAGAGGAGATATGATAGAAACATTTAAATACGTAAACGGAATCCACAAGGTAGAGGAAGGGAGTATATTTAAACGGAAACAAAGTAGCAAAACAAGAGGACATAGTCTTAGATTAGAGGGGCAAAGGTTTAGAAGTAACATCAGGAAGCATTATTTTACTGAGAGGGTAGTGGATACATGGAACAGCCTTCCAGTAGAAGTGGTAGAGGCCAAAACAGTAATTGAATTTAAGCAAGCATGGGATAGGCATAAGGCTATCCTAAACAAAAGATAAATCCAGGTAAAGTATCCATGTAATTGGGCAGACTAGATGGGCCGAAAGGTTCTTATCTGCCGACATTTTTCTATGTTTCTATAAAAATTGGAGATATGCAGAACTCTGATTCAACTGTGTTATCTAGATTAAAGATTTCTAGAACTCTGGTATAACTCAGTGAGACACCCTGATAGCTGGCAGCCAGTGACAAGACACAGATTAAAATTCCCAGAAACCACCTATAAATCAGTGAGACCCCCTGATGGGTGGCAGTGACAAGACACAGGTTATAATTCCCAGATATCTGCTACAAGTCTGTGAGACCCCCTGATGGGTGGCAGTGACAAGACACAAATTACAATTCCCAGATATCTGCTAGAAGTATGTGGGACCCCCTGATAGCTGGCAGTGAGAAGACACAGATTACAATTCCCAGGAACCTCCTATAAATCAGTGAGACCCTCTGATGGGTGGCAGTGACAAGACACAGATTAAAATTCCCAGGAACCTCCTATAAATCAATGAGACCCCCTGATGGGTGGCAGTGACAAGACACAGATTACAATTCCCAGATATCTTGTAGAAGTGAGACCCCCCCCATAGCTGCTGGCAGCGAGAACACACAGATTACAACAATTCCCAGAAATCTTGTAGAAGTGAGAACCCCCAATAGCTTCGGGCACAGAGAAGACTAACTAACAGAACAATCTCCTCTCAAAAAAATGTGCTGGCAGAGAAACACATGCTGGCTGGGCTGGGTTGAAAGTCTTATATAGTGTGCTGCGGGACTTAGCTCTGTGAGCCCATGATTGGGCAAAATTTGCCCAATCAGGATTCTGAGCTGTGATTGGCATAGTCTTGCACCTGTCTTGCACCTGACCTATGGTCAGGTGCAAGGCTGTAGCCAATTACAAGCTTCAGGCCAGTGGAAAAGTGCATTGTGGTCCATTGTTGGCGAACTCGAACCGAACATGAGGAAATGTTCGATGCGAACTCCGAAAAGATCGAACCGAACAGCTCATCCCTAATGGGGACCTCCTAGGCACGATATTTGAAGGAATTTTTTGTTTTTATTCTTAACCCTTATTTCATGGAAAACTCACTGTTCCTTTAAAAACGTTTTTTTAAAAACTTTTTGTCCTTGTTTCCTGTCCCCCAGGGCACTACCCGGACCCCCATACACCTTTTACAGCAAATATCTTGTATATACAGTATGCCCTCTTGGAGGGCACTCTAAAAATCGAACTTTCGGGTCCCATTGACTTACATTGAGTTCGGTTCTTTTGAAATTGTTGGAGTTCGAATGCAAACCGAACATGGGGTGTTCGGCTCATCCCTAATTCCAATCACTTCCATGGCCACAGGTGTATAAAATCAAGCACCTAGGCATGCAGACTGTTTTTACCAACATTTGTGAAAGAATGGGTCGCTCTCAGGAGCTCAGTGAATTCTAGCGTGGAACTGTGATTGGATGCCACCTGTGCAACAAATCCAATCGTGAAATTTCCTTGCTCCTAAATATTCCACAGTCAACTGTCAGCTGTATTATAAGAACGTGGAAGTGTTTCGGAACGACAGCAACTCAGTCACGAAGTGGTAGGCCACGTAAACTGACGGAGCGGGGTCAGCGGATGCTGAGGAGCATAGTGTGAAAAGGTTGCCAACTTTCTGCAGAGTCAATCACTACAGACCTACAACTTCATGTGGCCTTTAGATTAGCTCAAGAACAGTGTGCAGAGAGCTTCATGGAATGAGTTTCCATGGCCGAGAAGCTGCATCCAAGCCATACATCACCAAGTGAAACGCAAAGCATTGAATGCAGTGATGTAAAGCACGCCACCACTGGACTCTAGAGCAGTGGAGACGCGTTCTCTGGAGTGACGAATCATGCTTCTCCATCTGGCAATCTCATGGATGAGTCTGGGTTTGGCGGTTGCCAGGAGAACGGTACTTGTCTGACTGCATTGTGCCAAGTGTAAAGTTTGGTGGAGGGGGGATTATGGTGTGGTTTTTTTTCCCAGGAGCTGGGCTTGGCCCCTTAGTTCCAGTGAAAGGAACTCTGAATGCTTCAGCATACCAAGACATTTTGGACAATGCCATGCTCCCAACTTTGTGGGAACAGTTTGGAGCTGGCCCCTTCCTCTTCCAACATGACTGTGCACCAGTGCACAAAGCAAGGTCCACAAAGACATTAATGACAGTCTAGTGTGGATGAACTTGACTGGCCTGCACAGAGTCCTGACCTCAACCCGATAGAACACCTTTGGGATGAATTAGAGCGGAGACTGAGAGCCAGGCCTTCTCGTCCAACATCCGTGTGTGACCTCACAAATGCTCTTCTGGAAGAATGGTCAAAAATTCCTATACACACTCCTAAACCTTGTGGACAGCCTTCCCAGAAGAGTTGAAGCTGTTATAGCTGCAAAGGGTGGACTGACATCTTATTGAACCCTATGGATTAGGAATGGGATGTCACTTAAGTTCATATGCGAGTCAAGGCAGGTGAGCGAATATTTTTGGCAATATAGTGTATATATTTATAAAAAAAATATATATATAAATGGACTGATTTCAATCCAGTTTGAGAAAACATCTGAGATATACAACTGCAAAAAAAGTATACTTGCCAATGGAGGGTGACTTTTTTAATATATAATAATATGTATTATGTAGTTCACAGTCTGAACAAAGAGGCGCGTCCATCGAGTTCAGACTTTCACACATCACCTGCTGCCATTTGTACATTAAAGGAATATGCAAAAAAAAATTAATTGACATTTAAACATTTTTAAACCTATAGACTCAGTACAATAAATCAATAAAACCTTTAAAAATGTGTAAAAAAATGTTTATTTTTTTCCTTTAAACTCTGTCATTTCATTTTCTCCGGCCACGCACCTCAGCTAGGGGTGTTTCTTCAGCCCCTACTTCCGGTATATTCCCCACCGGCTCCTTCCGGCCCACTACTCCACCAACTATTCCACCCATCAAAGCTTCACATGAGCACAAGCTGTGCACGTGAAACCCTGTGCACATTCAGGACCTCAGACTGAGGAAAATGAGGAACTGAATATTAGCATCTCCGCAATTGTGAAAGCAAAAACACACTCGCTCACACACTCACCCGCTGACTTGCGCACACACGCTCTCTCACACACTCACCCACTAACACGCTCACTTGCGCTCTTTCATGGTTTACATACTCATTGTCTTACTCAAACTCCCTCACTCACTCTCACTCTTTCTTGTGCTGTCTCTTCTTATGCGCGCTCTCTCACTGTACATTTTCTTGCGCTTTATCTTGCTATCTTTCTCCCTTTACCTTTTCTTGCTGTGTCTCTGTGCTATTCTTTGCTGTCCCTCTCTCCGCGGTCTCTTTTTCTCCCTGTATTGATTTATTTCCTTTCCTGCCTCTGCAGTAGCTGGGGGTGAAAGAGTTACAGATTGGAATGTCACTCAGCCCGCCCTCCCCTCAGGTCACAGTGTAGGAGGGAGGAGGAGCAACTCAGTCACACATGCTCAGTACGTGGTTTATCTATACTTAGGTATACGCACTGATTGATAAGATCTAAGTGCCTCCTGAGGTGGGCATGGAAAACTCCAAGAAAGAAAAGCAGGTAAATATGAAAAAATATATTATATTTATATTATAAAGTATTTTACCAGGAAGGATACATTGAGATTTCTCTCGTTTTCAGGTATGTACTTGCTCTTTAAGCCTGCTGAATGACATTACTGACTCATTTAAAAGGCATAGCGTGTTTTTAAAAGCACAATAGCAAAGCATGCATGGCCCTGTAAGTCATCTAGCCGTTGCTTAAAAGTCTATATATAATTTATGATTTATCTATAGAATATTTACTTACAACTGAATAAACTTCTACAACAATGGCCCAATCCTTATTTTATGTTACGGATCCTGGTATCCCAGGCACCCCTTTCCGCTGAAACACAGGAGATATTTCTACACACAGTAGACGACACGTACTATGTAGATGTTTCTCATTCGAAATCCAAGTGGAGAATGCTTTATTTTCACTTTAGACACACAAAGGTAAAACACAGTTGAGACTCAATCCACCCCTTACAGATAATATCAAGAGTCTCCAGTCAGAGAACAATAGAAAGACATTCAACACAATGGAGTGTTTATACATGCATCTTATCTAAACAGTGCTAGGACTAGAGGGAAACCAAGGAGTCTTCTTACAGCAGGGAGTACACAATATGCAGAGAGGGGGTAGCCACAGAGGAGTACAATATAAAGACAGGACAGCTAATACAGAGATGTACACTATACAGAGAAAAGGTACACAGAAACATTACTCTACAATACACACATAAGGGAATATTAATAGGGTTGCACCGATATCGATACTAGTATCGGTATCGGGGCCGATACTGGGTACTGCAGGAGTACTTGGTACTCGTGCAGTACCCCCGATATTTTTTCCGATACCGGAAGCCGGCATTGAGCCGGCTTCCGGCATCCGAGGGGCTGCAGCGGCTGTCTGAATGCTCTATCGGCATTCGGACAGCCGGCCCCGCACTCTCCGCAATACTTACCTTCCTGGGCGCCGCCGGGGAATGTCTCCACGCGCGCGCTCGTTGGAAGGACCCCAGCCGCGACCACGTGATCCCGGCTGGGGTCCTTCCAACGAGCGCGCGCGCGGAGACATTCCCCGGCGGCGCCCAGGAAGGTAAGTATTAACACACTGAGCAGCTGCAGGGCCTGTCTGAATGCTGATAGAGCATTCAGACAGGCCCTGCAGCTGCTCTCCGCGACGATACTTACCTTCCTGGGCGCCGCCGGGAAGTTCCCCGCGTGCGCTCGTTGGAAGGACCCCAGCCGGGATCACGTGGTCGCGGCTGGGTCCTTCCAACGAGCGCGCGCGCGGAGACATTCTCGGCGGCGCCCAGGAAGGTAAGTATCGTCGGGGGGGGCGGTCCATGAGCTGGGGGGCATATCCATGAGGGGGCATATCCATGAGCTGGAGGCAATATCCATGAGGGGGCATATCCATGAGGGGGCATATCCATGAGCTGGAGGCAATATCCATGAGGGGGCATATCCATGAGGGGCATATCCATGAGGGGGCATATCCATGAGCTGGAGGCAATATCCATGAGGCATATCCATGAGGGGGCATATCCATGAGCTGGAGGCAATATCCATGAGGGGCATATCCATGAGCTGGAGGCAATATCCATGAGGGGGCATATCCATGACCTGGAGGCAATATCCATGAGGGGCATATCCATGAGGGGGCATATCCATGAGCTGGAGGCAATATCCATGAGGGGGCATATCCATGAGGGGGCATATCCATGAGCTGGAGGCAATATCCATGAGGGGGCATATCCATGAGGGGGCATATCCATGAGCTGGAGGCAATATCCATGAGGGGCATATCCATGAGGGGGCATATCCATGACCTGGAGGCAATATCCATGAGGGGGCATATCCATGAGGGGGCATATCCATGAGGGGGCATATCCATGAGCTGGAGGCAATATCCATGAGGGGCATATCCATGACCTGGAGGCAATATCCATGAGGGGGCATATCCATGAGGGGGCATATCCATGAGCTGGAGGCAATATCCATGAGGGGGCATATCCATGAGCTGGAGGCAATATCCATGAGGGGGCATATCCATGAGGGGGCATATCCATGACCTGGAGGCAATATCCATGAGGGGGCATATCCATGAGCTGGAGGCAATATCCATGAGGGGCATATCCATGAGGGGCATATCCATGACCTGGAGGCAATATCCATGATGGGGCATATCCATGAGCTGGAGGCAATATCCATGAGGGGGCATATCCATGAGCTGGAGGCAATATCCATGTGGGGGCATATCCATGAGCTGGGGGGGCATACTCATGTGTGAGCTGTGGGGGCATAATAACCCATGTGTGTGCTGGGGATTATCCATGTGCTGGGGCAAATCCATGAGTGAGCTGGGGCAAATCCATGAGTGAGCTGGGGCAATCCATGAGCTGGGGCAGTATGAATATATATATATATCGGGGGGATATACATGTGAGCGGGGGGCATTTTTATATGGTCTGTTCTTATTGGAAAGCGGTCACATGACATTAAATAAAAGTATCGGTACTTGGTATCGGTGAGTACTTTTAAAAAGTATCGGTACTCGTACTCGGTCTTAAAAAAGTGGTATCGGTGCATCCCTAAATATTAATATAACACAGACATCAGGTGAACAAACACTCTACCCTATATACAGAGACAATGAACTGTAAAGAAAATAAATGCAAATAAGCTTTTAAGTGGCGGTTTTGTCACATATGTCCCCCCCTTCCAGATCGTTGGCAAGTTTTGATCCCAACGGATCGCTTGCCAAAGACAAGACTTTGCACTCGGCCCCTTTTTGTGCCAACTGCAAAGTTCCAGGGTGCTGGCAGACAAACACTGTCAGTGGGGTATCCCCAGTCGTGGGTCCATAGTCCCGGGGTAAGAGGCAAGCCACCCCTCTTGTCCAGTGTGCCACGCAACAGGCCACCACAGTCCACAGAGAAAAATTGTTCATTAGTGGGCACACTGGCCCTTCTCCCCACATGTCTTTTTCTCCAGGATATTTCTGAAGCCCCAGGACCAGAACCCAGTCAGCATTTACAGTCCCCAGTCTCTCCTTCTGCTGATGCCCACCTCCCAAACATTTAGCAGGGGCCCAGCCCACGGCAATCCCCACAATCCCAAATGGATGCAGTCTCTCAGGATGGTCACTCACCGGTCGCCTTGGCAGATGGGCAGTGGTCCATCTTCCTTGATGACCCAGCACACTCTGTTGTCAACAAAGTGTCCAGCTCCAGTAGAATAGGGTACACTTGCCGCTGGGTAGCAAGGCTTACTGCCTCCTCTCCCTGATGCCCGCTCTCTTCTGTGTCTGGCTCCTCACCTGAGGCCGTGTTGAGCTCCACTGCCAATGTGAGGCTGATCTCTTTTCCCAGCTCATCTGTCCGGTGTAACTCCTCACCGACGGCATGCCACCTGACGATCTCGGCATCCAGCTGTACCTCTATCCGCATGGTCCTTGCTTCCAGTTCAGCAACTGATGCCAGCAGCTCGGCCTGGATCTGTTGATGCCACACAGTCTGGAGCCTCTCGTTTTCCAGCTGTTGGTGGGCAACGCACAGCATACTTTCAGATTATCGCAGCTGCTCACCAATACTGTGGCATTGCTGGGTCTCTGCATCAAGCTGCTCCTGAAGCTCTAGATGGGCCTTCTCAAGCAGCTGGGCCTTGAGTCTCTCTGACTCCCTGTCCACTCTCAGCTGGTTAATTTGCAGCCTGGCCTTCTCAAGATCATCACCTACTTGTTCAGCGTGACTCTGCTTGGCTTTTAATTTCGCTTCCAGCTGCAGGATCTGACCTTCCAGGAAGCACTTTTCCTCCTGGGCTGCCTGGACTTTTAAAACCCCAAAGTCTATGGGCTCATTTCACTGCCGAGCAGCATATTCCTTGGCTCGCTCAGCAGCTTCCAGGAACTCCCGTAAGCCAGTCCTTTCCATTTCCAGGCGCTGTACATTCGCCTCCGCAGCATCTCTGGATACTCTCAACTCATCCAGCTCTCTCCGGCCATTTTGCAGCTGATCCTATAGCCGGTGCAATTGCTGGCCAGTCTGGGTGGCAGAGTCTAGTCGCCATTTCAAAGTCTCTACCTCGCTTCGAAGCAGGTCACAACATTTGCCTTCTCGATCCAGTACCAACTCCATTTCTTTCATCTGTCTACGCCTCTGCTTCTTTTTAGCCTTACTTGTGGGGAGTGGGTTGATGGTCATGGTTGGCATGGAGGTATATGTTATCTGGGTGTATGGGGTAGTACCCAGCCATTTCTCCTCCTGGCTGCAATTGTTCTCTGGTTCGATCCAGACCAAGAACTTGTCCTCGTTACACTCCACATCCTGAGTGCCAATATTTTCCTTATCCAGCGTAGCTCCCTCGGGTGGTCACATCTCTGACCAGCGGTCTCTGCATTCTCTTTCCTTCTTTAGAAAAGCGTCAACCTCTTTCATGATGTTCATGATGGCTAGGATGACCTTGTCAGAGGGGTTAGGACCGACCAATGCCAACCTCATCTGCAACTCTTTCTGAAACTCTGTCTCTACGGGGTCTTGGGACACGGCTGACCGGGCACAGTTGTCCTCCATGGCTTTTGGGTTTGCTCCTTGTTGTCAGTCCTCAAACCTCTGCCAATTCTTTAAACGTTCTCCATTTCAGGCGCAGGTAAATGCTCTCCATTCAGCATTTCAGGTGTTCTTAAACTCCCTCCAGCTGGAAAGGGCAATCCCACCTTGCTGCCCACCAGTGTTACAGATCCTGGTATCCCAGGTGCCCCTTTCCGCTGAAACACAGGAGATATTTCCACACACAGTAGACGACACGTACTATGTAGATATTTGTCATTCGAAATCCAAATGGAGAATGCTTTATTTTCACTTTAGACACACAAAGGTAAAACGCAGTTGAGACTCAACCCAACCCTTACAGATAATATCAAGAGTCTCCAGTCAGAGAACAATAGAAAGACATTCAACACAATGGAGTGTTTACACATGTGTCTTATCTAAACAGTGCTAGGACTAGAGGGAAACCAAGGAGTCCTCTTATAGCAGCGAGTACACAATATGCAGAGAGGGGGTAGCCACAGAGGAGTACAATATAAAGACAGGACAGCTAATACAGAGATGTACACTATACAGAGAGAAGGTACACAGAAACATTACTCTACAATACACACATAAGGGAATATTAATATAACACAGACATCAGGTAATAGGGCACACAGAACAAACACTCTACCCTATATACAGAGACAATGAACTTTGAAGAAAAGAAATGCAAATAAACTTTTAAGTGGCAGTTTCGTCACATTTTATAAAACCACAAATGTAGAATTGTAAGACCTTTGGTGCCGTACACTAAGTACCAAATTGCCTCAGACAAGGGCGACTCTAATCTCAGTGTTATCTCATTTCATCATATCATTCAAAGAAACATCGGCTGAGTTAGGAGCATTAACTGTTCTTCCGCTAGGCGTAGATCAAGCTTTCATAAATCGGCCCTGCTATGGCAACCTTCACCAAGGTAGGCATGGTAGGTATTAGATGTATGTTTTTTTTTATTGAAAAAGTTGAGTTTATTCAACAAAAAATACAAATCTTACTCCCATGACCAGTGGCGACTCTAGGAACAATATTTAGGGGGGCACATGAGATACCGCAGTCAAAACTGGGGGGACACTAATAATTTTTCACCACTAAATCATACCACTGAATAAACCTTAGGGTCCGATCACCTGGTGTGAGGTAAAACGCCATCACTAAAGGAAAAATTTAGCCGGAGTCACTAAAACTTAGCACCTGATGACCTACTAACAGATCAATGCACCTTGTCAGCGGTAGTCTGTGTACTGTACAAGGTCGTTTGGCGCACGCTAGGGAAACGCTAAGACCCGGGCTGAGACCCAGTGCTAATGTGGTTGTGTACAGGATAGAATTATTTTTTTCCAGTGCAGAGTGCCGGGCCATACCTATCCCCCGCCCCCTCACAAGCTTGAATATGAACACATCCAGTGAATAACCTCACACCCCTGCATTATTTAAAATCCTCCAAGGTGGCTATATCATCCATGTTTTTATGCACACATACATTAATTAAGGCTGATGGGCATTGCATGATAAATGCCACCTGACAGCATGTAGAATCAGTACAAAGCATTTAATAGATCCTAAAGGAAGGCCAGGTGAGTGTCAATAATTTCCCTGCTGCAGCATATAAATGTTACATGTTTCAGGGCAAAACTTATCCACGTGTCCCTTTAAACATGGTCCACACAGTCACCCTAATAATCAACCGCTTACATACTATGAATAACCCCAACATAAAATGTTTATAATTAGGATATATGTGGATGAAGTATACATATATAGCATAATAGAGCCTACTGCAACAGCAGCGACAGTGCTGACCAGATCCATTACTATGGTGTATGGGGCCAAGAGAATACCTGTGCTGCGTTCCTTTCATTTGCCTGTTAATTTTGGGCGAAGATCTGTTTTTTCTGTTTTTTTGGAGTTAGCACCATGGTTGAGCAGTAGGTAAAATGTTGCAATTAGTGCCCCTCAAAAAATTAGCGCTGGCACCAAGTGATCTGTTAGTTGCAAAAGTGCTAGAGA